>OY756223.1:9245000-10495000 GCA_963576875.1 Acrobasis repandana | reverse complement strand
TCAAGACAATACCTCCTGAATGTATGAGAGGTGAAACAGGCTCCTCTGTCACTTACCAAACGATCCGGATGACGAAACGTGTAGAATATCTCGTCCAGAACGGGGATCGCGTGTTGCGTTTTTGTGCTACATACTGGTTTAATAAAAACAAACTTACTAAAACTGTCTACACCACAAGTATGTAAGAATGCCCTCTTTTTGACTTCACAAACGGCCCTAAGTGATCAATGTGTACGGTATGGAAAGGAATCTCGACTTTCACTATAGTGTGCAACAAACCTTCCCGTTTCTCTGTATTATTTTTGGCATATGCACACTGTATACAGGCGCTTATATATTTTGAAATAAAACGATTCATCTTTGGGAACCAATAATTTTTCTTTAGTCTATCCAAGGTTTTCTCAATACCAAAATGACCTATATCAGTCACCATCAATACAACGATATACCTTATTATATTTAACAACGTAGTTATCCCGAATATATTGAAGACCTTCTGGATCCACACTATTTTCTAGTACGTCCCGTATCCGTTTTAACTCGGAATCCCCCAATTGTAAGGTAAGTAACCAATCTTCCTCTTTTATATTCAGAACAGACAACGTTTGTCCAGATCTGGAATCGTCGCAGTACGCAATTTCACTATTCGGGTCAGGATTCCGTGATAGTGCATCCACGTGCGCCATTTTTGTTCCGGCTCTATATTCTATGGTGCAATTAAATTCCTGAACGGAAATCCACCACCTAGCTACAAGAGGTATTAAATCTCTCTTAACGAAAGTGGACCGTAATGCACTACAGTCGGTCACTACTTTAAAATCTCGACCCAAAAGGTAAGTCCTAAACTTTTTTAGACAACAGACAACTGCTAACGTCTCCTGTTCATAGGCATGAAAATTTTTCTCCTCTGGCGATGTTTGTCGGCTATAGAAAATTACTGGGTGAAAAAGGCTAGCCTCATCAATTCGCTGCATTAAAATACCTCCTATTCCTTGCCGGCTTGCATCGGTGTACAGCTCTGTTTGCGCATTAGGATTGTATATCGACAAAATTGGTCTTTAAACTAGATGTTCCTTTAGCTTCTTAAACGCAGTTTCTTGCTCGTCTGTCCACTTCCACTCGGCATTCTTTTTCAGCAAGGATGTGAGAGGCGTAGCTAAATTAGCAAAATTAAACACAAATTTTCGAAAGTAACTCGCTAAGCCAAGGAACTGTCGTACAGAGTGAATATTCTGGGGTGTTGGAAAATTCATCAAACTTTGATTTTTTTTCTCGCCAGGCCTAACTCCATCAACACTGATCTCGTATCCTAAGTAATCTATTTTATTTTGTAGGAATGCACATTTTGACAAGTTAAGCTTCAGATTAGCCTTCTCTAACATTCTTAGTACCTCTTCTAACCTATCAAGACATTCAGTGAGTTTTTACCAAAAATCAGCACATCATCGATGTATGCAGTAGCCTTGTCGAAACGAGCCGCACCAAGAATTTTGTTGATCATTCGCTGAAAAACGGCAGGAGCGTTCGCCAAACCGAAGGGCACTCGGTTGAATTCGTATTGCCCGTCTGGCGTAACAAATGATGTGAGACGTTTGCTTTTCTCTGAAATGGGTACTTGATAATAACCGGATGCCAGGTCTAAAGTGATGAAACACGCCTGTCCCGATAGTCTGCAGATCTCATCTTTTATAATTGGCAATTGGCACCTCTCCTTTACGGTGATTGAGTTTAACATCCTATAATCCACACACATTTTAAACTTACCGGCTTTCTTTCGCACTAATATTATAGGACTCGCATACTCCGAATTTGATTCGCGTGTTACACCAGCGTCGATCATTTCGCTACCACTCGAACATGATCGCGTTCATGATGAGACAGTCTATATGGCCTGTAAAATACGGGTTGTTGGCTCTTGAGCTCAATACTCATCTCTGCAACATTGATACAGCCAAGATCATGTAAAGTGGATGCAAAACAATGTTTGTACTTACTCAGTAAGTCAAGAAGTCTTTGCCTATCGGCTGGTGTGGCAGCGTCACTGATAAGAATTTGATGTTCATCGACATCATTGCAGGCTTCAGATAGGACATTATCAGTAGCCAACGCCACCCTGTTTACCTTTTCCACCTGTTCAGCCCTAAAGAGAAGCAAGTCTTCGGATAGAAGGCATTGTGCTGCACATGGTGTAATTAAAACGTACAACGTACCGTTATCAACTCGATGTAAGCCACCTCCAATAACAAATTGTCGTGGGGGCCTTCCTAATATTTTATTTACTAAAAATACATCACCATTGTAATCAGTCTCGGCGTATGCCCTTATTATTGCAGAGCCGTGAAGTACCACATCTTGAGCACACCTAATTTTAATCAAAGTATTATCGTTATCAAAGTCAGATGCAGTTACCTCATTTTTGATGTCATGAAATTCCAGTTTTTCCGGTCCCTTTGTCACGATAATGTATGGTAGTTCTGTAAAATTTTGTCCCACCAATATGGGTCTGTCCAAAAGTTCATCTTTAACCACGTTACATACTACTGTTCCACAGACTCCATCTATAACCAATTTTGCTAAGACTGATCCTACGGATTGCACCATTTTATTACCAAACCCTTTCATTGTAATAGACATTTTATTATGGTGTAAGTTCAGGGCTAAGGCCATGGATTCTTTAATAAGAGTGCTTTCGCTGCCGAAGTCAATGAAGGCCTTAAAAGGCATGTTATTAACAGTAACATCTTTAAAATATTTGGCATTGGCTTTAGACCTTGAAATACACATTGTTTTGGGCATATCAGAGCTTTTGTTAGTCTTATTTTTAGTGATCGCTATAGAGTAACAATTTTCGCTTTTGTGTCCAATTTTGTTGCAATGTTGACACTTTAGCAATGGTTTGGGACAGTCATTATGAATGCCCTTTTTCTTTGCAATTAAAACAAAATAGCGATCCTTGAGAAGTTCTAGAATGCTTACATTTTGAAGGGTTCGAGAAGGACTTATCACTCAAGGATTTATTCCTAAACTGAGATTTATCAATATTTAACGAAGAGTCTTTATTACTCAAGAGAAATCTTAATAACTGATCAGGATCTGAGCAACGAAGAGCAAGGGCACTAGACTTCATGTTTTGGTCACTAATACCGTGAATGATGCAGTCAACTGCATGTTTGCCAAAAACTTCGCAATTATTTAATAATGCTAATTTTTCATAATAGTAAACTTCAATGGGTTCGTTAAATCTAGTCTTTCTCTTCAACATATCTTCCAAGGCTTGGTCATAGTTCTGGTCGAATGGAAATGCATCTGATAATTTTTGTTGCCATTCTTGCCACTTGAACATAATCGAATTTAAACCTTCATACCAGGTTTTGGCCAAGCCTTTGCATTTTTTGCATAGTGAAATGTGGTATTTTTATCCCATTCATACACTGAGGCGCACTCATTGACCTTGCGAAGCCATATGTCAACGCGTTGATTTTTCTCGGAAGGATTAAAATCAGGTATCATATTTTTATGGTCTATGGATTTAGTAGAGTACGCCTTTGGTATCTGGCTGAGTTGAAAAGCCACCCTTTAAAGATTCTAAAAGATTAATTACATCTTTGCTAGAAAAAACTGGACTACGTGACCTTTGTAGAGTGGAGTTCCTCTGCGTTGAATCCTCTGGAACGGGTAGACGACTTAGCACGATCTCCTCCCGAGACAAGGATCTCCGTTGTTCGTCAGGGCGTGTCAAACTTTTTTGGATTCGATGAAGACTCCTGGACTCACGTTGAATACGTTCTCGTTGCATGTCTGCTTCTAAATTTCGAAGATGCTCGCGCGTTGGACTTCCCGTGAACGACTGCGTCGTATGGTCTCGGCAATGCGACTTGAATTTGAGTTGTGAGCCGACGATTGCCATTGCTTCCATCCATGATGAACAATCTCGAAACAAACAAAACAGTATTAGAATATGTATTTAAAATAGATGAGTTTTATTTCCGGTAGAAAATATAAAATATACATTTAACTATTTATAGTTTAACTATTTAACTATTTATGGAGAAAAATTACATTTACCAGGAGTAAACACTGTCCAGGTGAGCCCTGGCCCAGTAGTCAGTTACTTACTCATTTAAAGAAATAATTTATAAAGTCTGCAAGCTTTAAATAATAATTATACGTATTTCTATAGTTATTGAGTGTAATTAGTAAGCAAATTTCGATATAAGTATGCAAAAACCGATTAATTGAGTTCCTAGATATATATATTATTGCTTATGTAGATATTATATCTGTATTGGTTTTCCAAATAAAATAAAATGAAAATATATTTTCACAGCATATTTGGTAGCTGTACGTGTAAGCACTGACTTGTGAAGGCATAGCTTTACGTCATGCGTAAAGAAAATCAGTTAAAATTCAAATTAGCTCGTGCTGAAAATTCAGTTGAAGCTAGGCACACAGGAATATGTATTATCAGGGAGTACCCTGAACAAATACTGTATTTCTGTAGTTTACGGTATACCAAGCAATATTAGGGAGTACCCTGACCGAATGCTTAGCATCCATGCACATATGCACATATTTTAGCACAAACGAAGCGTAAAGTTAGAAGAAAAAGTTTTGCCATCAATTTGTGTTCAAAACTTGAAACTGTTACTCAGTAATACGTATTATTAGGGAGTTCCCTGACCAAATACTGTATTTCTGTATTTACTAGACCCAAGCGCTATCAGGGTCCATGGGTCCCTGACCAAACACTTAAGAGTCCATGTATGTATCTTAAACACAAATCGTGCGCAAAACAATATAGAATTATACTAGATGTTCATATGTATTCAAAACTTGAACCCAATTCTCCAGAAATAGGTGTCAGAGAGTGCCCTGACCGAATACCATATTTCTGTAATCACTAGATACAAGCATTATCGGGGAGTACCCCGACCGAACGCTTAATATCTATTCGTATATAATATATCTTCAACACATATGACTCATAAAAAAATCGTTGCACTTAGGTATACTTTGTGAAAATATTAATTCATGCATTAAAAATGATTACTTGCAAAAATAATAACTTTGGCGTGTACTTACCACTTCTGAAATATAAGAAAACACCAACACTGCTTTCAACTTTTTATTTTATTTTCAAAAGTCCACAATCACTTTATTCCAAGAATTATTATTAATTTGATATTATACGACAAAACTAATCTCAAAAGATATTAAAATAGAATTCACAGGATTTTACTCAGATTGACATGGATTTTTCTTAGAAATGTTCACTACTCGAATTTCAGACGCAGACTGCCCCTGGCTGGCCGAGTAAGCCCGTCTTATTGATTCAAATTTCCCACCTTTCTTCGTAACGAACCAATATTAAAAAAAATGCAACTGTTGTTCGTTATCGTTAAAGTTATAACGAAATGTATTTAAAAAAAAAACTTATTTTATAAGACAACTTGACATAAAATTATTCTATTTAATAAAAAAATATTATTTTCGTTTAAAATTATGGCAAACCTTACAATTTAGTAGTAGTAGAATTAAGACGTGCAGCTGGCTGCTTGGGTGCAGATCAGTGCAGCGATGCGGCGAGCTGCTTTGTGTTAGCTAGATAAAGCCCACGTAGGCGTTAATAACAACTAAACGTTATCTCGCACGTGTGTGTGTATTTACGAGCAGCGCTGAGTTATGAGGTTGTTTAAATGTCACCCTCGTTAAGGAAAGGTTCCGTTTGCGCCGTAGGTACACCTTCGGCGCAAGCTAAAGAGTGTAATAGATGCGACAATTTCATACAAAATAAGTATTACAATTTTATTTTTGCTCCAGTTTTGGTCTTATTTGTTTCTACACTACCTTCGGTTGACCGCTTACAATTTTTGTAATAAAGTTGAATAAATAAAAAACGCCATCCAGTAATCTATTTAAAATATACGTGATGCAGAGACAAGTGAGACCAAAGTATATAGGAGCAAAAAAAAACGACGGGTTGAACTCCGGGAGTGCCGGCAGAAGTGAAAACTTGAATATTAACGTTGTGCATTTTTGATATTTTGGAATGGTTAGGGAATAATTCTGCACGAATTGCTTTAATTATCAGTATAAAAGTACTATCATTTATGTGGTTCACAAACATGACAATTTTTATTACATTAAAAAGTGTATCTCTCAGCTAAACGGAACAGCAGGCGCAGGCATACATTTTCGCCGCGCCGTAGAAAGAGAGGGGGAAACTTCCTCTCCTACGCCGCGCCGGCTGTCTACTCTCCATCCGTCTTACGAATTTTCGATCAGGACACGTGCCCTGACGCGAGTTTAACATTTTTTACCCATTACAAAAAAAGTGCACAACGCAGAAGAAGTTTTCACTTCAAAAACAAAATTTTTATACTTACTTACCTAGTATTTGAATCTATATTACCTACCTTTCGCAGGTTTACTACTTATAGTTTTACGCAAAATAAAACTCTCGTTTAGATCATGTAAGCCCCTTAATGTAAGAACAAACTGTTAGAGTTTCGATATGACAAATGACCCCCCTGCGGCCCTGTAAGAAGAAACGCTGGTAGTAGGACTGTGAAATATGTACTTCATTTGTTATTTTACTTTTCTTTTACCCTATGACATAGGGTGATTCACCCACTGGCAAGGCGCCTCGCCGCGGCTCGCGGAATCTGCCGCGTTTTTAGTGGGTTGGACTAGGCGTGTTTTCTATACAAACTGAGATATTTGCATACAATGTTAAAATCTGCCGTTCCGTGTTTCGCGACGTTTCGCAGTACAGTGGGATCACCGCCTAAGTATAGAAACAAATATCGGGAAAAACATATAATTGTTGCCGATGGGCCGTTCCAGGTATCGCTGGAGTAACGCTGCGAGACTGCAAGTTGGTGACAACTGGCCAGAGTTAGCACAGGACCGGGAGCGCACACCCCCGCCCGGGATCCTATCTTGTCGTCGTAAGACGAGCTCCCTACCATCACAGCCGTGGTGGGGGTCACGGGGGAAGAGGAGTGTCGGTGTGTCATTGCCGCTCGCCCTATCCTCCGCGAACAAGTGCAGCCGTGGCGCTTGGCACATCAAATTATGAGGGTTGATTGGACGGTAGAAACGGGATTCCATCGTCCAACGAACAGCCCTCCGGAGTGGAAGGCAGGCGCGTGTCGTGTCAGCGCGCCTGTCCTTGTCGGGCCGAGAGGCCAAGGGGATTGCTGCTCTGGCCTCTGATTTAGCAGAGGGGCCGTTGGCGACCCGGGGCCGCTGAGGTAGCGGCCGGCCGCGTCAGGGATGTGGAGCATGGAGAAGCACACGGCCCCAACCGATAGCGGCTGAGAGGTGACACCGCGGAGGTTTTAGTGGTAGCACAACATAACCTTACCGGTGTCCCGTAACCGGTAAGGTATCCGAAGGGATTTTCTCCGCGTCAAGAAAATAAATATATACCGAGAGCGCTGGCGTACTTTTGTGCTGGAGGCCATGACTCACTTTGGGTCGCATAGCCAGGATAGTAAGTGAGTAAATTAATTGTGTCTTTTTTTGTATGAAGATTTCAAGTAGTTTTCAATATTAATCAAGTTTTTAGTTAGACTGTAGATAGAGGCGGAAACTTTACGTAGGCAAGTACCTATTTGCATATACAAATAGTACGCTCAGCTGTCATTCTGTTATGCCCTTAATTTCTTCACTGATACGACAAACAATGTCCAGAAGTAGCTCTGACAAACAAAATTGAAATTGAGATGTTAGCGGAGTTCAGTGCGGAATCCGGACCTTGGGATGCTCAATTAGGTGTGTTCACTCGGCAGGAAGTACTTCATTCCACGAAATAAATGCCTAAAGCCTTGGACGTTGCCGGGGAAGCGAGTTTATCCCAACTCCTACACAATGTTATTTTTCAATTAAATATGCTTTTGATGTCTTAACTAACGAGTAAATGTAAATACTAAATTAACATTTACTCGTTAGTACGAGTACGTGAGACACTCATAAATTTTTAAGAAGCTAAAAAAACTTACATAGGTATAAGGATAAAATAATTAAATCTTTTCAAAAAACTTTCCACCACTAAGGAGGGTGACACAAGACTTTGACCAGTGTGGTGTCCAGGAAATCCCTCTTGTCATGATGAAGCAGTACGCGGTTATGCGGAGCTCGGTGTTCGGTTGCTGGTTGCTTTACACAGTATTTTTACTGTGATGAGCAACCTTCTGGCAGGTATTTTGTAGTATTCTTACCTTTTGGCGTTGATGCTGCTTTGATTTCGTAATAAACTTGATACCAGATATCGCGTTAATGTAAAGACACTAGCGTGAGAAATTTTCCCTGCACCAATAGCGTTGTTGGTTCGTTTTGAAACAGCCAAAGTGTCGACTGGCGTTTTGTTTCTGGATCGTTCTGGATATTGATAAAATCAGGATTGGTCACCTGTCATAATGTCGGAAACGCGCCGAGACGAACCTGCTTCAATTTTGCCTACCTATGGTCTGCTTTTGAGTTTTGTTAAGGTTGTGCGGCACCCAGTGCGAAACTATCCGCCTCACGCGGTGTTCGTGTAGATCTTTTGAATGCTTACCGAACCCATGGTATAAACCGAACCATTCTGCAGTGTAACAGCCGTCGAAGGACAACCACTTCTTTGTTCATCCCCCAAAGTTAGACGACCGTACTTGAATTCATATTCATTTATTTACAAAAAATTGTAACAGGTACACATGCACATCACATTGTCGTCAAAGGTCTTATTATTTAACAAATTTTAACCTTATAACATTTAATTAGGTACCTACCTATTAACATGACAAAAAAAGAAAGAAAAGAAACACAAAACAAAAATACTATAATTAGACACAATTGTCCAAAATTTGTTTAAATTGTCTATATTTATATCACAGTCAAAAATAAATAATGAATAATATAATAAAGTAAAATGTCAGTCCTATAATTTACCATTTTAATATTCTGCTATTATATAATATTTTTTTTTGGTCAAAAGAGTTTTTAATTCGTTATGCCAAAGGTAAATGGTTGCTTTTGAAGGTCCTTCATCCATAAGTACCATTTAAAGTTGATCAAACGACTCGTCCGGTTTTAGGCAACATTTGAAATTGTAAAAAATTATCGCTAGAAATTGTTTCCGCTTGACGCAAATCCATTTTCCGAATTCCAAATTTTTAATGAGACGGAATATTTTAATTTTGTTCCTAAAAAATATGGAGGGAAATTCGAATTTGGAATGTTGTATTTTTTGTAATAAACAGTCATTGTTTTAATTGACATCAAAACCAGTCGTGTCCCAAAACTGTTAGTTGCAAAAATTTCTGACTGGTATATCAAAAAAACATTTGTATCAAAATTGAGAAAGTATCTATCTATTTATTACAGTAATATTATTCTTATGTCTTAATTCTACTGATAAACTAGTATTCGAGTACATAAATGTAACAGTGTTAAAAAATGTATTAAATGCATTATTCAAGAGTGTTATTATATTATTTTAAATAATGTGAAATAATGAAGTAGGTACATAACTACAAAATAGTGCTCTCTTGCAATTTATTCAGAAATCGTAAACAATCTCGATAGCTTATCATTTTATATCTTAGTAGAACTCGATCTTGAATGAAATTGGATAGAACGTCGGCGTTGAACGAGATTTTTATATAGATATGTATAAAAATCTCGTTCAGCGCTAGTTTCAATCATCATCATCATCGTAATAGAGTAACGCTCTTGTCGTTCGAGTTCCTTCCATTGTTCTCTCTCTAGCTTTCTTATGCTTAGCGTTATGTATTAAATCAGAACAAATACATTTATAACTATTTTTATTTTATAATATACGACCAAGCGAGCGCTTACTGCCAGCGAAGCGTCTCTCCCTTTCAAGTTGGGCTAAATGCTTTTGTCTGGCTGTTGCTCCTTTACAGGTCGAATTTCTCAACTGATTATCGTGAAATTCTATAAGCAGGTTCTTTAATTATTTGGAATTTTTTCTTCATTCAATTTTTGGATTGTTTTATAAATTGATAAGCCATGGGAATTGAAAACTCAAAAAATATCGTTATTCAGCCATTTTAAAAAATATTCAAAAATGACACAAAACTTTTATGGTTAGGTAGGTATTATAAAGACGCAACTTTTTTGTTTAAACAACTTTTTCATTCGATTAACTTCAAGGGGTCGAGGGTCTGAAAGAATGGCAAATCTCGCGAGATCTGGCGAGCTTACAGAGTCACTAATATTTATTAGTAACATAACAACAAGAAAAAAGTTTTCTCACTTAAATAATTACTAGATCATGTGAAAATATATTTCTAACCGCCTGTAGTTACCTACTAAATTTATTTTGACGAAGGATGAATTGGTTTTTTATTCATTGTTGAACAGAGTTTCTGGAACCCTCAATAACGTGATAAAGATCAAAAGCGTGCGATCTATCACTTCGATAAACCTCAGAAAAGACTCAATTTTCCTCATCTCCTTCAGCATTATCGCAACAATAGTTTCCTCCCATGTTTTATTTACGCTTAGATTAGGTGTCCGTTTGGTCAACATTCGGTCCGAAAGATTTAATCAATAAACTACCGCAACGAATCGATTGTAAGCGGTAATCAGTTTGCACACCGGAACTTCAGATTTTTTGGCTCACTTATGTTTTTAGTTCAATATATTGTTTGTTTAAATTTTTGGGTTCTGATTCTGAGTAATATGACGTGCTACTTTTTTGTTTGTCATACATACGTACTGTCACAGAGGAATAATATACTACGTACAAGTACTGTTTTTTAATCATAAGACGATAACAATTTATTCAGATAACCAATAACAACAATGGGCCAATTAAAAATATACTTTATGATCAGAAATTGAATTTTATGAATATAAGTTATTCGTACTATAGGTATAATGTAATCGTTACTGTATCCTCATTTACATAATAAAAATACATATACTACTTATTTAGTCCCAATAAAATAAACTAACGTTTACCATTACTTATATTACGTGTACCTACTTAGTTAAATGTTATGATGTTTATAATAGAATGTTATGTTTATAATAAATTATATTTTGTACTTTAGTACGTAGCTCCCTTGAGTATTGCTCTTAGGTTTGGAATCCAAGGTACAATATATATGTGGATAGGCTTGAATCAATTCAAAAGAAATTCTTAAAGTATGTTCAGTTTAAGACAAAGTGCTATGATTCAAGCTATGATGCAATGTGTCATAGGCATCATATCCTTCCTCTTGACATTAGACGACAAATTGCTAATGTATCTGTTTTGGTCAAAATTGCACAAATACCAAATAGATCTGTTCGAATTTCTTCAGTCCTTGCTATCCCACAGAGTGCATGCAATTATAGGCAAAACTCGTTCTATTAGATCAGCAAAGGAACTGAACAAACTGGCTGTCCGCCCAGAACTTGACCTGTTCAACTCAAACCATGCTTCAAAAATCGTATGTCTAGGTCGTGGTTTGATGGTTCTCACTCTGTCCATAATTAGATTTGTTTTTGTTTACAAGTTAATTTAGCCTTTTCTTTTGTTACTTGCTAATTTTTATTTGTTAATCAAATACCTAACAGACAAGCACTTTTGCTACATACGAGTTATATGCGAGAACATGTAAATGGTCTTATAATAAGTTATAGTGACTATATGTTTTCCGAATAAAATAAAATAAATACCTTTGATATAATATTCAAATGGACTGGGTGATTTAAATAATATTAAATACAACAATATTTAAGTAATACTATATGCAAACTGAATAATTTTGAGTTATAGAAAATTTAGAGTGAAATTGAGTATATTTCCGTAAGATATAAACGTACGTAAAATATATATTGGGAATTCCCGTAAAGTATACCTATGTTTAAAACTAGGTATCGATTTTGAATTTCATTTTCATCCATATTTGTGATTTAATAACACAGTGTCTTATGTCGTTTTCTATAACAAAATGATTTCATAAGGATCAGTATCGTTTACATAATAATTTAACCATTGTGCTGCACAAGTAGAAACATTTTTGTATTTACCTACGTCATTTGTATTTATAAAACGAACAGTGAATGAAATTTATTGCCACAGGTATTGCAACAGATTGTGAAGAAAGCCATCAAACTCTTTTCTCTCGCATAAACTTGAAACTTCTTTATTTCTCAAACTGTGTACCTACTTATAAATAGGTGGCTTTCAGGCAACTTTCAGGCATGGTAGTAAATGATAGAAAAACTAATAGTAATACATCTGATGCTTAGAATATTATAACAGCGCAGATCTATTGCCTACTGGCCTTATACTCAACATATTCATTGAGATCATAAAGGACATGTTCTAATAATATAGCCAACTTTTTAGTTAGTTACAATCTGTATTGCACCAAAACGTAATGATACAGAATAATAGATTATAGAAAATAGATGTCAAAAGGTGGCCTTATCGCAACTTTTTAGCGTGCATTTTAAATTACAATTATATACAGAATGTAACAAAATATACTGAAAGTATTTTAAGGCTGAATTCAGTCCATGATAATGAAGATGATATGTATAAAGTAGGTCAAAAATTGTTTTTCATATTACATCGAAAAAATATTTTTCATATATAATTTTTGACCTCCCATACAAATTGACCGATCAACTGATCCGAGTTTGTATGTAAAGCAAACAATTTTTTTTTGTATTTCGATATATGTTCCATGGGAAAAGTTGTTAATATCATGGTCTGAATCTACCCTTAAAATAGTTTCAGTATATTTTGTTAGACGTTGTATACTTACTTTTTATATTTGAAGATAAGATCGAACGCTTTGATTCCAGAAATATATGCATTTTTTTTAAACGTTTCGTTATAGTTCATGCTTGTATTGCCTGCACAAATGTCTCAAGTTGCTTCTAAGTTCCTGCATGTTGCTTCTGACAAATACACATAGTTGAAGTATGTAGATGTTAGCCAACGTAGATAACCTTTTTTAGGGTCCCGCCAAAGGGTTGCACCCTTTGGGTACGGGACTCTAATACTGCGAGTCCGCTGTCTGTCAATCTATCATAGAGCTCTATCTCTTGAACCGTAATACGGGTTAGCTAGACACTTGAAATTTTCACCGATTATGTATTGTAACCATATAGCGGTTACAGTACAACAAACACTAAAAATCAAATAAAGTAAAAAATTAAAGGGGATCGTCATAAAAGAAACGTGTTTTTTCAGCGTTAAAACACTCGCTTTTGACCGATTTTTATTACCTACATATATACATTTATGCGGCTCCTTTATCCTGTAGCGTATATCTAAGCTACAAGACATCCATAGCGGGGTAATTAGCCTATCCTAAAAATACATATATGTACCTCTATAGGTACTTTGTCTATGTGTGGATAAGCTCCAATCTCTTTGTTTTAGAGTATATACCCGCTGATATTACTAGATAGATTTTAAAGCAATCTTGACAACATGTGTGTCATTAGTTCCATTATATTTATCTGCGCGAAACAAATTTTTATACCTAACAGGCAAGCAAATAAAACCTCCGCAAGTAGACGGAGGTCGTCAAAATGATACAATTGCTAAACGTCACGCGGAAAGTTATTGCAAAAGGAGATAATTGATCTACCTATAGCTCTACAGGCACTTAGCTTGCGAAAATTTAATTTATTTTTACTATGGTTGTAAATAAAAACAAAAAAAGTTGAGAAAATTATAATTAGTCAGTTGGGTTCCAGTGACTTAAAATGCAAACTAAAAATTACAGACTTTATAATTATAGAATTTAGGAACAAGGAACAATTTAGTTAGATAAATGTATGATACAAACAGGTTGTAGTATGAAACTTTCCAAACCGTTTAGTTTTTCAAGATATAGTGAAAAATACAACACGTTACGTACTTCCATAGCATTTCTAGTATATCTAATTTCTTAATTACGTTGAATTACTTTATTATTGTACCTTGAATGCTATTTTAAATTAAAAAAAATACTTTATGTCGCAATAATAATACGCCCCCATAATATTATTCAATCTTGCTTTTGTATGTGCACACCTTACCTACAACCATTGCACAAGACAGTAACTATTACATTATTTGTAAATGAGAATAAAGTAGGAAAGGCTTTTGTCTGCTAATGAAGTGGCGAATTAATGTCAATTTGCACTGTTCCGCGAGTTAATGGTGCTCTGCATTCGTCTCGCTTACAAAGTTGTTATGAAACAATGACGCAAACTAAAATCGACGTTTCTACTGTAACTCGATCGGAATATTTTTATTTAGATCATACGCATGTTACATTTAGTATGCTAGTATGTGATTGTGTTCCACTTTGTATCATCAGGTACCTATACCTAATGTGTACCTAAGTCAGTGTGTAGAAAGTTAATGTGAAGTACATACCTGCCATCCAAATGTATAAAAATGGTATACAGATCATAAATTATTAAAATTCAACAACACATGGCAACATTTAGTATAAACTATAACTACAATATTTTCACTTTAGCATCCGGAACCAGTCATTAGTATTTGCAGTCTTTAGGTCTTCGGCTCTGGTTATGCCGACCATTCCTAAGCCGTAAGGAGAATTCCCCGAAGTCCGCAGGTAATAATCTCCCCGGCATGTAGTAGAAGAACCGTAACCTAATACAGCTAAGTCACTATTGTCACATTTGTTCGCTTTGACATTTTTGTAACTTGCACATTTTACACCTATAAAAGATTGAGGAACTCTTATGCTTTCAATATACACTTGTGCAGCTCTTAAATGACTGCAGCTGGGCATAAAACATCCTGGTTGAGTCGGTCCTCCTCCATTGAGATAAAAATCTGCGTGTCCTACAGATTCTAGAACTCCTTGCACCATTTTATTTGAATGTATTACGTCCACGTAACTTGCATCAGTCTTATCGAGTCTTTGGCTTGCATCCGCATACGTGAAACAAGGTCCAGCCGGATCCAATCCTGTAATTCGGCCCAAACTCCGGGATTTATATTGACGGAAGTATTTTCCTGCTGAGCCGGCGATGTGTGCGCCTAAGCTTATACCGAGTAGATGGAAGTCTTCAGCACTCGCTCCAAAGTTTTCCAAATTGGCTAATAAATTGGCTAGTCTTTTCCCGACTAGCCGAACATTGTACGCGGACAAAATATATCCTTTGTTAACTAATTCTTCTGCATCAACTAAAAGTACATTAAATATGTTCTTCTCATTGTATGCTTGGGCTAAAGCAAATGGTACATCTGATTGTGAATTATCCCGAAATCCGTGGATCACCATTTTTGTTTGTTTAGTTATATCATATACTCCTGCTTGAGTTAGAGCTTGGAAAGCAGTGTCGATCGGATAAGTTTGTATAGTGTCATTATTCAAACGAATTATTTTTATCGTTTTTATGAGATTACTTTGCTCGTTCTTCGTATTGTATCGAAGGTCCATAATCGCTCTACCTGTGAAAGAGTAAATTAAAGTTATAAAATTGTAAACCCAGAAAACACCGGTTTAGCATAAGAAGGGGTGAAGGACATCCACTTACATGCATCAGATACTTTGACGTAGACAGTCTCCGCGAAGCTAAGGTCAGCATCCGCGCCACGGCGCGCGGTCGGCGGCGCCATGTTAACCATCACAGCTAGATTGCAAATTAAGATCGTAACTATCACTGTATAGTGGCGCATGTCACTAGCCCTGCGCCCCCGAGCCGACGAGAGTCACACGGTCACTGTGTCACTGCCCGTGAAGAGAGAAAGGCCCGCCCGCGCCCGGCTCGCGCCTCCGAATGACCAACCTGGAGGGGATTGCACATCGCACTGACCATATTATCTCATTGACTTATGCCTCTGACGTTCTACGGACTTCGTTTGATTGTGTTTGTTACTGAAATGTTCGCATTTTTGTGATATATTAATTTATTTTCAATTTTATCAGATTATATTGAAGATTACATAACTAGTCTAGATAAGGTGTCAGTTGTAATGCACAGATAATATTTGAAACGTATTTTATCCTCTACGTATTCTTATCAATTCGATTTAGATTCGATTGTTCTCATTGGAGAAGAGTCACGATAATATTAATGAAAAAGTAAAAATTTCCATATTAAATAAATGAAAGGAAGAATAAATATAAATAGAATACTTGACTGCCTCCGCGGTCCGGTGGTCAAGGCGTTTGCCTTGTGATCCGGAGGTCATGGGTTCAAATCTCACTGGGAAGCATATTTTGTGAAAAGTTGTTTTCAGCTTGTTTAGGATATTGCAGGCTTGAATCACCTGATTTTCCGAAAAGAAAGATGATTCCGTGCTTCGGAAGGCACGTAAAGCCGTTGGTCCCGAACGCCATCTATCGTTTGTACCTATTCGCACTTATTCTTATATTCTTTGCACGACTTTGTAACTCTATGTAACTCCTTGTTGCTTTCTTTTTTTTCCTCACTGTCTTCTCTTTGGTAATACATTTATGTTATATAAATATTTATAATATATTTTCTTTTTATTTATAATATTATAAGTACTTAAATTAACTTCGGCTGCGCAAGCACATCCGTTCTGGCGGTAGCTGAAAATCAGTGTTTTGCTCACTGGGCAATTCCCCACACTGAGCTACAGCCTTTTGTAATACTGTAGCACACACATGTCTTTGATTTATATTACCTAGGTTATTTTTTTGTCATTTTCTATGTACTGTGTGTTATAGATGCAATAAATGATTTATCTATCTATCTATCCTAGGATTGGTTCTGGTCTACCTTTTGGGTTGCGGAGGTCAGACGGCAGTCGCTCTATGTAAAAACCAGTAACCTCGTCAAATCGCCTAGATAAGGTAGCGGACCCCGGGCTCTGAAGCGTAACCGCTGACGATGCAACCGGGAATACGCTCGGATGATGATGATTAAGGATAGATACGAGTACTAATCTATCAACAGTAATAGTATATTTTATAATAAATAGGTATTTAAATACCCAGACTAGACGCTCGCTGCGGCTTTGCATAGGTAAGTATCATACAAGTAAATCTTCCCGGATGTTAGTGAAATCCGTATCAAAATCGGCTCAGTAGTTTAAGAGTTAATAGAGTACAGACATACAGGTATACGCGCCAGGGGACTTTATTACATACTAAGAATGGATAAACACGACCCAAGATAATTTGAAAAACGGTCTGGTCTAATTTTGACACAGATTGAACTAGCCCAAAACATATATGTAGTTGCATTTAAGAAACATTTAGCAACTTTGCGGAGTGTGAAAAATTTCATGTCAATAATTGTAATGAATCGAATTAATACCAACTGAGATCGATGACATTGGATATATCATAAATTCAATATTTTTCAAATATTTCATTCGGGAAAATAATTCACAATGCTTAAATCTTTATGAATATAAAATTTAAATATCTAAAAACTCAATTATCTGTTTTTTGAAATTTTCTACTCTTACTCTGATAAAAGTCAAAGTATCCCGCGAAATCTTCTGCCCACGCCGCGCCCGTGGCGAAAAGTTTTTGCACTTGAGCGAATACATTTTAGCACATTTGGCAGAAAGTAAGAGCTTATCAACGATAGGAATCCGGGTGGATGTGAGAATTGTCCAAAGATTAATGACCTTACGAAGATTTATTTGAGCTTTTTGATATGCTTGTTGAAGATAAAAGGAAATGATTGGAACAACTTAACCATTTTTTAGTAGGTATCTACGTAGTTCCAAGTGTCTAGTTCAATTATGTATTAGTTTATATTACCGAGGCGAGTCATCATCGTCATCATCAGGTCTTTTTTAGTCTCCACTGCAGGAGCACGACCCTCTCTGTACTACCAGTGCTATATATTAGCCAGAGCAGTTAGAGGATTTAGCCTACACTCTCCACGCTGGCCAGACGGGTTGGAGAGGTGAGGCGACCGAGGCGAGTGATATTATAAAAAATAAACGGGCAAGTGCGAGTCGGACTTGTACATGAAGGCTTCCGGAGGTACGGAAGCCTTCATGTACGAATCCAACCCCCAATGTTTTAAAACGCTGAAGAAACACGTTTCTTGTATGACGACCCCTCTTTAGTTTTTAACTTTTTATAATTTTTTGTATGTGTTGTTATAGTGGTCATAGTAATACATAATCGATGAAAATTGCAAGTATCTAGTTAAGGCGACGTGGGTTCACAATTTGCAATACTGTGCGTGTTTTTGAAAAATCACTGTTATTAAACTACTACAGTTTATTCCTCAAAAAATTTACATAAAAATCTTAAGGATTTTCTACAGACACCCACAATAGTCAAAACACGATTGAGCATTTTTGGCTCTATAGAAAAACATAGAATAAATGAAACACAGTGAAATATTCGCCGAGAGCAAAGGAAGGGCCGGAGCCGTGCTCGACGATATTTCGCAGTGTTTTATTTATTATTATTTTTGCATTACATTTATAATTATTTTTGTAGCCAAAACGGATAGATATTTAGATAGCACATTTTTTGGTATAATTTTCATATGAAAAGGTGATTGTATAAAATAGTAATACATATTATAAAGGCAAATTTATTCAAATATAGAGGTATTTTAGTGATTTTTCTATCGAGCCAAAAATGCTTAATCGTGTTTTGGCTATTGTGGGTGTCTGTAAAAAATCCTTTATATGTTTATGTAAATTTTTTGAGGAATAAACTGTAGTAGTTTAATAACAGTGATTTTTCAAAAACACGCACAGTGTTGCAAATTGTGAACCCACTTCACCTTAATGCCATTATAAAGATCGAGTTAAAAACGCTGAATAAACACATTTCTTGTATGACGATCCCCTTTAATTTTCAAATTCATCTTATTTTTAGTATTTGTTGTTATAGCGGCCACAGTAATACTAACTAGTGAAAATTTGAAGTGTCAAGCTATTACGGTTCAAGAGATCTCTATCTCTTGATCTTTATATCTATCCGTCTGTCCGTCTGTCACAGGGAGAGCCCTGTGACAGACGGACACACAGACGAACAGACGGACAGACAGCGGAGTCTCAGTAATAGGGTCCCGTTTTCACCCTTTGGGTACGGAACTCTAAAAATATATAATTAAATATATTAGGACTAATCGGGTTGAGCTCCTGCAGTGGAGACTAAAAAAGACCTGATGATAATGATGATAATAAAACTGATTAAGCTAGCCCCAAAGCATCGATAAAATATTACTAAAGTTAGTTTTAGTAACTTGTGTTATGGGATACTACCTCAACGATACTATATTTTCTAATAAATAAATATGTATGATATTTTTTAGTTTTTTATATGTGTGATATTATTTCGTTTAAGATGTTAGCTGCAATTCGTTTTTAACAAAATTATCCGGACATTGAAAATTAAAAAAATTATCAAGACTAAAAATTTACAAATACCTTTTTTAAGTTTGTCAATTTTGTAAGTTTGCCATATAGAGAACTCCCTGGTAAAGCGTGCCGTGTTCAGAAGGCTACCTCCATAAAATTAGGGTTTACTAGATCATCATCAATAAGGTGTCCAAACATGTTTCCTCTTTTTACGTCGACTGTCTTGATAACGTTATTTTCTCTTTGACACGTTCCAAAACTTCTGTGTTAGTTTTTTTTTTCTCCAGCCAACTTATCTATTCCGTACGGCTCTAGGCGTGGAAGATTGCACCACATTTCATCACCTTCTTGTTCATGGTTCATGCCTCTCATCCGTAAAGGGCAATACTCCAAACATATGTTTTTATGAGACGTTTCTTTAGTTCCTGTGCTAATTTTTAATTAAAATTACTTACTGCTTCATCATCATCCGAACGTATTCCCGGTTGCATCGTTAGCGGTTACGCTTCAGAGCCCGGGGTCCGCTACCTAACCTAGGCGATTTGACGAGGTTACTGGTTTTTACCCAGAGCGAGTGCGTACCTCCGCAACCCAAAGGGTAGACCAGAACCAATCCTAGGATAGGTACAAACGCTAGATGATGTTCGGGACCAACGGCTTTACGTGCCTTCCGAAGCACGGAATCATCTTTCTTTTCGGATAATCAGGTGATTCAAGCCTGCAATTTCCTAAACAGACTGGAAACAACTTTTCACAAAGTATGCTTCCCAGTGGGATTTGAACCCATGACCTCCGGATCACAAGGCAAACGCCTTGACCACTGGACCGCGGAGGCAGTCACTAAAAGTACTTACTGCTTGTCGTTGTAATAAAAATAGTACTCGATTTATGGACAGTCTTAATCCAGCCAAATATAATTTTATCATTAAATTATCTCCAAGTATTTATCTCAACACTTGTACCGAGCTGACATCCAATAAAACTTGCTTTTCTCTCGGAAAGATTTAAAACTA
Source organism: Acrobasis repandana (assembly GCA_963576875.1). NCBI lineage: Eukaryota > Metazoa > Arthropoda > Insecta > Lepidoptera > Pyralidae > Acrobasis > Acrobasis repandana. Next base: position 10,474,690 of record OY756223.1, on the reverse strand, counting down.
TTCGAGTGTCACTGATTCTAGCTGCAGAATTACACGCTGCCTTTAAAAGTGGTCACTACTCGTTTCCAACAAGATCCAGTTTCAGTCGGAAACTAATAGCTTCTGTTCTCTTTATCTTCAGATTCCTTCGCCGCTATCCCCAGCATTTCTAAATAATTTTCTCTTTCTTGATATAACAGGTTTATTACAAATAAAGAGTATCTTATCATTAGTTCAAAAGTTTATTCGCAAGCAAGTTTATTTGTTGTTACGTTAAGTAAATATAAGAAGGTATAATAGTACGTTACGATATAAGTGCGTTATGGTGGTTATAACACACGAAGCGGAATTTCAGCCCGACCCGGAGGCGAGGGTGTAATGGAGCTGAGTGTGTTTAACCTATATACGCACGTATATCGTACGTCGTTTTTCAACACACTTGCGAGGAAAAATACTTAATAAACTGATATTTTTGATTTTAAATAAACTCAACTATGAAACTGAGATGCACACTGTTGCTTTCCCGCCGTTTTAATTTTTAAAATCAGCACGGGGCGCTTCCTACTGGACGGAGCCGCGCGGCATGCGAATTCGAAATTTGAAAAAAAAAACAATATGAAGCGTAGGATACAAATAATTGAAACAACGATGACATTTGATGTCTGATTTTTATTTTCTCTGTCTATTCTTCACCTTATGTTATCTAACTATCTCGCTTACACACAACTATCAAACTTTCTTACTCTCTCATTCATACTGGATTTACCATTAATTCGGTCCCTTTCTTTCGCAATAGCAAATCGTAAGTTATAGAATACCTATAAATTCACTATTTGCGTTTCTAACACACGCGTTTTTTATGAGCTGCTTTATATGTCTAAAACCGATGAAATTACATCCACTTTACGAGCAAGGGTGTTTAAAAATACTTGTCTGAATAATTATAGTTACATTCCTCAACAGACACCATGTCTGGTGCGAAAAAGCCTTCAAAATGCAATTCGTGCTACTCGTGTTGATAAAAAATAGCATTAAATCTTATATCAAGCTAATGAAGGTTACTATTGTAAAAGCTGGTCGAGGGAATTGGTGTACGGTGCAGACTTCGGTTGTCACCTAGGCCCACGCCATACATGAAGAGATTATGATAATGTTGGTATGAAAACACAAGACCCCCTCACGTAGAAACTGTTTATTGTTGATAAGTATTACATGGTGTAGAGTTGAGCGTGACGGGGCCTTTCTCGTTCGCTGTTCGATAATGACGGTCACAATAGTATCTCATTTGAATGCTATTAATTGATGTAAAATGTAAAGTAAAAACAGCTGAAACGCGAAACGACGCCAATGAGCGTTGCGTTGCTAACAACCTCTGCCTCAATATCATTCTGTTTTCCGCCAACACGCCCACCATCACGCTCAATGTAGCCCTTGGGAATGACCCTACGCTTTATCTACCGTAACGTATAAAAACGTTGCATATTAGTATGTATGCATAAATAAACTTTAATATTCCTAGATATAACGTCCATGCTAGCTTCTAACACTTTATTAACCCTGAACTCGATAACTGAGAAAGTTACAGTGAAGTTTATTGAAGCTAAACTTAAACCAAAGGCACTGCCTAGGTATAACTTCGTTGATATTAGAAAATGTGTTTGAAATCAGAAACAATTAGTAACTTATATTTGCCATAAATTAATCAAAGATATTGCAAACATTTTATAACATTATTGGAATAAGAAATAAGCCCGCGTAGCCCACGGCCCACACACAAACTATGAGATTTGACATTACGATGACCTCACACTACACTAGCGCCTCTAGTAGCGAATTTACACGAGGTAGCCCTCATTGAGCATTTAACTAGTTTTCTATAAATTAGTTCTATTTCAATTTACTTAAAAAACTATCAAAAAATCACACCACTCTAAACAGAGTGGTGTGATTTTTTGAGTTGACCCATTGAGTCATCGCATTGAGTAAACACTCAATGCGATGACTCAATGGATCAAGCGCCCGATTGAATGAATGAACAACATGAATGTTAAGTTTCAAAAACAAATATCAAAAAGAAATAAAAAAGAAAGCATAGTTATGATATTGTTTTCTCGAGTAAATGACAACTAGAAGTTCTAGAACTAGAAGATAGAGTATAGTGAACCTATGGAAGGAGAAACTTTTGGACCGTCTTGATAAAATCATAAAGTAATTTAAACTGTTATTAGTTGTTGAAATATTGAGACGCGTAAATGTAAATAATATAGTAGAAAGTATTAAAAGGGATATTACTGTCAGGAATATTTTAATGAAGTAATAGGTCAAACATCAAAAGTTAAAAATAGAACTAGCTTTTCGGGCGCTGCGCGGGCTGCAAGCAGCCCGCGGTTTTTCGTGCAGCTGTAGAAGTTGGTTGGAATCTTATTTCCAGTTAAGAGAATAGGTAAGGTGCTGAGGTCAGTATAAAAAAAATAAAAACGTAAACAGGCCACCATCTTGGAATCAAATTTTGTTTGCAGTTTTGAGTTCTGCGGGATGCTTTACCCCAGCATACTAAATTTCAGACCCCTTTGATGTTCCAGGAGGACGTAATGAACGAATCAAGTTAAAATTCTAACATCCAGACGCCAGCCCGAATTCCAAAAAAATGTTAGATTTGGTTTCCGCGATCCAAAAAACCCTTGCATACTGAATTTCAGTTAAATCGGAAGCAGTCGACTGTTGGGGGCTATCTTGGAAAATTAAAAAAAACCGCTCAGTGCTAGGTGGGAGTGGCTCGGCCTACGGCTTCGCCACGCAGCTCAGCCTGCGGCCTCGCGGGACAGCTCAGCCTTCGGCCTCAGGCTTCGCTTAGTGACTTGGGGGAGGGGTTTTCTGGGGAGGGGGGAAGACAGGAGGGGTTTGGGATTTGCTCTCGCCACGCAGCTAGGCCTGCGGCGTCGCGGACGAGGTCTGTGTTTGGCCTTTGGCCTTAGGCTTCGCTAAGACACTTGGGGGAGGGGGCTCTGGGGGGAGGGGGGAGGTCAAGAGGAGCTCGGCCTTCACCCTGGCCACGCAGCTCGGCCTTCGGCTTCGCTTTCCGCTCGACCTACGGTCTCGCGGTACACACTCGGAAATTGTCCTTGCATGGCGGCCATCTAGGATTTTAATAAAAATTAAAAACAAATGACAGTCATCAAATTGCTTGCAACCCTCTACATTTTGAAAAAAAAATCACACCCCTAACCCTAACCGTTTCTGCAGGCTAAACATCGTCTACATCAGGATCTGATGATCTTCAACATATCCGATTTTTCTGGTACTCACTGGAGCACCCTCTATACAACCATACATCAATCATTACCCCACCCACCCGGAAACAGATCAAACAACTATGTCAATCAGTGAGTCAGTCAGTGAGTCAGTGGTAATGGAGGTTTGTATATTATAACTAGCTTTTCGGGCGCTGCGCGGGCTGCAAGCAGCCCGCGGTTTTTCTTGCAGCTGTTGAAGTTGGCTTAGGTACATGTCCAGTTGAGAAAATGGGTAAAACACTGCAGTCAGTAATGGCAACATCAAAAAATGTGTGGGCGGCAAAATCTTGGAATCAAGACTTGTTTGCAGTTTTGAGTTCCGCGGGATGCTTTACCCCAGTATACAAAATTCCAGACCCCTTCGATGTTCCAGTAGGACGTTATGAACGAATAAAGTTAAAAAAAGAAACCAGACGCCATCTTGGATTCCAAAAAAAAATTTCAGATTTGGATTCCGTGACGCAGAAAACCCTTGCATTCTGAATTTCAGTCAAATCGGAAGCAGTCGAGTATTGGCGGCCATCTTGAAAAATTAAAAAAAAACGCTCAGCGCTTGGTGGGAGTGGCTCGGCCTGCGGCCTCGTGGGAGGGGTTCTGGGGGAGGGGGGAGGTCAGGAGGGTCTCGGGCTTCGGACTCGCTGGGAGCTTAGTTTTCGGCCTTTGGCCTCAGGCTTCGCAAAGACACTTGAGGGGGGGGTTCTGGGGGGATGGGGGAGGTCAGGAGGGGCTCGGGCTTCACCCTGGCCACGCAGCTCGGCCTTCGGCCTCGCGGTACACACTCGGAAATTGTCCTTGTATGGCGGCCATCTTGGATTTTGAAAAAAATCAAAAAACAAATGACAGTTGTCAAATTGCTTACAACCCCCTACATTTTGGAATAAAAATCACACCCGTAACCCTAACCGTTTTTGCAGGCCGTACCCCTTCCACATCAAGATCTGATGATCTTCAACATATCTGATTTTTCTGGTACTTACTGGAGCACTTTTTACACGACCATACATCAATCATTACCCCACCCACCCGGGAACAGGTCAAACAACTATGTCAATCAGTCAGTGAGTCAGTGGTAATGTAGGTTTATATATTACTAGCTTTTGCCCGCGGCTTCGCCCGCGTAGATTCGGGGTATGTAAAATAGATGTTGGCCGATTCTCAGACCTACTCAATATGCTCACAAAATTTCATGAGAATCGGTCAAGCCGTTTCGGAGGAGTACGGGAACGAACATTGTGACACGAGAATTTTATATATGAGACTAGCTTTTGCCCGCGGCTTCGCCCGCGTTGATTACGGATATGAAAAATAGATGTTGGCCGATTCTCAGACCTACTCAATATGCTCACAAAATTTCATGAGAATCGGTCAAGCCGTTTTAGAGGAGTACGGGAACGAACATTGTGACACGAGAATTTTATATATAAGACTAGCTTTTGCCCGCGGCTTCGCCCGCGTTGATTACGGGTATGCAAAATAGATGTTGGCCGATTCTCAGACCTACTCAATATGCTCACAAAATTTCATGAGAATCGGTCAAGCCGTTTCGGAGGAGTACGGGAACGAACATTGTGACACGAGAATTTTATATATAAGATAACTAGTGTTTCGGGTGCAGCGCGAGCTGCAAGCAGCTCGCAGTCTTTCGTACAGCTGTTGAATTTTGGTAAATTCCAGGTCCAGTTGAGAGAATAAGTAAGGTGCTGAAGTCAGTAAAAAAAAAAATTTTGACGGGCGGCCATCTTGGATCCAAAATGTGATTTCAGTTTTGAGTTCCGCGGGGTGCTTTACCCCAGTATACAAAATTTCAAACCCCTACGAGGTCCCAGTGAGACGTTATATTATATAAAGCTACACTTACCACTCACTCACTCACTCACTGACATAGTTGTTTGACCTGTTCCCGGGTAGGTGGGGGAATGACATTTAGTGGAATGTATAGGTGGCTGGGGGTCAAGTATCAGAAAAATCTGATATTTGAGGATTTGCAGAAACCTTATGTGGAAGGGGTACTGGCAAAACGGTAATATTTGGAGATTTGACCCCATAGACAAAATTAAAGGGGTATACAAGCAATTACTAGAGCCGGTATTTTTATTTTATTTTCGAAAACAAAAATCCTTCCCCATGCAAATTGCATACAAACGGCCCCCCTTTGGCGCAGCCAGAGGCCAAACGCCGATTGCGTCCATCCCCCAAGTAATTTTCACGAGGCCGCAGGCCGAGTAATGCGAGCCCGAAGGGCGAGCTGTGGAGCGAGGCCGAAGGCCAAGCCATCCCCACCAAGCGCTGCTTTTTTTTAAATTTTTTAAAAACCAAGATGGCCGCCAGTAGTCGACTGCCTCCGATTTGGATGAAAATCGATATCTAAGCGTGTTTTAAGTTGAAAAATCCAAATTTGATATTTTTTTTGGAATCCACGATGGCGTCTGGATTTTAGTAAAAAACAATTATTTCGTTTATAACTAGTGTTTCGGGTGCAGCGCGAGCTGCAAGCAGCTCGCGGTCTTTCGTACAGCTGTTGTATGTCAAATTTGGATGATTCAACCCAAAACACGCCTAGATATCGATTTTCATCCAAATCGGAGGCAGTCGAATTTTGGCGGCCACCTTGGATTTCCAAAATTAAAAAAAAATGAGCGCTTTGTTGGGATGGCTCGGCCTTCGGCCTCGCTCCACAGCTCGCCTTTAAGGCTCGCATTATTTTTTGGTACTGGACCCCCAGCCCCCTATATATTCCACTAAATGTTATTCCCCCACCTACCCGGGAACAGGTCAAACAATTATGTCAATCAGTCAGTGAGTGAGTCAGTGGTAAGTGTATCTTTATATAATATAACTAGCTATTCGGGCGCTGCGCGGGCTGCTAGCAGCCCGCGGTTTTTCGTGCAGCTGTTGAAGTTGGTTGGAATTTTATTTCCAGTTGAGAGAAAAGGTAAAGTGCTAAAGTCAGTATAAAAAAATAAAAACGTATACGGGCCGCCATTTTGGAATCAAATTTTGTTTGCAGTTTTGAGTTCCGCAGGGTACTTTATCCCAGCATACAAAATTTCAGACCCCTTCGATGTTTCAGTAGGACGTTATGAACGAATAAAGTTAAAATACTAAAATCCAGACGCCATCTTGAAATCCAAAAAAAATGTCAGAGTTGGATTCCGCAATTCAAAAAACCCTTTCGACTGTTGGCGGCCATCTTGAATAATTAAAAAAAAAAAACACTCAGCGCTTGGCGCAGCTCGGCCTGCGGCCTCGCGGGAGGGCTCAGCCTTCGGCTTTCGGCCTCAAACTTCGCTTAGTGACTTGGGGGGGGGGGGTTCTGAGGGAGGGGGGTGGTCAAGAGGTGCTTGGCCTTCACCCTGGCCACGCAGCTCGACCTTCGGCCTCGCTTTCCGCTCGACCTACGGTCTCGCGGTACACACTCGGAAATTGTCTTTGCATGGCGGCCATCTTGGATTTTGAAAAAAATCAAAAACAAATGACAGTCGTCAAATTGCTTACAACACCCTACATTTAGAAAAAAAATCAAGCCCCTAACCCCAACCGTTTTTGCAGGCCGTACCCCTTTCACATCAAGATCTGATGATCTTCAAAATGTCAGATTTTTCTGGTACTCAATAGAGCACCCTCTACACGACCATCCATCAATCATTACCCCACCCACCCCGGAACAGGTCAAACAACTATGTCAATCAGTGAGTCAGTCAGTCAGTGGTAATGTAGGTTTATAGTATAACTAGCTTTTCGGGCGCTGCGCGGGCTGCAAGCAGCCCGCGGTTTTTCGTGCAGCTGTTGAAGTTGGTTGGAATCTTATTTCCAGTTGAGAGAATAAGTAAGGTGCTAAAGTCAGTATAAAAAAAATAAAAACCTATACGGGCCGCCATCTTGGAATCAAATTTTGTTTGCAGTTTTGAGTTCCGCGGGTTGCTTTACCCCAGCATACAAAATTTCGGACCCCTTCGATGTTTCAGTAGGACGTTATGAACGAATAAATTTTAAATTCTAAAATCCATACGCCATCTTGGATTCCAAAAAAAATGTCAGATTTGGATTCCGCGATTTAAAAAACCCTTGCATACTGAATTTCACTCAAATCGGTATGAAAAATAGATGTTGGCCGATTCTCAGACCTACTCAATATGCTCACAAAATTTCATGAGAATCGGTCAAGCCGTTTCGGAGGAGTACGGGAACGAACATTGTGACACGAGAATTTTATATATAAGATAACTAGTGTTTCGGGTGCAGCGCGAGCTGCAAGCAGCTCGCAGTCTTTCGTACAGCTGTTGAATTTTGGTAAATTCCAGGTCCAGTTGAGAGAATAAGTAAGGTGCTGAAGTCAGTAAAAAAAAAAATTTTGACGGGCGGCCATCTTGGATCCAAAATGTGATTTCAGTTTTGAGTTCCGCGGGGTGCTTTACCCAGTATACAAAATTTCAAACCCCTACGAGGTCCCAGTGAGACGTTATATTATATAAAGCTACACTTACCACTCACTCACTCACTCACTGACATAGTTGTTTGACCTGTTCCCGGGTAGGTGGGGGAATGACATTTAGTGGAATGTATAGGTGGCTGGGGGTCAAGTATCAGAAAAATCTGACATTTGAGGATTTGCAGAAACCTTATGTGGAAGGGGTACTGGCAAAACGGTAATATTTGGAGATTTGACCCCATAGACAAAATTAAAGGGGTATACAAGCAATTACTAGAGCCGGTATTTTTATTTTATTTTCGAAAACAAAAATCCTTCCCCATACAAATTGCATACAAACGGCCCCCCTTTGGCGCAGCCAGAGGCCAAACGCCGATTGCGTCCATCCCCCAAGTAATTTTCATGAGGCCGTAGGCCGAGTAATGCGAGCCCGAAGGGTGAGCTGTGGAGCGAGGCCGAAGGCCAAGCCATCCCCACCAAGCGCTGCTTTTTTTTAAATTTTTTGAAAACCAAGATGGCCGCCAGTAGTCGACTGCCTCCGATTTGGATGAAAATCGATATCTAAGCGTGTTTTAAGTTGAAAAATCCAAATTTGATATTTTTTTGGAATCCACGATGGCGTCTGGATTTTAGTAAAAAACAATTATTTCGTTTATAACTAGTGTTTCGGGTGCAGCGCGAGCTGCAAGCAGCTCGCGGTCTTTCGTGCAGCTGTTGTATGTCAAATTTGGATGATTCAACCCAAAACACGCCTAGATATCGATTTTCATCCAAATCGGAGGCAGTCGAATTTTGGCGGCCACCTTGGATTTCCAAAATTAAAAAAAAATGAGCGCTTTGTGGGGATGGCTCGGCCTTCGGCCTCGCTCCACAGCTCGCCTTTAAAACTCGCATCATTTTCTGGTACTCGACCCCCAGCCCCCTATATATTCCACTAAATGTTATTCCCCCACCTACCCGGGAACAGGTCAAACAATTATGTCAATCAGTCAGTGAGTGAGTCAGTGGTAAGTGTATCTTTATATAATATAACTAGCTATTCGGGCGCTGCGCGGGCTGCTAGCAGCCCGCGGTTTTTCGTGCAGCTGTTGAAGTTGGTTGGAATTTTATTTCCAGTTGAGAGAAAAGGTAAAGTGCTAAAGTCAGTATAAAAAAATAAAAACGTATACGGGCCGCCATTTTGGAATCAAATTTTGTTTGCAGTTTTGAGTTCCGCAGGGTACTTTATCCCAGCATACAAAATTTCAGACCCCTTCGATGTTTCAGTAGGACGTTATGAACGAATCAAGTTAAAATACTAAAATCCAGACGCCATCTTGAAATCCAAAAAAAATGTCAGAGTTGGATTCCGCAATTCAAAAAACCCTTTCGACTGTTGGCGGCCATCTTGAATAATTAAAAAAAAAAAAACACTCAGCGCTTGGCGCAGCTCGGCCTGCGGCCTCGCGGGAGGGCTCAGCCTTCGGCTTTCGGCCTCAAACTTCGCTTAGTGACTTGGGGGGGGGGGGGGTTCTGAGGGAGGGGGGTGGTCAAGAGGTGCTTGGCCTTCACCCTGGCCACGCAGCTCGACCTTCGGCCTCGCTTTCCGCTCGACCTACGGTCTCGCGGTACACACTCGGAAATTGTCTTTGCATGGCGGCCATCTTGGATTTTGAAAAAAATCAAAAACAAATGACAGTCGTCAAATTGCTTACAACACCCTACATTTAGAAAAAAAATCACGCCCCTAACCCCAACCGTTTTTGCAGGCCGTACCCCTTTCACATCAAGATCTGATGATCTTCAAAATGTCAGATTTTTCTGGTACTCACTGGAGCACCCTCTACACGACCATTCATCAATCATTACCCCACCCACCCCGGAACAGGTCAAACAACTATGTCAATCAGTGAGTCAGTCAGTCAGTGGTAATGTAGGTTTATAGTATAACTAGCTTTTCGGGCGCTGCGCGGGCTGCAAGCAGCCCGCGGTTTTTCGTGCAGCTGTTGAAGTTGGTTGGAATCTTATTTCCAGTTGAGAGAATAAGTAAGGTGCTAAAGTCAGTATAAAAAAAATAAAAACCTATATGGGCCGCCATCTTGGAATAAAATTTTGTTTGCAGTTTTGAGTTCCGCGGGTTGCTTTACCCCAGCATACAAAATTTCAGACCCCTTCGATGTTTCAGTAGGACGTTATGAACGAATAAATTTTAAATTCTAAAATCCATACGCCATTTGGATTCCAAAAAAAATGTCAGATTTGGATTCCGCGATTCAAAAAACCCTTGCATACTGAATTTCACTCAAATCGGACGCAGTCGAGTATTGGCGGCCATCTTGGAAAATAAAAAAAAAACGCTTATCGCTTGGTGGGAGTGGCTCGGCCTACGGCCTCGCCACGCAGCTCGGCCTGCGGCCTCGGGGGACAGCTCAGCCTTCGGCCTTTGGCCTCAGGCTTCGCTCAGTGACTTGGGGGGGGGGGGTTTCTTGAGAGGGGAGAGGTCAGGAGGGGCTCGGGCTTCGCCCTCGCTACGCAGCTCAGCCTTCGGCCTCGCGGGGAGCTTAGTTTTCGGCCTTTGGCCTCTGGTCTTTCGCTTAGAAACTTGAGGGGGGGGGGTTCTGGGGGAAGGGGGGAGGTCAAGGGGGGAACTCTTCGATGTTCCAGGAGGACGTAATGAACGAATCAAGTTAAAATTCTAAAATCCAGACGCTATCATGGATTCCAAAAAAAACGTCAGATTTGGTTTCCGCGATCCAAAAAACCCTTGCATACTGAATTTGAGTCAAATCGGAAGCAGTCGACTGTTGGCGGCCATCTTGGAAAATTAAAAAAAAAACGCTCATCTCTCGGTGGGAGTGGCTCGGCCTACGGCCTCGCCACGCAGCTCGGCCTGCGGCCTCGCGGGAGAAGTCTGTATTTGGCCTTTGGCCCCTCTGGCTTCGCTTAGTGACTTGAGGGGGGGGGGGGGGTTCTGGGGGGAGGGGGGAGGTCAAGAAGGGCTCGGGCTTCAACCTCACCACGCAGCTCGGCCTTCGGCCTCACTTTCCGCTCGACCTACGGTCTCGCGGTACACACTCGGGAATTGTCCTTGTATGGCGGCCATCTTGGATTTTGAAAAAAATCAAAAAACAAATGACATTCGTCAAATTGCTTACAACCTACTACATTTTGAAAAAAAAATCACACCCCTTACCCAAACCGTTTTTGCAGGCTGTACCTCGTCCACATTAAGATCTGATGATCTTCAACATTTCCGATTTTTCTGGTACTCACTGGAGCATCCTCTACACGACCATACATCAATCATTACCCCACCCACCCGGGAACAGGTCAAACAACTATGTCAATCAGTGAGTCAGTCAGTCAGTGGTAATGTAGGTTTATATATATATAATAACTAGCTTTTCGGGCGCTGCGCGGGCTGCAAGCAGCCCGCGGTTTTTCGTGCAGCTGTTGAAGTTGGTTGGAATCTTATTTCCAGTTGAGAGAATAGGTAAGGTGCTAAAGTCAGTATAAAAAAATAAAAACGTATACGGGCCGCCATCTTGGAATCAAATTTTGTTTGCAGTTTTGAGTTCTGCGGAGTGCTTTACCCCAGCATACAAAATTTCAGACCCCTTCGATGTTCCAGGAGGACGTAATGAACGAATAAAGTTAAAAATTCTAAAATCCAGAAGCCATCTTGGATTAAAAAAAAAATGTCAGATTTGGATTCCGCGATTCAAAAAACCCTTGCATACTGAAATTCACTCAAATCGGTCGCAGTCAACTATTGGCGGCCATCTTGGAAAAAAAGAAAAAAAAACGCTTATCGCTTGGTGGGAGTGGCTCGGCCTACGGCCTCGCCACGCAGCTCGACTTGCGGCCTCGCGGTGGAGCTCAGCCTTCGGCCTTCGGCCTCAGGCTTCGCTTAGTGACTTGAGGGGGGGGGTTCTGGGGGAGGGGGGAGGCCAGGAGGGGTTTGGGCTTTGCCCTCGCCACGCAGCTCGGCCTGCGGCCTCGCGGGGAGCTTAGTTTTCGGCCTTTGGCCTCTGGCTTCGCTTAGAAACTTGAGGGGGGGGGATTCTGGGGGGAGGAGGGAGGTCAAGAGGGGCTTGGCCTTCACCCTGGCCACGCAGCTCGGCCTGCGGCCTCGCTTTCCGCTCGACCTACGGTCTCGCGGTACATACCCGGAATTTGTCTTTGTATGGCGGCCATCTTGGATTTTGAAAAAAATCAAAAAACAAATGACAGTCTTCAAATTGCTTACAACCCCCTACATTTTGGAAAAAAATACACACCCCTAACCCTAACCGTTTTTGCAGGCTGTACCTCGTCCACATTAAGATCTGATGATCTTCAAAATGTCAGATTTTTGTGGTACTCACTGGAGCACCCTCTACACGACTATACATCAATCATTACCCCACCTACCCGGGAACAGGTCAAACAACTATGTCAATCAGTCAGTCAGTCAGTGGTAATGTAGGTTTATATATTATAACTAGCTTTTCGGGCGCTGCGCGGGCTGCAAGCAGCCCGCGGTTTTTCGTGCAGCTGTTGAAGTTGGTTGGAATCTTATTTCCAGTTGAGAGAATAGGTAAGGTGCTAAAGTCAGTGTAAAAAAAATAAAAACGTGTACGGGCCGCCATCTTGGAATCAAATTTTGTTTGCAGTTTTGAGTTCTGCGGGGTGCTTTACCCCAGCATACAAAATTTCAGACCCCTTCGATGTTCCAGGAGGACGTAATGAACGAATAAAGTTAAAAAATTAAAATCCAGAAGCCATCTTGGATTATAAAAAAAAATTCAGATTTGGATTCCCCGGCGTAAAAAACCCTTAAATTTTGAATTTCAGCCAAATCGGAAGCAGTCGAGTGTTGGCGGCCATCTTGGAAAATTAAAAAAAAACGCTCAGCGCTTGGTGGGAGTGGCTCGGCCTGCGGGCTCGCGGGGAAGCTCAGCCTTCGGCCTTCGGCCTCAGGCTTCGCTTAGTGACTTGGGGGGGGGGGTTCTGGGGGGGGGAGGTCGGGAGGGGCTCGGGCTTCGCCCTCGCTACGCAGCTCGGCCTTCGGCCTCGCGGGGAGCTTAGTTTTCGGCCGTTGGCCTCTGACTTCTCAAAGACACTTGAGGGGGGGGTTCTGGGGGAAGGGGGGAGGTCAAGAGGGGCTCGGGCGTCACCCTTGCCACGCAGCTCGGCCTTCGGCCTCGCTTTCCGCTCGACCTGCGGTCTCGCGGTACACACCCGGAAAATGTCCTTGTATGGCGGCCATCTTGGATTTTGAAAAAAATCAAAAATCAAATGACAGTCGTCAAATTGCTTACAACCCCCTACATTTTGGAAAAAAATTCACACCCCTAACCCTAACCGTTTTTGCAGGCTGTACCTCGTCCACATTAAGATCTGATGATCTTCAAAATGTCAGATTTTTCTGGTACTCACTGGAGCACCCTCTACACGACCATACATCAATCATTACCCCACACACCTGGGAACAGGTCAAACAACTATGTCAATCAGTGAGTCAGTCAGTGGTAATGTAGGTTTATATATTATAACTAGCTTTTCGGGCGCTGCGCGGGCTGCAAGCAGCCCGCGGTTTTTCGTGCAGCTGTTGAAGTTGGTTGGAATCTTATTTCCAGTTGAGAGAATAGGTAAGGTGCTAAAGTCAGTGTAAAAAAAATAAAAACGTGTACGGGCCGCCATCTTGGAATCAAATTTTGTTTGCAGTTTTGAGTTCTGCGGGGTGCTTTACCCCAGCATACAAAATTTCAGACCCCTTCGATGTTCCAGGAGGACGTAATGAACGAATAAAGTTAAAAAATTAAAATCCAGAAGCCATCTTGGATTATAAAAAAAATTCAGATTTGGATTCCCCGGCGTAAAAAACCCTTAAATTTTGAATTTCAGCCAAATCGGAAGCAGTCGAGTGTTGGCGGCCATCTTGGAAAATTAAAAAAAAACGCTCAGCGCTTGGTGGGAGTGGCTCGGCCTGCGGGATCGCGGGGAAGCTCAGCCTTCGGCCTTCGGCCTCAGGCTTCGCTTAGTGACTTGGGGGGGGGTTCTGGGGGGGGGGGGGAGGTCGGGAGGGGCTCGGGCTTCGCCCTCGCTACGCAGCTCGGCCTTCGGCCTCGCGGGGAGCTTAGTTTTCGGCCGTTGGCCTCTGACTTCTCAAAGACACTTGAGGGGGGGGTTCTGGGGGAAGGGGGGAGGTCAAGAGGGGCTCGGGCGTCACCCTTGCCACGCAGCTCGGCCTTCGGCCTCGCTTTCCGCTCGACCTGCGGTCTCGCGGTACACACCCGGAAAATGTCCTTGTATGGCGGCCATCTTGGATTTTGAAAAAAATCAAAAATCAAATGACAGTCGTCAAATTGCTTACAACCCCCTACATTTTGGAAAAAAATTCACACCCCTAACCCTAACCGTTTTTGCAGGCTGTACCTCGTCCACATTAAGATCTGATGATCTTCAAAATGTCAGATTTTTCTGGTACTCACTGGAGCACCCTCTACACGACCATACATAAATCATTACCCCACACACCTGGGAACAGGTCAAACAACTATGTCAATCAGTGAGTCAGTCAGTTGTAATGTAGGTTTATATATTATAACTAGCTTTTCGGGCGCTGCGCGGGCTGCAAGCAGCCCGCGGTTTTTCGTGCAGCTGTTGAAGTTGGTTGGAATCTTATTTCCAGTTGAGAGAATAGGTAAGGTGCTAAAATCAGTATAAAAAAAATAAAAACGTATACAGGCCGCCATCTTGGAATCAAATTTTGTTTGCAGTGTTGAGTTCCGCGGGATGCTTTACCTCAGCATACAAAATTCCAGACCCCTTCGATGTTCCAGTAGGACGTTATAAACGAATAAAGTTAAAAAATTTAAAATCCAGACGCCATCTTGTATTCCAAAAAACATGTCAGATTTGGATTCCCCGGCGTAAAAAACACTTAAATTTTGAATTTCAGTCAAATCGGAAGCAGTCGAGTATTGGCGGCCATCTTGGAAAATTTAAAAAAAAACGCTCAGCGCTTGGTGGGAGTGGGTCGGCCTTCGCCCTCGCCACGCAGCTCTGCCTGCGGCCTCGCGGGAGAGGTCTGTATTTGGCCTTTGGCCTCTGGCTTCGCTTAGTGACTTGAGGGGGGGGGGGGTTCTGGGGGGAGGGAGGAGGTCAAGAGGGGCTCGGGCTTCAACCTCACCACGCAGCTCGGCCTTCGGCCTCGCTTTCCGCTCGACCTAAGGTCTCGCGGTACACACTCGGGAATTGTCCTTGTATGGCGGCCATCTTGGATTTTGAAAAAAATCAAAAAACAAATGACAATTGTCAAATTGCTTACAACCCCCTACATTTTGGAAAAAAAATCACACCTCTAACCCCAACCGTTTTTGCAGGCCTTACCCCTTCCACATCAAAATCTGATGATCTTCAAAATGTCAGATTTTTCTGGTACTCACTGGAGCACCCTCTACACGACCATACATCAATCATTACCCCACCCACCCGGGAACAGGGCAAACAACTATGTCAATCAGTGAGTCAGTCAGTGGTAATGTAGGTTTATATATTATAACTAGCTTTTCGGGCGCTGCGCGGGCTGCAAGCAGCCCGCGGTTTTTCGTGCAGCTGTTGAAGTTGGTTGGAATCTTATTTTCAGAGAGAATAGGTAAGGTGCTAAAGTCAGTGTAAAAAAAAAACCTATACGGGCCGCCATCTTGGAATCAAATTTTGTTTGCAATTTTGAGTTCCGCGGGGTGCTTTACCCCAGCATACAAAATTTCAGACCCCTTCGATGTTCCAGTAGGACGTTTTGAACGAATAAAGTTAAATTTCTAAAATCCAGACGCCATCTTGGATTCCAAAAAAAATGTCAGATTTGGATTCCGCGATTCAAAAAACTCTTGCATACTGAATTTCACTCAAATCGGACGCAGTCGACTATTGGCGGCCATCTTGGAAAATTAAAAAAAAAAAGCTTATCGCTTGGTGGGAGTGGTTCGGTCTGCGGCCTTGCCACGCAGCTCGACCTGCGGCCTCGCGGGACATCTCAGCCTTCGGCCTTCGGCCTCAGGCTTCGCTTAGGCACTTGGGGGGGGGGGGGGGGTTCTGGGGGAGGGGGGAGGCCAGGAGGGGTTTGGGCTTTGCCCTTGCCACGCAGCTCGGCCTGCGGCCTCGCGGGGAGCTTAGTTTTCGACCTTTGGTCTCTGGCTTCGTTTAGAAACTTGAGGGGGGGGGGGTTCTGGGGGAAGGGGGGAGGTCAAGAGGGGCCCGGGCGTCACCTTTGCCACGCAGCTCGGCCTTCGGCCTCGCTTTCCGCTCGACCTACGGTCTCGCGGTACACACCCGGAAATTGTCCTTGTATGGCGGCCATCTTGGATTTTGAAAAAAATCATAAAACAAATGGCAGTCGTCAAATTGCTTACAACCCCCTACATTTTGAAAAAAAAATATCGCCCCTAACTCCAACTGTTTTTGCAGGCCGTACCCCTTCCACATCAAAATCTGATGATCTTCAAAATGTCAGATTTTTCTGGTACTCACTGGAGCAACCTCTACACGACCATACATCAATCATTACCCCACCCACCCGGGAACAGGTCAAACAACTATGTCAATCAGTCAGTCAGTCAGTGGTAATGTAGGTTTATATATTATAATATAACTAGCTTTTCGGGCGCTGCGCAGGCTGCAAGCAGCCCGCGGTTTTTCGTGCAGCTGTTGAAGTTGGCTAAAGTACATGTCCAGTTGAGAAAATGGGTAAAAAACTGCAGCCAGTAAGGAAACATAAAACAAAGTATGGGCGGCAAAATCTTGGAATCAAAACTTGTTTGCAGTTTTGAGTTCCGCGGGGTGCTTTACCCCAGCATACAAAATTCCAGACCCCTTCGATGTTCCAGTAGGACGTTATAAACGAATAAAGTTAAAAAATTTAAAATCCAGACGCCATCTTGTATTCCAAAAAACATGTCAGATTTGGATTCCCCGGCGTAAAAAACACTTAAATTTTGAATTTCAGTCAAATCGGAAGCAGTCGAGTATTGGCGGCCATCTTGGAAAATTAAAAAAAAAACGCTCAGCGCTTGGTGGGAGTGGGTCGGCCTACGGCCTCGCCACGCAGCTCGGCCTGCGGCCTCGCGGTGGAGCTCAGCCTTCGGCCTTCGGCCTCAGGCGTCGCTTAGTGACTTGAGGGGGGGGGTTCTGGGGGGGGGGAGGTCAGGAGGGGCTCGGGCTGTGCCCTCGCCACGCAGCTCGGCCTGCGGCCTCGCGGGGAGCTTAGAAACTTGAGGGGGGGGGGGTTCTGGGGGAAGTGGGGAGGTCAAGAGGGGCTCGGGCGTCACCCTCGGAACGCAGCTCGGCCTGTGGCCTCGCTTTCCGCTCGACCTACGGTCTCGCGGTACACACTCGGAAATTGTCCTTGTATGGCGGCCATCTTGGATTTTGAAAAAAATCAAAAAACAAATGACAGTCGTCAAATTGCTTACAACCGCCTACATTTTGGAAAAAAAATCACACCCCTTACCCTAACCGTTTTTGCAGGCTGTACCTCGTCCACATTAAGATCTGATGATCTTCAACATGTCCGATTTTTCTGGTACTCACTGGAGCACCCTCTACACGACCATACATCAATCATTACCCCACCCACCCGGGAACAGGTCAAACAACTATGTCAATCAGTGAGTCAGTCAGTGGTAATGTAGGTTTATATATATATAATAGTATAATAATAAAATATTTATAATAATAATATATCTATTATAAAAAGAAAAATAACTTATAAGGAGTCTGCACAACAGAGATTAAACATAAAGACAGTAACTACACTAGCCTCTCTTAATCGATGTTGTGCACTATTGGCTTTCTCCTTCTTCCTTCTCAATGGACAGTCTGGCCTTTTATGTCCACGTACTTTGCAGTCATAGCATACTATTAGGTCCTTACATATGAAATTGCCGTTCAGTATGAAAAAAGTGAAACAAGTTTTTTTTAATGAAATTATAATTTAATCAATCGAAGTATGCGCCGTTGTTATCGATACACTTCCGCCATTTTATAGGCAGATCATTGATACCTTTGGAAAAAAAATCCTGGGAGCGAGAGTCTATGAACTGTTTGAAGGCGGTTTTGACTGCCTCATCAGATTTAAAATATTTTCCTTGTAAAAGTTATCCAAATTTTGAAAAAAGTGGTAATCGGTTGGGGCAAGATCTGGAGAGTATGGTGGCTGACGCAGAGGTTCCAGTCGCAGCTCCTCTAACTTGGCGATCGTTTGATGTGCAGTGTGTGGTCTAGCGTTATCCTGAAGGAGCAGTGGGCTAGAGCAATTCATCAGTCTCAGTTGTTTAATGGCGAGCTTTTCCATCATTGTTTGCAATTGTTGGCAATACAAGTCTGCATTAATCGTCTGGCCTGATCTCAAGAAGCTGTAGTGGATAACACCAGCACTGGTCCACCAAACACTAACCAGAATCTTCTTTTTGGTCAGTTTTCGCTTAGGGCAAGGTTTTGCCGGTTCTCCAGGGTCAAGCCATTGTGATGATCGCTTCCGATTGTCGTACAGGATCCATTTCTCATCACAAGTCACGATACGGTTCAAAATCCCCTCATTATTGTGGCGATTAAGCAAAGAAACGCAGCAAGCAACGCGTGTTTGTTGGTTTGCTTCAGTCAATTCGTGCCGTACCCACTTTTCGAGTTTTTTAATTTTTCCGATTTGGCGCAAGTGGATAAGTATCGTTTTGTCACTTACGCCGAAGGCTGCTGCTAATTCAGAAGTGGTTTGAGATGGATCCGCTTCCACTATCGCCTTCAATTCTTCGTTATTCACTTGAGTATCAGGTCGTCCACGAAGCTCATTGTGTAAATCGAAATTTCCAGAACGGAAACGTTGAAACCAAAAACGCACCGTTCGTTCGTTAGCGGTGCCTGGTCCATACACGTCGTTAATTCTTCGAGTCGTTTCTGCAGCACTGGTGCCACGGTGGAACTCGTATTCGTAAATACCGCGAATTTTCAATTTGTTCATAGTTGTTGTTATAGCAATGTTGAAACTCAAACAAATGATGTTAAAACAAATGAAATACGAATTTTAAAACAATATTTTTCTAGCTTTATTTCGAAATAAATTTGAATTTGAAATTCCTAATGAAACGCAAGATATTTGATTTTAAAGTTGCCAGTATTGAAAATCGGCAATTTCATATATAAGGACCTAATATTCCTTTCTTTCTAGATTTAGATTTCAATCAGGTATTAAAAACGGAATCCATTGGTGCAGCTGCATTTTTTGGACATCTCATTCAGCAGTTTTGATTTCACTAAATCTGTAGTTACTTCTATATTACAGTTTTCTAGTGCCATAATAAGAGCTTCATATTTTGAGGTGAGACCTCCCAAAAGTATGGCTGCGATTGACGTATCTTCTAATACCTTGTCAATATCCGCCAAGTCCTGTGCGGTTGACATAACTGCATTAATGTACAGTTCAATATTGTCGAAGTCTGACAGACTAAATCTGTACAGTTTACGTTCTAAAGCTAATCTTCGCCCCATCCTTTTATCCTCAAAAGCTTTCTGCAAACATTTCCATGCTTCGGCTGCAGTTTTTGCACATCTTTTTGCACATCGTAATAGCTGTACCGTCTATTGTTAAGCAAATTTTTGCAAGTGCTTTTGCTTCATTTCGTACCTTGATCGAGGCGGGGGTCGTGTCATCTTCTGGATAACCACTAACTGTTGCCCATAAGTCCTCGTGTAATAGGTAATTTTGCATCTTGAATTTCCAAGTAGAATATCCTTCTTTATTCTTTAGGCAAAAAGATGGAATAGAGGATGAATTCGACGAACTTGCCTTGTTGACTTGAGCACCTGAGACATCTCCAGATTCGTGTGACATATTGAGAAAAATATTTATTTCTATCAATCGCACGAAAAATACACTATAACTATATCAAATTAAACTTTACACATGCACGCTCTCATCTTCGTGCTGATAACGTGTTGAAATATTGAGACTAGGGCGCGTAAATGTAAATAATATAGTAGAAAGTATTAAAAGAGATGTTACTGTCAGGAATATTTTAATGAAGTAATACGTCAAACATCAAAAGTTAAAAATAGAATATATCTATTATAAAAAGAAAAATAACTTATAAGGAGTCTGCACAACAGAGATTAAACATAAAGACAGTATCTACAACATTACCTACTATTCGCGAACGAAAAGTGCCTGTTAAAAAGTACAAAGGTTATAAAAGTAACCAGAACTGTAACAAAGTAAAGCATTATTGTTAGCGGATCACATCTGTAATTTCATATAAAGGAAAACACATTTTTTTTGTCATTAATTAAAATTTATTTCTTAAGACAACTACGTAAGGTTAAAATAAGTATTAAGTACAATATAACCCAAAGGTTCGACGTGCTTCCCATTGTGGACCCCAATGCAAGTATAAAGTCCAATTTAGATAGCAGCCCCTGTAAAAAAAACTCAATGACAGGAATTACCAGAGAACTGCAAATAGCCTCATTAAATTTAGACAGTTAAAATGCTATTTCAAACTTATAATTCGTGGAAGGTAACAAAATTAACGATTCCGAGATAATGTTGACAATAAAATCATTTGATAACTTTCAAGGCAAATAGATTTCCGGAAACAACTTCTTGAATATAAATATATCTTGATCGTGATAATATAAGCAAATTTAAAGTTAGAAATGGAATCACGATATAAATTCACGTAGGTATATAGTCGAAAACTCACATGCTGTCCCGACTCTACGTAAAGTGGGATAAGATGAGGAAGAAGAATAAGATATAGTCAGAAAACTTTCTATTAAAATTTTGTAAGCTTGATACTTATTTTGTTAGTAATAATTCGTGTATTTTTTACTGATTTATTAGGCATTTCGAGACGGTAATATAATTATTAGGGTTCCATAGCCAAAGAGTGCCAACGGGACCTTATTACTGAGACTCCGCTATCGCTATTTTTGAACCGTAATAGCTAGTAGATACTTAATTTTTTTACTGATTATGTATTACTGTGGCCGTTATAACAACAAATAATAAAAATAAGAGGGGTCGTCATACAAAAAACGTGTTTCTTTTAGCGTTTTTAACTCGATCTTTTTAATGGCATTAGCTAGATACTTGAAATTTTCACCGATTATGTATTACTGTGGCCGCTTTAACAACAAATACAAAAAATAAGAAGGGGTCGTCATACAAGAAACGTGTTTTTTCAGCGTTTTAAAATATTGTACGGAGGTACGGAACCTTTCATGAACGAGTCCGACTCGCACTTGACCGGTTTTTTGTCTTCGTCAATCATAATATTGAGCGTTTGTTCCACAGATATTGATTAGCTGCGATAAATTAAAAATATCATAAGCTAGACTTAGGAGATTTGGTAGATTGGGTTTATAGGGAGGCTTAGCTTTATAGAGAGAGAACCAAATCTAAGTACCAAAGAAAGAGAAAAATATCTTCATATCGTATCGGTCGTCGAAACGCGTAGACAAAAGTATTCCAACTGTAACCTATCCAACGCACCATCCAGTTACTTAGATTGAGAAAAGCGTTACATTTTTCTGAAAATATAATTTAGCATTTCGTTACTAGCATTTGTCAGCAACTTCGCAATTCGGAAACTCGAGAAAATCGAAGTCCATATCATATGTCTCATGTATAAAATCACGTCGATCCTTTGCTTAAACAAAATATACTTGCTTCCATTATAAGGTTTTGTTAGAATACTTTTAGAAATTGGAAATTAAAAATAAAAATCTGGAAATTCACTATCACTAAGTAGATAGAGTCCGTAACAGAGTATGTTGAAAAGGGTGAAGTACGCGGTTTTGGCTTTTTCTTTTTCTGCACGGTCTACAGCATATTTGGGTAACTATTGAAGAAGAAAAAGCGGAAAGCAGACCCTCTAAAGCTGCACAACTAAAGACGCATGGGAACGCGTTGAGATGAGAAGAAGAAACAGAATATGTTGCTTCAGGTTTTGTTATAATAACTGGTGATTGCGGAGAAAAAAGAAGTTACGTAATTTTTGTGCAGTGAGAACAATGTAATATATCTTCTGAATCCTGAGTAAGGCGAAGGATTAGTATCCTTCGCTTTACTCAGGAACTACCTACGCCTACTGTAGTCAGTAGGATTACGGGCGTACCAAGGGATATTTCTAATTGAATCTTTATTTTAAATCTGTATTGAACATAACGCTATTATCGTATAAATATTGTGTTACTCCATCGTGTCTGTCATAACTGTCATATTGAGAATTATCTTACTTAAAAAAAAACTGGATTGCATGAATAAATCTGATTAAAAGAATCAACGCAATCCTTACTTTGTACAAAAGGACAAGAACTATGATTCAACAAATTTTTGTTCATGTTTCATATTTATCATCGTTGACTGAATGAAGCTCTTTTTATTGACGTAATGTGAGTCACTCCCGCACGCCCACTCTCGTAACGCTAGTATGCAATTCATTCAATTAATGATAGCGGGAAACCTTCGGGTCGTAAATGTGATAAAACTTTATTTTTTTAAGGCTTTAATCACCAATGTGAAGTACAATCGACCACAATGATAAACGGTTTTTATATAAATAGAACGTGTTGTGTAAACACCAACCTTTGACACTTGGAGGAAGGGCTATAAATACGTAAGGGAAGGGGTGGCTGACAGCAGATATAACTTATAATATATTCGTCGAATAAGCTCGTAAATAAAAATCATTGGGGTGGGGATTCAGAAATTGTTATTTGCGAATATATTTGATGGATTATTCGGTGTGATATTATGTGATGTAAAGATTGTGGGGTAAGTGTGGTGACGGCAAGCGTCGAGCCGTGGGCGGGCGGGCTGCGCGGGCTGCCGACGGCGCGCCGCCTTAGTCGCTGTCCGCCGCCGCGCCAGTCACACGTCCCGCCACGGCCGAGCCTTCGTCCACGTCCCTTGCGCCGCGCTCGCCCCTAGCGCTCCAGCCTCTAGCTGCCGCCGCCGTCGCCGCCGCGCAGCCCGCCGTCGGCCGCAGCCGCGCACCACACAACAAACTGCAACACGGCCACTGAGCCCGCCTAATACTATGTGCTTCTGAACACAACGACGTCAAACGCCGCCACTTGAATATCACACGTAAGTTCGCTACTTTTTATTCGCTTTTTACTTTTGCGACATGACTGGCTTAATTATTTCTTTAGTACAATTTGATAAGCTTTTAAGTTAATTTTAATTTTATGAAAAGAAAACGTTATTGCATGTTTTGGTCGCATACCACGCATGTTATGGTTGATTTTTCTTGAAAATTTAAGTTTGTAAGAAAAAACGTTGATGCACCTAGTTCAACTGACACAAAAATAATTTAAAGTATTTTTTAAGAAATAATCGTCGGATAAAGGATGATTTAACAGATTTTAAAGGATCATTCGGTGCCATGTATTTAAATTCTAGTTCGTGTCGTGCGTGTCCTAATTTATTTTTTAAAGAGAGTCGGAATGTTTTATTCTTGTCTTTAAGGTACAAGTTAATATCCTGCAACATTCTTTAGAAATGAGTTTATTCCATGTTTTGTATTTATTATAGAATTTTTTGTTAGGTATTTCATATTTTGCCATAAAATATAATTGGCATTATGAATGAACAATAATCATCATTCGTAATGAAATTTTAGTTACAAGGTACCTAGTCAAACAATTGTTTCAATATTTTTTCTTTGTTTTTGCATTATTTATATGTTGTTTAAGTTACCGTATGATTGTGAACACCGAGAATTTAGAAACTATCGTGCGGGACTATAAACTGTCAATAAATTGTGAATTTTACCGTACTGCTCACATTATAACGTATTAATTTACGATAGTTTATTATCTTCCCACGTCATACCGTCAAATTGTGAGCTGGCATTATTTTTGAATGCGACTGAACGCGCCCGGAACGCACCTTGCGCGCTGATTGGTCCAAAACGTCATTTGCCGTGACGTAAAATTTGGTTTTATTCGTTAGTCGCCGAATAATAGTGTTACATTCAATAGTAAAATTTTACTACCATAAAACAAACAACTGAAGTTTCAGTGACGACAGTTTAAGTTATACTTTTTATGTATTTTATAAATTTTTCGCTTGTAATATATGTTTTAATTATATTAAAGAAATTAACATAAAATTAAACGTGCAGTGCATGTAACTCATTAGTATGTTTTTTTTAACTCTATGGATGCTAAACGAGCTACTGGCAAGACCGACCAATCAGGGACGACTTACAATTTTACGAGTGATAATATCGTAGCGTTTATATTACAATACTTACAACAATTTTTAGTAGAATATGTCAATTTGGCATCTCTTAGTCCATCAAAGGCTTGTATTCTATACTAAGATTTATAACTAGAGAAGAAAATACAAATTAGTTATTAACAAATGCTAGAAATATATCGTTTCTACGTTACTTAATCATAACATAAATATCGAAACAATAATATAATTGAAAACATAAATTAATACCTTACATAATACGCATATACGCCCTACAATTTTATTTGATCGAGAACTTTAAATATACAGTTCGATAGCGGAGCAAAAACTAAATAAAATGTCATTCAAAACTTATTTTGGCCACAAAACGCCCTTTGAGCCGCAAGGTATTATGTCCACATAATTGAAATTGTTTTGACACCACAATATCTTTACAAATATATACAAAAAATCACACTTAAAAAAAATAAAAGCGGAGTGTGTACTATGCATGAAAAAAAATTATTAGCAGGATCACTCTACTCTAGTAACCTCTTAATATTATTAAAATTTATCTTTTTTTAAATTAATATTGTTGGAGTAACCTGCTTTTATATGTCAGTAATATATAACTAATTAATATAGCGCGTGTAATTTTAATTTTCCTTTTTGGAAATAAGAGATAATAACATGGTAAATTGTTCGAACGCCTTGTTCACAATGTGGTGTACCCGGTCATATACAAAGCCATAATCCAGGAACAGCATGGTTTCGTCAAACAAAGATCTTTTGCATCTGACCTGATTGTATTTACAATTTTTTTATTTGAACAAATGGATCGTGGTAGAGAAGAAACTACAAAGTCCAAACGACAAAATGTTGACGTGGGATACACGGATTACAAAAAAGCTTTTTAAATAGTTGATCACAAACTGCTTCTAAACAGGATAGCTTTCAATGGAATCCTTGGAAATCTGGTACGTTGGTTCGACTCTTACATCTCCAATAGATCTCAAAGAGTGGTTGTCAATGGGTATCAATCCAAGAGTGTTTTGATCACCTCAGGAGTCCCTCAGGGCTCCATATTGGGTCCCTTGTTATTTCTATTTTTTATAAATGATATCTCACAATGTTTTCATCACTCTAACTTTTTACTGTATGCTGACGACCTTAAAGTTTACAAGGCAATTAATGTACAGATGACTGCCTCCGTCTACAACAAGATCTTGATAGACTCTCGGCCTACTGTAAAGATAGCAAATTACAGTTGAGCATCAGTAAATATAACACAATAACTTTTACAAAAAACTTTAATGTAATACATTTCAATTATGAATGAAATAACACAAACCTTACTAAAGTGTCAGCCGCCAAAGACCGGTTAAAACGCTAAAAAAAACATAATTTTTTGTATGATGACCCCCTTTAACTTTTTTTTATTTTTAGTACTTGTTATAGCGGCTACAATAATACATAATCAGTGAAAATTTCAAGTGTCTAGCCATTACAGTTCAAGAGATATAGCCCTGTGACAGACGGGCAGACAGATGGACAGACAGACGGACAAACAGACGGAAAGACGGACAGACGGACAGACAGCGGAGTCTCAGTAATAGGGTCCCGTTTGCACCCTTTGGTTACGGAACCCTAAAAAGACTATCATCAGAAATAATTCAAATTAAACAAATTATTAGCAAAAAGCTTATTTACAAGCTTTCATTTTGAAAGGATATTTTTCATGGAGTTCCAGATGCTACATAGGTACTAGTTCCTTTATAAGAGTAGGTGCTTGATTGGCATTGTTAATGGACTATGTGTGTCCAGTTCAAGGCTAATTGGATATCAGAGAGTGGATAACATGGTTTGCAAGTTTTAAAATGACAACTTAGGTAGTAACAAGTATACATACATACGAAAATTATTGCTATTTTTTCAAAACAAATCCGATTTAATTACCAGAAAAGCTAAATATTCAAACAATTGAAAAAAATGTGGTATATACCTCAAAGTATGTACTTTCAATTAAAACTATAGCGGTCTCGGTATCATAGATATTTTTTTTTAATACGTCATAAATCGTAAACCGCAATTTACCTTTAGAACTTTTATATTATGTTACTTACTGCTACGGAACCCTTCATGGGCGAGTCCGATTCGCACTTGGCCGCTTTTTTTCTGTTATGGTGTTAACATTATTTGTATAAATAGGTAAAAGTGCATTGATTTACTTATAAAAAAAACTTTAAAACTCTAAGTGCGTAATGTGTTAATATTCGCAGTATTACCAATCGATTTTATTGCGCTGGGTTCGTGATAGAGAAAATAATAAAACTTAATACGCTTATGACCTTTACTTTCCCAAAACAGCCATGACACACACAAACAAAAAAGGATATCAAAAAATAATTTAAAATACAATAAAAAAGCGTAATAAAAAGGAGTTCGCAACACTCAGTAAGGAACACATTATCAGTTGTCCACTTTGTATGCAAATATTTTATTCCATTTAATGGATACATGATAATAGTTAATGTTAATGGAAAATAAACAAGAACCTTCTATTTCAAATTCCGTAACATTTGAAAGAGAAGCTTCTTTTTGTTTATTTTCCATTTGAAGATTTTGCGTGTAGGCACGTTCTCTAAACGGATAACCTGCAACGTTCGGGACAAATCCCATATTTACTTAGGATAGATTCACGGTAAGTAGAGATTTACCTGATATACTTGCAGAATTTTACTCATTTTACTGGAATTAAAAGGGCTCTTATTTTTCCATGGCTACAAAAAAGAGAGAGAGAGGTAGACCGCAAACTATCTGACAAAGGTCTGGAAAGACACAAAAGCTTGGCCTTTCAGAAAACGATGCTTATGAGCGAAGTGAATGGCGCCTAGGGCCGGCGCACATATTATGGTGAAGTGCAGCGCAGCGAATTTATATTGCCAAAGTACATATTATCGACTTTGTAAGGGTGTTTGTAACAGGTTGCCTATAATATCACCTACTACTTAAAACAGAAAGCAAAAAATCAAAATCTAGCTTAAAGAAATTTTAATTCATTGTTACGTAAAAAGATTAAGTTACCGCGAATAAAAATATAAATAAAGTATATTGGTGTCTACGAATAAAGCGAATAGCAACCTCTAAGAGATACTCTAAATATTCTAAGTAATTTGGGACTGAAGAGTCTTAATTATCAATTGATTAAGCCGTTGAATTAAAGTAGAGACGGGAGTTCTATTTTTGAATTATGTGAATGAGCAGTTTTTGATGACGGAGGTTTTTGAATATTATGCGTTTTTGAATATTATTATAAAAAATTTTCGTCCTTCCTTACAAAATCTGTTGGGCTGAGCGCTGATTTGTATTGGAGGATAATAAATTTTTGTCAATTTTTAATAACTTTTTTTATAGAAAGTAGTTCAGTATCATGGACTGAACTTGCTCCAAAAATTTTGCCAGTTAATTAAAAGTAACCTTGTATATTATTATTAATTGAATAATTATTACTGTACGAGATTAGGATGGCCCTCAAACAGCTTAAGAACAACAAGGCGCCGGGTGAGGACGGAATCACAGCAGAGCTTCTGAAAGCGGGCGGAACGCCGGTACTGAAAGTCCTTCAGAGGCTCTTTAATTCCGTTCTGCTCGAGGGCGTAACGCCAGAAGCGTGGAACTGGGGCGTGGTAGTCTTGTTCTTCAAAAAGGGAGATAACACCCTACTGAAGAACTATAGGCCTATCACGTTTCTGAGTCATGTATATAAGTTGTTTTCGAGGGTCATCACGAATCGTCTCGCGAACAGGTTTGATGCCTTCCAGCCTCCCGAACAAGCCGGTTTCCGTAAAGGCTTTAGCACCATGGACCACATTCACACGCTGCGGCAGGTTATAGAGAAGACGAGGGAATATAACCGGCCGCTATGCTTGGGTTTTGTGGACTATGAAAAATCCTTCGATTCGATCGAAACATGGGCCGTGCTTCAGTCTCTCCAGCGATGCCGTATTGACTATCGGTATATCAAAGTGTTGAAGTGTTTATACAGTAACGCCACTATGTCAGTCCGAGTACAGGAGCAGTGCACGAGGGCTATTCCACTGCAAAGAGGTGTGAGACAGGGATACGTTATATCTCCGAAACTGTTTACCGCTGCACTGGAAGATGCCGCACTCACCTTCGATTCGCCGACGATATAGTGGTCATGGCAGAATCCATGGAGGACTTAAGTACTATGCTCGGAGACCTTAATAGAGTTTCCCAACAGGTGGGCCTTACAATGAACATGGACAAAACGAAAGTAATGTCGAATGTAAATGTTGTGCCCATACCTGTTTCTGTTGGGAGCTCCACCCTCGAAGTTGTAGACCAGTATACCTACCTGGGTCAATCGATCCAGGCAGGAAGTTCCAGCTTCGAGTAAGAGGTCTTTCGACGAATCCGACTCGGGTGGGCAGCGTTCGGGAAGTTACGCAGTGTCTTCTCGTCCAAAATACCTCAGTGCCTTAAGACGAAAGTTTATAATCAATGTGTGTTACCAGTGATGACTTAAGGTAGCTCAACGCGCTATGGAGAGGGCTATGCTTGGTGTTTCTCTACGTGATCGAATCAGAAATGAGGAAATTCGTAGGAGAACAAAAGTCACGGACATAGCCCAGCGGATTAGCTCGTTGAAGTGGCAGTGGGCGGGACACATAGCGCGACGAACCGATGGCCGATGGGGCAAAAAGGTTCTCGAATGGCGACCACATATTGGCAAGCGAAGCGTAGGACACCCACCCACAAGGTGGTCAGACGACCTGACCAAGGTCGCTGGAAAGCGCTGGATGCAGGCCGCTCTAGATCGGTCATTTTGGAAAACCTTGGGAGAGGCCTATGTCCAGCAGTGGACGTTATGCAGCTGAAATGATGATGATGATGATGATGAATAATTATTATTAGTGTGGGTCGTGCTTCTGCAGTGGAGACTAAAAGAGACCTAATAATGAACCAATTTGTTGTGAGAGTTTGATGTGTATATGATGGTATATGACATGTATATATTATGACTAAGTTAAGTTTGTCCCTCTATGTCCCTGTGGACATTTTGATACTCTGGACATTTCGGTACTGTGGACGTTTTGACATAGTATATTTTATGCGACTGCAGGGATCGAGGCCGCATTAACTGTCATACATGTATACCGGTTTCAAAATAAGAATTTATATTTTCTCTTTGGTCTTAACATCTCATATTTAAAAATCATTTACGTTTACTTTATTAATAAATCGCGTTTGAAATGTAGAACTAAGCGCAACACGCACCTACAAACACACGCACATGCACCAACAAACACACATACACATCCTCACAGACCCCTACACACAAACGCATACGCGCACACATACGCACACACACACACTACTTGCACGCTTTGTTTTCTTTTGTTTTATATAGTCTCTACCTAAATTATTCTTAAATAAATAAGTTAAAAACGCACAAGTGTCAAAGCACAGCTTGATATGGGAGAAGACGCTTGTTTTCGAAACACAGTGAAAACTATATCGTAAACCAGAGGCTTCATATATAATAGTATGTCAAATATTTTTAGTGTCGATAAAGATTATTATTATTATGTCGGTACGCTTTTCAGCGACGGGTCCATGGGGACCCGGTCCTTTGAGGCGTTCATGGGGCCAAGCCAACATGAAGAGGCCTTTTAGTACCTTTTTATCTAAAAAGTGAGATGGCTGCATCTATGGAGGTCTATCTCTTAATATACCATTGAGATGCACTAACGGACAGTCCACCATAGCTGCTGAACTATTGCCAGGGAGGGATTTACTTGGTTTGGGCTATGTGGATGGGATGTTAGTGGACCGGATAATTGGGTTATGGGGTGAGATACGGACATCTACCTAAAAATCTCTCACAACAATTTAAGCCTGGTAGATGGTGACTTGCTGCTCGTTGGCTACAGTGCCTGTGGGCACCCTAACTAGCCACGAAGACGCGGCCAGGGCGCAACACAATGTGAGCAGCTGAGGGTGTCGAGAGGTACGGCTCCGGTTTCACCATCACGGGACTTACCCCCGAGAGCGGGTTCCCCCGTTATTACGCCATTACGTGCAATACACTTCCACCCTGGAGCGTATGTTCTGCTCTTGCGACTCCACTCTGGCCGGCCCGTTAAGGCAAGACAGAGGCGGGGGGTGTGTAACTGTGTGTATGTGTGTGTGTAAGCGCATGTGTGTATGGTTCTCCTGGAGGTAGGGTCCGTGGTGTCGCCACTCACCATCAGCTCGCCACATGCTGCCCTGCGTTGACTGACTACACTGGAAATCCAGTGGGCGATGGGGTCGTCACGTCCCGACGCCGTTTTATTATTATTATTATTCTCTTTATTTAATTTAAAACTTTGGCAAGGTTTTGGTATACATTTATAAAAAGTAAAATATAAAACATACTACAAAATATAAACATTTACAAAAACCTAACCTAGCTGCCCACTGGCAGCGGGGCAAGGCCTAAGCTACCGGCGGTTAGGGCCGCAGAGAGAGAAACCTCCTACAATACGTGCCGTGTCCAGTATTATATTATTATTATGTCGGTACGCTTTTCAGCCACGGGTCCATGGGGACCCGGTCCTTTGAGGCGTTCATGGGGCCAAAGCCAACATGAAGAGGCCTTTTAGTACCTTTTTATCTAAAAAGTGAGATGGCTGCATCTATGGAGGTCTATCCCTTAATGTACCATTGAGATGCACTAACGGACAGTCCTCCATAGCTGCCGAACTATTGCCAGCGAGGGAATAACTTGGTTTGGGCTATGTGGATGGGATGATAGTGGACCGGATAACTGGGTTATGGAGTGAGATACGGACATCTACCTAAAAATCTCTCACAACAATTTTAGCCTGGTAGATGGTGACCTGCTGGTCGTGGCTACACTGCCTGTGGGCACCCTAACTAGCCACGAAGATGCGGCCAGGGCGCAACACAATGTGAGCAGCTGAGGGTGTCGAGAGGTGCGGCTCCGGTTTCACCATCACGGGGCTTACCCCCGAGAGCGGGTTTCCCCGTTATTACGCCATTACGTGCAATACATTTCTACCTTGGAGCTTATGTTCTGCTCTTGCGACTCCACTCTGGCCGGCCGGTCAAGGCAAGACAGAGGCGGGGGGTGTGTAACTGTGTGTATGTGTGTGTGTAAGCGCATGTGTGTATGGTCCCCTGGAGATAGGGTCCGTGGTGTCGCCACTCACCAACAGCTCGCCACAAGCTGCCCTGCGTTGACTGACTGCACTGGAAATCCAGTGGGTGATGGGGTCGTCACGTCCCGACGCCGTTTATTATTATTATTTGTATTATTATCAACTTGTTACATAGCAAGATTTTTAAATGGATACAAAAAATTGTGGTCGAAGCGACAGGGGAAAAATAGTAATTTAAAAGTCGGTTCATATGAATCTTGCCTCATTTTATTTATTTATTTAACTTTATCACAAACGCAACAGGCGGACCTTAAGCCATTGGCTTTATCAACGAGTCAACCCACTAGTGATGCCGAGAAAAGAAGACTATAAAAGGAGGTGCAAATGATGTGACTTACATTTTTTTTTTTTTTTTATGTTGTACGGCGGCAAACGAACAAGCGGGTCACCTGATGGTAAGTAATCACCACTGTCCATGGACAACTGCAACACCAGGGGTGTGACAAGAGCGTTACCAGCCTTTCAGGAAGATATAGACTCGTTTTTTGAAGGTTTCAATGTTGTATCGGTTCGGGAACACCGCTGCAGGAAGTTGATTCCACAGTTCGGTCGTTCGTGGCAGGAAGTTCCTTTTAAAACGTACGGTGGTTGATTGCCAACTATCCAGGTGGTGTGGATGGTATTTTAATTTCAGGCGGGTGGTGTAGTGGTGAAATTTTGCAGCAGGTATTAGGTCGAACAATTCTTCAGAACATTCCCCATGATAAATGCGATAAAAAATGCACAAGGATGCAACATCCCTACGTAGAGCCAGAGGATCGAGATGGCTGACGAGAGTCTCATCATCGACATGAAGAAGAAAAAAAAATATTTGCCTTTATGCATATACACAACGTGAAAGGGACATACCCGAAATAAATCAAACCACGGTCTATACTAGATCACTAATGAAATAAAAAAAACAGTCAAAAAACAAAAAAAAATCGACATACAAATCGCCCGGGCGGCTGCACACTTTTGTATGGAAATGGCGAAATTTTTTTTTGTTATTTTACTGTTATTTTAATTTTATTATACTATAATGGTTTAGTATAGACCATGGTTCGATTTATTGCGGGTATGTCCCTTCCACGTTGTATATATATATATGTACGAAACCTCTAGTTGTTTGGCATTACAGCTCGGTTTTGTTAAACAGCTGAATATCGTTCAGCTGGATAGTCAATGAGTCACGTTTAACAAACCAACTAACCACGTATAGACCTCAGAATAGGTTATTTGCAGGCATGATATTATCATACAAAATGACGGGGCAATTCGTTGTTATTTTTTTATCACGCGCGCGAGGTTTTAAAATAAAAACTTAATCCAGCTTCTTACTTTGTAATCTAGACTAGATTACAAAGTACAAGACCAACATCATAGAACACCAATAAGGAATGATACAAAGTTCGATGCAAGTAGATACAGAAAAGTTTGTTAACGCGACATAATCTCAATGGCGCATGGCGTAGCGGTTTCTCTCGGCCTTCTTTTGATTCACGTTAATTCTCCATCTTGCCGGAAGGCGGGCGTCGAAATAAATATGGGAACTAAGCTGAACATCTGCTTTATTTTTTCTAACCATTTGCAGTCCAAAATCATACGATGTCTCCGATATCTTTCGATGAAAACAGGTTACACTTAGAACGCTGTGAAGAATTCCGAACTAAATCTCAATCTTACGTCTTGCTCCGCGGCATTGATGAATACAAATCGTTTATGCCATTCTGCGTATGAGGTGTCAGTTATTTAACGCTGTTTTACGAAACCGAGCATTGGCATTACAATGCCAAACAGCTAGAGGTTTAGTGAATTAGCGGATTAAACCATTCAACTGCGACCAATAAACAATACATTTAAAATTTACACATATTTAGTTTTAGTTAAGGTTTTACTAACATTTTCAGATATTTATTATTTCCAAAAGAGAACATAGGTACATAATGGATAATATTATACGTACCTATGTATACTAGGGAATACCCTACTACTGCAAAAATAAAACCATTACCTTTAAATATATCTTTGCAGACTTACTAGTCTGCAAAGATATATTTATAGATAATGGTTTTATTTTTGCAAACTTTTACGGTTTATTTGCATACCTATATGCCTAGTAAACAAAAATCATACGTACATGTAATTTCTTGCGCGAAAAATTTGTTAGTAACAGTCTGGATACAAACCATTATATATAAATCAGTTTATAGCCTATTTTATTTGGCTAATTAAATACAGAGGAACAATGAGAAATTCAAGTTACCAATTTTTTACACAAAGGAAAGTACAACATCCTATTTCTTATAATATGAAAAGTTCAAGGTGGACGACGTATCTGATAAGTTTTTACCGACTTTATATAGGTAGGTGTATTAAATTATACAAAATAAATAAAAATGCTAAATAAACAGGCGTTTACTAAGACTTTTTCTATTATTATTTAAATAAGTATTGGCATTTTGTCTTCCGTAATATTTAAGTACCTAAGGACTTATCAAGTTCTATATTTTAAGAGGGAAAACACAACGTAGATACTTAGGAACGTTACGTACATTACTTACGTTCTCTACTTTTTTTTTACGAGAATGTCATTGATACGCATTTTGTTTTGTTAAAAATCCTGTTAAATTTTAAACTACTAGGTACCTATATTGATATGATTTTGTACTTAAATGTCGCTAATAA
The DNA here is from genome assembly GCA_963576875.1 of Acrobasis repandana. Taxonomy (NCBI): domain Eukaryota; kingdom Metazoa; phylum Arthropoda; class Insecta; order Lepidoptera; family Pyralidae; genus Acrobasis; species Acrobasis repandana. The sequence continues at coordinate 10,440,868 of OY756223.1, read as the reverse complement.
CAAGTTTAATCATCTTGAACACACACAACACGTTAATTAGTGAATTAAGTGTTGTTTAGTTACTAATTAACGTGTTGTAAGTATTTTATTGCATATAGTTTAATATATAAATGAGATACAGCCAAGACAAAGAACCCACCTACTAAACATAAAAAAATATTGCTTGATTTTCTTTCTACTTAGTTACAGTTTATAGCTAACCTTTCTTAGATTACGCTACTTGATCTTTTCTTATTTTATTACAACTTTTGTAATAAATAAGTAGATATTAGTTCTCTGAGAAAAACTGTAGTCTACATTTATGTTTCTGTAAATAAAAATAAAGCTTTTATTTCGTTTTTAAAAGAAATTACCTTTGTATGCGAACCTTGAATCTACGAAATATACCTAATGTGATATATTTATTGATTTTATTTATTTAACTTTATTACAAAAATTGTAAACGGCGGACTTATATTTATGTATTAATATGTAAACATATAGTACAAATATATAATATATGTATATTTATAACTAAATGCCCTAAACCTGGAGATCCTACAACAATTTGGTAGAAACATAATATTATGTTAATGGATATTTTTTTTCTATTAATAGGTTTTATTAGGTACGTTTCAGACCAATCGGCTCGCACCTGCCCAGGCCGGCCGATATTTTATAATGCGGTAAAGGAAATTGAAACTTGTAAACAGAAATTAAAGTTCATATTTCTGTCACATTCACAGCCGACCGGCTGCCGCAGCAGCCGGACGGCTCCGGTCAGCACCGGTCGGTTCCGTTCGGCTGCCGTGGCAGCCGACTGGAGCCAAACGGAAGGTGATTGTCCGCCGACTGCCACGACTCCCGCGGCACGTCCGGCTGCCGCGGCATCCGTTCCGGCCCGGGCTGGTGCGAGCCGGTCGGTCTGAATCGTACCTTAGACTGTTGAGCGTGCAAACATTGATATCAAAATAATCAAATGTTTTTAATTAATAAATTTAGATTGTAATATTTGAATATAAGTGAATTAGGTCTCCAAGCCCCAGAAAACGGAAATATTAATTTCTCATGAGAACGGGTGTTATTTTGAGCAGAGCAGCCGTTACCGGAATGACTGTTTCCTTTTCAACGCCATTGAATGGAATTCTTCATGAACTTTAATTAAGTAGGTTCGTTAGTGTTTCATTCATAGCCTACAATGAATGGCCAGTCGAAGGTTGTTGCCAGAGTGTGCTCCAGAATATGTAACCGGTGTATATATATTTAACTGCTAGGGCTGGGTTCGGATTGAGCTTGTCTTACAAGTCTTACGGCTGAAATGTACCGTTGTCAAAGCTTACGTAATCAATCCCTAAATAAAAAGTTTTAATTTACATCTGGCATGTTAATTGTTGACTGCCTCCGTGTTCCAGTGGTCAAGGTGTTTGCCTTGTGATCAGGAGGTCGGGGGTTCAAATCCCATTGGGAAGCATAGGGTAAAACACGGATAGTTGTCCCACTTTTTGAAATTACTTTATATCTCTTTGTAAAAAAAGCAAGGTACTTTATTTGTCAAACGGATAGGTACATTGGTTAATTATCTTCAAATTTATAAAAGAAATAAACATTATCTTTGATATTTCCTGAGCATTGGCGATTTTAAATTTTGGGACAACTATCCCATAAAGGGGATAGTTGCCTATTCCATGTAAATTACGTTTAGGATAGATGCCCTGTCGAGAAAGAGGACATCTATCTTTGATCGCACAGAGACATGCAACACGGTCAACTTAGTTGTATATGCAGTCTCTCGATAGATAATTTTAATAACATGTGTTTAATTTGCGAAACTAGAGTAATTGCAATCAAGGCAACTTTACCCTACTTGGTGAAAAGTTGTTTCCAATTAAAAACCAGTAACCTCATCAAATCACCTAGGTTAGGTAGCAGAACCTGGGCTCTGATGCGTTACTGCTGAAGATGCAACCGGGAACAGACTTAGATAATGATCATGTAAATTTTAGTTTGTTTTCCCCTTTATATATAAATCATAAAAACTGAAAATCCATTTTTTCACTTTGCTTAATAAAATATAATCTACCTAAGTAAGTTAACTCATATACATACTGCATCGATAAGTCAATTGAGCACGTGGATATAAGAACACTTAGTCAAATAACACATACATACTTATATTTTAAACTAAGCTTTGTTATTCTTTTAATTCCTGAAAGTCGGAACGCGATGTGACAAATAGGTGCCAAGTCGGTTTCTTAATAAAAGGATAGAGTGCAGTGTCTATTACTTTTTTCATATTTTTGCGTATGTTTCATAGAGTTTCATGTGGGTCAAGGTTGCGAGCTTGGCACTTCATGGTAAAGTGTTTATTTAGATTTATTTTGTCTCAATTTTAGTTAATACGTAGGTGCGTTTTATTTATTGTCTTTTAAAGTCTAAGCTATTTTATAAATATACAGGCTGACTTTTTAAATACCAGCCAAATTTTTGGAGTAGGTTCAGTACCTGATACTAAATTACTTTCCATAAAAACAATTAACGAAAAACTAAAATAAAAATTCGCCTTTCCATATAAATCGGCGCTCAGCCAAACGATTTCGTATGGGAGGACGAAAAATTTTCATCGATTTTTAATAACTTTTTTATAGAAAGTAGTTCAGTATCATGGACTGAATTTGCTCCAAAAATTTGGCTGGTGTTTAAAAAGTCATCCTGTATATACATATATAACTGAGTGGTGGTGTTGCAGCCAAGTGTTGGCTGGCATGTTCACTGCGGTTTTGTCAATGTTGTTTGCAAGGGAAACTCGGGCCGAGTAGCAGTTTAAGCAGCCGTTTCCCCCGAGTTTTGGCTGACCCTTGACATTTGCTAAGAAATACGAGACGCCAAATATATCGATTGAAATTCTATATATAACGTCTAGCAAAATATACTAAAAATATTTTAAGGGTGAATTCAGTTCGTGACATTGAACAACTTTCCTTGAGGAAAATATGTCGAAATGTGAAAAAAGATTTTTGCTTTTATACAGCACAGCATGGAACAACAGCTCATAATGTATACATTTTTGGAATGTGCTATTAAGGCCCTTTCATTTGATACCCTGGTTGGTATGATTCGATTTATTGTATTTTTTAGTTCATTACTTTATGGTTTGTAGAGGGTCCCACAGTGAATTTATGGTGACATTACATAGCCATTACTTAGCTGTACGCTGGTTATAACCAGTGTACAGCCAAGCCGCTTTCAACCCAGTTTCTGTATTCCGTGCTTTCAATACCTTATACCTCATTTGTCAAGGTATCCTGGATATCTTTAAAGATACGAGGCAGCAGATGAACAAAACTACATACATACATAGTGGCGAAATAAAAAACCCTCTTTTTCAAAAATGCACAGTTAGCCTTCCCAACAAATGCAATATTTTTAAATGTTCCGTAAACGCAGTCACCGTATATTTATGGGTTCCCACAACATTTCTTATCATGTTTATAGGAACGTGACAAATTGTCTGTTCGTCACCATAAACAGACCGCATCATGTACATGTAGTTTTATAAGTACCTATAGAATGTACGTTGTTTGTTTACAAGCTTACAAATATTCTCGTTAAAAGCGTGGTTAGAGCTAGCGATGACTTGACGTCTGGCGGTATTCAGTACCTACCCTTTTGCATTCCTTATTGGTAACTTTATTTACTTACAGAATGACGTCATTGGTCTTTAGGGGTTTCAGCGTTTTAAAACGGTTACTATTCAATATACAATTACTGTTATCATTCAATCAACTCAAATATAAAAATAAAACATAAACCTTATGCATAAATCGTGAACCATTATTTTCTAATAATAAATCTGTAATAGGTGCCTAAGTATGTTACTTGCTGCTACGGAACCCTTCATGGGCGAGTCCGACTCGCACTTGGCCGCTTTTTTAATTTCCATGTTTTCAAACTTCAAGGTAAAACCATATATAACACTGTTTATGCAACTAGGCAACATTTGGAGTGTTATATTTATGAAAAACACAGTAGTAGAGCATACGCTTCATTATATAATTATATGGAAACCATACATACAAAAATATTATCACGTCCTTATCCCTAATGGGATAGACAGAGCAGCTACTACAATTAAGCTGACAGAGCCCAGGAGCTCTATTTTTTATTCAGGGAGTCACATTACGAATGATTTGCGAGAGTGTTTCCAAACGGGCGCATTTTTGAATTGATCGTATGCGAAGGATTTGCAACGAGTGGTCTTGACCACTCCTAATTGTGACATTAGTAGCGGACAAATGTCAAAGAAACGTTCCATGGAGAATCAGTTCCGTTTTACGCTGCTTTTTATTTTTAGGGTTCCGTACCTCAAAAGGAAAAAACGGAACCCTTATAGGATCACTTTGTTGTCCGTCTGTCCATCCGTCCGTCCGTCTGTCAAGACCCTTTTTCTCAGGAACGCGTGGAGGTATGAAGCTGAAATTTATATCAATTACTCAGGTCTACTGTCCCTTGAAGCTGTGAAAAAATCAAACTTCTAAGCCAACGCAATCAAAAGATACAGCCGTTTATGCCGCAAATTTTCGACACTTGCAAGGGAATCAAAACCTACAGGGTGCTTCCCGTGAACTCAGAATCTTGAAATTTGGTACGAAGCAACGTCTTATAGCATAGATAAAGGAAAAATTACGAAAACCATAAATTTTTAGTTACATCACATAATATATATTTTTTTAATAATTTTAAACTTACTTGTCGTAATGAACGAACTTTGTAAACCTTGCAGGTTTGTACGGAACCCTCGGTGCGCGAGTCCGACTCGCACTTGGCCGGTTTTTGTTGAAATGTTTAGAAAATCATTGACTTTATGATATTTTCTGCGTAACACAATATTACTTATCGCGGTCACGACGGTTTCAATAATACAATGCAATGCGTCGGAACGCGAGTGGTGAGTTGGAAAACTACACGTTTTGTGTTGAGTCCCTAAATGAAAAATAGCACTCCAGGGCCGCATGACTGATAGGCCACTTTTAGCGTGATAGTGGGCGACAAGGTGGCACAAAGAAACAAAATATTGATGGGTAGGTAGCCGCATCAACTATTAACATGATTAGCATTTTTACCCATTTCCTCGATTGGCTTCTACGATCCGCGCGGGAAGGGAAATAGCTGGTACATTTTAAGTTTTTCTTTTCTCCCAGACCAGCATTGAAATCATTCAAACAAAAATATTGTATTGTGTGATATTTTGAGTTTAATAAAATTAGATTTGATTTTATATTGCAATGCTCTTTTTTTTAAAGGGATGGCATTTAAAAATGAAGTATTCTCTCCAATATCTTCAAAGGTGTCTCGAACTAAAAATAGACTTTTTGGGAAACTAAATTTTGTTACCAGATTCTCTTTGCAAAGGAAATTCCATTAGTGGAAGAAAGGGCACTCCCTTAAAAGCGTGGTGGAAAAGATACCTACTGTATTTCTATTGCCATTGTAATTTAAATAAACCTCATTTTCGGTGACAGCCTTTCTAAATTTAGTAAGAAAAGCAATAAATAAAATACGAATGCTTCTGCTATAAGTATTTAATTTTTTTGTGAGACTTGTTTTGTCAGCTTATCTAACAATAAAACTGTTTATATGCGAAATTGTGAAATGGATGCATATTTATTAAAGCTTTTTTCTGCTCCTGTACTTTCACCTGTCATTTAAATGACCACGACTACTTTATTATTCTGATGATTAATTCTGCTCCGTTTAAATAACAGAAGTCAATTAAAGGTATAGGCGTCAATTTGGAGATTCTTTATTGTATAGGTGTCGCATGACCTAAAAACTGTTACGAGTACCTACTACTCGTATTTCCGATTTTTCTTTTCCATCTAAGCTCACCATCTTGTATACCGTTTGGATAGCACAACCTTTAGCTTCGTCTACCTAGAAAGGAAGTAAGGATGCGATAGTGGTTATTAATTCTTAATTATCTGATTCAAATAAGCCTTTTGTGAAATCTAAGCCTGTCTATCTATTCAATTTGGTATGAAAGTTTTAGTTAGTTTAGTTATTTTCAAGTTTATCCCTAATAAGATAGGCAGACCTTAGGGCCGTAAGACACGTAAGTCACGCTTAGTGTAATGGCGGATATAAACATGGAAAAAGGGAATCAAAATCATGATGGGTTGCTTGCCTTATCGCCTATTAACATGATTCAGATTCTCGCTCATTTGCGCAGGAAGAGAAGCATCTGGTACATTTTATGTTTTTATGTTTGGGAAACTAACATTATGTTCTAAACATTTTAAACGTGTATCTGTACACCTACGCACCAAGCACCATCTAAATAGAATCGTATTATATAATTATATATAAAAATCTCATGTTACTCGTATTTGCTGAATCATGTCGAAGGGGCTGTCGCCGACATTTGGTGATATTCGTTACAGTCTCATCCCGAACGATACGTCAGCAAGTCACGGAAAAAAGAAATCAAATCTGCGAATTCAGCTCATAAGTATCCATCGTAGGAAAATTGCCATAATTATTTATGTACAAGTATACGGGCGAGGTACTTTTTGCTATAAAGTCAGCTGAATAATTTACAGAGTAAGATGTTTTTAAAAGTTTGTGTGGTATTTATACATAAACATGAAATGATGGCGCTAACGTACACCTTTAAGACGGATGAAGCCTTTTTATACGAGATTATATCTGAAATAAGTAAACCAATCACATCTTTATTTCTTTCGGGATTTTCGGGAAAGAATTTTTGAGAAAATTTGAAATTTTTTTGTACCTATTGCATTTATAATAAAAAATTTGTAGTGAGAATATTGGAATAAATTAGGAAGCTACCTATTTTTTAAAGTTTAGTTGTACTGGTAATTCACAGGTAGGTTGGTATATAAATTTCAAAATCGCGTCAATAAATAACAATAACAGCGACGAAATAGGTGAGAAATATTTTTCCTTCTTTTCGTGGAAATGGGAAAGTGCTTATTAAAAAAATGGCAATTTAATTTCACTAATAGCCTCTTGTGTGTGTCGTATAAAGTCCGCTGCCTGTGACGTGACAATATGAGTAGTTACGGTTAAGTTGACCTACATACAATCACCATCAGTAAACGTTTTTAATAATGAAAATAAACATTTTATGTAAACAAATAATTTTTTTAGCAAAGTAGTAAATTTCACGACCGTGTAGACAACTAAATTCACAAAGGTATTGGTTGTTCAAAAACATGCATTAGGATACATATAAATCGGACTTGAATGTCCTCATAAAAAGTCACAAATATTTGCGTAGGTACTAATTTAATTCACACAAAAATTGTACAAAATGAATCCAGAGAAACTTTGTTTGTTTGCCCTAATGTGAAAACCGTTTATTTTCCCAATAGCCCACGTAACGTTGTCAAAATAGGTAGGCACTTTGAATTTTACACGTACTTACATATTCAGTATATTGAAGGCGTTTAGATCTTTCTTTGAAAAAAGAAATATCTACACTTAGTTTTCAAACTGAAAAAAAATCTTAACCGATTAAAGTTATTGTATTGTTTACCTAGTTGTTTAGACTTTTTAGATATGTTGTCAAGTAATACAAGTAGTAACACTGCATGCTTAAAAGGCTAAGCTGGGTGTTAATATGGTATCTAATGTGATCGGTTTCAAACTCTCAGCCAGCCTACTTCCGTTAGATTCAAGAAAGGTTTGTATCTGTACTGTTCACGCATTGGTATAATCAAAGAGAACACCTGTTGAATGAAAAAATGTACACATAATAAAAATCTGTAAAAAGATAAATTAGAACTTGCCTATGACAAATTATAGGGAAAATTACAGCAATTTTCAATGTAGGAAAACCCTCACATTGACACATCGCGTGACACTCTCTGGACTATACAAGGCAGCACTCTCAATTATTATAATATTATTTACATTTGAAAACTAAGTGTAGATCTTTCTTTGAAAAAAGAAATATCTACACTTAGTTTTCAAACTGAAAAAAAATCTTAACCGATTAAAGTTATTGTATTGTTTACCTAGTTGTTTAGACTTTTTAGATATGTTGTCAAGTAATACAAGTAGTAACACTGCATGCTTAAAAGGCTAAGCTGGGTGTTAATATGGTATCTAATGTGATCGGTTTCAAACTCTCAGCCAGCCTACTTCCGTTAGATTCAAGAAAGGTTTGTATCTGTACTGTTCACGCATTGGTATAATCAAAGAGAACACCTGTTGAATGTAAAAATGTACACAAAATAAAAATCTGTAAAAAGATAAATTAGAACTTGCCTATGACAAATTATAGGGAAAATTACAGCAATTTTCAATGTAGGAAAACCCTCACATTGACACATCGCGTGACACTCTCTGGACTATACAAGGCAGCACTCTCAATTATTATAATATTTAAGTTCGCAAGGTCTAATTGCTTTGAAAATAAGGCTTATAATTGCTTAGTGGAGTAAAGTTAACGAAAATTATTAACTTTAACACATTTTTTTATTAAAACTAAATAATAGTATAAACAAAAAAGTAATTAAACATTTATACTTTATTCTAAAATCACTACCCAGATCTTTCAACGTATACCCAAAAATAAAATAACCCATTTAAAAGTTGTGCTTTGTAGAAAAAAATAGATGAATATGAAATTTTAATAGGTTACCTACTCCCCCTAACCTACGTAAAAATTACATCTAAAAAAATCATCTTAATGAGAAGACTAGGCTGCTACAAGTGTGTTGCTGTTCTCCTTACTTTGGCTCACACATTGTTTGTTTGTTTCGATGCGTCATACCTACATAGAAAGTATATTATCACTTACGATACTATCAATTTTAGCTAAGAGAGCCGGGGTATATAGTCGCCAACTTACAAAACTATGCCAATTAAGTCATCATCATCATCTTCTTCTTCTTCTTCGTCGAAGCGTGTTCCTGGTTGTATCCTCAGTTGTGCTGCTTCGGAGCCCGGGGTGCGCTTTCCCGCTTTTTCTTCTCTAAATATAACATGCATGTCAATGGTCACCCAAGGATGCCAAAGACCTTGCAAAATGGAGAAGAAATAGCTGGAACAATTTAAATGATTTGGCTATAGTTTTACGACCGGTCGCCTGCCTGACGTCAATCCTCCTTGGGAAGTCATCATCATCATCATAATGCGAGCGTATTCCCGGTTGCATCCTCAGCAGTAACACGTTCGGAAAGTCACTTGTTTTTACACAGAGCGACTGTTGTCTGTCCTCCGCAACCCAAAGGGTAGTCAAGAACCAATCCTAGGATAGGTTTATTAAACAAACTCTACATGGCGTTCGGGAATCGCAGCTTTACGTGCCTTCCGAGTACCGGAATCATCTTTTTTTTCTGATAGCAGGTGATTCAAGCCTGCAATATCCTAACATGTGTCTTTGCCAGTAAAACTATGCCAAATAAGTATTAGCTCAATTAGATATCAACAAGAGAGTGAAAAATGGTTCGCAAATCTTGAAACGGTAACAAACATGCATATTTGTACATGCATGTACATCGTATGTACCTATATATACGAATGTTGCACGTCAACTAAAGTCTGTAAAAGGGCGAATAGGTAGATATATAGGTACGGCAAACACGATCAATCGCAAAAAACTCAATAAGTATTACATTACAACATTTAAAAAATAAAAGTGAGAGTGCGGAAATATGTCTGCTGTGAGAGTGCGGAAATATGACTACCTATGTCGACATCGTTACTGTTTTCAGATCACCGCAGACATTTCAAATTACGCAACATTGTGGTCAGTTCCGAACGATTATTATGAGTAAAAAATTGAAAATAAACCATTTAAGTGCGAGTTAGACTTGCGTGAAGAGGGTTCCGTACTTTTTATAGATTTTATATCTCGTATTTTTTAAGTTTAGGCTCAGTGGTTTCTGAGATGGGAGGGTGGGGGGATGTTACATTTTCACCTATGTTCTTAATTTTATCACTTAAGGAGACATTTCTGTGTATTTTACAATATTTTTTAATAAACTGAAAAGTACTAAGTACATAACTAGTTCGAAATATCACCTGTGTTCTAACAAAGGCAGTGCTAGTTACAAATTGCACTCAAGCAGACTCTGACTGTCCTATAAAATTATGATGACAGTCTGCATCTGCCACATTACGAGTTCTGAAACCGTAATTTTCTTCCAACTAGCGCAGTTTGTGCTCTTAAATCTTTTTAATAAATAGTTTCTATGAAAAATATCGAAAAAGAAGAGTTATAAATAAAAGTTGAGTTGCATTGCATGCATTTATCTATTTATTTATATGTATAGTATATGTAGCGTATATATATGTATGTATGTATGTATGTATGTAGGTATATGTATAGGAAGTATATGCTGTCATGGGCTCTGTCTGCTTAGAGCCGCAAAAGTAGTTTTAAGCTTCTTAAACTTACTAACATATTTCCTAAAGAGATGTAAACACAATTAAAGAAGGTAAATATGTACATAGGATTAAAATGCTTGTTATTTTCCTTATCATGTATGCAAGCTTTTATATCTGACATTTTAATATGAAAATATTTTATATTCGTAGAAAAATATTCTTATATTGCCTGTTAAAAATGTTTGTCCAATTACGCTGTTTATTTTGGATAACAACAGTTTATAACTTCGACGAGGAATTCTTTTGAAACAGGCCTGACTGATTCAAAGTGTAACCTACGGAATACTTTATGCTATTGCTAGGTTATAGTTTGAATGTTTATATCTGGGTTTAGTATTTATCAGCCTTATCGATGACCTTCGTGGTGTCCTGTTATGTTTTCTTTGTGTAAGTTGTGTGTATTTAAGTATTAGGTGTAGGTATGTATGTTTATTATAATTATTGTATATAAGTATGTTTATTATATGGACCACCCCGCACTACCTAATTTCCCATCATTTTTTTTCTATTTAAACGAGGTTGCTTGGAAGAAATTGCTTAGATAAGGCCGATTTTTGCGCATTTCCTAGTTTTTGAGATAATTATGTCCTGTTTTTTACTTTTGTGCAATAAAGGGTATTGTATTGTATTGTATTATGTAATGGTCCACACGCTAGTCCGCCAATCCGGAGGTTCTGGGTTCGATCCCCAGCTAGGGCAAGTTGGAAAATGGCCTTTTTCAAATTGTCCTAGGTCTTGGGTGTTTAAATATATAATATAATATATGTATTTATATAAAAATATAGTATCGTTGAGTTAGTATCCCATAACAAAAGTTTAAAACTTACTTTGGGGCTAGCCCAATCAGTGTAATTTGTCCTTATACAACGTGGAAGGGACATACCCGTAATAAATCAAACCACGGACACTAGATCACTTAAGTATAATGAAATTAAAATAACAGTCTAAAAACAAAAAAAAATGTTGACATTCCCATACAAATCGCCCGGGTAGCTGCACACTTCTGTATGGAAATGTCGAATTTTTTTTTGTTTCTTTGGTGTTATTTTAATTTTATTATATTACTAGCTGGTGCCCGCGACTTCATCCGTGTAAAATTCAGTTTTATTGTGCGAATTGAAAAATTTAGTTACTTAGTGTGTAATTTACAGTCCGTGTTTTTATTGTAATTCGGCACATACATTCATCATCGGGTCTTTTTTAGTCTCCACTGCAGGAGCACGACCCTCTCTGTACTGCCAGAGCCATACTTGGCAAAGCAGTCAAAGGATTTGGCCTACCTACACTCTTCACGCTGGTCAGACGGGTTGGAGAGGTCTCATAATGTTTATAAACTTTGTATAGCTTGTGTTTCCTAAATCGCCTTCTATGTCATCCACGAGAAGACTTGGAGTGGTTCTATTCTACTCTGCAGGACATCAAAATTTACTCGTTTATTACACAACGACAAAAATAACATGACATTAATAGTTTATTGTTGCTTGGTCTCATACCTACCTCTATATAGATTACCTACATCATTACTTATTTATCCGCAAGCAGACAACGTACAACTGCCCAAAAACATTTAGACTTAGATCGATCTGGGACATTTTACGGTTATCGCGATGTGAGCTGCTATAGCAAATTGTGTGCATAACTGGGCTTGGACATTGTTGGGGATCAGTGGTGTATTTATTTTGAGGTATAAACACAGTTTCGCCTGAACTAAATCCACTGAGAATCGCTGCTTAGCAGACGTTCCTTTTTTAGTCTCCACTGCATGAGCCTGACCCTCTCTGTACCGCCAGAGTCATATATTAGAAAGAGCAGTCAGCGGATTTGGCCTACACTCTCCACGCTGGCCAGACGGGTTGGAGATGTCTCATAGATTTTTTGTGTATCCTACTCGTAAGTCGCCTTCTACGACATCCACAGGAAGACTTGGAGTGATCTTATTCTACTCTGCCAGGAACCACACCGCTTACGACCACTTTTGTAATATACTTAGTTACTTTAAGTCGAGTTCTGTTGCACAATTTAGGCGGAGAAAGATTTCTAAAAATCATTTTCGGTACACCAAGTTTGAGAGTAACTTTATGTGAAGACGACTTCCTACTGCAAGTCGTCTTTTGAGTTCATATTATGAACTCAAAAGCTGACCACTTAATCCCAACAATTTCTGACAATATTTCCATTTATTGCAATGGCTTGGCTTGAAGTAAAGCGCGTACACGTAATGTAGAATTTTCTTCATGTGGTACACTCGAAACATCCATGAGTACCTTTACTTCATTAAATAACAGGACAGGCATCTGATAGTGTAGTCTTATTTCAGTGTCAAACTAAATTAGACTTCACCACATTTCGTAGCGTTCAAGACACGTAGCTACGTACGCATGTACCTTGGAGTAAATTCCCTGAATTTACTTTGGCAAGTGTTTCCAGAAGAGTCACTTGACCGCTGACCGTATTGTTCTCTAATTTCGCCAAAACATTAGAAATTTTTTGGGCATCTGAATGGTCAAAAGTTCACGGTTGTCAAGCTTGTGATGAAGCGTTTTCGAGGGCTCGAACCTCTGGACGCTATCATCAGCATAAATTAGGTAGACACCTGATACCACCTTGGTATGACAGGGTCTGAAGGTCCTAATGAGGTAACCTACCGGGAAGGGTGTATGTAAAACTCACTATACCAACGGTAACAATTATTTATTTACAGTTAGGCTTAAGTAGCACTATCTTAATCTTAGATTCACAGGATAACTCTGTACGAATACCTATGCAATCCCAGAGCGACATGGGTATACGGTATGTTACGAATTATCTACGTTCACACAGCTGCAGGCGATATATCGCGTAACGGGAACCACGGGACGCGTGGTTGAAATACGGAACGGAAGAAGTACCTACTTCTACGAGTCGGTCCTACGGCTACGGATCACTGGATGCAGAGGGCTGCACCGGTGATGTCACCCTGAGGGGGTGCGGAACGGGATGCACATAGGGGTGCAATACAAAGAGGCGCGCGCGGGCGCGCTGTGTTGGAAAACGGGGGGCAGGGTACGGACGGACCTGCCGGGCGGAACGGTGACGCCGCACGTACACGGGTGCGTGGGCGTCGGGGTACCACCCCTATCGTGTGCTCACGATAGGGTAGTGGCAAGGCGCTCGAGGGCGCGGGGTGCGGAGTACGAAATGCACACTCGCCTACGGTATCCCTGAACGCGCGCGGGCGCGTCAGCGTCGGGGCGCCAACCCCTAACGTTTAGGAAGAGTAGGGGTTGGTGCGGCACACGGGGTAGTGCACCCACGGTGTTTCTACCTTGAAGGGGTAGGAAGGACGCGCAGGAGCACGTCAGCGTCGCGACGCTCCCTCACACGGGGGTGAAAGGGGGTGGCGCGAACGACCACAAAACGGACGGGACGGAGGGTGGTTGGGACGGATCCTCGACCGTACCGAGATATCTGATCCAGGCGGCCGAGGGGGTTGAGGGAGAGAGGGGAAGGAAACCCTGACCGTACCCAGATATCTGATCCAGGCGGCCGAGGGGGTTGAGGGAGAGAGGGGAAGGAAACCCCAACCGTACCCAGATATCTGATCCAGGCGGCCGAGGGGTGAGCGGGAAGGGGAGGTTCGGGAACCCTGACCGTACCCAGATATCTGATCTAAGCTTAATTTTTTTCATTGATCTCGTCACCTGATCCCTAAGTTCAGGTTCAGGAAGGCATTACCTGATTTTCTCAATTGTGAATTCCTAAAAAAAATAATTTAACGTTCCTCACGATGAATGTCCAGCAACGATCTTGACAGCTTTTTTGTTTGCGATTGTGCATATATCCCAAACTATAGGACAGCAAATACTGAAACACCTTTTTTTTTGTCCTGGTTTCATGTTACACATTGTGCGCGCTGTGTTGGAAAACGGGGGGCAGGGTACGGACGGACCTGCCGGGCGGAACGGTGACGCCGCACGTACACGGGTGCGTGGGCGTCGGGGTACCACCTCTATCATGTGCGCAAGATAGGGTAGTGGCAAGGCGCTCGAGGGCGCGGGGTGCGGTGTGCGAAATGCACACTCGCCTACAGTATCCCTGAACGCGCGCGGGCGCGTCAGCGTCGGGGCGCCAACCCCCAAAGTTGAGGACGAGTAGGGGTTGGTGCGGCACACGGGGTAGTGCACCCACGGTGTATCTACCCTGAAAGGGTAGGAAGGACGCGCAGGAGCACGTCGGCGTCGCGACGCTCCCTCACACGGGGGTGAGAGGGGGTGGCGCGAACGACCACAAAACGGACGGGACGGAGGGTGGTTGGGACGGATCCTCGACCGTACCGAGATATCTGATCCAGGCGGCCGAGGGGGTTGAGGGAGAGAGTGGAAGGAAACCCTGACCGTACCCAGATATCTGATCCAGGCGGCCGAGGGGGTTGAGGGAGAGAGGGGAAGGAAACCCCAACCGTACCCAGATATCTGATCCAGGCGGCCGAGGGGTGAGCGGGAAGGGTAGGTTCGGGAACCCTGACCGTATCCAGATATCTGATCCAGGCGGGCGAGGGGTGAGCGGCAAGGGGAGGTTCGGGAACCCTGACCGTACCCAGATATCTGATCCAAGCTTAATTTTTTTCATTGATCTCGTCACTTGATCCCCAAGTTCAGGTTCAGGAAGGCATAACTGATCTTCTCAATTGTAAACTCCTAAAAAAAATAATTTAACGTTCCTCACGATGAATGTCCAGCAACGATCTTGACAGCTTTTTTGTTTGCGATTGTGCATATTGTAACAATCGGCTAACCTACCTACTAAAATTCTATTTTTTTTTCTGCTTACTTAACTTACTTAGTTAATCCGAACCTAGAAGACCTAGGTATTAGAGTCGAGAACAAAACTTACAATACCTATATATCCTAATAAGCAAATGATTTATTATTTTAGTCTTTTAAAACCTATTATGCTATAATTTTTATCTAGAACTTAACTAAAAATAACTATCTTGATACTAACAAACCTATTATATTAAAATCTTGTTATCTGTATCGTCTGTATCATCCTGAACGTGGCTGTGACTGATTAGTGTAGTGGCTGTAATTATCTAATGAAGGACCCAAGTTGTTAAGAATAGCAACCTAAATTCAGCTGTAACACGTTTGATTTATCTACTTATTATATATTTTATATATACTACAAAATTAACTTAATTTTATTTGGTTTAAGATTATTTACTGACAAACTAATATGAACACCCTTAAATTATATTTAGTAAATTTATTGTTTATTTGTGTTTGAGATCGGTAGTAGTGGATGATATAAATCCTAGTATAAAATTTAAGAAAACTGTTGTTATATTCGTTTTTAGAGTTCCTAGTGTTTTATAAAAGTCCTAAGAAAGTCGATAGCGTAATTGACTTTAGCTTTAAGTATTAAATAACGGGAAACTGTGGTTTAAGTTCTTGGAGTAAATAATTTATTTAGTATGATTAATTTTAGTGATTACGAAATAGTGTTTATGTTATTATGTATTAAATAATATAAGTATTATAGAGATTCATATAATCAAAATTTGCATTATATTTTAAGTTTGTTTCTTAGTTAGCTTTGACCTGAAGTATGTTTCACCTTATAAATATGTAGATATAATTATGTATATAGAAATATATATATATTTATAATTATAATGATTAGAAGCTCAGCATTATTTTTATATGGCTAAAAGAGGCAGCTCCGCCAGCCGCTACCTCAGTAGGATTCATCCAAATGACTGGGGCATCCTCCCTGCCTTGGGACAGCAAATATAGTGCTCAGATATTTGTTATACAAATATATTTAAGTTTAATGAGCCTTTACTGGCTAGAGACATAGAAGAGGACGCAAGTAAAGTCTTGCCAAGCGATATCAACCGCTTCAGAACCTGTAATTTATACATAGTTCCGGACTGAGCTATGATTTTAATCATTACTTCAAATCGGTTGGTATCTTAAATACTTTAAGAGTATACTACTCAACAATATAAGTAGTCTGTCTTGTCAGTAGTAGTAGTAGTAGGTCAAATCATACAACGTACCTACGATCCGCTACTATTGATGTGTTAGGTTTAAACACTATTTACCTAATTTAGTACTTCATTCAATTTCTATTCAATATTCAAATAAATAGAAATTATTATAGTTGGTAAAATATTCGAATTGATCGTAAAATGTATTTTAGTTTGACGAATGGTAAATGTAGTATTTATAGAACCATAGGCTTTATAAATAAGTATAATTAGAAGGTATTCCAGATTATAAATAAATATTACAGAGTAGAATTTTGTCAATACGATTCAATTCAATAAATAAATAGACCAATAATTTAGCTTCCAAAGAAACCAAATATTCGCAACCAATATTTTCTTAAATTAGAAGTATTACCTTCTAGGTATTTTGTATGTAGAATTTATCAGTTCCACATGCCTTTTCCATGTATGAAAGAACTGTTTAATATCATTGATATTAAAATAAATATAGAAGATGATATTTTTACAATAGTTAAATAGGTAAATGGTTAAGTATACTTTACTAAAACCATTGATTAGTCTCCGAAGAAACTAAAAATATAAATATATAATTGTTTCGAACAACTAAGTTCCTCTGAAGAAATAGTATCAATTCAACTTGAATTTTCCATGTTTGAAAGATCAAATTATAATAGGTAGGGCACTCTTATTCAGAATGCTAAGTTATAAGTCGTAAGACTTAGTTCATTCAGCGGACATAAATCAAACATGTCATGGATTTGCCTTGACTCAAAAGCAGTTCGGATAATTCCAAAATTGTTGGTTTTCTCATATAAATCCTTTTAACCAAGGACACATTCCAAACATGATTTCTACATGTGCTAAGGAACGTATTGATGAAATAAATCTAGATTTTCCCGAACAGGTCTACATCTTCACAAACGAAGTATGGCCTTATTCTCGTGAATCAACATTGAGATAAAAAGCCAGGGCTTGCTTTGCATCACCCAATATGTGAGACTACATTACCCATCCAGTCAAATCCAAATAAATGATAAAATAATTCAGACTTTTCCGACTTGATTTGCACCATCACAAACGAAGAATATGGCCTTTCTCTTGTGCTTTTGCATAAAGATAATTAGCCAGGGCTTGCTTTGCATCACCCAATAATTATGACAGTACATTTCTCATCCAGATAAGTCCAAACCAATAATTGATGAAGTAATTCAGATTTATCCGAATTCATGTCTCAGCATTCCCAAGACAAATCAAATTCCACTGAACAAACTAGAAATATTTCATAGTTTATGAACATAAGTTGGTTAAAATTGTTTAACAATAATTAAAGTTTCGTTCTATTGAACAAATCAATCATATTTCATAGTTAATGAAGATATTTTTGTTAAAGTTATTTTACACTAACTGTTGGCATAGTTAATGTAATTCCTAGTCTAACCTAACGGTCCCTATCTTCCCTAAAGCTAAAGCTACTTGTGTAAAAGACTACCCCATTCCCACTAAATGTGTGTGTGTGTTGGAATTGATTCCGGTGTAAGAATCAATTCTAGTGTACCTAGGTATCGAACAGTTTTCGGTGTAAGAGAAAGTTCCCTAAAGCTAAAGCTAAAAGTTTTGAGAGAGTTTCTCTCGCCCTGAGCTAAAATTTACCTGCCTACAAATCCTAATTTGAGAATCCTACTCTGGTGTGTGGTGGAATTAGAACTAAACTGTCCTTTTTCCCCTAGCTGCTAACGACTTCGCGGAGTGGCCTGGGTTAGCCGACCTACCTATCGCCCGTCGGTTCCAATCTACGACTCCATAGGGAAGGGGGAGTCTAGACTGGTCTAATACTAACCAAGCTAATTGGATAATTCTAGCAACTAATTCTTGCAGCACTAAAGCGGATTCATAATCCATCGACTTTCGGATCGTCGTCTAATTAGGACTGCCAGTTCAGATTGCTAGAACCAGTAGCTAACACAGAATTGTTTTTGAAACAAACCAATCCTGCCAGACCCACTACAAATCTGGAAATTTTACCTAGAATTTCTATTTCTTTAGAGAGCCCTCAGGTTAGCGAGACCAAAGGAAATAGAAATTAACGATGAGTTTGACCATTAAACCCCATAGAGAAACAAAATTCAAAATATTAAAATTCAAATATTATTTACACCAAAATCCTTGACATCAAAAGACAAAATTGAACGACATAGAATCTCTGAAAATTCACTGCCGAGCTCCTCATCTCTTGAAATCAAAACGATTGGCACTGATTTTAAACCAAAACTATTAATTAAACTTATTAAAATTTACTAGGGACAAACTAAATTATTTATTAATAACAAAAATTCAAACAATCTAAGATTTTAATTTTCGGAATACATTTTACCATTATATTCCTAATTAAAACCAATCAAGGGACACCGCGAGAAAGATAAAGCGACCTATTTTGTCAAACTCTCGTTTCCCCACACTTTTCTTCAGGACTTCTTCTTTTCTTGAGTTAAAAATATTACGTTGTTTCCGAAGTCTTCAGACGTCCGCGCACCTTGACGATCCAGAATGAATCACCCCACACCTCTCCCGAAATTTACTTTAATAGGAACTCGAACAGTCGTCACACGAAGTGTAGGCGAATCCATTGCAAAGCTGCGACTTGGGTGGAGCAACAATTTATAATGCAGATTTTTATATTTTATTTTATTAGTATTTTTTATATAAATAGACAATTCAAAACTGACTATGTCAATATTATACTGAGATAAAAGCCTTTAGATTTATTTCCACTTTATATATATTATATAAATAGGGAAATACTAAAGATAAATGGATAGAACAAAGATATTTACCCATTATTTTGACAAAACAATGATATATTAAAATATACTTACATAATAGTTTATTGTGTAGTATTTAAATATAGGAATTAAGGAGTTTATATATAACCCTTTATATCATGTACGTTTATACATATCTTGTATGCAAATATTTTATAATTTACTCGTCTTAGTTTATCCAATATTTTATAATTAATTTTAAACCCCATTATCCTTTATTTTCTGCTATTTACCTAAGATAAACTTGTTTACTTTGCATTAAGTACAAACTTTTGTACTAAAATCTTTCGATTATAATACAACAAATGTTACAATAATAAAATATTTATCTTTATTCTATTTCTCTAAGCAGAAATACTTTCTTCTATTCCAAATCAGGGCGCCACCCTTAGATGCCCCTAAAATACTGCCCTAGCTAAGTCCCAGTGATAAGGAACTGTGACCTACATTTCTCGTGCGCCGGAGTTCGGCTTACGTTTTTCAACCCAACGCTCCGACAGAGCCCTGTCCATTTTCTTTTAACTAATGGAGTAAAATGTCAACCTTGTATGTAATATTTATGTAATAGATTTATATAAGACCATACAAGGTGTTGTATGAAAATAAATAGAATAATTGTTTACAATATAACATAATTTCCTTCTTTTATTTTGACTAAGGAAAAATACTAATAAATTCAGTGTAACCTGACCATTACAAACAAATTATGTATAAACTTTATATATAGTCCAAAACATAACGAATATATGTTTTGTTTTGATTTTTCTTTGCTGACGAACGAACTCAGACAATCTAGTATTTATCTGTGATCTAGATTTAATTAACAAAACATTGTACAAAATTCCTTGTACTTTATTTATTTATTTTCATTTCTCTCTTCATCCTAGCATTCATCATTTCATCAAACATGATCCTTGGGTCCCACGGCCATGGACTCTGTCCATCTCGTCAAGGATAAAGACGTGATAATGATCTCCTATCATTTTCTATACAGAAAATGAACTCAGTTGATATTGGATATTATTTATGATCTCTTACATACATTATAAATATTAGAATTTAATATAAAATCTAGTGAAATGATATATATATAATTATATACAAAGAATAGTCTATAAATAAGTACCCAAATTACTGTGAACGATTATAAATTCTTTTCTCATAGTAATAATTAATTCGAAACCTAGCCTAGTCAGGCGAATTGTTTGTTTGAGTTTTTTTTTTTTTTATGTTTCAAACGAAATAAGAGTAGTACTCCGTCTCCATTTAAAACAATATTTACGACTTAGAAAGAAACAGACTAAGCGTTATGAAATAGGACGGCGCTACGCCCAATTTTGCTTAGTTGATAAACACTTCCTGAGAACGATAATACAAAGACTTTTTTGATTCTGATGACGTACAAAGATTCATAGAATCAAATTCCAAGACCTGTTAGTTTCTTTATGTGATTTAAAATATTTGCGAATGAAATTGACGAATGCGAATTTGCGAATCGTCACAGCCGACCCCTAAAATTTTATGCAGTTAACCTTATAAATAAGAAACGGAATTAAAATTTTACCTCCCTAACATTCTCAAATATTTTTTTTTTTTCAATATTCGAGAACCTAACAAATATTATTTTCCCAAATCACAGAAGGTGTGTGTCCCTAGTGTGGTGTGTGTACGAGTGTGGTGTGTGTTTAAACCAAGAGAGCGTTTTTCATCACTAAAATCTCAGCTTTAAGCTCAATACTCCCATTCATGAACGACAATCAAGTATCGCCTGATCAGACTACACTCCTGTAGGGCGTGGGTTGTGAGGCCACTGATCCTATTAATCACTGCTGAAGTTAATCCGCCCGGATTCAACCTTACAATCCAAGTCGCATAAAAAGTTCAGCATCCCCCACAAGCATAGTCCACCATTAGAGGCAAACAAATCATTACAACCCATGTCCAGAAGTCATACCGAAAACTGAAATCAAAACGACTTCCAACACTGTCTTGGAGAGTGTGATGTTGCCGAGTTCATGATATTATTCATGATTTCGCCTAGCTTCTTGTCTGGCGTAGAGCACTTTATAGGTGTTTAACACTTGAGAACTTTTCCAATGGTATACATTGTTATGTATCCATGGATTAAAATTAAACCTAACACCTGTTCTCCCTATATAGTGTTCTTTCTTGTGATGTGTAATTCCGTTCTTTGGGCTAATAATATTACATTGTAATCTGGTTTCACATAAGGTATGAACCAGGGCCCTCGATAGTTAAACATATCATCATCTCACATACTTCTTCTTTTATAATTCCGGCCTATTCTAAATTAACAAATATCCACACCTTCCTCTTTCTCAGAATCGCGCCACCCAAATTCACAACAAATATCCACCAGATCACAAAAAAAAAAATGATAACTACTGAGATTAGATTAATTAATTAATATATATATTTTTTTTATTAATAAAAAAAAACTTTACCTTATACTTACTTTAGTTCCTATAATTAATATACCTATTACCTTTAAGTACAACCATATTAAAACCTTTACCTCCTTTTTTTTTTTTTTTTTACCAAATAGTTACCAATTAGCTGAAAAGAAAATTACCAATTACCAATAGAACAACCAATAAAAGAATAAAAATAAAACTATTTAATTATTATTTTTTATATCTTTAATAAATTTTGGAGGTAAAAAAAAACTTGTTACTTGATCTCAGACTTTTTTAATTTATCTTTAAAATTTAACAACAAAACATAACCTCTAAAATAGCAAAGTATTTTTTTATTCTGCGTCTTTAAAAATGAATTTTTCCTAATTATTAGTCAAACAAAACTGCCTCTCTCATTCTAGATTATTTCCAGTTACAATCCTATACTGCAGCAGCGTGGAGTGATGACATAAAATAATAGACATGCATATAAATATAGTAAAAATACCTTTCCCAAAAACATGCTAAAATATTTCGTGTTTTGTATGCAGGTTCTACATGCGATAGCATGCTTGCAAATAGTAATCAGCGTTCACCATCTTCACCACACATGACATTACTGATACTACACAAACAATACATGCCAAACATAACAATTTTTTTTTCCACGTTAGTAAAGCACACATCCCTCTCAATCAGATTTAAAAGAAAAAGAAAACAAATCAATTAAATTCAACTTATTTGTATCAACCTTAGTGATTAAACAAATCTCAAAACTCTTAAGACAAAACTAACAAAGACACAAAAGTCTAAGACAAACAAAATCTAAATAAAAATGAAACGTCTTTAGCCATGAACCTTCTAACTGCAAACTCTCCTAACTAGAAAAAATTCATTAACATTTTTTCTTCTTCTTCAATTAGAATTGTCTAAATAAATATCCACTTTAATAGATAATCATTTAGACTCCAATTAAGAAAACAGATAAACTACACCTTAACAAATCGAAAAAGAAACTATGTAATACAAATAAATATTCGCGAACAAAGTCCGTGAATATCTATCTATATTCTATTTAGAAAAGCTAATTTAGCAACCCTAGCAATTATTATGCCTGTCAAACAATATCTACGAACGACTAATAATGGTAACTTTAAAAACAACTGTCGATTAGAACACAACGAGTTATCTACAGATTCCTGCAGATCTAGTTGATATTTATTAGTACAACAACAAAAATAAAAACATCAATCTATAAACAATTTAAATAATTTTCCGTTTCCTTAATCGAAATTGAAGTAAATAAACATCCAGAGATATAAACCTCTAGATATCTCTTTACCCTCCAACTAAGCAAACCAGAACACCTACGAACTCCTAAAAACCCAACCCTAACTCCTAGCAACAGCTAAATTATTTTAGTATACAAAGAAATACCTGCGGTTATACCACAAATATCCATTTATATATATTTTA
The DNA here is from genome assembly GCA_963576875.1 of Acrobasis repandana. Classification (NCBI taxonomy): domain Eukaryota; kingdom Metazoa; phylum Arthropoda; class Insecta; order Lepidoptera; family Pyralidae; genus Acrobasis; species Acrobasis repandana. The sequence goes on along the minus strand of OY756223.1, from coordinate 10,417,769 downwards.
CATTACAAACCTACAACAAAACCAATATCAAATTTTATATCATAAAATTCTGTTTCACCTTGACTACTTCGTGTACAAGTATGAATCCGTCTTACGACTGAAAATGACCTTTCGGTTAAAGTCACCGATACAAGAAAATTCTAAATAATTTGACATAAAATTAGAAAGGTGCGGAAAATTCCACTTAATGAAGATTTCGAAAGATATATTTATATCTTTATATCTAAAATGTTAAATGTCTAAGTATCGTACAAAACAGTTATTCGTCTTTTAATGTTTATGAATATAATAGAATACTTTGCAAATTCAAAATAAAATTTAAATTAATAACTCGCATATTACAACGAAATTTTCTTTATGTGAAAGTGATACGTTTGTTTATATTGTGAACACAATCGAGTTGTGAGTAATGCCGCTTTGATTTAAGCTTACGACAGTGGAAAAATTTAATACTTATTAGTTCGTGGAGGCACGTAGTTAAGTTACAATTGTTTACAATAACTCATAATGTATATATTAGCATTCGCTTTAGTACATGAGGTACTACGCGCAAATGAACAGAGATGCCATAGATCGTAGATGGATGTCCGATCTTTTTGTCTATCTGCCATTATAAGCTGAATATAAAGAAATGTCTTTGAAAGATCACTCAGTGAATGAATTTTTGCCATTATAAGCTGAATATAAAGAAATGTCTTTGAAAGATCACTCAGTGAATGGATATCACTGAAATAAAATGTAAAATTGCATTGTGAATGTATAAAATGAAGATTAGACTGTGCATTACGTATGGTCTAAATGTATCGGTATTTATGAAAACGAATCGATCTAAATTTAAAAAATATGAACGTCAAATCTTTCATGAAATTTTATCCATTGCAAAAATGACACCCAAACGAAGTCAAAAGCTTAGATAGAAAACAATTACAAAGGTAATACAAGTACTGAAAATGTTGACAATGCAAGATCAGACTCTGATAACCTTGAAACGATGTTACTGAGATAATAATAAGAATGGAAAAGTTGATTTAGCACAATTCTGACGCAGGAAGATCAGTTTTTTTTTTTTGTCTTCTCCTAATGAGAATAAAAATACCTCAGACAAAATTCGGATAGTTCAATAGACACTAGTAATTTTTCTGGATTGAACATATATTTTAAGAAGTTTGAAATAATGTTCATTATTCCATGTGCAACGTCTCTAAATAAAGATGACATCCCAATTTTCTCGAACCATAATTAGAAAAAAAACTCATTAAATGTTAAATCATTATTTGTATCCTACGACCATGTTATACTACTATTATAACTACCATCGTTTTATTTTATTAGTAAATAGCGTAAATAAGCTTTTATATATGTAAATATAAATATAGCAATAAACAAAATTCTGCAAGAAGTAAAAATGTTGAAATGTTTCGATATTTTCATAGAAATCTGAAAGGGCAAAGGAATCATTATATAAAAATATTCAAAAGTAAATAGTGTATAATTAAACAATATTGAAATAAAATGATTTCGACTGCAAAATCGTTTCATTTCTTCAATAAAATTTAGGCATGTGAACGATTGTTCTATGTATAACCTGGTACACCTGTTGTATACAAAATTGAAAAGAGAACTGGTAATCTAACATAATCATTATCATGATATGCATCTAACTAAAATACATTTTTTTATACAAATTTAATAAAATGTCTCAAACTATATACATATAAAGCATAATGGACTTAAAATAAATAAAGTACTACCGTAATATTTCTTTTCTCTTTTAAAAAAAAATTGGATGAAGTGCAAAAAAAAACTATAGTTTATTTAATCTGACTATTATATCCTTCGTAATCATAAAAAAAACTACTTGCTAAAATTTCCAAATTTAAAAAAAACTATTCTTAATTTCTTTTATAGTGAATAAATTGATAATGTATTTTTTATTTAGATTTTTTTTTTCTTCAATAGTAGATAATTTATTACGATAATACAAATTAACTATGATTTAAAAAAAAAAATTAACTACAAAATCCTGATTTTATTTTTAAGTATATAATGCAATGTTTGATAACTATGACCGGAGGTCATCATTAGTAAAAATAAATAAACTATGTGCAAATTTTTAATTTTTTTAACTATTTGTTAAATTATTCTTTCCTATATATCTTTGTTTAAATCTTCTGCATGTTAATTTATTAATATTTCGTGATTCTTCGACCCCATATGTTTATGACTTTGATTTCCATCAATTTACATGAACCTCACTTTATCATTACAGATAATATTTAAAAAAAAAAAATGTTTCCATCATGGTTACTCCAAGGTGGTACAAATGTTTAAGTTAAGCTAAGTCATAAAAATTTTCACAACTAAATATAATAATTATGATTAAATAATTATTCATAATACTAGATATATGTTATGTACTATTTCTTATCTTTAATTTTAAATATTGATTTAAATTCTCATAAACTTAAGATATTTAAATGATCACCCTCCCCTTTAAAAGAAAAGCCGCCAACACTCCCCTCTATCTGACCTTACATTTGTTCAGATAATGTTATATATTATCTGATAATAATATTTGAATAAAATTTTTCGAATAAACCATAGCAGGTTAGTTATTTTATTGGTGATATTGTCAATAGTTAAATCTTTAATATAAATATATTTGTCATTTGTTTATTTAAACAATTAAAATCGAACAGCTTTGTAAGATCAAATAGGCTTTTCCCAGTCCCATCTGATTCTATATAATGTAACCCCAATACTTTATTTTTAAACTTCACAGTATCTTATATAAACATGATAATTATAATCATCTATAATTAGTTAATAAAAGGATTTACATACTAATTCTTAAGAACACTACTTCACTAAGATAAAACTAAATAATAAAAAAAATAACAAAGCTTTTAAGAAAAAAAAAGGTAATAAAAACAGAATACTTATGTTTATTAAAAGAAAATAAATAAAGATTAAACTTTATTTTTATAAAATCATGTGTCTTTGATTCGTAGCAGAAGATCTATGAATCGTAGCACTGAACTACGCCGAAACTATACGTCAACAACTCGTAGCAGGAGGTCTACGAATCGTAGCACTGAACTAGTTAGCTACAACCTTTTTAGTACAAATTGCGGTACCATACAAGAACATTACTAGAAATCACCTGAGTTATGATAAATTGGTTTTAAATTTTAATGGTTCAAATGTAGAATATAAATTTAATCTTACTATATTTTCTTTCTTACAAATAATAATAACCTAAATAATAATAATTATAAAATAATTCTTACAGTTAAATAAAAAAATTATTTTTTACAATAGTACCTTGACAAGTGTATAGTATTAAATTTTCCTCTTTCCTTATTTGTTTTAGGATCAACTAAAATATAAACATTTTTATACGGAATTGCAGCAATAACAAAGGGACCCTCATACAATGGCTCAAACTTTTTAATAATTTTTTGTTTGGCATCTGATTTATTTAACTTTCTTATCTTTACCAAATCCCCTATTTGATATTGAATAATCCGATATCTTTGATTAAATTTACTCTGACGCTTTTGACTTGCTTCCTTTAAATTTTCCCTAACCTTTTGTCTTATAGTTTCTATAGTCGGATTTTCTGAATCTATATTTAATTCTTTATCAAATGTAAATTTGGTACAGTCGCCATATAAGACTTCACATGGTGTAAACCCAATACTTTCATGATAGGTATTATTATAGAGTAACTCCAATTTTGGTAAAATAGTTGTCCAACTTTGGTGTTTATCTTTGCAATAAGTTCTAAAAAGACGCCCTAATTCTTTGTTAACCCTTTCTGTTGTATTTGGTCTAGGGTTTCGTACTGTAGTATATATAACTTTTATTCCCCTTTCTTTCATAGTGTCACGCCAAAGTTTACTAGCAAACTGCGAACCATTATCTGACATTATTGCCTTTGGTTGTATTGTTTTAAAAAACCTTTTTACTTTTCCTATTACAGAGCAAGCAGTAGCTTTCCTAAGTTCACAAAAATTTACGAATTTACTGAAAGAATCCTGAATTACCAATATATAAGTCATTCCAAATTTTCCTGCAGGTAGAGGCCCATATAAATCTACCATGACTATGTCTCCTATGTTTTCAGTAACAATAGATTGACAAGGACCTACAAGTTTTACTGTGTCATTTTTCGTAATCTGACAATCATGACATCCTTTTAATAACGACTTAACTTGTTTAGTAATTCCTCTCCAATAAAATCTATCACGTATGTATTTAATAACTTTATAAGAACCTTGGTGACCCATTTCAAAATGGATTTGCCAAATTATTTCTTCTCTTAGTACTTCCGGTAAATAGAGAACCCTTTTTTGCGGTCCTCCTGGAATAAAATATAACAAACCTTCTTTTATTAAACATCTTGGTAATAGTTGTTTTAAACGTTTAGACACTTCTTTTTTATTTTGTAAGCTATCTAACAATTCTTTAATTTCTGTATCTTCTTTTTGCAAATCTTGTAATTTTTTTAATTTCAATAATAATTCTTTATTAGGTCCAGTTTCCGTATATGCTATTCTAGGTTTTTCAATTTTATCTTCCTGTAGTAAATCTTTTTCTGGTGGATATCGTGACAGCACATCGGCTATAATATTATCACGACCCTTTACATGTTGTACCTCATACTGAAATTGTTCTAAATAATTAATCCAACGAGCCATTCGTGCATTATATAATTTACTATTTTTTACAAATGTTAGTGCTTTATGGTCAGTCTTAATAATTACTTTAGCCCCCCTTAAATAAGTTTCAAATTTCTCTAGACAACAGATTATTGAGTAAAATTCTTGTTCTGTTACTGTCCAATTTAATTGAGGCCCTTTTAAAAGTTTACTATGAAATCCTAAAATCTTCATGTCCTTTTGATCATTTAATTGATATAAAAACCCCGCTAATCCTATCCCTGAACTATCAGTTTGCAAGCAATAAGGTTGTTTAAAATCTGGGTGATTTAATTCTACTGTCTTAACAAACAAAGATTTAATTTTTTCAAAGGCTTCTTGTTCCTTATTACTCCATTTCCAAGGTTTAGTTTTCTTTAACAAATCGCACAGTGGTTGAATATAATAGCTATATTTTGGAATAAATCGTCGATAAAAGTTACATAAACCTAAAAATGCTCGGACTTGTTTTAATTTTTTAGGAATTGGAAAATCCTGAATCGATTTTACTTTTTCAGGATCTGTTCGGAGTCCTGTAGTTGAAATAATGTAACCTAACATCTTTACTTCCTTACATAAAAATTCGCACTTTTTAAGGTTACAAGTTAAACCAGCTTTATTTAACTTTCCTAAAACAATATCCAAATGCTCAAAATGTTGTGATAAGGTTCCTGTTGTGATTATAGCCAAATCGTCCAAATAATTCACACAGAAGTCCCTTACTTCATGTCCTAATATAAAATCCATGGCTCTACTGAAACTACCCACTGAAGTTTTTAATCCTTGTGGTAGTACATTGTACACATAAGATTTTCCATTAAACGAAAATCCAGTATACATTTTACTAGCTTCTGACAAAGGTATTTGAAAATAGGCGTTATTTAAATCTAAAATAGTAATGTATTTAGCACCTTGAAATGAATTCATGACATCTAACTGCAAAGGTGGTTTTTCAGTTTCAGCTACCATGTACTTATTTATTTCTCTAGCATCTAATAAAACTCTAAGTGAACCATCCCTTTTTAAGGTGAAAGTTAATGGGCTACAATAAGGAGTTGAAGTTCGGCTTATTATTCCCTGCTCCTGCATTTCTAATAATTTTTTCTCTACCTTTTCCCTATAAGCATATGGTATAGGATAAGTTTTCTTTACTACAGGTGTATGAGGTTCCATTTTAATATGATGTTCATAACAATTAGCCCTTCCTAATTTAGACGCAAATAACTCTTTATGATGTAGTAAAATATTTTTAAAACTTTTTTGTTCTGACATTCCCAATTTTATTTTAGAGACTATATTTTGTATATCCGATTCTACCCCTTCCTCATTTTCACTATTCTCTGTAAAAGTTTGTATGGGCAGACAGTTAACCGGTTTTCTTTCATGAAATTTAAACAAATGTTTAACATTTCCAATGGATATTTCTAAACCCTGACTTTCTTTATCTAGTCTTATGGAAGCCTCATTTTCTTTCATCCAGTCGAAACCCAATATTAAACTAGTACTAAGCCCTGGTACAATTAGTACTGAAAGATCTCTTTCAAATGGCCCAATTCCCAAGGTAACCAAAGCTATCTTTCGAATTTCAACTGTTTTACTATTTACAGCTGTTTTAATAACAAAAGGCTTTATTGGTAATGAGGGGATTTGTACCTTTTTAAGTGATAATTCTTTCCAAAATTCTTCCGAAATACAAGTAATATCACTACCGGTATCTAATAATGCTATTACTTCTATATCAAAAATATTGACTAAAACTTCTGATTTAAAATTACTATTGTCTGATTCCGACTCAGTTTTTTGTTCTTCAAACACCCCAATTACTTGATAACCCGTATTTTGTTCATAATAATTTTGATCGATTTTTAATTTTAATACTTCTACGATTGAATGACTAATAAACTGTTCTCTTAGTTCTAACGATTCAAAACCTAACCCTACTCCTTTCTCATTAGAATATAATCTATTACTTAACGGTATTTTTAATCCATTATTATTTTTCCCCAATAATTGACCCGGTTTCCAATTCATCCGAACCATTATATGAAAACCCCTGTCTCCTGTATTTGAAGCTGACTCGGAGACTATTTCAGCTCCCATTAGTTTAATATTACATCATTATCTACACTTTTTTCAGTATGAACTTCCACAGAACTAACGACGTGATTCTTCTGATTAGTTTGCGTTTCCGGTTTTTGCCATTGACGATAACCAATTTGATATCCCTTCTTCTTCTTCTCCCAATCTTTAGAAGCTTTTGATGTTCCTTGACCTGGCCATTCTTGTTTTTGTATATCATCCATACTTCTTAAAAATTCAGCCGTTTCTATTATAGTCTCAATTTTTGAAGTCGTCCATACTTGTTGAACATGTTTTGGGTAGTGTCTCATTATATCTGCAATGAGTTGACTTTCAGGTATACAATAGTTTAGCATTTGTGCTTTTCCAGTTAACTGAAGAAAATGAGCAAGCATCGTAGAAGTGGTAGTCCGGTCCCATTGTCCTTGCACTATTTTTCGTCGTAATTCATTTTGTTCATTTTCTCCCCAATATGCTTTCAAAAAATCTCTTCTGAAATCGGACACTCCTTCCCATCTTCCTTTATAGATTCTAGCCCAATCTCTTGCCTCTCCTACCAAGCACTCTTGAATGAGGTCCAATTCGTTGTCTACTTTGCCAACCCTTTTCAGATACCCCTCTAAATCTTCAATGAAAGTTACTGGATGAATATTATTTTTGTTTCCGAATTTAGGTCTTTCAAGATTAATGTTTTTCAAATTATAGACAATAAGTTTTTCCCTGGAAGTCGTTGACTGTTCCGGAATTTCCATGGCAATATTTTCTCTAATGAAGGATCCTGGTTCCTCTTCCAATAATTGCGAATTAAAATTACTCGCCGAATTTAAATTTGTTAAATTTTCAATAGGACTTGGATTTTTTATCTGTTTGACATCCTCACACAATGTGTTGATTTTCTTCGATAATTCTCCAACAGTACGTTGCATCACTTTTATGAAACTATTACTCATTACTCTATGCCCTTTGGGTTTAGCGTGAACTATAGTTTTTCTCTTCAATGTACGACCTTTAACAGGCTCAGTAGATTGGCTACGTCTACTTTGTCTAGGTTCCATTTGACTGCTTACGGACTTCTCCGAAGCTAAGCCTTTACGTGTGGGTCTTCCCATTTTAAACAAGGTACTTCCTCTTGTTTTTTTATTTAACTATAAGATGGATAGCCAAGGGCGCTTCAGTCAGACACTGTTTCTAAATGATGCAAAATAAAATCAAAACATCCAGTATAGCATTTAAATACCGAAGATTGATTCTAAAGATGAAATCTAAACACAAACAAAAATTAAAAACTTCTAAACTCCGTTTAATCTCATTTGTTTATTTGTTACCTCTATAAATATTCGAGATAACTAACTTACATATGAGACCACTAAAGCAAAAAAATATTCCAAGAACCCGAAACGTGAGACGCTACATTACTATCGATAAATATCAAAGTCAAAACCAATCTTAAAACGCATTGGCTCCAACCAAACACTTCATAATATTTCCGCAATCAATGGTTTCAGATAACAAAAACCGACCCCAATATTAAGCAATGGCCACTTATCATGTTCAAGCTCACTATTTTTTGTTTATAACAAGAGCACAAGTTATGGTTACGCTCTCAATAACACTCTTGTTAACACTCTTGTAAACAACTTTAGCACAAATTCTGACTAAGTCAAGTGTGACTAATGATTCGATCCCTCGTCAAACACTTCATTCTTTTTTATGTAAAAAGGGCACTAAGAAAGAGTGTGTGACCAAAACCCATTTGTTAGTTTTTAAAACGTCTCGTCACTCACATAAATTTTTACAAGTGATACTTTTGTACCGTACTCGTAATTTCTATAAATAGTATTTTTATTCTACTGCTCCCAAATCTAACTACATTGCAAGAATCGTTTCACAGTAAAAATAAATGATGAAACGAACAAAAAAATATTACATCTTGCAAATGATCTGAGAAACCATAATAGACATTTAAAAGCGACCCCAAGGAGCGACCCCAAATATTTTAATGTATAAGTTATTTGATTTTTTTTTTGCAGAAACAAAAGAAGTGATAGGTGGTACTTTCACTTTTAGAAAATTTATTTTTGAAAAGTCTAGATTCTAAATTGCAAGATTACACGTGAATACAGTACCCTATCTCTACACGGCAGCAAAATGTGACCAGAAAACAAGAATCGAAAAACCCCTGCAACTGGCCACTGAGTCCAAGACATCAGCCAGCTCAAGACAACAAAGAAAGAACTAGAGATGAAATTATAAAGAACTAGAAATGAAATTATATCATTATAAATCCTGGTCACGGCCACACCACAATGTAACATGAGGGTAACCTACCTACTAAAATTCTATTTTTTTTTCTGCTTACTTAACTTACTTAGTTAATCCGAACCTAGAAGACCTAGGTATTAGAGTCGAGAACAAAACTTACAATACCTATATATCCTAATAAGCAAATGATTTATTATTTTAGTCTTTTAAAACCTATTATGCTATAATTTTTATCTAGAACTTAACTAAAAATAACTATCTTGATACTAACAAACCTATTATATTAAAATCTTGTTATCTGTATCGTCTGTATCATCCTGAACGTGGCTGTGACTGATTAGTGTAGTGGCTGTAATTATCTAATGAAGGACCCAAGTTGTTAAGAATAGCAACCTAAATTCAGCTGTAACACGTTTGATTTATCTACTTATTATATATTTTATATATACTACAAAATTAACTTAATTTTATTTGGTTTAAGATTATTTACTGACAAACTAATATGAACACCCTTAAATTATATTTAGTAAATTTATTGTTTATTTGTGTTTGAGATCGGTAGTAGTGGATGATATAAATCCTAGTATAAAATTTAAGAAAACTGTTGTTATATTCGTTTTTAGAGTTCCTAGTGTTTTATAAAAGTCCTAAGAAAGTCGATAGCGTAATTGACTTTAGCTTTAAGTATTAAATAACGGGAAACTGTGGTTTAAGTTCTTGGAGTAAATAATTTATTTAGTATGATTAATTTTAGTGATTACGAAATAGTGTTTATGTTATTATGTATTAAATAATATAAGTATTATAGAGATTCATATAATCAAAATTTGCATTATATTTTAAGTTTGTTTCTTAGTTAGCTTTGACCTGAAGTATGTTTCACCTTATAAATATGTAGATATAATTATGTATATAGAAATATATATATATTTATAATTATAATGATTAGAAGCTCAGCATTATTTTTATATGGCTAAAAGAGGCAGCTCCGCCAGCCGCTACCTCAGTAGGATTCATCCAAATGACTGGGGCATCCTCCCTGCCTTGGGACAGCAAATATAGTGCTCAGATATTTGTTATAAAATAAATAAAATAAAAATAAAAATGTTTTTTATTACGTTAACAGAGGTGATCTTACGTCTATAGGTGTTGAAGTCTCCTTTTAGGCTATCAAAGATGCCTGTGCCAGGAGGCTTCGCTCTTCTTTATCTACATTTACTTAAGATCTATTATAACAACATTTTACATTTAATATAAAGATATGGGTGTGTTGTGTGTGTTTGAGTGTGTATCTATATATGTAAGTGTGTGTGAGTGTATGTGTGTGACTGAGTGTGTGTCTGAGTGTGTGTGTAAGTGTGTGTGTGTGTTAGTGTGTGTGGGTGGGTGTGTATGTGTACGTTCGTATCTGTGCGTTTATTACTGCAAATGTATATGTGCTGATCCGTAGTTTGAATTTTATTTATTATATTTTATTTATTTATATTACATTTAGCCTATTTCTAACAGCGATTCAGTTTCCGAATAGTTTAAGGTTTTTATCCACTCATTAAGGTTATATTTAATCACATGATAAGTTTTTGAGTATATATCTAGTTTTTTATTAATTTTATTGTATAAGTAGCAGGAACGTTTAGTATATTGAATACTGGCAAAGTCTGTTTTTGTGAATGGTACTTTAACTACATCGTGCTTTCTTCTTTTCTTTAATTGGTTTATATCAAAGGTCAAGGTTTTGTGCTTTTTTAGGAGCAGCTGTATGATGTACAATTTGCGAATAGTTAATAAATTACAAATTTGGTATAATGATTCGGTAGGGAAACGTCGTTTTTTAAAGAACATTACCTTCAATAAACCCCTTTGAGCTCTCTCTACTTCTAAGAAGCGAGTTTTATATGCACCTCCCCAGACTGGGATACAGTAGGTAACTATAGACTGCACCAAAGATTTGTACACGTCAATTAAGAGATTTTTTGTTTTCTTGGTATCACTGGTTATTTTAGGTTTGGGGACTATGTATCTCAAATGTTTAAAAAGCCAGCAGAATTTTCTGATCCTTGAGGATATAAGCTCAATTTGCGGATACCAAGACATCCTCTGGTCCAATATTACACCTAGATATTTGACTTGTGTCATTTTACTTATAGAAGGGCAGTTACATTGATTTGTCAATTGTTTATAATTGCAAGTGTGAATTTTTATATTCAAATCATTAACAGGTTGTGACGAGTTTTGTATAGAAAAACATACGTAATTTGTTTTATTACAATTTAGTGTAAGTAGATTATTTTTTAGCCAAACTGCAACTAAAGCCATGCCTTTTTCTGTTTGTTCTTTTACATTTTCCCACGATTTTGCAGTAAAAACGATAGCAGTATCGTCAGCGTAGCAGAAAATTTTAGCATTAGGGATTTTTTGATTACACAGATCATTTATATAAATAAGGAACAAGGTAGGACCGAGAACACTACCTTGTGGTACGCCAAAAGATACGCCCACCTCTTCACTGCAAAACTGTTCAAGTTTAACCCTTTGCTTCCTATTTGATAAATAATCTTTAAAAATGGAAAGTTGCGCACCTCGCACTCCCATCTTTTCCAGTTTTTGTATAAGGATGGGGACAGAGACGGTGTCAAAAGCACTTTTTAAATCTATAAAACAAGTTATACATTTATCACCTTTGTCTACTTTTTCTGTTATTAATGTTGTTAAAGATGTTACAGCATCCTCAGTAGATACCCCTCTTCTAAAACCAAATTGGTTTGGTGATATTATGTTATATTTAGTTAAATAATTAAGTAGTCTGTTATTTATTAATTTTTCTAATATTTTTGCTATTACTGGTAGAACTGAGATAGGCCTATAGTTACTCACTTCATCTCTGTCCCCACTCTTATATATAGGTGTAATAATTGATTTTTTCAGAAGTTCAGGGAAGGTACCAGTACTGAAGCAGCGATTTGCTAAGTGAGTTATTATAGGAATAATCTCATTTTTTATATATTTCAGATATTTAGTTGAGATGTTATCCCATCCAGGAGCACTGTCCGGTTTAAGACTCATGATTATATTATTTATCTCCTCATGGTCAGTGTCTATCAAAACAAAAGATTGTTGTTGGGAAGGTAAATTGTTAATATAATTATCAAGATCTTCCTTGTCTATATTGTTTTGTATTTCTTTAGCAAGTCGCTTTCCCACACCAGAAAAATAGTCATTGATGAAGTTAGCCGATTCAATAGGGGTTGATTTAATGTGGATTAATTCCAGGTGAGATTTATTATTTTTATTTGTATGTGTTATATTTTTTATATTTTTCCAAAGCTGTTTGTTATCATTAGCAGATTCAATCAATAGTTTTCTCTCATAATTTCGTTTAACCTTTTTTAATAGGTGGTTACAAAAATTTCTGTAACGAGTATATGTAATTTTTTTAATTTCATCAAAAGGGTTATCTCGCAGTTGTTTTTGTAATTTGTTTCGATTTCTGATACATCTCAGTAAACCAGTAGTCATCCAAGGTTTTATTATGCGTCTATTTTTAGGAATATTTATTGTTTTTGTGTTTAGTTTTATTGAGTCAATAAGTTTTTCTAGAAGCGACTTAATGATTAAATTAGGGTCGTCACTATACAATAATTCAGACAATTTTTTTTCTTGTAAATATTTTAAGGCCATTTCAAAATTAATAGAACTTTTAGTTTTTGAAGCAATATTGTTAAGTTTTGTTTTTGATAGTTTTAGAAAAGTAGTTGCATGATCTGTGATTGTAGTGTTTAAGATTGCAATAAATGCGGATACCTTTTTTTTATTTATTTTTAACATGAAATGATCCAAACAACTATTTTTCCTGGTTGGTATTGTATGCCCTGGTAGGATACCGTGCACAGACAACATTTCGAGATAGTAAACCCTATTTTTGTATTCGTGTGGCTGTTCTTGCTCTTTCGGTATAAGATTGATATTTATGTCTCCTGCAACAATAATGTTTTTTTGAGTTTTTAATGTATCAATGTAGGTACATAGTGAATTTGTGAAGTTTTCTGCATTTTTATTTGACGGAGATCGATAAATACATAAAATAATATTATTTAGTATATCTAGCTGTAAACATGATGCATCAACTAGTTTTATTTCTTTGACCTTATTGAAAAGCGTGTCTTTAATATATACCACAACACCGTCATTTTGATTAAGTAGGTTTGACGTCAAATGTGAACAGTAATTTCTTAATGTTGGTATAGGTTTATTAGAATCCAGGCGGCATTCTGTTAATATTAATACATCAGGTTGAAAATTAAATTGGGCAAGATTCGCAGTGAAATCGTGAAAGTTGTGGTAAACACTTCTAATATTTTGTGAGAAAATGGTAAGGTCAGATCTATTGAAATTACAAAACTTGTTTAAGTCACATGCATCACATTGTACAGATTGGGCTGGATTTGTTTTATCTATGTCATTTATTGTATGTATTAAATCATTCATATTGAAATATAGAATAATAGACCATACTTATCGCGATCTGAGTAAGTTTATTTGATATGTTCTGAGATGTAAGGTGAAAATATTTATGTAAAAATGTATTTACTCTATTTAATATGTTATACAAATATATTTAAGTTTAATGAGCCTTTACTGGCTAGAGACATAGAAGAGGACGCAAGTAAAGTCTTGCCAAGCGATATCAACCGCTTCAGAACCTGTAATTTATACATAGTTCCGGACTGAGCTATGATTTTAATCATTACTTCAAATCGGTTGGTATCTTAAATACTTTAAGAGTATACTACTCAACAATATAAGTAGTCTGTCTTGTCAGTAGTAGTAGTAGTAGGTCAAATCATACAACGTACCTACGATCCGCTACTATTGATGTGTTAGGTTTAAACACTATTTACCTAATTTAGTACTTCATTCAATTTCTATTCAATATTCAAATAAATAGAAATTATTATAGTTGGTAAAATATTCGAATTGATCGTAAAATGTATTTTAGTTTGACGAATGGTAAATGTAGTATTTATAGAACCATAGGCTTTATAAATAAGTATAATTAGAAGGTATTCCAGATTATAAATAAATATTACAGAGTAGAATTTTGTCAATACGATTCAATTCAATAAATAAATAGACCAATAATTTAGCTTCCAAAGAAACCAAATATTCGCAACCAATATTTTCTTAAATTAGAAGTATTACCTTCTAGGTATTTTGTATGTAGAATTTATCAGTTCCACATGCCTTTTCCATGTATGAAAGAACTGTTTAATATCATTGATATTAAAATAAATATAGAAGATGATATTTTTACAATAGTTAAATAGGTAAATGGTTAAGTATACTTTACTAAAACCATTGATTAGTCTCCGAAGAAATTAAAATATAAATATATAATTGTTTCGAACAACTAAGTTCCTCTGAAGAAATAGTATCAATTCAACTTGAATTTTCCATGTTTGAAAGATCAAATTATAATAGGTAGGGCACTCTTATTCAGAATGCTAAGTTATAAGTCGTAAGACTTAGTTCATTCAGCGGACATAAATCAAACATGTCATGGATTTGCCTTGACTCAAAAGCAGTTCGGATAATTCCAAAATTGTTGGTTTTCTCATATAAATCCTTTTAACCAAGGACACATTCCAAACATGATTTCTACATGTGCTAAGGAACGTATTGATGAAATAAATCTAGATTTTCCCGAACAGGTCTACATCTTCACAAACGAAGTATGGCCTTATTCTCGTGAATCAACATTGAGATAAAAAGCCAGGGCTTGCTTTGCATCACCCAATATGTGAGACTACATTACCCATCCAGTCAAATCCAAATAAATGATAAAATAATTCAGACTTTTCCGACTTGATTTGCACCATCACAAACGAAGAATATGGCCTTTCTCTTGTGCTTTTGCATAAAGATAATTAGCCAGGGCTTGCTTTGCATCACCCAATAATTATGACAGTACATTTCTCATCCAGATAAGTCCAAACCAATAATTGATGAAGTAATTCAGATTTATCCGAATTCATGTCTCAGCATTCCCAAGACAAATCAAATTCCACTGAACAAACTAGAAATATTTCATAGTTTATGAACATAAGTTGGTTAAAATTGTTTAACAATAATTAAAGTTTCGTTCTATTGAACAAATCAATCATATTTCATAGTTAATGAAGATATTTTTGTTAAAGTTATTTTACACTAACTGTTGGCATAGTTAATGTAATTCCTAGTCTAACCTAACGGTCCCTATCTTCCCTAAAGCTAAAGCTACTTGTGTAAAAGACTACCCCATTCCCACTAAATGTGTGTGTGTGTTGGAATTGATTCCGGTGTAAGAATCAATTCTAGTGTACCTAGGTATCGAACAGTCTCCGGTGTAAGAGAAAGTTCCCTAAAGCTAAAGCTAAAAGTTTTGAGAGAGTTTCTCTCGCCCTGAGCTAAAATTTACCTGCCTACAAATCCTAATTTGAGAATCCTACTCTGGTGTGTGGTGGAATTAGAACTAAACTGTCCTTTTTCCCCTAGCTGCTAACGACTTCGCGGAGTGGCCTGGGTTAGCCGACCTACCTATCGCCCGTCGGTTCCAATCTACGACTCCATAGGGAAGGGGGAGTCTAGACTGGTCTAATACTAACCAAGCTAATTGGATAATTCTAGCAACTAATTCTTGCAGCACTAAAGCGGATTCATAATCCATCGACTTTCGGATCGTCGTCTAATTAGGACTGCCAGTTCAGATTGCTAGAACCAGTAGCTAACACAGAATTGTTTTTGAAACAAACCAATCCTGCCAGACCCACTACAAATCTGGAAATTTTACCTAGAATTTCTATTTCTTTAGAGAGCCCTCAGGTTAGCGAGACCAAAGGAAATAGAAATTAACGATGAGTTTGACCATTAAACCCCATAGAGAAACAAAATTCAAAATATTAAAATTCAAATATTATTTACACCAAAATCCTTGACATCAAAAGACGAAATTGAACGACATAGAATCTCTGAAAATTCACTGCCGAGCTCCTCATCTCTTGAAATCAAAACGATTGGCACTGATTTTAAACCAAAACTATTAATTAAACTTATTAAAATTTACTAGGGACAAACTAAATTATTTATTAATAACAAAAATTCAAACAATCTAAGATTTTAATTTTCGGAATACATTTTACCATTATATTCCTAATTAAAACCAATCAAGGGACACCGCGAGAAAGATAAAGCGACCTATTTTGTCAAACTCTCGTTTCCCCACACTTTTCTTCAGGACTTCTTCTTTTCTTGAGTTAAAAATATTACGTTGTTTCCGAAGTCTTCAGACGTCCGCGCACCTTGACGATCCAGAATGAATCACCCCACACCTCTCCCGAAATTTACTTTAATAGGAACTCGAACAGTCGTCACACGAAGTGTAGGCGAATCCATTGCAAAGCTGCGACTTGGGTGGAGCAACAATTTATAATGCAGATTTTTATATTTTATTTTATTAGTATTTTTTATATAAATAGACAATTCAAAACTGACTATGTCAATATTATACTGAGATAAAAGCCTTTAGATTTATTTCCACTTTATATATATTATATAAATAGGGAAATACTAAAGATAAATGGATAGAACAAAGATATTTACCCATTATTTTGACAAAACAATGATATATTAAAATATACTTACATAATAGTTTATTGTGTAGTATTTAAATATAGGAATTAAGGAGTTTATATATAACCCTTTATATCATGTACGTTTATACATATCTTGTATGCAAATATTTTATAATTTACTCGTCTTAGTTTATCCAATATTTTATAATTAATTTTAAACCCCATTATCCTTTATTTTCTGCTATTTACCTAAGATAAACTTGTTTACTTTGCATTAAGTACAAACTTTTGTACTAAAATCTTTCGATTATAATACAACAAATGTTACAATAATAAAATATTTATCTTTATTCTATTTCTCTAAGCAGAAATACTTTCTTCTATTCCAAATCAGGGCGCCACCCTTAGATGCCCCTAAAATACTGCCCTAGCTAAGTCCCAGTGATAAGGAACTGTGACCTACATTTCTCGTGCGCCGGAGTTCGGCTTACGTTTTTCAACCCAACGCTCCGACAGAGCCCTGTCCATTTTCTTTTAACTAATGGAGTAAAATGTCAACCTTGTATGTAATATTTATGTAATAGATTTATATAAGACCATACAAGGTGTTGTATGAAAATAAATAGAATAATTGTTTACAATATAACATAATTTCCTTCTTTTATTTTGACTAAGGAAAAATACTAATAAATTCAGTGTAACCTGACCATTACAAACAAATTATGTATAAACTTTATATATAGTCCAAAACATAACGAATATATGTTTTGTTTTGATTTTTCTTTGCTGACGAACGAACTCAGACAATCTAGTATTTATCTGTGATCTAGATTTAATTAACAAAACATTGTACAAAATTCCTTGTACTTTATTTATTTATTTTCATTTCTCTCTTCATCCTAGCATTCATCATTTCATCAAACATGATCCTTGGGTCCCACGGCCATGGACTCTGTCCATCTCGTCAAGGATAAAGACGTGATAATGATCTCCTATCATTTTCTATACAGAAAATGAACTCAGTTGATATTGGATATTATTTATGATCTCTTACATACATTATAAATATTAGAATTTAATATAAAATCTAGTGAAATGATATATATATAATTATATACAAAGAATAGTCTATAAATAAGTACCCAAATTACTGTGAACGATTATAAATTCTTTTCTCATAGTAATAATTAATTCGAAACCTAGCCTAGTCAGGCGAATTGTTTGTTTGAGTTTTTTTTTTTTTATGTTTCAAACGAAATAAGAGTAGTACTCCGTCTCCATTTAAAACAATATTTACGACTTAGAAAGAAACAGACTAAGCGTTATGAAATAGGACGGCGCTACGCCCAATTTTGCTTAGTTGATAAACACTTCCTGAGAACGATAATACAAAGACTTTTTTGATTCTGATGACGTACAAAGATTCATAGAATCAAATTCCAAGACCTGTTAGTTTCTTTATGTGATTTAAAATATTTGCGAATGAAATTGACGAATGCGAATTTGCGAATCGTCACAATATATCCCAAACTATAGGACAGCAAATACTGAAACACCTTTTTTTTTGTCCTGGTTTCATGTTACACATTATGTTTAATTGCTGTGCTAGGATTTTGGTGAAAATCATTTGGATGTCTTTCCAAATACCGTTTGGGACATCCGGGGTGATCCGTGTTCAATCATTACGTATATTACGAGTATGTACACCTCGCTGTACGTACATTTTTACTTTTATTTTGAATTAAAATTTGTTAAGAAGGGAAATAGTAATGCCCTACGGCTATTTAATAAGTAATCCCCAATTGAAAAGACGATATCTTGAATAGAATTGAGAGAACTATTGTTACCTTTTCGATAGTTTCATCAATTTCTTGCTCAGAGTTGCAAAAAGCGTAAAATATCTTCAGATTGTCTTATATTTTTTCCTTTACGGCAAAGGACCTGTAATAAGTACTACAGAATCCCAACATCACTCAAAACTAATGGCTCAAATGATTGATCTATCACTGATAAAGGCTGCCTCAACTGTTTTGAAAAAGGTTATCATTATTTCCTTTTTTTCGCCATCGCCATTTTAATTGTCAAAGGCGAAATGTTTTGGCGAAATCTTCTTCTCGATATAGGTAGAGAGAAGCAAAAAGTGTTGCCGGTTTCCCGAATGTACTTCCAGATTTGACAGTGAAATGACGTTCATGTAGGTATTTATAAGGTATCCCAATAATACGCCATACAGAATCAGAGAAACTTACCTAAGTTTCTAACGGGCGCTACATACCTACGAGTATATAGCGCCCGTTATATTACCTGGTAACGCGAAAATAGGAATCGACTCATCTACTTACAAACAGAAGTTCGTAATAAACTCAACTTCACGCAAAAAATAATAATTTGTATTTTCATACAAACTGATCAGCTGATCGAGTCAATTTGTATGAAAATCCGAGTTTTTTTTGATTTCGTGAAAGTTGTTGAACAAAAGTTGTTCAGTTACATAGGCTAAGGTACCAGCTGATAGGTTTTGCGTTCTTTCATTAACACGATGTATATAGGCATTTTTTTAACAGGCGAGCGAGCGGCGTAAAAAAAATAACCTTAAAATGATGATAACTTTTTTCCCTGACTTCCGATTTTTATGAAACAAAGCCTATATGTTGCTCCGAGATTAGCCTAATCTATAATTGAAAACCGCGTTAAAATCCGTCCCGTAATTTCGAAGATTAGCGTGAAGATACAGACAGACAGACAGACAAAAATGTTTTTTAAACTTTTTTGTATTCAGTTACTCTTTTCTAATCGCCCACACTCATTTTTTGATAAATGTATTAAATGTACAGACACGCGGTTTTTACTGTTTTATTATATGTATAGATAATGATCTAGTATGGCCCGTGGTTCGATTTATTACGGGTATGTCCCTTCCACGTTGTATATATTTATTTATATATATTTTGTCGACGAAGAGAGGCCTATGCTCAGCAGTGGGCGGAAGAAGGGCTGGGATGATGATGGTGATGATATTTATTTACTTATCATTACTTTTTTTGTCAAAGGTCCTATAATACATGAATGATTGATTTCGATCATTATCACCTGTGAAATGGCAACTACATAGGAAAAACATTATACAAATAATAACCAAAAAAGAGTACCCTCCTCCAAGTTCACGAGTTACCTCGTTTTACTAAAGTAAAAAATTAAACAAATAGATAGGCAACCGAACTAGCCTGAAGAATTGTTCATGGTGGGTTCGTATTGAAGCCTCTTTTTGCGCTTCTGGTGTCCTAAAGACATGTGATTTCATTGTGCTTAGCAATGTTTTGAGTAATAGAGCTAACATGACCTCAAGAGAAAACACTTGAGTTGGGTAATGTGATTGCTATGTGTGATAAGTTTGCCTGTGTTGTGGAAAAAAAAACAATAATAGGAAGAAACGAAGGAAGTGATGACTTATGGCTCTGAAACGTGGTACCTTAGGAGAACAAAAATTACTGACATAGCCCAGCGGATTAGTTCATTGAAGTGGTAGTAGGCGGGACACATAGCGCGACGAACCGATCGCCGATGGGGAAAAAGGTTCTCGAATTGCTACCACCACCCAACGAAGCCAGGCCACCTTGTGGGTAGAACACCCACCCACAAAGTGGTCAGACGACCTGACCAAGGTCGCTTTAAATCGCTGGATACAGGCCACTCTAGCTCAATCATTTTAAAAGTCCTTGGGAGAGGCTATGTCCTGCAGTAGACGTTGAGCGGATGAACTGAATAATAGGAAGGTATTTACAAAAAAAAATCTTATACAGCTATAGTGAAATTGTTAAGTACAAAATCTAGAATTAGAATATTAAG
Source organism: Acrobasis repandana (assembly GCA_963576875.1). NCBI lineage: Eukaryota > Metazoa > Arthropoda > Insecta > Lepidoptera > Pyralidae > Acrobasis > Acrobasis repandana. The sequence goes on along the minus strand of OY756223.1, from coordinate 10,397,272 downwards.
GAAAACGTGAATGATAAATCTTGAAAGGAAGTCAAAAACTTATGCACTTTATACTTAAAGTCTAGAGTTCAATCCTACCTTTCTGTTTTCTTTGGCGTATCCGTATCGGGAAACGCAAAATATTTCGCTCCTCAAATACCGCCTGGGTGTGACGTGAGATCATTGACATGCAAAGCGTAGTTCTCATGCTGTTGAAAAGTATACGTGACTGCCAACGATAGGCGACGCACTGTCTGGACGACCGGATAGAGGAGAGGAGAGCTCAAGTTGTTCTTAAATTGGTTGCAAAAGGTACCTACTTATAATATCTTGTACGAGAACTAATTTAAATCGGTTACTTTCTTTTTATCATAGCATGTGTCTCTAGTCTAGTAGATGCTAGCCAATTTTATAAATTTATCATCATCATCAAAATTTAAGAGCGACGCTCTTGTCGGTGAAGTTTCTTACATTCTTTTCTATTTTCTGCCAACTCCTTGACATCTTGACACGTCACTGCTGTAACCTTTTCCATGACTTTCTTCATATAGCTGTGCCTGGGCTTTCCTCTTCCTATTTTGCCTTCTAATATAATTCGCATGAAATTGTCATGCCGTATCAAGTGTCCCATAACATATTGCCTCGCCTATTTCCGTATGTGTCTCTTTTTACGTTATTATACATTAAGCTACTAAAATTAAACAGTCTATAGTCACCAAAAACAGTTCACAAGACCTATTCAACAAAACAAAGCATTACCTTCAAAACCATACAAATACTTCCTAAGTTAGATATTCACTGATTTTAAACTGACAGGATAAATTCAAAGGCATCGGAAAAAGAGAGCGATCATTTTCTATTTTCATCTCTGCCCTCGGGCTAAGCTTTAACTAAGATATTCTCTGGCCAGAGATAATTCATTGCGTAATTGTGGATTCATGTGACCCTCCGATAAATCTTTGCCGAGATAGTTGGTCTATCAAAAGTTAATTTTGCCTCGTTGATAAGTTCTTGAAAGTGTATTTAATATTTATTTATTTTTATATGAATATTGAGTCTGTTGAAACTTTCAAGTCTGTCTCTAACAGACAGATAATAAAAGTTGAGGAACTTTCTTTCTAACGATAAAAGTTATGCCAAGCCCAACTTCGATTATGAATGTATGAGAGTATTTACTTATGTGTTACAACGTCAAGTACAAATATTTTAAGGGATTTGGAATGATGGACTGAGTCCGTCATTCTTTTCTTTCTCTAATTTATTTCAGTATATTGAATAATATAAAATATAAAAAATATTATTTACATAAATATACTCTATAAAAACTATCACTTATTCGCATAAATTGGTGTACATCATCATCATCCGAGCGTATTCCCGGTTGCATCGTCGGCGGTTACGCATCAAAGCCCGGGGTCCGCTACCTAACCTAGGCGATTTGACGAGGTTACTTACTGATTTTTACACAGAGCGACTGCCGTCTGACCTCCGCAACCCAAAGGGTAGACCAGAACCAATCTTAGGATAGGTACAAACGCTAGATGGCGTTCGAGACCATCAGCTTTACGTGCCTTCCGAAGCACGGAATCATCTTTCTTATCGGATAATCAGGTGATTCAAGCCTGCAATATCCTAACCAGACTGGAAACAACTTTTTCACAAAGTATGCTTCCCAGTGGGATTTGAACCCACGATCTCCGGATCACAAGGCAAATGCCTTGACCACTGGACCACAGAGGCAGTCAAACTTGATGTACATGTGTATTAGAAATAAATAAAGAAATAAATAAAATAGATTAAAGAAAAACTTTATCCACTCTTATTATAAAAATCCCCTTAGTGCGTATTTGTCTGCCTGTCTGTAGTAGATAAACTTTTAAAGTACGGAGCCTATTTTCTTACGGTTTTCACTGACATGTAGAGTATTTCACATGAAAGGGTTACATGTATTATACGTACCGTACATAACCTGCTGCTATTATTTAGATAAAAAGGAAATGTATTACACTCATAACATAACCCGGTCAATACACATTATATCTTGCATTTACGAGTATGGAGTACTTAGCCTATAAATTAAGTCAACATACAGTCTGTGTATCTCAATGACTATAAATAGTCAGAGCGGGAGGGTGTCAAAGGCACTCCGAAATCGTTTAATCCTAGGACAGTTCCGCTTGATTTGTGGTTTTTAACTGTTCGCAAACAAGAGCAACCGAGCGACCGCTAATACTACCCAGTCCACTGGCTCCCCCCCCGCCCAACCCCAAGCCTTTGTAACTTAACAGGCATTTGGTAAGTAAACCTAAAATCGGTAATGTTTAAGTCAGCTTATTCTAGAATATAACCTTCGGCTGTCGATGTACATATATATATATATATAGGTACTTACAAAAGCTCTGCGGCCTAGTAACATACTAATGTATGAAATTGACGGCGTTTAGTTAACGCTGTGCTTTAACAACGTTACACTATAATTTTTAGCGTGCAAGGAGTATACTTTATACAAGTTTAATCCATGTAACACGATTACCCCCATTTTAATTTTAATTATTACTAGCCTATAGGTGTAGTGTCCCACTCCAGGGTAAAGGAACCCCCTTTATTGTTCCGCTTACCCCAATATTTGTAAATAAACGGGCAAGTGCGAGTCGGACTCGTACATGAAGGGTTCCATACCTTTGTACAATATTTTAAAACGCTGAAGAAACACGTTTCTTGTATGACGAACCCATGTTTTTAGGGTTCCGTAGCCAAATGACAAAAACGGAACCCTTATGGATTCGTCAGGTCTGTCTGTCCGTATGTCACAGCCACTTTTTTCCAAAACTATAAGAACTATACTGTTAAAACTTGGTAAGAAGATGTATTCTGTGAACCTCATTAAGGCGAAGATATAGGCAAATGGCCTTGAAGTGTAAAATAAATTGTTAACTCGTAAATATGGTGATAATTTCCATATTGCTCTACGTCATGCACTAGATAGCCCTTTAAATTATTTTAGAACTGCCGTTAAAACTATTATTGGTGATCCGTCTAGCTTTAAAACTTGCCGTGGCCACTTTTGGCGGAGGCAAGTTTTAAAGCTAGACGGACTAATGTAAATACTTTCAACGGTGGTTTATAAAATAATTTAAAGGGCTATCTAGTGCATGACGAAGAGTAATATGGAAATTATCTCCATATTTACGAGTTAACAATTTATTTCAAATGAGGGCGCCACTTCAAGGTCATTTGCCTATATCTTCACCTTAAGATTTTCACACAAAAATAGAAAAAAAACAATAAAATTTTGGGGGTTCCCCATATTTATTGGTTTGAACGAGATCTAGTAAGTATTTTTTTTAATACGTCATACTCGTAAATCTTAAAATGTTACTTGCTGCGACGGAACGCTTCATGCCTTCTATATTTTTTTATTTTTGAATAATATTTAAGTTTTTTGTATGGAAACGCTCTTTTTTTGTTTTAGAAATCAATTGGATATCTTTCATTTAGTTGAAAACGATACCAATCTTGTCCTAGTAGCTTTAAATTAGCAGTTATGACGAGCTACAGTGCGCGTGAAGAAAAAAAAAATTACCCCCTCCCCCCACCCCTTAGAGGGCTCATTACGTGACCGTACAGTCTGCTTTCTCCCATCTTGTCCTGAATGCTAGCTACTTTAAGAGACCCACGGATGTGCTTGTTCCTAACCTTATTCAGCAACGTGACCCTCCCGTCCATCTATGCATCCGCATTTCCGCACAGTGCATCGTTCGTTACCCAGCATCGCGTTAATTTTTATTTGATAACTTTTTGTACATCGAGCTGTCACAACAACACATCTAAAAAATAGATGAACCTATTCGTTTTTGTGGCAAAATAATCTTTTGATCTTTTTATTTGAAGGAAATCAGAAAAGACTTTTTAATATTTAATGTTCAGTTACAGTACCTATGAGTTGGGCATTAATCAATTAAAATTAAAATTGACTAATTAATTGATTGAATAATTAATTGAAATTGAAAAATAATTGAAATTATTATTTAATTGCACGTTACAATTGATTTATCTGGATTAATCTGTATTAAATGTACCTCGCTACTAAATTAACTGCAATTAAATTAATCGCGATTAAAATTTTAACTGTTTTTAAAATACAATTAAAATTAACAATTATCTCACAACTTTGCAAGATGAACATAGTTATATCCAAATATATACAACGTGGTAGGGACATAACTGTAATAAATCGAACCACGGGCTATACTAAATCATTATAGTGTAATGAAATTAAAAATTAAAATAATAGCCAAAGAACAAAAAAAAAATTTTGCATTTCCATAGAAAAATGTGCAGCCGCTCGGGGAATTTGTATGGGAATGTCAATTTTTATTTTTATTTTCTGACTGTTATTTTAATTTCATTAAACTATAATGATCTAATATAGCCCGTGGTTCGATTTATTACGGGTATGTCCCTTCCACTTTGTATATATATTAAAAATCTCACGATAAACTAACAGTTAATTAATTGTTAGTTGAAAGTTTTTACAATTACAACTAATCAATTGTTAGTTGCGAGTTTTCGCAGTTACAACTAATTAATTGTTAGTTGCGAGTTTTTACAATTACAACTAATCAATTGTTAGTTGCGAGTTTTCGCAGTTACAACTAATTAATTGTTAGTTGCGAGTTTTTACAATTACAACTAATCAATTGTTAGTTGCGAGTTTTCGCAGTTACAACTAATTAATTGTTAGTTGCGAGTTTTTACAATTACAACTAATCAATTGTTAGTTGCGAGTTTTCGCAGTTACAACTAATTAATTGTTAGTTGCGAGTTTTTACAATTACAACTAATCAATTGTTAGTTGCGAGTTTTCGCAGTTACAACTAATTAATTGTTAGTTGCGAGTTTTTACAATTACAACTAATCAATTGTTAGTTGCGAGTTTTCGCAGTTACAACTAATTAATAGTTAGTTGCGAGTTTTCAACATTACAACTAATTAATCGTTAACTGCAAAATAATAATAAATTAATTAATTGTAAATTTTTAGCTGTTCAAACAATTTAATTTTGCCCAACACTATATGTTGTAGGTGTAGGAATATTTGTTAACTTGTAATTATGGAATGGTTTAAATAAAGATTTACGAGAACATTTAGCGATTCGAAAATCTTGGATTTCGATAAGAAAAACGGAAACGGCTGATTAAAAAATCAAGACTTAATAAATGCGCCTTAGCCACCAAATGCTTCGAGCGTAACCTGAATTTGGGGAGAGAATTACTTCAAAATTACGCTTAAGCTATCCCGAGGCGGAGAGAACATGGTGATAGTCGTAAAATTAACATTTTCTGAAGAAACGCCGCCAATTAGGTTAGCGGCGCAGTGTCTGCCGGCTGGAGAGTCGTTGGCCACTTCTCGTCTCTGTTTAACATATTTATACATATGTCTGCCCGCCTTCAATGGCTGATGGAGTGAATGGCTAGGCTAATTGCTTCCGGGATTGCAATCCACCCTATTTCGCATAATATAGCGCAGCCTACGCAGATTAATGGTTTAACAGGGCACTTAATGAATGTGCAATGAGACCGGATGATGATACATGTTGACATTAAATTATGCACCCGTTTGTCACCTGGCTTTGTAGAACATACCTACCCGAATCGTGTGTAGTTTTAATAAAATTTAGCAAATTATTATCATTATTTTCGAATGTATTTATCCCCCTCCCCGCGCCTTATCTGTCATATAGTAAATATGCAATCGATCTAAGAAGTACATACTTTAGCTAAACTTAACTGTTAAACAGCTCTTCTTAAATTGATAGTATTGTACTATTAACTGTTAGTATCTAAAATTCTACCTATCTGTCCGTCTGTAAGTACAGTATAGATTCCAAAACTGGTGGAGATTTGATACATTTTTTCGGAATGATTTCTATAAAGATACTCTCAAGGACAGACGGACAGACGGACAGACGGCAGACGGCCAGACGGACAGACGGACAGACGGACAGACGGACAGACGGACAGACGGACAGACGGACAGACGGACAGACGGACAGACGGACAGACGGACAGACGGACAGACGGACAGACGGACAGACGGACAGACGGACAGACGGACAGACGGACAGACGGACAGACGGACAGACGGACAGACGGACAGACGGACAGACGGACAGACGGACAGACGGACAGACGGACAGACGGACAGACGGACAGACGGACAGACGGACAGACGGACAGACGGACAGACGGACAGACGGACAGACGGACAGACGGACAGACGGACAGACGGACAGACGGACAGACGGACAGACGGACAGACGGACAGACGGACAGACGGACAGACGGACAGACGGACAGACGGACAGACGGACAGACGGACAGACGGACAGACGGACAGACGGACAGACGGACAGACGGACAGACGGACAGACGGACAGACGGACAGACGGACAGACGGACAGACGGACAGACGGACAGACGGACAGACGGACAGACGGACAGACGGACAGACGGACAGACGGACAGACGGACAGACGGACAGACGGACAGACGGACAGACGGACAGACGGACAGACGGACAGACGGACAGACGGACAGACGGACAGACGGACAGACGGACAGACGGACAGACGGACAGACGGACAGACGGACAGACGGACAGACGGACAGACGGACAGACGGACAGACGGACAGACGGACAGACGGACAGACGGACAGACGGACAGACGGACAGACGGACAGACGGACAGACGGACATACGGACAGACGGACAGACGGACAGACGGACAGACGGACAGACGGACAGACGGACAGACGGACAGACCGACAGACAGCGGAGTCTCAGTAATAGGGTTCCGTTTGCACCCTTTGGATACGGAACCCTAAAAAAGGAGCGGTTTCATTTCTCCTGTGAGCTCTAAGGCCACGCAAGTGAGCTGTTGGGAACTGGTTAATTCTTAATTAAGGTTATTTAATGGTATTTACCTACCTGTACGCGATTAATGACAATTTTTTAAATACATTTTGTAATTATTTGAGTTATGATCGTAAATGATAAATGTGGGAAGAGGAAATTAATTTAATTGACAAAATGTGACTTGACAACGTCGTCGGGCTCAATCTCTACGGAGAAGTCGCGATTAAAAACCGAAAAGTATGTCAGATTCTAAATCAAGGCACTGTGTATTAAGAAGAAATCTGTTAGGCTATATATGTATTTCATAGTCTATAAGAGATCTCGACATTATTATTATTTTAAAAATTTATTAAAAAAAATATAAAGGTATACATTTTTAAAGACATTAAGTTACAATTTAATTCCAACATAAATCACCCGAAATTCTCAACACTGTTAATTAATTAAGGTAAGATGAACAAGCGAGTATTTAATGATTGGAGTGTTTATCTACTGCGAAACATTCGAAGTAGCCAAGTTATTTGTATCTTCGTGACTAGATTCATATCTAGAGTAAAATAAATCAATACAAAAATGGAAAGGATTCAAGGGAAAGTTGCTAGCTTGATGTTACTTTCGTGGAGTTTTGCATAAACCAAATATTTGGAGCCAAGTAGGTTGCGAACATAGAGCAAGCGGCGATCTTGGCTGCTCTGGGGACGAGCTGCGTCATTTACATCGCCTATGTCTTGCCTATTGTATCCTCTCATCTTCTCGTAATATACGACGTCGTAGCAGCCCTGGGCTTAACTCTTACGACGTTATATTAATAATTCATATCGCGTATGTCGTATATTAACCAAGTTAAGCCAAATGTGTATCTATCTTAATAGTCGGGTCTATAATTTTGTAGTCGTATAACTTGGGATAAGAAGCTGTATTAAACTGAAAGATTGTAATCTAAAAGAGAATAGCCGTTTAAATAGGATTGCACAGATATAAATAGGTAGCAGTTGGACCGTGACCCACGTGGGATATCGAAATAGCCTTGTTTGTTCTTTTTTTATACGCAGCTAGGTATCTACGAGGGCTGTTTGATAAGTACCCGTTTTCTAAATATATTAATAACACTGGCCGCAAATAAGTATACCACCTTTTTAAGTCATTTTTCAGAGGCGGGAAAATTAAAAAAAAATGGCATTTTTTCTCATTTGACAACGATTCAGTGAAGGCGTGAACTTAAAATTGTTAAAATGGAGAAAGAACAGTATCGGTCTGTAATTAGATTCTTATTTTTGGAAGGAAAAACATGTGATGAAATAAAAGAAAGAATGCAGGCGGTTTACCATGAATGTGCTCCTTCTATGACAACCGTCAGATATTGGTATAACGAGTTTAAGCGGGGGAGAACAACCGTCTTTGATGAGGATCGCCCAGGCCGGCCAGTTGAGGTGACTACAGACGATATGGTTAAGAAAATTGAAAATATCGTTTTAGCCGACCGCCGAATAAAACTTCGAGAAATCTTTGATGCTGTAAATGTTTCAATCGAGAGGGTACAACACATATTAGAAGAAAAATTGGGTATAAAGAAAGTATCGGCGAGGTGGGTGCCGCGTTTACTCACGGAGGAGCAAAAACGGAACCGACTGACTACTTCGGAGCAGTGTTTGGCCGTGTTCAAACGTAACCCGAAGGAGTTTCTGCGTCGTGTCGTGACCGTGGACGAAACGTGGGTCCACCACTAGGCTCGGCTGGAAAGGTATTGGCGACCGTTTTTTGGGATTCGCAGGGTATTATACATATTGACTATTTAGAAAAGGGAAAAACAATAACAGGGCAGTACTATGCCAATTTATTGGATGCATTTGACGCCGTGTTGAAGGACAAACGACCCCATTTAAAAAAGAAAAAAGTACTGTTTCATCACGACAACGCCCAGGCTCATTCGTCCAGAGTTGACTGCTAAATTAGCACAGTTACGCTACGAACTATTGTCTCACCCCCCGTATTCTCCAGATTTGGCCCCATGCGATTTCTTTTTGTTTCCCAACCTAAAAAAATGGCTCGGTGGCAAGCGATTTGGATTAAATGACGAAGTAATTGCCGCCACAGAGGCCTATTTTAATGACTTTCCAAAATCATACTTTTTGGATGGTTTATTGAAGCTTGAGTATAGGTGGAACAAATGTGTAGAGTTAAAAGGTGACTACGTAGAAAAATAAATGCATATATACAAAAAAAAAAAGACCTGATTTGGTCCAGTAGATTCGGAGCAAATTGGCTGTGACAGACGGACGGATAGACAGACGCACGAGTGATCCTATAAGGGTTCCGTTTTTTCATTTTTGTACGGAACCCTAAAAATGGTTACTACCAGGTAGTTTCTTTATAAATCGTTGTGGCTGTACATGCAAACTCTATGGACATTCTAATTCTTTACGATAAGTCGGCTTAGGGCAGGTAATCGGGGAACTGTCTAACTATTTCCGGGCCTCGGCGCGACTGCGGGCCTATTCTAAGTCTTTGATAGCGAACAACGGGCTCGTGGCAACATCGTTATCTTTGCTTCAACGTACTTTGTATTTACCTATATAGTATTTAAATCGAGCTGATAGATGAAAATATAGGTACATTTGTATATTGGGAATGGATATTTTTATATTTTCAACCAGCCGCTATTTGAATTATTTTAGCAATTGAATTTATTCAAACATTGTTCTTCATACTGAGTTAATAAAGGTTGCTGTTTTAGCAAGTTTATTCTATAATATGCTACTGATTCCATTGCCTAAGAAACATTTGATTGACGAAATATGGCAAAGTATATTATTACTCTGTAATAACGGTAACGACTAAACTTGTTCAGCTGATTCGTTGTTTGTATAGGAGGTATGTCAAAAAGTTTTTGCATCCTACAAGTGGTCCGGCGGCGATTTTTTTACGGAATGTGATAAATACATGCCATGGACTGCTCTTGTTGTAAAATAAATTGGCTAGACGACAAGACTACCAATATATGTATATTTTTTATTTTTGTTGAAATAAAGATAAGTATTTGTATTTAGGTACACGTGCATAAAATATATTGTGTATCTGTAGTTAACTTCCCAAATAGTTTTATTTAAGTCAATCTTTTTCGGTACGCGAACAGAACTTACAGAAGTTCCGGTAACTTCATTTGCAACCTTTTCAGCGTTCCGGAGGTTACCGTGGCCTCTACTGTGCGAACTCCTCATCTTTCCCTTTATTGTTTCTTCTGCTTGATGAGAAAAGTACTTTCTCCCGGCCGAGGAGAGTAAAACTTTTAAATTGGGTCTGTACTCTCGATTGAGTCACTAAATTTTCCCAATTCGAAGTCGGCCTATCGAAACAATAAGTCTTGGCATTTGAATATGTAAAAGCAAGCTATATATTTTCAATATTTTACAATCAGAAAGCATAATATTGATATAAAATATTCAACATGAAAATTATCATATCGCAAGAAACAAAAACTATCTCAGTCACAATGAAGAAAAATATCATTTCTATATATTAAACTGAAAGGCGATTGTGGATGGCTGTGGCTTTTTATTATATACCAACTACAAGTTGGAATGTAGTAGTATCACTATTTAGTTTACTATAAAACCTTATATGTAGAAAAATCTGTATTTCTTTGGCCGCTACAAAAACAAATAATAAAGAGAATAATAAACAGAAAGCGTGCAAGAAACTTGCATTGTTTGTGTTTTGTCCTGTATCATTTTTACCAGAATAAGACATGAAATTGTTACAGAACTTGTAAATCTGTTGCAGCTGTATCTGTTGTATTAATAAAAATAAAGTCATAAATTAAAACGGGCCGCCAAACAATAAAATTTTGGTTTTGGATACATTTAGGATGGTACAAACGATGTATGTGTGAGTTCGAATTACACTTGACCGTTTTTTAACTGTATCGACGTCTATGGTGTGTGCGAACTCTTTGAAATTAAAAAAATCTACAAAGAAATGTTAAGATTCTGTAATTAATACTCACAACTTGCGGTTGATTCAATCAAGAGAGTCGCAGGTCTGATCTTGACAATGTGGTTGTAGGTATAATTAGTTGAATATTAATTAAAACATTTAAAAGTAAATATTAAAATTAAATAACCGTGCAGTATCCGCGAAATCTAGGAAACTGATTGCATTCATTTTGCAGAGAATAAATTATTAATTGAACTTTAATTATTATCAGTAGGTATACGGCTTGTGCTACCCGTGAATTAAATTACTAACTACTTACTTCACTGTAGTTTTAACGTATAATAATCTGTTCACTTCAAAACCAAATAGGTAATTGATAGATTGCTAATAATTATGTATAATAATGTCGACTGCAGCAGCAGTGGAGCCTAGAAAGACCGGATGATGATGATGACGTCTTTTCCACTTTGTATAACCCAAAATATCAAGAATATTCAAAACAACTACAGTCTTCTTAACAAGTTCAAACACTGAACCCTGAAAATATCATAATCCTTAATGGGCAGTCACGTAAAAATATGCTTTTAATACCGTAATGGTCACAAAGGCACTACCAGAAATAACTTCGCAATTTTTGTATTTTATTCGGTAATAGGTATGATACTTTTTTGTAGTGGCGGGATTATAAGCAGTGCCTTGCGTGATACGTATAATCGAATTGAAACCCACATCAAGTGGAATTATTCTGGTGACACGGAAGAGGCCGATTATCGCAGGTACCCGCGACGCGGCGGTCAGGGTAAGCTTGACGTCGCGTATTGTAACTACGCAAATATCGCTGCGGTTTCCTAGCGGTTTCATTTACTCTTACTTTAAATATAGCGTGTAACAAGATTACTGAAACTATTTTAAAGGTGCATTCAGTCCATGATACTGAACAACTTTACCTAAGGAACATTTATCGAAATATCACTATCACTACATAGTATAAAACAAAGTCGCTTCCCGCTGTCTGTCTCTATGTATGCTTAGATCTTTAAAACTACGCAACGGATTTTGATGCGGTTTTTTTAAATAGATAAAGTGATTCATGAGCAAGGTTTATATGTATAATACATACCCGTGCGAAGCCGGGGCGGGCCGCTAGTGAAAAATAATTTTTGGCCTCCCATACAATTTGACCGATCAGCTGATCCCAGTTTCTACGGAAAACCAAAAATTGTTATATTTCAATATATCTTGGGGAAAGTTGTTCAGTATCATAGACTGAAACCACCTTTAAAATAGTTTCAGTATATTTTGTTAGACATTTATTCTTCTTATTATTTATGACAACCCCTTTAATTTTGAACTTTATCTTATTTTTAGTATTTGTTGTTAAAGCGGCCACAGTTATACATTATCGGTAAAAACAAGTAGATATTTAATTTATGCGATTATAAAGATCGAGTTAAAACCCTGAAAAAAACACGTTTCTTGTATTTTTAATTTTATCTTAATTTGTGAAACGGCCACAGTAATACTGGTTATACATAAAATTTAAGTGTCTATTACGGGTAAAGAGATGAAAGACCTCTGTGACAGATGGACGGACAGACGGACAGACAGCGGAGTCTCAGTAATAGAGTCCCGTTGGCACCCTTTGGGTACAGAACCCTAAAAAGATCTTTCTCTACTATTTAAACGATACTTATTAGATATTGTACGAATTAAATAAGTACATACAGGGTGACTTTTTAAACACTGTCCAAGTTTTTGGAGCAAGTTCGGTCCATAATACTGAACTACTTTCTACAAAAAAAGTTATTAAAAATTGATAAAAACTTTTCGTCCTCCCATACAAAATCCGTCTGTCTGAGCGCTGATTTGTATGGGAGGACGAAAAATTTTCAGTATCATGGACTGAACTTGCTCCAAAAATTCAGACAGTGTTTAAAAAGTCAGCCTGTATATAGGGACAAATCACTCAGATTGAGCTAGCCCCAAAGTAAGTTTTAAACTTGTGTTATTGGATACTAACTCAACGATACTATATTTTATTTATAATAAAAACATATATAGATAAACACCTAAGGTCAAATTGAAAAAGGCCATTTTCCAACTTGTCCTGGCTGGGGTTCGAACCCAGAACCTCCAGAGTGGCGGAATGGGGATAATTGCCTGTATCAGATATTTGTCGTTCTATCGAATCAGCCTGGCAAGTTTCTGAGACAGCGTTAGGTACATTAGATTCAAATTTTGGCAGGTGGGTACCTGTATTTGGCAGATTTGATACGTAACCCGAAAAAAATTCAGTCACATTAATACATTGACAGAGAATATACAAGCAAAACCTCTCAGATGGTAGGTACCTCAGCCCATGAAACTGAACAACTTTTGTTCTGCAACTTTCACAAAACCCAAAAAAAAAATTTGAATTTTCATACAAACTTATCAGCTGATCGAGTCAATTTGAATGTTGTAGAACAAAAGTTGTTCAGTTTCATGGGCTGAGGTACCATTTGAGAGTTTTGCGTTAGTTCATTAAGGCCATACATGAATTTTCCGGGGTCCAGTGCTGCCCCCATTTAAAATAAATCATTTCAAAGAAAACGGAGACATTATTTAAAATTTTGCTACTACCAAGTCCTAGATAACCCTTTAAAGTATTTTGTGAACTACTGTTTACAGTTTAAAGTAAGAACGTTAAGCTTTACTACGCACATTTGCGAAAAACGGCCACTTTTGGCAAATGTGCGTAGTAAAGCTTAACGTTCTCATTATAAACTCTAAACAGTAGTTCATAAAATACTTTGAAGGGTATTCTAGGACTTGGTAGTAGCAAAATTTTAAATAATGTCTCCGCTTTCTTTGAAATTATTTATTTTAAATGGGGGCAGCACTGGACCCCGGAAAATTCAGGTACGGCCTTAACACGTTGTAGACCAGCTATATCAAACATCGGCCCTGTTTTATTTTAAAATATATGGTGGCGTGAATTTTATCATACGAATTTAATTTTTAAACAATGTAATCAGGTTACTTACCGATGGAAAATTATTTATTTGCACTTTGCCGTGTTCCTTGAATTATTCTTACTGTATTGTATCACACTACACACCAAGGCATTTTTAATTATGATAATCAGGTTTTCATATGGTTTTCGCTTATAAACTTTCGAAGTACTATGCGTATAAGAGTTAGCAAGCGACTAAGTAAAGTTTATGGAGATAGCTACAATTGAACTTTTTGCATTAATAACTCAGTAACATACTAGGCCTTGTGCGTTAGAAAATAAGATCTTTACGTTCAACCCCAAAGAGAAAACATCAAATTGCGGTGTGAGTGTGACGTCATGTACAATTTTACCTTTCCCATAGTGTAGGTAAGTATCGACAGAATGAGTAAGAAAAGTATCAGCTCAGGTCAGGCTCGTATAAATTCAGCGCTCGGCTGAGGATAATTTAATTCCTCCATTCATGGAGGTGCGAATTTGCAAGTGCGTATCGAAGGGCGCGCCGCGCCGCCCGCCGCGACTCCGACCCACGCGATGACGTCAACCGCCCCCCGCCACCCGATTATAAATATAGCCGTGCCGATAGCACGCTACAGGTTTCGGCCCTTCTACTTCACAGTATTTTTGCATGTGAAGCATGCTTGACGAAGTGCTTTCTAGGATTCAGTAGTCGAACTTAGAAAGTTCGTTACTCTGTCATTCTACTTATGTTTGTTGACTATAAAAACTATAAAAGAGCTTTACTAATGATGGTAGATCCTAAGTAAGTTATTATTAACTTTGGATGGATAATCTATTGAATTTATTAACCAAAATGACCAGTGTTTGGCTACGCCGGTGACTGGGGTCATTCGCTTTTTTATATAAATAGACTCGAGAAGAAGAAGAACCTCATGAAAAAATCTTAATGGTTCAGTTGATTCGAACTTTAGAAGAACCATTTATTATATAAGATAGGTAAGATATCATGCAAACAGCATATGTTTTTTTTTATTTACTCTCTTGTTTTACCTCTATCAATATTTGGTTTTTAGGGTATTAAACTACGGAACCCTACATTATGAATGGCTCAATGTTCCGTGTTGCTCTAAGGCTCGATGTGCTCTTAGTCGTCTTATTGATTTATTTTCATGGTTTCTGAATACAGAAATGTTTCGAGGAAAAAAATTCTACCTCAATTGGCTTTAACTGCTGAATGTTGTTAAGTTGACGTGTTATTGAGGAAAAATGTCTGTATTAACAGTTTCAATTTTAAAAATTGTATACAGCTGAAAATAAAATACTAAAACTCAATAATAGAGGTATTTATAGTATATTGAGAACATTTTGTTTTTATTTAAGGCTTAGGCTCGGCGCAAACGGCCACCGACCACAGCCACCGACGACCACTTTCATACTAATTTAGTGGCCGCCATAGGCCACACGTGAGCGCACCGTTTTAACAAATGTATGAAAAATCAAGTTATCTTGTCGTTGGCCACCGGTGGCTGTGGTCGGGGACCTGTTTGCGCAGAGTCTTAGCCACAACGTAGCGCCGACGAGGAATCGAATAACACGCAATGAATGTTAAGCTCTAAAATGGTACTTTCCGAATAACGATAGAGATATTATGCTGCAGTAACATTTTTGTTAACCTTCTTTGTATCCAAAATGTGGCATATGAAAGTTGTAACAGGAAATACACTCTAAAGGTATTAATAAATATATACTGGAACTTTTAACCCAATAATTTTACCTCTGAAGTATTCTTTTAAAACTTACTATATCATATAGCTAGTACGATATAGTCTTGGTATTACAATATACCATAAAATATAAATTGTGACTATTTATTCTTATTACGAAAGAGATTTTAGCTCAAAAAAAAAAATTGCTGCTAATGTGAGATTTGACAGAGATACTTAGTAGGTAGGTATAAAATATTTTCTTCGCTGAAAGTCCTATTATTGTAGAGTTTCCTTGAAAAGAGCAATGGCTGTGCTTTCATTGGCCATATAGACGAGGCGATTCTGAACTAAGCCCGTAAAGATCCGAGCGTCATTCAGCGGACGAGCGGCCACAACTGGCCTGGACTAATGGAGAAGTTTACGACACGTTAACTTGCCCTCCCTTCAGACCCTCGGGATTACTATCTACATCCATAGCTTGCAGGACCGGAAATAATGTTCAACTTTTATTTACAGATGAAGTAGTACATTAAAAGTTAAATCTCCAGAAACAGAATAACAATTATAACAAACCGTGTAAGATAAGATGAGATGAGATGAGATGTTTTTATTTCTTTGAAAACATGGTACATGATATGGTGTTACATAAAAAATAATAGAGAGCACATGTTTTGGTAATAAAGATAGCATGCAAATTATTCGTGTAACATTCGAGGTATAGCTGATCCTGGACTGGAGAACGGAGCCTGTTGTAGGCAAGGCCTGTATTACAATGCTCCAGAACTCTCACACCTGGATGTGCTTAATATCGCTAAGATAATAATAATAATTGTGTTACAGTTGTAGATTGGAGTACTTTTAAAACAAACAAAATAAAAGACTTTATGTATCTCTTGTAGATAATTACATACAACTTACTGACTAAAATGTATGATGACAGTGGCACAAACAGATTGTTTGGTGCCTTTTTGATTAAAATCCATCTAGACACCGTTCATAAGAAGTTGTTAGTCCTACAAAATCTAAGATGTTGAATTGAAATAATAGACTGGTGTTAAAGAAAAAATGGTGAACAACTTAAAAAAAACCAGATAAAGTATTTTCTTTACATCGGAAAAAGCCGGCGCCAGACATAGCTTCAAAGAGTTGCACACTTTTTTGAAGACTTTGCAAAGCTTTGAAAACACATATTGACGCAACCTTCCAGACATGGTTCGAAAAGAATTTTCTCCACAGTACGCAGGTAGACAGCAAATAAAATAGACGACGATTTTGTAGACGCAGTGTGTCATGTGCATTAATTATTTTTAACGTGTGCAACAAAATTTAGGAAAACATCCGAGAAAAAGGCGCGAATGGGTGTGTGAAATGTCATCATCCGAGCGTATTCCCGGTTGCATCGTCAGCGGTTACGCTTCAGAGCCCGGGGTCCGCTACCTTACCCAGGTGATTTGACGAGGTTACTGGTTTTTTACACAGAGCGACTGCCGTCTGACCTCCGCAACCCAAAGGGTAGACCAGAACCAATCCTAGGATAGGTACAAACGCTAGATGGCGTTCGGGACCAACGGCTTTACGTGCCTTCCGAAGCACGGAATAATCTTTCTTTTCGGATAATCAGGTGATTCAAGCCTGCAATATCCTAAACAGACTGGAAACAACTTTTCATAAAGTATGCTTCCCAGTGGGATTTGAACCCATGACCTCCGGATCACAAGGCAAACGCCTTGACCACTGGACCGCGGAGGCAGCCAGGGTGAGTGAAATGTATCGTAATAGAACAATGTATCATTGATGCATTTTAATTATTATTTCAATACATTTAAAACCGTTCCGTTCCGCTCAACAACGCTCGCGCAACTGGACTTTGCGCGAGTGTGGCAGGCTAAGCAAACATTTGAACACATTCGACTTCTAAAAAACCGACACCACATGGCAAAGTGCAAATCAAAGTTCAAACTTTGAACACTTATTTAAAGTCTCGTGCCACACATGGCAATCAAACAAGTGTTCAAACAAGATATTTTGTGATTATCTAAACATAGGTTAACTTGATACCTATGATGTTTCCGTAGCGATTTATTTGACGGTTTCGGACGCTTTAGAATGCTTTTATATCCCCCAGGTTCAGTAGATTTTATCAACAAATAAGATTAAGAGAAACTTTCGTTCTGTAAGCCACCACAGAAAGAAGCTGGCGCAAGCACTTACGCCGAGCTAATTTGTTTTTATTGTTGAAGTTTCCACATTTTGAGCTGCCTCCATCGTAATGTTAACTGTGTGCCATAAGGTTATTTTTACGTGGATTTATTTCTAGTTGACCATTGGTTGCTTTAAAAATATTCGTACTCCTCCCTCACTTTCAAGTCTCTCTAGATAATTTATTACTATCTGCTTCGGCTCTCCGTGACGTAGATGGCATCTAACAGTTTGGTTTTATAGTGGTCCAGATTTGGCCTGTCTAGGGCGGGAGGTGATTTTTTTTCGTTCGTTAGGTTTTCATTACATTTGCTAGTAACAGTATTTTTAGAGAAAATATATTCCCGGTTCCCGTGCAATGTGACCAAAATACTGTAGTATTCTCTGTCAGTACTTACACGTTAGGTATAATCTCTGTTTTTCTTTGATTTTTAGCTGTTCAGACATATTTGTTTTATGAGCCGTCCATGGCAAACGTAACTGTAAAATACATACCTACTGTAAATATAAGTACAATTATTAATACACAACGCTATTTATTTCCCCACGTTTCTATTAATATTTTCATCTTCTCTCCTTTTCTTTATTTCACCTACGTTACCTTTTATTAGTTACGTGAGTTCTCCATTGTGATTTAATATACCTCGTAAACATGTTATGTTTCATTAGTAATAAGGTTCTTTTTTTAGTAAGTTAAAAGACTATTTTAGTTATAAGTAGGTATAGACCAGTGCAGAAGCCTTTAAAAATGGTAAAAAGTGAAAAAAATATATATAGTAGGATGAAACCCATTGGAAAAGGAAGAGAATATTACCAAAATAAGAGCAAAAATAAATTACGGGCAATCTGAGGTCAGGGGGTGGGGGGTGAGGTTTTAAGGTTAAAAAACGGTTTAACTCGATTTCCAGCAAAACTTCGGGTCCTATAGAAAAGTTAAATGTAAAAGATAAAAATAAAAAACCAAGTTTTTGGTTTTTTATTTTTATCTTTTACATTTTCTTTTTCTTTTCCTCGAAATTTGGTGAAAACTTATTTTATTATATTTATAAATTTAATATTTTATTTTGACTTAATATCGAAAAACCAACCTGATTTTCAATCGAAAATTCTCACGTCAAAATATCTGTTTTTTTTTTAAGTTAAAAAAAGGTAGGCTTCTGTTCGTTGAAATCTCTACTTTCTGATAGAGTAAAAAAATATACATTACTATGATAAATGTTCTCAGAAAAAAACAAAGAAAGATATAAATAAACACCCAAGACCCACGACAATTTTAAAATGGACATTTTCCAACTTTCCCTTAAATGTATTTTATGAGATTTTCTACTTTCTATGTTACTACAAAAGTTGTAGATCTTTTTATTACCTACAACTTTGTCATATAACTTTTTTCTATAGGTCCCGTAGTTTTGCTGGAAATCGAGATAAACCGTTTTTTTACCCTAAAAACCTCACTCCCTCCACCCCCCGACCTCAGATCGTAATTTATCGGAATTTATTTTTCTCTCATTTTTGTAATATTGGTTTCAAAAATGATCGGCACTGGTCTAGTAAGTAAGTATCAGGTGATCAATTTAGAATTCGGTAATGCTGTCGAACGTCACAATACTACCTACTAGTCTTTTGAACACCTTCCCACGGGTCAAGGATCTGCGCTGCGCGACTATTAGTTTTGTTAGTTGGAGGTAGTTTAGTTTATTATAAGATTTAGGTTTAGGACTTAAATTTATTTTAATTTAAATTATTAATATATGTACTTTTATTTTACGAAATTTAATAATGTCTATATGCACTTGTACTTGTACTTTTAAGTAGACTTATTTATCTAAGATAATATAATATACGTAGAGAGCAGGTTTTGCCATTGTATTTAGTTAAGTTAGCAGATGACATGTGTTATTTTATTTAAATGGTATTAAATTTGTTAAGTGTATATTGATGTTTTAGTGGTGGGCCGAATATTCGTTTTATATTCAGTATTCGGCATACTCGGCAGGTTTACCGAATATTCGTATTCTGCCGAAGATTCGGCTAAATCGCCGAATTGGCTAAGTTTTTTTTTCCAGCCGTTTCACTCATGAAAGTCACTGGGCAAAGTGGTACTCAAAGTTTATATTATTTTATGTATTAGTCTTTGTATTTTTTTCTATTTGTAATCAATGTTTAAGTTTCAGTCACAGCATACAAAGAATAGGTCATAAAAACAATAATAATAAAATAATATGGTAATAAAGGTTGCCTCAATGGGCTAATAAGGATTCAGTTACAATTAACTTTTTCAAAAAATATAATTACGTGTGAGAAATAAAAAAAAGTTATTTAGTTTAGAAATCAGTATTTATTGTGAGAAACAGTTTCATTACTAAATTACAGCGTACATGTAGTTTTTTTTATGAATAATTGGTTTTGTACTTATTGTAGCTAAAATTATTTAACAATTGTAAACAAACAGTCTTAAACTTTTCAGATTTTGAACAAAAATAAAATGTTTGTTCTACTGCTTCTCTACTTCTGCTGCAGGGTCCGGCACAATTCCGCGCGCTTTTCGTAAACACGTTTCAACCAGTATTTGTTTTCTCGGCTGATTTAATTGTGCCGAATTATAAATAAATAAATATATAGGGACAAATCACACTGATTGAGCTAGCCCAAAAGTAAGTTTTAAACTTTAAAATTAATAAATACGTATATAGATAAACACCCAAGACCCAGAGCAATTTGAAAAAGGCCATTTTCCAACTAGCCTTGGCTGGGGATCGAACCCAGAACCTCCGGATTAGCGGTCTAGCGTGTTAATCATAACGCCACGGAGGTTGTCATTCGGCCGAATATTCGGTTCGGAATTTTTTTAACCAACATTCGGCCGAATGTTCGTATTTGGTGAAAACCATGTTCGGTCCATCACAGTTTTGATGTTATATGAATAAATAAAAAGAAAACAGGTATTATAAAACATATTCATGAATTAAATTGAAAATTCCGTTTAATATAATTATTTTTACTTGAAAACAATTATTTTGTAAACAATTATTTTAATTAATATGTATATTTTTTAATACCTATCTTTCACAGTCAAAAATGGAACTAAATGTCAGGTTGATTGACATTGACGCAAAGCGAGTGATACCAAGTGGTTAATACCATGTTTTTATAATTTTCGGTATATATTTTTTTATTTTTGAGCTTTCCATGCTAGGTTTTTAACCTTTTCTTCAACCAAGTGGTATTAACCACCCCCACTAGTTTGGTCTTCGTCAGTGTCACTCGAAGTGACTTTCACCTCTGTTTCAACGGCCGCGAAACGGTGTGTGTGTCCTCGTGCGTAGTTAGCAGAAAATGACATAATTTTTGAAGTTAAACAAGATGGCTTTTATTCCATTTGTAATATAGTCGCTATTAGCAGAACTTTTGCGAATTTCATTCTCGCCGTTAAGTTAGCAGATATTAGTCTAAGCTTTTATTTTTAGAGTTCCGTACATCAAAGGAAAAACCGGAACCCTTATGGGATCACTTTGTTGTCTGTCTGTCAGTCACGACCCTTTTTCTCGGAAACGTGTAGGTATCAAGCTGAAATTCATATTAAATACTCAAGTCTTCCTCCCTTGGAGGTGTGAAAAAATTTATAAGCACAGATAAAGAAAAAAATTC
Source organism: Acrobasis repandana (assembly GCA_963576875.1). NCBI lineage: Eukaryota > Metazoa > Arthropoda > Insecta > Lepidoptera > Pyralidae > Acrobasis > Acrobasis repandana. The sequence continues at coordinate 10,375,933 of OY756223.1, read as the reverse complement.
GAAAAGCATATTTTTCTTATTAGATCATAGAAACCTGTGAAACAAAGTCTGCCCGTTAGATTCAAATAAAAACATAATTTTTTATAAAATTTAAGATAGGAGTAGGTATTTTATATTTAACCGTCTTTTTTTGTTTCAGGTAGTGAAACGGCGAGCTCCAGTAAACTCTCACTAAAGAAAAACTGAGCTGAAGCGGAAAAAAGGAAAGTATTTGGAACTAGTGGCAGAGATCGAATAATGTGGTCGGGCGTGCGCCCGGGGGGTGTGCGCATCGGGTTGTGTACTTAGTAGCAGGGGATGCGCGTGTGGAGGAGGGCGCGGGCGGCGATGAGCATGCGCGTGTGCTGCGTGACGACGGTGCTCGCGGCGCTCGCGCTGCGCTCGGCGGCCGAGCCGGGCCCGCGCCGCTACCCCGCGGAGTGGCGCGGCGGCCGCGACCTCGCCCGCCGCCCGCTCCAAGACCTGTTCGATTCCGAGACCGCCAACGTTGACTCCGAACGAGCGTACGCACCTCGCCAACCGCCGCCATTGCCGCCCGGCGCGCTTCACAAAGAACGCCGCCGCTCTCGCAACAACAAGCGCGCACCACATCTGCCTTCGGAGATTGCCAGCCAAATGATGTTACGGGCTTCACGCTCTAGTCGACCCTACGATGTGCCCCAAATTGGTAAGTGATTTTATTTTCTTCTATATAATTCGGCGAGTTTTTTGTGGTTAGTAATTCGTATCATGGACTTAACTTGCTCCAAAAACATGGCTGGTATTCAAGAAGTCAAGCGTTACGGGCTTCATGCTCCAGTCAACCCTACGATGTGCCCCAAATTGTCAAACGATTTCATGCTCTTCTGTATAATTCGAGATTATTGTGGTAAACTAAGTTAGTATTATGGACTTGCTCCAAAAACATGGCTGGTAAGTATTTAAAAAGTCAACCATTATGAGATATTACATAATTTCAAAGAAGTTAAAGAAATTATTTAATATCTAGTGATAATAGTGATGTGATGGGGATCTTATAAAATTATTTTTCGTTTGGGGTAACGACATAAAACTGTGTGGTGGTGGGGTAATGGTGAAAACTGGTGGGAGTCATATTATGCAAAACATTTTGTATTAAACGACAACTAATTATGAGCAATAATAGCATCTAATAAAAATAACATGAATGCTTTTTAGTCGAAATGTCTACAGTTTTGACGATAAGAAAGCCTTATGTTATCTACTCGAGCGGCAACGGCTGCGGCGCGGACGACTGCACGCTAGCGCTGAACATATTTAACGATCATACAATTATATTTATAAACCTATGGTTGAATGAAAAGTTGAATAGAATCACTCCAAGTCTTACAAGGCGACTTTGGAAATATAATTTAAACAAAGCTTGGACATCAGTGAGACCTCTTCAACCCGTCTGGCCAGCGTGGAGAGTGTAGGCCAAATCGTCTGACTGCTCTGGCTAATATATGGCTCTGGTAGTACAGAGAGGGTAGTGCTCCTGCAGTGGAGATTTGAAAGACCTGATGATGATGATGGTGATGGTGATGAATGAAAAGTGTACAGCGGGCAACAAGATTACGGGAAATGTGTGTAAGGTGAACCAATATACATACAATACGAGTTAAAACCGCCAATAATTTAACTTGACATAACTAATCGATCAACTGTAAAATTATGTGTTAGACTGACTGATCTTATCTTTCATTCATAAATTCGCCACGTTTAAAAATTGAAATTTAACTCACGTTTTCCATTTTCAATAAAACTAACCTTTATCTATTACGTATTCCCGCATCAACCTTTGCATTTTCTAAGCCAGTTGAAAGCTGATTTGTCGCTAGCTGGCCTATGATTTCATCAGAATTCAGTAAGCATAGATCACGAAGAACAGAGGCGTTGGGAGTTCAATGTCAGTCATACAGAGATAATGGAATCCCTGCCATTTGCGTTTACACTGGCGAAATACAGAAACGTGATTTCTGAATCTATTGTGTGCGACTAGCGTCGAACATCTGCCAATATTCGATATTATGTCGCCCAGTATCTGTGTTGTGATGATCTAACGAAATCAGATGTTTACATCTTGCTCTACATAAAGCGGGGCGACAGCGCCGTATCAAAATGATGTGTACGACGCGAATAGCTGAAATAAATTTCATCTGAGGCATAAATGCCAAACTAGTTTTGTCTATCTGATCATATTAAATATTATCCTCGTAATGGAAAGGATAATTACGCATTCAAGTGTTACTCAATTCAATTCAATTCTATAATAGCTTAATAAGAGTTTTACAATACATGTGGTCTTACAAATTACACAGTCCTTCTTATTGACCTTTTCAGGTATAGAACATTTGCTATACCTGAAAAGGTCAATAAGAAGGACTGTAATAAAATAACAATAAGTATTTTTTTTACAATGGCAGTGTTTCATCATCATCATAATATCAGCCACAGGAAGTCCACTGCTGGACATAGGCCGCCCCCAAGGATAAATTATTTACAATGGCAGTATTTACTTTACTCAATTTAATTGTACGGTTAACAACACTGTCACTTTTTATTTCATGCATAATTATATTTCTACACATAGTTTATTCAATATTCATGCATTTTATTTTATTAGTTATTTTGTTTATTTCTTTTTTGGCTCTAAAAATTCTTTGATGGAATTTTGATGTTAGATAATTCTTTAAGGCTTTGGAAATTTTATTTAATTAAGTTTGTAACGCGATAAGCGCGCGGACGAATACTTTCCCGCTCGCACACCGACTACCTGTCCTTTGCGCACGCCTCACCAAGGATCGGCGGCACGGCCCCTCGGAGCGTATATAAGCAGCCGCTGCACCGATACCATTTATTAGCTAGGCAGCGAGCTTGAACGATAGCCACATACGCAGTCCTCAAGTGAGCTCGGCTCAGAGTGACTGCATATGTGGCTATCGTCTCTTTGCGGACCTAGTAGACCTAGCGGCTTTGGAGTAGACGGCGTATATGGCTATCGTACTCCTTAGCCGAGCTCACTTGAGTGGCGCCCAACGTTAATTAATAAGGTTATCACTGATACGAAGAAATATGGCCTTGAACCTATCTATGGAACAATTTAAAACATTACTAAGTCGTATGCACACACCTACGAAGAAAAGTTTAACGAAATGTACCCTCACTTACGACGGTGAAAGAAACTATTGTAAGGTAGATGAATTTATTAATGGTGTCACTATCTACAAGGAAATCGAACAAATATCAGACGAGGACGCATTAACGGGATTACCTTTACTTCTGAAAGAGACGGCAAGTGTTTGGTGGTTGGGTGTCAAAACTGAAATTAAAACTTGGCAGTCGGCGTTAAAGGCAATACGTAGCGCATTCGCACCTAAGCTCCAGCCATACGAGGTTTATATTCAGTTATTTGCTGACTCTCAAGGAACAGAGGAGCCTATCGATACCTTTATTTGTAGAAAAAGAGCATTATTAGGTATGCTGCCATTAAAAAGACACAAGGAGGAAGAACAATTAGATCTCATCTATGGACTTCTTAGAGTGGAAGTTAAAAGAAGATTGCGCGGTCTGACGTGTCATCCTTTGCGCAATTGTTAGAAAAAGCTCGCCACTTGGAAACCCTGGAGAAAGAAAAGCCCGCGAGTTCAACAAGTTCGACTTCAAACCCAGGATCCGCAACTGCAACTGTGAAAAATGAAGCAAAGAAAATAATACGCTGTTTACACTGTAACAAGAGAGGTCACACTATTAGTGTCTGCAGGAAGCGTTTGTCAGAATTGGCCGCTACAACTTCAAAACAAGAAACTGCGACACCAAACACTACTGTCGAAGCTAAACCTGCCCTAAAATGTTATGGTTGTGGCGCGCCAGGGGTATTCAGGAACAATTGTGTAACCTGCAAAGCTAAGGAATCGCCACCAAAACCAATCCAATTCTATGCCATGGAAAGCAAAATACAAGGTGAGATACGGCTACCAACAATAGAAATAAAGTATGGTGATTTGAATGGTCATGCTTATGTAGATACGGGAGCTAGAACCAGTATTGCAGGCCAACTATTGTATAAGCACATGTTGGCTTTTGGAGCTGAGTTCACCGAGCAAACCACTACCGTTAAGTTAGCCGATGGTTCCTCAAAAACAGCCAAATTATTTGTAACCACGGTCAATATTGGCATTGGAAATAGAGAACTACCCATAACTTTTCACGTTTTTGCTGAAGCCGAAGATAATCGCACTCTTCTAGGCATTGATTTTTTTGGAGAAGAATGAAATAATATTGAACCTTCCTCAAAGAAGCTGGCATTTCATCAATAAGCCGGAAGAAATATACTCCTTCGTACAGTCAAAATCAGAACAGCCAGTTCTCATGACCAGTACTGCAATAAGGAAGTTAGACTTCATAAATGAAGATGAAGGATATAATAATTTTATTACATGGGCCAAACAGTTAAAAATGTTGTCCCCATTGCCTGATTCACCAACATCAGAAGTACAGTCACCTGTGAAGGAAGAAGTGCCGGAATGGAAACTTATTAAATTGGATACACCACCACGTCCGAACCATCCCCGTGAGCCACGTGAAATCAACAAAGAAGATATTCCAACTGATCCACGAGTGAATTATATACCAATAAATCCATTGAAACTGTATTGTATTGATGTTTCATTACAAACACACGAAGCTAACAACCTAAATAATGTACAAAGAGAACAATTAAATTCATTACTAGTAGAATTTGATTACATCTTTAATAAACATGGTGAACCAACACCTTACTTATTGAAGTAACCCTACCGAACAAAGGAGAAAAAGCTATACGAAACGAACAGATAAAAGACGAAGAATTAAATAAAATCATTAAAACATTAGAAGATCAGGCGGAGTCAGAAGACTATATACAATGGTCAAAGAGAGGATATATGCTCCACAATGGAGTGCTATACAGATTAATTCAAGATCAAGAAGATGACCAGTACTGCAATAAGGAAGTTAGACTTCATAAATGAAGATGAAGGATATAATAATTTTATTACATGGGCCAAACAGTTAAAAATGTTGTCCCCATTGCCTGATTCACCAACATCAGAAGTACAGTCACCTGTGTAGGAAGAAGTGCCGGAATGGAAACTTATTAAATTGGATACACCACCACGTCCGAACCATCCCCGTGAGCCACGTGAAATCAACAAAGAAGATATTCCAACTGATCCACGAGTGAATTATAGACCAATAAATCCATTGAAACTGTATTGTATTGATGTTTCATTACAAACACACGAAGCTAACAACCTAAATAATGTACAAAGAGAACAATTAAATTCATTACTAGTAGAATTTGATTACATCTTTAATAAACATGGTGAACCAACACCTTACGCTGAACACAAAATAGACACTAGTACAAATACACAGGACCTATATCAGTAAAGCCTTACAGACTCTCACCTATTTGACAACAACAATTAAGAATAAAAATAGATGAGATGTTAGAAACAGATATTATAGAGGAAAGTGAAAGCCCATGGGCTGCCCCTGTTGTATTAGTACCAAAAGGTGATAACGATATAAGAGTTTGTATACATTATAGACGACATAATAGTATATATAGACGATAGAATAGTATAACAGTACCAGATAGGTATCCATTGCCTCGAATGGATGACCTTTTACAACAAGCCAAAGCAATGCCATTTATGTCTACAATAGACTTACAATCAGGCTACTGGCAGAACAGAATTAGAGACGAGGATCAAGACAAATCTACTTTTGTCACGACATTTGGAACTTATCGTTTTAAAAGAATGGCATTTGGACTTCGAAATGCACCAAGCACTTTCCAGAGGCTAATGGATAAATTCTGTAGAGAACTCAAAGCCGAATCAGTACTGGCGTACCTTGATGACCGTCCAAAATTTGCTTTTATCCGCACCACCTGTAGGTTGACTGGTAGAAAAGGCCCTAGGCCTTAAGTCCGCTGTTACATTTTTTGTAATAAAGTTAAATAAATAAATAAAATAAATGACCTCATCTGCAGATCAGTTACTTTTGAACAGCATCTAACAGATCTAAGAGAGATATTTACCAAGCTAAAACAGTACTACCTAAGAGCAAATCGATCTAAGTGTAACTTTGGTTGTAATTCTATAAAGTATTTAGGACATATTATTACACCACAAGGTATACAAACAGACCCAGATAAAGTAAGAGCTATAAGCGAAATGAAGCCACCGAAAAATGTGAAACAATTAACTTCATTTATACAAACTGCTTCGTGGTATCGACGATTTATTAAGAATTTTGCTGAGGTGGCGAGACCACTAACGAATCTCACAAAGAAAACAGCAAATTGGATATGGGAAGAACCACAAGAGACAGCTTTTAAATTATTAAAGACAGCGCTTACCACAGCCCCTGTTCTTAGACAAGTAGACACAGAACTGCCCTTTGTCATCAAAACTGATGCCAGCCATTATGCGATTGGAGCTGCTTTAGTGCAGGGGGAGGGATCAGACGAGCATCCTGTCGAATATGCAAGTCGTTTACTTACATCGCCTGAATTAAACTACTCGGTAACGGAGAAAGAGGCATTAGCGATTGTATGGGCAATATCACGCTTTAGAGGATATATAGAAGGAGCTAAGTTCCTGACTATTACGGATCATCAACCAGTCAAGTGGTTACTCAATTTAAAAACCCCAACTGGACGATTGGCGCGTTGGGCAATGCAATTACAACCCTACGAGTTTGAAGTAAAATACATACCAGGACGAACAAACGTGTTAGCCGACAGTTTATCACGACCTCCTTGTGAAAGTCATTCACTAGAATGCAATATATGCCATATTGAAGTAACCCTACCGAACAAAGGAGAAAAAGCTATACGAAACGAACAGATAAAAGACGAAGAATTAAATAAAATCATTAAAACATTAGAAGATCAGGCGGAGTCAGAAGACTATATACAATGGTCAAAGAGAGGATATATGCTCCACAATGGAGTGCTATACAGATTAATTCAAGATCAAGAAGATGACAATGTTAAGCTATTAGTACCACGTCATGAAGTCAACGATGTACTAAAAGATTACCACGATGACCCTACAGCAGGTCACTTGGGCGTAGAAAGAACATTGAAAAGAATAGAAAAGAAATTTTGTTGGAAAGGAATGAGGCAAGATACAATCAAATATATCAAATCATTTATTGAATGTCAACGATACAAACCGTCCAATCAGAAACCAACAGGCTTGTTTCAATCTACTGCAAACAATCAACGTTTTGAGGTTTTGTCTATAGACCTTTTCGGTCCACTACCAAAAGGCCCTCGAGGTGAAAAATGGATTTTGATAATCAAAGATACGTGCTCCAGATGGGTAGAACTATTTGCATTGACCGAGGCAACAGCTCAACAGTGCGCTATGACCTTACTAAATGAAATATTCCTGCGATTTGGATTGCCACGGAAAATCACAAGTGATAACGGCACGCAATTTATATCTGCGGTAATGCAACATCTCACCTATTGTTTAAATATACAACATATACTTAGTCCTGTATACCACCCTGAACCAAATATTGTTGAGAGAAAAAACAGGGATCCCAAAACGCAAATTGCAATCATGGTAAAAGGAAACCATAGTAAGTGGCCGGAAACATTACCCGCAATCCGATTTTCAATGAACTCAGCACACAACCAGAGTACCGGATTTACAGCAGCATATCTTACATTCGGAAGAGAAATGCGGACACTACGTGAAATTTCACATAATTTTAGTGAAGTTGTCCAGTCGGAGAATGCTGTACCAGAAATTACACCACATTTAAAAAATCTAGCATGAGTGCTACAAATAGCAAAAGACAATGTAGAAACTACTCAAGACTTAAACAGAGAAAGAGCAAACCAAAAGCGTCGTCCAGATCCTATGTATAAAAAAGGTGATCTGGTTCTGGTAGAAACGCACCCAATTAGCAACCAAGATAAACAATTCTCTGCAAAACTAGCACCCCGCCGTGATGGACCATATGTGATTAATAAGAAAGTGGGCAGTACCATTAATGAAATTGCTAACATAAATGATCATGATAAAATCATTGGGAGATACCATACGTCTGCAATTAAGAAATTTGAACAAAGGGACGATTTATTACCGAAGCCTATCGTCCCTATACGACAAGGAGGAAGACCCAAGAAAATTCGTCTGCCTGATGCTGGTACTCTTACGGGACGTCTCCGAGTACCAGAGGGGGAGAATGTAACGCGATAAGCGCGCGGACGAATACTTTCCCGCTCGCACACCGACTACCTGTCCTTTGCGCACGCCTCACCAAGGATCGGCGGCACGGCCCCTCGGAGCGTATATAAGCAGCCGCTGCACCGATACCATTCATTAGCAAGGCAGCGAGCTTGAACGATAGCCACACACGCAGTCCTCAAGTGAGCTCGGCTAAGGAGTACGATAGCCATATACGCCGTCTACTCCAAAGCCTATACTAGGTCCGCAAAGAGACGATAGCCACATATGCAGTCACTCTGAGCGAAGTATTGTTTTTTCGATTAGCTAGGACATGCATATGACCTAAGGGATGTACTGTAAACCTTATCTATACTAATATTATAAAGCGGAAGAGTTTGTTTGTTTGTTTGTTTGTTTGTTAAAACGCGCTACTAATGGTCCGATTTGAAAAATTCTTTTTTTGTTGGGTAGTCCATTTATAGAGGAAGGCTTTAGGCTATATAACATTACGTTCCGACAACCACGCGAACGAAGTCGCGGGCACAGCTAGTTGTTCTAATATATGATATCAAAGTCAAACATTCTTTCATTCAAGCACCCTTCAAGTTTCGTTTTTTATAACGGTTGGAAGTTTATTGAATATTCTAATAGCCATGTAGTATGGACTTTTTCTTAGCTGAAATGCTAAGAAAAAGTCGCAAATGCGCGATTTAGGTAAATGTAGATTATTTTTTTGTCTCGTGTTTATATTGTGAACCTTAACTTTTTTAAATTGATTTATGTTTTTGTATGTAAACATAGAAATGTCATAAATATATAGGGAAGGTAAAGTAAGCAAATTAATTTTTTTTTAAAAATGGTACACATGATTCAGTGTTTTTTATTTGTGCTATAATTCTGACACACTTCTGCATAAGAAAGAGATCTTCCATATCTGTACTATTTCCCCACAGAATTATGCCATATTTTAATTGGGAATAGGCATAAGCATAGTAAGCTGATATAGCTGCTTCTTTGCTAGTACTTTGTACTATTTCATAAAGAGCGTAAGTAAACTTCGCAAGCTTTGCTTTCACATGTTCAATGTGGCTCTTCCAGTTTAGGTGTGAATGTACAATTATTCCTAGAAGCTTAAATGTGTCAACTGAATCTATATTGTTATTGTTAAAATGTATTTTAACAATAACAATATATATATATTATCTAGAGGTTTTTTAGCATATGGTCTAAATTGTATAATTTTTGTTTGGGGTAATTTAAGTCAAGACAGTGATTTTGAAGCCAATTTGATACCGATTGAAGAGAGTCATTTAAAATTTTTTTTGCGTCATTAGAATTTTCACATTTTATTAAAATTGATATGTCATCTACAAAAAGTACTGGGAGGGTCGAATTATTTTTAAATGTTTTAGGAAGGTTGTTTATGTATATAAGAAAAAGTATACATCCTAGGACACTTTCCTGAGGTTTAGAGTTTGTTATAAGCGTTTCTTTAGATCTTATTATACTTATTTCATTGTTTGAATTATCGTAGCTTTCGATCTGTACTCTTTGTTTCCTATTTTATAAATATGATTTGAACCAGTCATAGGCCATATACACTTGCACTATATAATTGTGATAATAGAAATTATAATCGACTCTTTCGTATGCTTTCGTCATGTCTAATAATAAGCCTAATCCGTATTTTTTTTCGTTTATATGTATAAGAGCTGTTTGGATATCCAAGTATATACTTGTACACCGCCATGGTCGTGGATCTTTTCTTTCCAAAATCATTTTGGCTATCGTCGAGAACATTGTATTTTTCAAGAAATGCATATATCTATTACACATCCCTTTTTCGAATATTTTTGAAAAACTAGGTAATAATGCTATTGGTCTGTAGTTATTAGGTATGGTACTATCTCCTTTTTTGTGAACAGGTTTTACCAAAGATATTTTTAATAGATCTGGGAAGATCCCTTCTTGGAAACTTTGATTTACGAGACGCGTCAGTGGTATAGTCAGTTCGTCGACGCACATTTTTATTAAAGTTGGTGGTATATCATCTATACCGTAACTATGTGTGTTTTTCATTGATTTAATTATACATTTTATTTCTTTTTCTTCAACTGGTTTTAAATATATAGAGTTTATCACTGGATCCTTTGTTTGTGTCTTGCTTGTGTTATTTGTGTTTATGTTAGTTTGTTTGCCCGAATTGGTAAATACGTCATTAAATATATCACATATGTCGTTTGGATTTTCTATTATTTTATCATTTATTTTTAATTTGATATTATTTTTTGGTTTTGTCAATTTTTTTCCAGATTTTTTATTTATGATTTTCCACAAGGTCTTGTGTTTATTGTCTGAGTTGTTTATTTGTCTTGTGTATTGGTGCTTTTTTGCTATTTTTACAGTTTTTTAATATGTTACTATAATTCTTATAATATTTACGTATGACGTCACTGTTTGTTTCATTTAGCAGTACTTTTAAAATTCTTTTATGTTTGCAAGCGTTTTTTTAACCTTTTGTCAGCCACGTTTTATAAGGTTTATTATTAATTGTTATTTTTTGTATCGGTATATGCTTGTTTAAAGCGATGTGGGTTCACAATGAGCAATACTGTGCGTGTTTTTGAAAAATCACTGTTATTAAACTACTACAGTTTATTCCTCAAAAAATTTACATAAAAATCTTAAGGATTTTCACCTCAGGTATAATTTTCATATAAAAAGGTGATTGTATAAAATAAAAGAGAAAGAAAAGCTTACAATGTCTTCTCTAATTACAGATTCAATGCTGTTCTTGCAAATTAAACAAAGTACTCCTAGTTTATGTTTTTCTTTACAGTATTCAGAAACAATTTTGTATCCAGGAAGCCTAATTGCGTCGCAAAAGTCTCTATTTCTTCCAAGTTCAGAAAATGAAATTACATCAAGGCTAAAGTTTAATAACAATTCTTCAACTAGATGCAGTTTATTACCTATACTTTGTATGTTCTGAAATGTAATATTGAGTTTATTTACGAAAAAACTTATCTCGAGGTTTCGGTGACTTGTTTTGTTGACTTTGTGATAATGAGTCTATTTGTATCCTTTATCCTGAATTATATTTTTTTATACTCTCATTCTCGTGTTGGACTGTCTTTGCTATGTTTTTTAAATTTTTCAATTATCCATCATATAAAATTTCAATTGACTTTAACAACACGAAAATATATGTTTAAGGTTGGTTTTAGGTGTATAATTTTTTTTTAAACCAAGTTTTATTTTTAAATCGACAGCTCGATAAAATTAAATGAAGTATTCATGCAAGTTTGACTCATTGTGTTACGAATGTGAAACTTTCCGAATAATATAGTTATAAATAAAAGTACTTATCTAATAAATCTCTAAATGAGGTAAAGTTTACTAACATAATTCAAAGCTTAGGAAGTTTGTTGTAGATAATAATTAATTTAGCGAGGTGAAGCTTGATTTGACGGCAGTCGGCAGCTGGTCTATTCATGGAAGCTTTCAATTTAGTCTCAATATACGTGTGAACTTTAGTAATGCCCCAGCTAAGCTCACAAATAATCCGCTTTTATTACAACTTTATGAAATAATGCAAGACAAAAAGTTCGCATTATGTTTTCGTGCTACATTTTTTTTAAATTTTATGCGCATTTGATAGTTTGTATCAAAATAATCGGTGGATTAGGAGTTATAAAGTTTGTGATTTTTAGGTGAAAAATATTGAAGTCTTTACACCAAGGTCTACTAAGGTCAGGAAAATGTACATCACATGAATGCAACTTCATGTTTTACCCAAAATTCATGCAAGACGCGTCTAAAAAGCTAGCTTTAGAAAATGATTTATGAGCATGTTTGCCATATCTTTATGATAAGTACATTTAACAGTGATTAGTTTTTTCAACAGTTAGATATTAACATGATTAAATAACTTCTTGTTCTCAACGGTTACAATTCAACAGAGTCCCCTTACCCCAGACAGAATCAGAGTTTCCCATACAAACGTAGTCTACGTTTTATTTTGAAACGACATGTCAGAATTCGGTAAAAATTTGTAACTTTAAAGAAATTGCATATATCAAAATTGCACAAAGTCAAAATATGAACTTGAAAGAGAATATAGTATTTTATATCATTTTTGACCATAAAAAATAAGGGTGTAAAAGTTTACTGAACTTTTACACCCTTATATTCATACCAAGTTCATATTTTGACTGTGAAAACCAATAAAAACAAGTTTTGGTTTACGTCAGCTTTTTATACGAGTATATGCAATTTCTTTAAATTTATAAATTTTTACCGAAATCTGACATGTCGTTTAAAAATAAAACGTAGACTACGTTTGTATGGGAAAGTCTAGGGTAAGGGGATTTAGGATTTCGGTACTTGATTTTACAACGCCGTGATAAAGAGGTACAGTCAGATAGGTATTATAAAGATGTTGCCAGGGAACGCAAGTAGGTACCGCCCTACTAAATTATAACGGTCCCGAGTTACTTTATAAATGTGTTTAATATCAGGAAATCTGGAGAGTCTCAAAATGAAACCGCGTTGATGTCGCAGCGTGAAATAATTTGATTAGCGGCCGTGTGCTCCTTATTCGAACGTCATTTCTAAATCAATTAATTAGGAATACATTTTAATATTAATTTCCAAATGTATCTTCATATTTTAATTGTATTAAGGGATTGACATTAACAAGTACGGCATAAGATTTTGCAATAAAATAATATCAATCTACCTATGAATGACTACTAATAGTAGTCATCTCAGATAATTTGGCATTTTGTCCGTCTAATTAACAATTTGTAGTAGAATCTTTTAAAGCATACTTTGTCGCTTTAATTTGCTGAACATAAGGACCTACTAACTTAAGGTAAGTTTAGGTACCTACTAAATTTTAAGATAAGCGATCTAAGTTATATTTAATATAATATTAGTTCTCTGTTGCTCTTGTATTAAAATAATTCTTGTTTCAAACTAATCTTGTTTTGCCTAAGGCCGTTATTGATTCGTAAAAAACAAGTTTTGGTTTACGTCAGCTTTACATAAAAATGTAAAAAACATTACAATGCCTGAGCTTTGGGAATATTAATGTATAATAAACTGGTACTTGACTTTAAGATATTTTTTTATTTTTTTTTTGTTTTAACCACTATATTCTCTTTCAAGTTTGAATAATGTAATAAAATATCCGCAACATGCTTCGTCAAAAGGTAAACAGAAAAATATCCGCAACATGCTTAGTCAAAATTCTTAATCTAAGAGACCGCTCCGCATCGTTCCCAGCCCGAAGGTTCCCATAACGCTTGCTGCATTTCCACGCTGAATAGCTATGGAAAGTCTTTGAGCCAGAAAAGATACAGAACGGTTGTCGTTAGTGCGATCACAGATACGTCGGCCCAATTCTCTGATAAAAGCCCTTGCTTCCATTCCCCAGGTACCTGTGGTTTCAAAGGCAAGGCGGTACAAAAATATAAGCTGGTTTCAAACTAGAGTATTTACTGTGCTTTTGCTTTGCTGCACTCTCTGCCGCCGATCCAGCCATTTTGATCGTATCCTTGAGATGTGAAGGAGCAAACGTACAAACGCACGTGGCATCCCAAAGTTAAGATTAAAAAGGAAAATCGTTATTCATTCCTTGTTCTCTGTGTAATAATAGCATAAAGTAAACGGTTATGTAGGTATAAAAGTCAAATAAGAAGCAAAGCGGCGTGTATCTTCATAAAAGTGTTTGATCTTTTATTTTTGGAATGCCATTGTTTTGTTGCCGCAAAGAATATACTTATTTTTGCAAAACATTGTAATCATTTCACAATAATTTCAATATGCGTATGGTTTTCCTGGTACTGGGGCAATGAATATTTTACAAGATCAATTTTTTTGGATATAAGCTTGAATAAATAAAGTGTACTAAAATTATGCTCTCTTGGTATCTAAGTTATTTATGATAGTGTTTTCTTTAAATAAGACAATAATTTTAAATGAGTAAAATATATCCATGAAAAGACTATACATAAAACTTCGGGTGCAGCTGCTGAAAACGCTGCTAAACTAAAGCAAAATATAAGTTTTTGAAACCCGGCTTTATTTTTGTGCCTGTGGCCTTTGAGACCACGGGTGTTTGGGGAAAGCAAAACTTTTGCAAAAGAGCTTGGTCAAAGAATACCTGAGCGGGCAAATAATAGAGACTCTGTATCTTATCTGGCTCAAAGAATTTTCGTTGCTATAAATGGAATGAAATGAAATGGAACATTTTGTAACCTTACTTTCCGTAGAACAAGGTTTAGTTCAGAGCATGAGAATTTCTCTGTACTATTTCTGTGAATTAAATAAAGTATTGTGTGAGCACTATTTGTGCAGTGTGCGCACTGGAAATATCTCACATAGGTACTGAAACACTGTTAATGCCGTGTGCTCGCTAAACAAAAGGTATACTCAATAATTAGTCAATACTCAATAATTTATTGCTTCCTTAAATGACAAATGAAAACATGCAAACTAGATAGCAAGTTGATACATAGATGATTCCACAATCATTTAAGGACCCTGTTGGGCGCTGCAATAGGAGAGAGGAGGAATCGTGTCACTGTTAGTATAGTACCTTGAAGTAAATTAACATTCAGTTTTTATTAGTTTTTATCTGTATAACTATCATTTAATTATATATGTACGTATTTTATGTCCGTCATTTAATAATGTATTTAGATTGTATTGTATTATGGGTATTTGTACTTTAAGATATATGTATTTTTTTTTTTTTTTTTTTTATATTTATGTATACGCATATTCATCAGTATACCGTAATTTATATATATTATTATTTATCATTTGTAATTTCCAAATATCTTTTTATGTCATGTTAATTTATCATTAAGGTAATCTGATACTAAATAGTAGCATTTGGATAGAAGAATTTGTTTTATTTCTTTGATATATTTGCTATCTTTAACTTCAATTTTTATTCGATCTGGAAGTTTATTGTATATTTTTACCGACATCGCTAAAGGGCTATTTGAATGTAATTTCAGTTTGGAACTAGGCAACTGTAATTTGTTTATATGTCTTAGATGAAACCTAGTAGGAATATCTCGTCTTTTTTTGACAAAATGTTGTTTATAGCGCGCGAACTTACAAGTTTCTAGGATATAAATACAGGGTAAAGGTAAATATAAATATAAAGGTATATATTTACTAATTAGGGTGAATGACCCAAATGCTAGCACTGCACTAAATTATCAGCACTTTTAACAAACATTAAAATTATAAGAGTTTCAGCAATTAATTTGTGTTGCCACAAAAAAAACAAAAGCTTGTAGTTTTTGGAATAATGTTCCTGGCAACACCACACTTTGCGGTTTTCAAAATGGCGACATCATTGTAACAAAGCGTTGGTGTCCTACACATACACATTTTTTGTTTTTTTCTTGTGATCGAAGGTAAGTTCATATGTTTCTATTTTGCAGTATTTTAGACTTTTTAGATGTATTTTACTGAACCTTTTGATTTTCCTCATATTTTTTATGTTTTATGAGGCCTATCAGCTAATAACAAATTGAGGTTATAATAAAATTACGATAAAATTTGTGGTGCTGATATCTAGGTCCAATATTTTGCGAATTCCAAATTATCAGCACTGGTGCTGATAAATGGGGAAACGGTAAATAAATGCTTATAACATATTTTTGATTGTGAACCTTGTTTCTCTAGTGCATAGATATCAAATTTCTTGAAAAAAGTTGTTAATGATTTCAAATACCAAATTCTAGCATGGGTGCTGAAACAGCAAACGCCATTTATGAGCTTATGTGCTGATAAATGGGGTTTAGCAATTTATAATACATATTTTTTTTCCAGATTTACCGACCAACCATGAAACCTACGCAAAAGGACAAACCTAAATCAAATAAGAGAAAAAGTACACAAAGGAGAATCTACAATGAGCCTTGGATGCTGTAATAAAGGGGATGTCTAAAAAACTGGCTTCGAAAACATTTGATGTACCTAGAGGAACCATACAATCACGATTAAGAAAACCTTGCAAGGATCTACCGGGTCCTAAACCAATATTGTCTGAGGAAGAAGAACAAACTTTAGTACAGTGGGTAATTGCTGTAGAAAAGGATTCCCAAAAAGGAAGTCTGATTTACAATTAAGTGTAGCAAATTTCTTAAAGAAAGCAAAAAGAGAACACCCCTTTAAAAATTACGTTCCTGGGAAAAAATGGTATGAACTTTTCATGCAACGTCATCCAGAACTGAGTGAAAGAACAGCCGAAGCTGTTACATCAGCCAGCGCTAATATATCAGAAAAGGATATCAAAGGATGGTTCCAAAAAATTGAGCTGTATCTTAAGGAAAACATCTATTTCGATATTTTAAAGGACCCGTCTCGTGTTTTCAATGGGGATGAATCTAGTGTCCAGTTATGTTATGTCCCAAAAGTGGCAAAGTTCTTGCATTACGAGGAGAAAAAGACGTATATGAGGTGGACCATGCTGCAGCTAAAACATCCCTTACAGTTCTTTTTACTATATTATTACTATATTATAGATATTACACCTCCCTTAGTTGTGTTACCCAACAAGAGGTATCCAAAAGATTTAAAATTATCAATCCCTGATGAGTGGGGCGTTGGTTTAAGCGATACTGGCTGGATGAAATCTGAATTATTTTACGATTACATCAAAAACGTTTTCCATCCGTACCTCATCAAAAGAAAAGTAACACTTCCTATCATATTATTTGTAGATGGACACAAAACACACCTTAGTCTTGATGTGAGTGAATTGTGCAGCAAGTCAGGCATTATTTTGATTGCCCTTTACCCCAATGCAACGAGAATACTTCAACCAGCTGACGTCTCAGCTTTTAGACCACTCAAAGTTGCATGGAAAGAGAGTGTCCTAAAATGGAGGAGGTATCACTCATAGGAGATACTCACAAAAAAAGAAATTACCCGTACTTAAGGATGCTTTAGAGGTTGGCGTTAAAAATTCTACGGTCATAAATGGTTTTTGGGACTACTGGTTTATGCCCATGGAATCCTGACGCTATTAACTACAAAAAATGTTTGGGTAAAGAAAGTAAACAAGACGAAGAAGCAAAAGAAGCTACATCAAAACTACAAAAAAAACGTAATGATGATGTTGTAATGACACCTGAAACTTTAAAAACAATCGTAGGGCAAGATAAATTTACATATCTGCAAAGAACGCCGCTTGAAAGACTTACAGAAATGGAAGGAATTTTGAAAAAAAAATTGTTGTTATTTTGAAAATCCTCAGACTAATGCGCCTGAATCACAAATAAGTGATTCCAAGGTTGATAATTCAGAAGCACTCGAATTCTTTTCTATTGATAATTTGCCAGTATTATTAGTAGACAATTTTGTAGAGGAAACACATACTACAAACACTGCGGCAACAAATTAATTATTAACTAATAATACTGAAAACTGTCTTGGCATTAACCAGTTGGTTTATTTTGATAGTCAACAGTTTTTACTTACACCAGTCAAGTTACATGACGTATTGATTGAAGAAAAAACGCCTGAGCGTAAAGGTGTTAAAAATGTAGTGAGATCATCATTTGTTATAACTTCAGCTGAATGGCAAAAGACTGAAAAGGATAATTAAAAGCTAAGCAACTTAAACAAGAAGAACAGGAGACACGTAAGAAAAACAGATTATTAAAACAACAAGAAAAAGATAAAGTTAAGGCTGAAAATACAAAAAGTAAGACTAACAAAAAAGTGAAAGAGACAAAAGCTAATAAAATATACGATAGTAAAATGAAAAAAGTTCAAGAAACAAAAACGCAAGTCTCTCAAGAGATGGAAGGTAGAGTAAGGAATGATTCCTTATCAAGTGATGATCTTTCAGAAATTCAGCAAGACGTAGAAGTCATTACTCACCAAGTTTTAATTCATAATAAAAATAAGCCATCCCTTCCAGAAAATAAACATACTTCTGATATTAAGAAAATAGTAGCAGAAGAGTATGCTAAGTTTCCACCAAATAAGAGAATCAAAGTTACATCAGATATTAAACTGAATTGTCCAAACATGTCCAAAACATCTCAAATTGGTCTAAGAAATGAAAAGCAAATTGAAACACCACAAAATGATCCACTGGATATAATCAACAATCCAAGAAAGAAAAGTAACACTTTTCTTGAACTAGAGAAAATACTTTCTGACTCTTAGTTTAGATATAAGGTGAAAAATGTTAAGTATACTTTTCTACTACACATTAGGTTAACGTGAAATAATGTTCTTTAATGAATGTGATATAGATAATAGTAAGACACTTCTAGTGAGATTTGACCAAGGTATAAGTCTGAACATTAAAAAAAATTACGTTTGGTATGAAGATCTTTATCCTTGTTAAGTTTTTTGATACAATTGTCTAGGTTTAAGTAATTTTTTTTAATTGTATGTTTATTATAGTTTTATTTCTGTGATTCTTGCCTAAGGACTAGATTATAACTTGGAATTACCAACCCACTTTAGTATGAAGAGAAATACTCTATTAGTTTAATAAGAACTCAAGTTATTTCATAAGACTGATTTTTTTCAGAAACTAATTGTCAGGCTTAATACAAATAAAAGAGATTAAGCTGTAAACACTGTTTTATTTAATATTACCCACCTAATTTCATTACTACTATCACAGTGCTGATATTTGGATCGCTCTATGCTATTAATCGGTGATGATGGTGCTAATAAATGGTGACAGGGTTATTTTTTACTCATATTTCCATAAGCTAAAATATAATTGAATATAAACTTTTTTGAAAATTAACGTCAGCTTTTCATTTGATAATGAATCAAGAACAATTACCATTAAAAGTGAAAAAGTATTTTTCAATGTGATATTTGGGCTTAAACTTGGACCAACTCTTAAAGTGCTGATAATTGGTGCCTTTACATCCTGATTTAATTCCTGAGACATCACGATATCCCTCAATAAAATTAGGTTAGAGCCTCAAACTACTTACGATTCATATCGGTACTTTTTTATATGTTTTCATCTTTACTTTGGCGATCTGCTTTTAAATTATTTAATTATTAAAATGTTATAATTTTCCTCTATAATCCCACATACACGTCCAGTGTCAAGATCAAAGAACAATAACCCATCTGGTCAAGATAGTTGTCACCCAGTATTATTTTACTGGCATGACATTGATTGATTTCGACTTTTGTAGATTATATTTTTTATTGGTTACAATTTGAGCCTGGTACGATACTGGACTTAAATGTTATGTTGCGGATTACTGTGAAAATTAATTTTGATGAGGTGTGCAGCGGAGTTTTCAATATACATAAAACTTATTGATATACTCAAATAAATTTAGCTTGAAAACATTCCACTGTTTCCCCCTATTACTAGTGTGTGAACTAGGCATAACAGAGGGCGTGTTATGAGTAGCTACAGCTACTTAGCCACCATTGAGGGGCGGCGAGCCACGTACCACGCGTACGTGCTACTCCTACCAATACCCCAACTCGCCTATTCATTCTCTGCGAATTTCTAAATATAGAACCTGCGATGATCTCAATTCTTGTAGTATGCTAGATTAGGCGTGCAATTTTACTGGGCAAAAAAAACCAGTAGCCTTGTCAAATTACACCTAGGGTTAGATAGCGGACTTCGGGCTCTGAAGCGTTAAATTACCGCTGAGGATGCAACCGGGAATACGCTCGGATGATAATGATTCATAAAGGAAATTTCTTTTTTATTGTTTTAACAACTGAGTAATCAAACCGAGATACAGCCAACCTTATGGTACTCGTAGGGTAACCTTTTTAAAGTACCTCAAGCTGTAGTCTCACGGGAAAATCGTGGCTGGAAGTTTATTCCAAAACTTTGGCGTTTGTGTAAGGATATTTGAATTGATGAGGACATTGATCAATATGAATATATTTTATTTAAGGTTTGGGAGAAAAGTAAAACTTAGAATACATCAGAGAGCTGCCTCTTTTTCCACGCAGCTCGTAAATGCTGATCGAGGAAAGGGCAAAAATTTAGGATACGGTTATTATTGCAACCCTTTACTATTTCAATTCGGAAGCCTTTGGGCCTTATGGTCTTAGGCTCTGTCTACCCCGTTAGGAACTTAACACGTAATAGTGTATCTCTATGTGAAAAATTTGCAGAGGTACGACGCGCCATTCAATTATAACCAAATGCGCAGTTGCGTTTTGCGTTTGATACCATACCAAATTTTGATTTGATTTGTGATTTGATGCGAAAAAATAACTGCTTATTTCTATCGAATTGCATTAGTGTAGATCTCTAGTCAAGCTTGAATTAACTAAATCTGATGACCTCTGTGGCGTAATGGTTCTGGGTTCGATCCCCAGCCAGGGAAAGTTGGCTAATGGCCTTATGTCCTGGGCCTTGGGTGTTAATCAATATATGTATTTATTATAAAATATAGTATCGTTGAGTTAGTATCCCATAACACAAGTTTAAACTTACTTTGGAGCTAGCGTGAATTGTTCCTATACCTATATTTATTTAATATATAAAAGCGAAAATCACTCACTCACTCATCACGAAATCTCGAAAACGACTTAGCCAATGAAGATAAAATTTGGCAGGAAGGTAGATTGTGACTAGGAGACGTCCGCTCAGAAAGGATTTTTGGAAATTTCATCCCTAAGGGGGTGAAATACGAGTTGGCAGTTTGTATCAAACTTCGTAATTTTTAAAGTGATTGATGAGTGATGAAATTTTTAATGTATTTTAGTATTTAGTAGAAAAAAAAATTACATTCCTATAGGGGTGAAATAGGGGTTGCAAGTTTGTATTAATCTTCGTCATTTTTGAAGCGAGACACATGACATTTTTGAATTAGTAGTTAGTAAAAAATAATAATCCATTAATTGAATTTAAATAAATTGCAACCCCAGTTTTAAAAAAAATCCAATTTGTGTAGTCTACGCGGGCGAAGTCGCGGGCAAAAGCTAGTTATTTATAATTATACTTTACTTAAAATCAAAACAGTAGTTACCTGATTCGATTTAGGTACTCTGAGCATACCTACAAAACATTTTAATAATTTTGCCATTACACATCCGTGCAATAATCAAATTAAAAACTAAAAGTTCGTTTAGGTATGAGTATGTATACGTAACTAAGTAAAAAATATAACCAAACTAGGTTTCCCACATCACATGTTAACAACTCGATTGTTTGTCTGTGATCATATAAAATTCGACTATCTATACTCTATGTATGTTATTTGCATGGACATATTATGTACATTGGATTTGTCATGTATTATGTACATGTACAATGGATCTGGGGATTTATGCTAGTCTGAACAAAGACTTGAAAAGCGAGATGAGCCGATCGGGTTGTAAACTCACCACCGAATTTCAAATTCCGTAGGTACATTCGACGTAAATTCGCCACCCGTAAAAAATAATATTATTTGTACCTACCTTTTGATGTAAACTAACCACCCGACTTCTTTAGTATTATTAGGGTTCCATACAAAAAATGAAAAAACGGAACCCTTATAGGATCACTCGTGCGTCTGTCTGTCCGTCCGTCTGTCACAGCCAATTTGCTCCGAATCTACTATACCGAATCAGGTGAAATTTGGTAGGTTGGTAGAAATTTCACCTGCTAACCCAAACACATATGTGCAAAGTAAATAAATATTTTTTTAAAATAAGGGTCAATTTAGGGGGACAAATTAGGAAATTTAAAAAAAAAGTTTTGCAAACCTTACTGTGTCATATATCAAATGAAAAGGCTCGTTATGACAATCTCAAATATATTTTTGTGAAATGAATAGTTTTGATTTTATTCATGAAAGAAGACGAAAATTGACCATTCCCTCCCCCCCCCCCCCACTGATCTCCGAAACTAGTGTGCCTAAAATTTTGAAAAAAATACAAAATATAGTTCATTGCTTGTAGATTACAGGAAAACCTACAAGAATTTAATCAATTGTACGGAACCCTCTTCACGCGAGTTTAACTCGCACTTGGCCGGTTTATTTTTTAAAGTACCGTCGGTAAAAGTCCCATGTAACAGAAGCTTCTATAACCAAGGCATTTTATCACCAAACAAAAATATAGTAGGCCTATAATGGTAACCATTATGACTGCTTGTACTATAAAGGTTTATAACAGAGCTTTTTTGTTCTATAAGTTAAAGAGCATTTAAGTTCTGTAATTTCGCTCTTAGAACGCTTACAGGACCATGAAAAATAATCTTTAAAGTGTTGCACTGTAATAGATATGAAAAGAGAGTTGTTTGAAATAAATAAATACAATACAATACAAATACAAATCTATTTTGCACTAATGATGCGTCAAGATTACTTTTACAGTACTAGTATTGTAGCAGTATCAAAAACACTGTAACAGGATCAATCTGCACTTTAAAAGTACCTTGCACCACCATTAAGTAACGTTTTAGCTTATTAAAAGCTCCCTCTAGTAGTTCTGTAAAAGTCATGTAAACTCTAAGATAGTACTAATTAATAGCATAGTGATTATGATTCTTTCACTTTTATACTCTGTACTGTTCATGCCATCTTCTCCTTCTTATTTAAAGGAGCGTTTTACTTTTCTTCACCAGGACAATGATCGACCCACACTATTAATGCTACATTAATGCCCTACGTCTTAAAACCCCAACTCATTCGACCAAATTCTACTCGAAATCCTTTACAGTCCAAGCTGTCATAAATATTATGTCGTTATGCCAGTAAGTCTCAGTTCTGTTAAGTGTCACTAAATACATTTAAATATTTTAGTATCGTATATGTAGGTAAACATCACCTACTCCTATCCAACTTAAAAATAGAAGTACTACCTACTTTGGCACTTACGTTTCTTTTGTTGCAAGCAACGGTTGATTTGTGGTGGATTCTACGGCTGCTTTTTCCTGGTAACACAAAAAAGGAAACTCTAGTTAACATACCTTAGTCTAAAATTCATGCATAAGTAATTTATAAATGTCAAAAAAAAAAGTAAGATGAAGTCTTTTTCTAGGAAAGTTTTGTGCAAGTTACATAATCTGAACCGCCATTTCATTGTGCTTTAATCCTCAATCTCAAACAATGTCTGCCAATAGATTTTTTTAATGTTTAAGCTCAGTAATAATTTTTTAAAAATTATTGATAGAATTTTTTAATTAATAAAATAAAGTTTTTCCAATAGAGATTTATTATAAATCTTGTTTTATTGCATGGTTTTATATTCGTACCACGAAACCCTAATCCGTTTTCAGTGAAAATATGGCTGCTGTTTTCTGCCATGATAGCACATTAGCGGCACGGCTGGAGCCAATATTTACTATAGCAGCCATAGTCGGGACATGTCCTTATTTTATTAATTTAAATTAAATTAATTGCATTGTCAAATTTGAAATCAGCATAATGATATAGTGATATTTTATTGATACAATTTTTTTCGCAAGGGCAAGTAACGGCAGAATTACGGCCCATGAACATTTTGTAGTATGTCCTTTTTATTATATGACGTTAAGCAACAATTACATAAGCTTGATTTACCGATATTTCTTTTCTTAGGGAACATCCCATATCTCTGGGGAACACTCACGATGACACGCGACTACAACATGAACAAGCGTGATAAAAAAGATCACGTGGAATCGTTTACGGTGCAAAATAGCACTATAAACATGTTTTCGTTACTTTTAGTGTGCAAATTTGTGACATAAACTTTGCAGACAGCACTATTTTAGTACTAAACAGCGTTTCTCGGCGCTTTTACATTTCAACTACAGTGCTGATTTATAACCATGTAAGCCTTTATGTAATGTTTATAGAATGACTCAGTGATAAAACTAGGGCCTAATTGGGGTTGTGTAAACGTTTACAATACCATTACAATGCTTATCATGAACACTAATTAGTACGTTCTTAATCGTTCTCAGGACTTTTAGAGTACCAAATTTTGCACCTTGGGGTACCAGTAATACGAGTATTTATTTATTTATTTATATAAGTTTATTGCACACAAGCTCATATTTGATTCATTACAATGGGTCAAACTTAACGCTATTTATATGGGTTACGCTACATCATAACTTGCGCGATTAGTATTGCGTAGTACAAATTAGACGCTTATAATGTTTACTAAATGTCTGATAAAATCCGCCCTGGAGTAGAAAGAGGGCGTGGTTTGCAGAGACCAGAGGAAGATCACGTACGTACGTTGAGTACACTTTACACGTCTGAATTGAAATGTGATTTTTTGTTGTCTGTACAAAATACGAGTACCGTGGTGAACCTACAACAAACAAAAAAAGCGGCCAAGTGCGAGTCGGACTTGTCCATGAAGGGTTCCGTAGCAGCTAGTAACATAATATAAAAGTTCTAAAGGTAAATTGCGCTTTACGATTTATGACATATTAAAAGAAAAAACCACTTACTAGATCTCGTTTAAACCAATTTTCGGTGAAAGTTTGCATGGTAATGTACATTATATATTTTTTTTAGTTTTATCGTTCTCTTATTTTAGAAGTTACAGGGGGGGGGGGACACGTTACCACTTTGGAAGTGTCTCTCGCGCAAACTATTCAGTTAAGAAAAAAGAAAATTAGAAACCTCAATACCATTTTTTTAGACCTATCCATAGATACCCCACACGTATGGGTTTGATGAAAATAAATTTTTGAGTTTGAGTTCTAAGTATGGGGAACCCCCAAAATTTATAATTTTTTTTTTTCTATTTTTGTGTGAAATACTTAATGCGGTTCACAGAATACATCTACTTACCAAGTTTCAACAGTATAGTTCTTATAGTTTGGAAAAAAGTGGCTGTGACATAAGGACGGATAGACAGACAGACAGACATGACGAATCCATAAGGGTTCCGTTTTTTGCCATTTGGCTACGGAACCCTAAAAGTGTGGTGAATTACCATCAACAAATAATTTAAAAAAAATAGGTGGTGAATTTACACATATTTTTTACGTGGTGAGTTTACAAATAGCCTGCCCGTTGTTACGAATTAAAGTAAGCGTAGGTAGGCAAGAGACTCACAGCTGGGCACGATATCTCTTTATCACAGCGACATCTCGTGTTTACAGTAAATGAGCTCGGAGCAACACTCCCGAGAATAATGTTAATTAATGAACATCATAACTTCGACTTGATTGTCTTTAGTCTTGAAAGCGGTTTTAATAATGCAGCCTTAATAATTATTAAGTATTTAATTACTCCTTAAAATTACTGCGATGACGTTATTACATTTTGATTTTCATTTCATTAGTTACTCTACTAATGAAATGAAGACTTAGACTTACTAATGAGATTTAATTATTTTGTTATAGTATATTACATTACATACATTATAATCTTCCAACAAGATATAATCTCATTTGACTTGGTACCTATTGTACCTACCTACCTATATAAAGTTTGCAATCAGTTTAGCTAATAAATAATATTGTGTACCAAAATTTTATTTCATAAGTATTCAAAGGAGTTCTACTTATTACACAATAAATTTTCGCACAATTTTCTCTGCTTATCCCTATGGTTGACTGGGAGAAAATGCTCTTAGTATTAAGTCCGCCATTTGTTAAAAGTATATTTTTACTTTGGAGAATAAAGTTTGATAAATAAATAAACATGAATTTAAGGGAAATTCATTACTTTCGTAAGCGCTCAAGCGATGAAAACAAAATTCGAAAATTATGGTTTATTTGTTAATCTTCGAAGTAAATTTGTTTCGTAAAAGATAAAAATCATATTTATAGCGGATTCATACCAGTCAAGTGTTAGCATCTTTCGTGGTTTTTATTTCAGTTTTAAGGTTCCCAAGACCAGCCTAGGAACCTTTATAGTTAAGGTATGTCCATTTGGCCGTCCGCTGCTATTAGTCCTAGTCCCTCCTTCCAAGATCAATTTTTTTGTCAAGGAACCAATATTTTTATGTCGATATTAGGGTTGAGATTTGTTTGTGCTCTACCGGCTCTATGGGGCTGGTTCGCTACTGAGAGGCTAAGGGTTGGGACACATCTGTCAGCACGGAACAACACTTTCCTATGCTGCTTTCCTTCTGTCGCTAGGAACAGTCATTTGTTAGAGTGAGAGAGAGCGACGGAACGCTTCAGCATGGCCGGTGCTGGAGTGTTCCGTCGCTCTATCTCATTCTTCTAAATGACGTTGAAAAGGATAGCAGCATAGGAAAGTGCTTTTCCGTGCTAATAGATGTGTCCCAACCCGAAAAGCTGTAATTTTGCACAAGTACATAAATTAGTGTGCCTTTTGGTTCCCGGCAGAGTAGAATAGGACCACTCCAAGTCCTCCCGTGTATGTCGTAGAAGGCGACTTAGGAGATACAAGCTAAAAAAAGCTTATAAACAACAATGAGACCTCTCCAACCCATCTGGGCAGCGTGGAGAGTGTAGGCCAAATCCTCTGACTGCTTTGGCTAATATATGGCTCTAGAGAGGGTCGTGCTCCTGCGGTGGAGACTAAAAAAAAGACCTGATGATGATAACATAAATTAGTCACGCCAAAAAAGTAGTATAGTAAAATGTAGAAATTTTATTTTAAGGCATCTTCACTATAAAAAATGTTGGGAATTTTTCTCGTCTATCCCATAGTGTTGTTGAGGATACCGCTTTCGCATTCTCTCAAGGCGGAGGATCCGCATTTTTTTAGGTTTCTAAACTGTATTCTTGTTAGAGTTAAGCTGAGTTAAGCCCTTTAGGAGCTGAACTGTTGGCTTGGACAATCTGAAAACAATAATGATGTTAGTATATGTATTAAATTTTAATAAAAACTATCACGGCTAAGTTAGCTTTGTTGTAAGCTTTTTACTTGGAAAATTTCGTACAAAATACAAAATTCTTAAAAAATAAAATGTTACTTAGATGTACCTAACTACTACATGTTACTTGTTTGAAATGGGTAGCATACATGTTATGAAAAATAAAGTCCCCCATGATGTAATAGGCAACTTCAGAACCCTATAGTGCGCGTGCTCTGACTTGCACTTGACCGGTTATTATTTATATAAGTCTATACATATGTAGCTACAATAATTGTAAAGGCGGACTTAAGGCTTTTTTCTACTTTCAACCAACTGGATAATGTTAGGAGTAGTGGCAAAAAATTGGGATTTTGATTGATGTTTTAAATTTATATTTATTTGGTGTCCCTAACTGCTTATAGTACTCGTGCTATGATATTATTAATACACAATACACATGTACCTATTTAGTAATTTACTATCTAAATCTGATATACTAAATACACTATCCTCTGTCACATTCTGGCATTCAATTAGAGCATTCACTGAAGGGTAGGTAAACGATATCTAGATATACCAAAACAATGTAAAATCAGTAAGATATCTAGATATACCGAAACAATGTAAAATTAATAAGGTAGGTAAATGTACAAAAAAATATATTCATCTATAATAAAGGCTAACTTAGATAAACACCTTGTTGGAAGTAGTTTCGTTTTATGCCTCCTTTTACGATTGTTGATATGAATTCAATGCCTAAAATAAAAAAGCGCGGCTTGATGCGGCTTGTTGAGATAAATAATTATTATGATATGGTATATAGGTATCAATAATGAAGTACTCACTTACATGGTACGTCTACCATTAAAATGAATATATGGGAGAAAATGCTCTTAGCATTAAGTCCGCCATTTGTTAAAAGTATATTTTTTACTTTGGAACAATAAAGTTTTATAAAGAAATAAATCAAGACGCCATTTAAAAGTCCCCAAGGGGTAACTTAAGACGAGCTATCAGATCCCACGTGTTCATTAAAAGTTGTTAAGAGGACATCGTTCCTTACCCGTTAAATTGCTGCGTTAAAGTATAGTAATAATAAAATTGGTATAGTAATAATAAAATTGGTATAGTTTGTACTATTAAATAACTAGTAATACAGTGCCTGACTTGAATGTGGATGGGCAAAATTAACAGCTTTTAGCAGTTTAACGGGGCAAGATGATTTTTATTTACATTTTCATTGGGCTTGAGTTGTTTAGACAGTATAGAAGTAGATAAACGAGTTTTCTAACCACTTCTTTGTATAGAATCTACTTTCAAATCGAATGGTATTCCGTACGACAGTTTTATTATTAGGCTATAAGGTGTATTTTTAGTATGATGTTATCACCTACATTACATAGTCCGAATTTAACTTTATATCAAAACTAGATTGCAGGAGTAACCGAAGGTAATATTATGTGCTCAACTATACTTTTACCATATTTTTGTTAACAGATAAATAGAAATATTATAGTAGGTAGATAAATAAGAGAAGTCGGCAAACATCGTTAGATATCATAACAACCAGATTATGTGTAACATTTCGAGGTTGATGAATCATCCCTCGGGGAGATTGTGTCAACTAAAGTGAATTCTTGGTTTCATTTATTTATTATCTTAATTTATGTAGCTTATGAATATTACAAGAATAAAAAGTGGTCGTTGGTTCATTTTAAATAAGTAGGTACTGGAGTTTTTTAAGTTATTAAAATCAAAATCGAGTATTTAAAGCTACAATTTTTATAAATTCCTGATTTATAATTTGATAGAAATTACTCTTGGTTTGAAATGCTAGTCTCAAAGTATTGGAATGAATATGCTTAAATCCATACGAGCCGTAAAGAGAATTCAATGTCTGAAATGTTATATTAAATTTGCACATGCAACATAGTATTCAATTGGAATTTGAAGTTAGTAAATTACATACATACATACATACTATCACGCCTGTTTCCCACAGAGGTAGGCAGAGACTATATGGACCTCCACTTGATACGATCCTGACAGACCTCTTTCGCTTCACCCACACTCATTGTAAATTAATAGTACTCTTAATTTCGAAACTGGTACTTCTGATATTAGATCAGATTCTAATAAAGAGATGAGATTAGATTTTATTTACCATATTAAATCAGATTTTTTTAAGACTATGTACCTATACAAAACGAAGAGGTAACAATTTTTTTTTTGCTATAACATAATGTATCTATCGATGTTAAAAATAACAACCATACGAAACACGTATTACCTTAATAGTCTACAATAAAACACAAAAGTCCATAAAATATTTCATTGATAAAAGAAAATAACTAAGTATAGGCTTTCAATGACCGCTATTTTAAGATCTTATCGCATAACGTGTAACAAGTATTATGTAGAGTATATAGTGAAGAGTAAAACGCTTTGTTATTGATTTTTGTGTGTATTTAGCTATAAGTAAAGAGTGGTTGAATGACAGTATCAATACGAAACAATATCATGTTTTATCTATAAAAATATAAGTTTGTTTAGCATCTATCAGTACTCACGCATTTTTTTCAATGAAAATCTGTTCTTTCATTTGCTGTTAAAGTCAGGTATATTTCGTAAGTACTGATTCATAAATAGTACTTTGTCTTTACCTCCTTTTGCGGTTTGTAACGTTTCTAAGGAATTGGTACTTTTTGCCATCGTACCGCACTGCATCGACAGAGAACTCATACTGCCATTGTGGCACCACTACTACGCCACGGAGGTCGTCATAAGGCAAATTACATACGGTTTCAAAGGAATATCCTCCTACGCCTATATGGGTGCTGGGCAATATTTTTTTCCAGAGACTAGTCTCTTTATACTATTATCATATTTTATTAACAGAATAAAATAGGCTTGAGCCTATGCTTTGGTCTCTCGAGAAAATTATGACATAAAGAAATCTTTAGAATCTAAGAATCTAAAGAATATATAGGTTTTTTAAAAAGGTGTTAAAGATAATAGGACCTCTATAAGTTAACCCTTTCACCGCGAGACTTTATATCAGTTGTCGCGCTCCCAGCGTGAGGAATTGTGAATATCCATAGATTTTGGTCGGATAAATCCGACGCTCGCGGAATGGGCACGAAAATGTTTGTTGGAATAATCCGACGTTCGTGGTTAAACGGTTAATAATAAAATATTAAAAAAAAAAACTTAGTAATAAAAGAATGTTAGGTTCATCAAAAAAGGTGTAAAAGAGCTCTTCAGGACTAGAAACGCACATGTAGCACTAATGCTGTTATAGGCTTCCTTAGGCACCACTTAGCAGCAGGCAGGCCGTATGCCTATTTATTAACTTAATTTTAAAAATGATATGATGTAAAAAATAAAATATCGAAAGTTCGTTATCGTGTAGTTGGGTAACTGAATTAAAACTATGGGAAAACTTTTAATAGCGGTTTTATTCTGACGAATGTTGTGCAGGAATACTGGTTACAATCATTGATAAATGTACACAACCAAAAGTTTAAAATTTGAATGTTTAGTAACTTTTTTGTTTTTTCCTTTTTTGATTTGGAATAAGGACGAGAACGAGAACAACACAAAGGCTAACTTGAAATGAGAAGAAAATTTTTAATAGGGCAGACAGTTGGTATGATACACAGAAAAAAAAGACAGCTATAAATTACACTTAATTACTTACACAAATTACTATATATCGTCCCTTAAAAACCCGTTAAACCCTATAAGTAAATCTTTCTGGCTTTGCTTAAGAAGTTAACGTTTTTCAAGTGTAGGCGTTCTTTCATCATGCTATATCATCAAGTTTAACAAATAAGGGCACTACAGTGCCGCTCCTGTAATGGTCACTTGACCATTACAGAAGCAAGCGAGCGAAACGAACGAGCGTCTACGATAAGTAAGTGACGGAAGCTTGCTTGATTTCCTAGGAAAAGTGTGTATTATAAATAATTCATACATTTTGTATCAATTTTAGGAATTGTATACATTTCTTAGGAATTGTATAACATGACAGATTATTTTCGGGTAACATATACATATCAATATTATTATGCCAAAAAGAATCTTAGCTTATAAATCACTACTATATAGCAATGATGAGCGCGGCAGCCTGAGAGGCGTTGATAATTTTTTTACATATATTGTTTTTAAATTTGAACTAATAAAATAAAATGATAATTAAAATATAAATAAAGTGCGGCGGCTTAGAGTATTTATTTATCAAAAGAGCATACAATGTTCACTTGAATACATAATATAAAAAAATATTATTAAAATGTAATATTTTTACATCTTGTCCCCAGAATATTTAAGTAGTGTAGATAATATTACCTATTTTTTTACAATTAACGTGAGATAAATCTATAATTATTACATTACATACAAAACGGTTGATTCACGCAATGTAGTCGGAAAAAGCCGACTAGCGACCAGAGTACATACAAGCGCTTTACTTATACCTGATGCGGAAAGCACCGACGACACACCACATCACATGCAAGTTTGAAAAGTGTAGTGGTAACTGCGGTTCCCCCCGCAGTTATCGTTTCAAGTAGAGCAGAGCGGGCGGCGGCGCGAGCGGCGGGTCTCCGTTTCAGACACTCGCCCTGAAGATGATCGTCTAAATCGATCGAAAACTGGTCGGCCTTTCAGATTAATTATAGATACTCGTAATTGTAATAATATATTTTTAGATAATCATAATATTTCTTCTTGACCTTATTCTATTTTTATGTTAAGGTGGAACAAACAGAAGAGTATATATGAGTATCTATTTGGTAATAAAATATTTACTGTGTTGTAATTTCAACATTTCCCTTTTTTCATGAATTTGTAAACATGTGGGGTTTTGAGCCCAGCGTATCCGTCCGCTACCAGTGTAATAATAAAACAGCAAACATATCAATGAGAAACTCCCCAAGTACAGAATTTTTAATGCTCGATTTCTATTTTCCCTAATGTGGTTTTTAACGTTTCAATAGTCGTTTGTTTGAGCGCTGAATGAGGAAGTTCTTGAATATGTAACACAGCATGACCCCATCAAAGGTACATTCAACTAGGCGGTACTTAAAATCTCCATGTGGTTTTCCGCCAATATCGTTACCGACGGCACTTCACGCCAATTGCTGGACCAACCAGTGGCTGCCGCATGACGCTGCGTCATTGCAGACATTGGTCGACAGATAGCGCTGCCTCATGCGATAGTCGATATAAATTTTGTAGGGCCGTTTAGCGCGATGAAAATGTTTAAGTTATTCTTCCATTGTCATTTGCTTCCATAGTAATTAGTTCGCTCGCATCAGAGTATAAATGAGTTTAGCGTCCGTGCCGACTCAGTCACGTGGATGAATGTGGAATTATGGATGCAAGCGACGCATGTGGAAATGGTAATGGCTGAATCTCGACATGTACAGCTATAATTGTTGGCCGGCCAGCGATCCATGTACCTAAATGACGTTCAGATTATGTTCCGGAACGCTAGACGCGCTAGACGTTAAATGTATGATGTTCTTAGCACTATAAAATCTTAGTCGGCTTAGCTATAATATGAGCTCATTTTATTTAAATTAATTTGGCCGTTTCTTTTTTGCCACTTGATATTAGAAATGTAGGTATCTCAAAATCTAAATTTTGTAATTTACAATTTCACTATGGTGCTTAAGATTATTTTTGCAAATACCTTCATATTCATCATTTCAGCTTCGAAAGGCCGATCTGTCAGGTCAAACGTCAGATACCATACCATATATGTATATTAAACTACCGTCACAAACAAAGTAAAAATATTATAAGACGAAGGCATACTTACTACATATCATACCTATACCTATTTATATATATATATATATGTCGAAGTTTAATGGTATAATCCGCTAATTCACTAAACCTCTAGCTGTTTGGCATTACAGCTCGGTTTTGTAAAACAGCGAACCCTAATACGCGGGATGGAATGAACGACTTGTATTCATCCATGCGGCTAGAGAAGTTGTTGAACAATTCCATCTAAAGAAATTATATACAATGTAGAATGCCTACGAAGTGGCAATGGCGAGCGAGCGAAGCTCTATTCATGAATGTTCTATTCATTTTATTAGGTTAGCACAAACCTATAGGTTAGGTTAGGTTAGAACTACGACCAACACACGAAAAGAACTAGAAAAGTTCTATCCATTTTACTAGGTTAGGGCAAACCTATAGCAATAAAAATCGTGGAATAGTTTTCTGGAAAATGAAATTCGATGTCGAAAAAATCTGTGTTCTAATAGACACTCAGTTATATTTCATTATGGTAACCCTACACCAAATCCTTACCATGCATGTGTCGCGCAGTTGGATTGTTTAACGGTTTCGTCGAACAGCGGATTACTGCTACTGTTTCACAAAACCGCTAGCCGTTTCGAAACGTGGTTAGCGGTTTCAATGAACGTAACACGTTGCGCAATCTTAGACAATCCACCTGAAGGATATTCGGCTGTTTAACAAAACCAAGCTCGTAATGTCAAACAACTAGAGGTTTCGTGAATTAGAGGTTTATACCATCCAACTACGACATACCTAGGCTGTTTGATAAGTACCCGTTTATGGAAAAAAAAACATGTTTTTTTATATATATGCATTTATTTTTCTACGTAGTCACCTTTTAACTCTATACATTTGTTCCAACTATACTCAAGCTTTAATAAACCATCCAAAAAGTATGATTTTGGAAAGTCATTAAAATAGGCCTCTGTGTCGGCAATGACTTCGTCATTTGATCCAAATCGCTTGCCACCGAGCCATTTTTTTAGGTTGGGAAACAAAAAGAAATCGCATGGGGCCAAATCTGGAGAATACGGGGGGTGAGACAATAGTTCGTAGCGTAACTGTGCTAATTTAGCCGTCACAACTCTGGAATGAGCCGGGGCGTTGTCGTGATGAAACAGTACTTTTTTCTTTTTTAAATGGGGTCGTTTGTCCTTCAACACGGCGTCAAATTCATCCAATAAATTGGCAAAGTACTGCCTTGTTATTGTTTTTCCCTTTTCTAAATAGTCAATATGTATAATACCCTGCGAATCCCAAAAAACGGTCGCCATGACCTTTCCAGACGATGGGACGGTTTTTGCTTTCTTTGGAGCAGGTTCACCCGGTAAAATCCACTGCTTCGACTGCTCTTTTATTTCCGGGGTGTAGTGGAGGACCCACGTTTCGTCCACGGTCACGAAACGATGCAGAAACTCCTTCGGGTTACGTTTGAACACGGCCAAACACTGCTCCGAAGTAGTCAGTCGGTTCCGTTTTTGTTCCTCCGTGAGTAAACGCGGCACCGGCTTCTAATATGTGTTGTACCCTCTCGATTGAAACATTAACAGCATCAACGATTTCTCGAAGTTTAATTCGGCGGTGGGCTAAAACGATATTTTCAATTTTCTTAACCATATTGTCTGTAGTCACCTCAACTGGCCGGCCTGGGCGATCCTCATCAAAGACGGTTGTTCTCCCCCGCTTAAACTCGTTATACCAATATCTGACGGTTTTCATAGAAGGAGCACATTAATGGTAAACCGCTTGCATTCTTACTTTTATTTCATCACATGTTTTTTCTTCCGATAAGAATCTAATTACAGACCGATACTGTTCTTTCTCCATTTTAACAATTTTAAGTTCACGCCTTCACTGAATCGTTGTCAAATGAGAAAAAAAACAAAAGAATGCCACTTTTTTTTTAATTTTCCCGCCTCTGAGTAATGGCTTAAAAAGGTGGTATACTTATTTGCGGCCAGTGATATTAATATATTTAGAAAACGGGTACTTATCAAACAGCCCTCGTATATATAGGTATCGAAGGATAATAATAGGATAATAAATTGCCGTTCTCAAATTCCATTTTTTTCTCAATTTAGCCGTTCGGCAATTTTATAGGTATTTCATGATAATCACGCACTTCCTATAGCTGTCCAGTTATGCAAAGTGAACATGATGGACCAGGGTCCGAGTTGGGGAGTGGCTACGGTCAGACGTCACCGCATCCATCCGTCACATGCAACAGGCCCATTAACTAGGTACTTCCGACAGCTGCTCCAGCTACACAACACCTGTTAACGAGGATAAATTAACTGTTTGCGTCTTTTCTTCGAAGAAAGGACCGGTTTTTATGTTAAAACAAGGCCGTTGTGCCAGAACATAGCCTTGTTTTGCTTTCGGCTGTTCCTAAAAGTAAAACTACGGTGAAACTAAGTGACAGTTGTGTTAACAATTCGAATCTTCCAGGTTCGAACTGACTCTCTGATTTTGTATACCTCCCGTTTGGTCTCAGTTTCGGTAATTTTCATTGGCCACCTCTTATTTATGATTATGCGTGGCTAATTCTCTATAATAATCTTCATCGTTACAAACAAGATACAGGTAAGAAAACAAGGAAGCAGCACAGCTGAATATCTAACCTGAAACGCGCTATGATCATATCATGGTCCTCAGCAATGAAGAATGACTTAACAGAGACGTACTGCAAGAACAAGTAATAATAAATATCCAAGAACCAAGTCACAAAGATCATTGTTAAGTCCCAGATTTGAAACATTTATTGCCACTAACCTAAATAACCCACCTAATTCTTCCATTTTTATTCAGTCCTACTGTCCTAGTTATTTTCTTAAAACCGGAATAAGTAGGTGGATAGTACTCGTATTATACGAGTATTATAGCTGTTCCCAAAGGATTGTAGGTACGGTATGTGTGTCACAGTTACATAACTACCTCCTTTTACGCTTTTTTGTTACGTTTCCGGAGGGATTAAACCATTATCCCAAAAATATATTGATGATTTTACCCTACGTGGATGACATTTATTTTATACATTTAAAATGGTACGTAATTCCTTCTTTAGTTTTTTAAGGTCATTGAATCCAACCTCGTGTAGAGAATTTTCGTACAATACAAAAAAAAATATTTCTAAAGGAGTATCTTCTTTTTTGGGATCTGACAAAAAGTTCTTTCACTTTTCGTATTGCTTGATTCAATTCAATTCATTCAGGACTGCTTTCTCCCAATTTCTTTTCTGTTTTTAGGACCATTTCTTTATAATAATATCCAGGTTAAACTTAATATCTTACCACTCTCTACCTACTCTTGCAAATTATTAGTAAAAAAATATATTTAAACCCTCAACTACAATGAAATCGAAAATTTACTTCTCGCTCAAATAAGCTTTAACAACTACTTCATATCCCCTTTCCCCGAGTACATTCTCCCACTGAAAACCATTCCATAAAAGTTGCAAAACAATCTCAATACGTACACTAGTACTAAATTAATAATACTCAACAGTCATTGCTTTTGGGCATAATCGATTTAGCTTTTTCTTTTCTTTTCATTTTGGTTTTTGTCTTAGTTTTTAGTAGGTATAGGTACTATTGCTAGTTTATTTTTTATTTTGTATTTAGTTCAAGTTAGTAGTAGTGTTTAATGTAGTGTATTTTCCTATAAGCGTACAATGTTTGTTAAATAGGTTATCAACATTTTACAGGGAATTCCCTTTTAGATGTAATGTAACACAACTTTTACATGTACAGACGGTTATTCAGATACCTGTACCACCGCGCGATTCGCGCACTACGTGAGGTGGCACAGGTATCTTATCATTCCTCTGTACCATATCCAGGGCGGGAGCACTTGAGAATTGTGACACAGGCTCTGCCCCCAACAGTCTCCTTCAATCGGTGTTGAAAATTGTAAACTATAATTCCGTTTTATTCCTTGTACCTACGATTTTATGGAGAAAATTAATTACTTTTTATTTTATCTATATCTTAAAGGCGACTAGAATTTTAATTACTATCACTAGTTATAATCTAACGTATGCTACCACTTGTTCCAAATTGGTAAATATTTTATTCACGCAAAACTTTATCCGGAAAATGCTTGCATGCTGAAAAAGCAGTTTAGCGTATTATCCGTGTTTACATTTTCCCGACTTTACACAACTTTTGCTTGAGGTATATGTGTAAGAACAACAATGAATAACGAGTCCAAAATAACCAAAAGACTTTCACGTTTTATTTACAGGTTCTAAAATGTTATATTTAGCTGCGTCATAATTTTACGGGGAAAATAAAATACGGGCGAGTTAGCGTGAGTCGGGCCGAATGAGAAATACCATTCCGGAACTGGGCGTTTTTTATTAGCTCTTAATCGTATTTATAGACGAAATGCAAATTAACCCCTTTTTGAAATGCGTTAAAATATGTACCTACGTAACAAAACTTAATTTTTTTTTCGCAGCAATAATTGAAGTAGAAATAAAATATTGGAAGTATGTTGGTATAAATATGTACATACATCGATGACCTTTATTTTAAGCCATCGAGATATTATGTGCTTTGTGTGCTAGTATTACATTTTAGTGTTATCTAGGTGCTATAAGGATTTCTTTTTGTTAACTCATACGAAATTCTGTCTGTAGGTACATTGAAAACAAACGTAGGTTTTTTTATTTCTACTGTAAGAAAAAAGTATTTGATTTCTACTGAAATTACATTAAAACACCATATGTTGTCTTTTGACTTATGGAGGCGTTTTCCAGCCAGATGTAAATTACGTAATTAGATACTTAATATGTAAATAGAATTTTGCTGAGCCCTTTGGTGTATAATGTCTTAATTTGATTTTAATTCTAGTAAAACTCAAGCTTCTTACGTTTATAACGTTCTTAGAAGATATTTTGTGCAATCTTTATCCTAAAATAATTGTTAGCTATTCAGCATATTATGAAGCATGATACGAATTTGAAATGCCAAAAAAATGGTTCTTGGCTTGATCAACGTATGCTAGCAATTTTTTTACAGCATTTTGACATTAGTTAGGTGCAGTTTACATACGAGTAGGCGGAGAAAACACTTGCTGCTAGAAACATATATATATATATATATATATATATATATATAAATATATATAAATATATATAAATATATATATATATATGGACAAATCACACTGATTAAGCTAGCCCCAAAGTAAGTTTTTTTAAACTTGTGTTATGGGATACTAACTCAACGATACTATATTTTATGATAAATACATATATAGATAAACACCCAAGACCCAGGACAATTTGAAAAAGGCCATTTTCCAACTTGCCCTGGCTGGGGATCGAACCCAGAACCTCCGGATTAGCGGTCTAGCGTGTTAACCATTACGCCACGGAGGTCGTCTGAATTATTCCTTTTTTTGCAATAATAATAGAGCAACATCAGTTTCCTACTCAGTTACTACCTCAAGAAATAATCAGGTCAAAATAAAGAATATGAATATATTAATTATTAACTTCAATTATTCTATTGTTTAAAATACATAAAAACTTTTTGGTTCCTAATCAAAAGCTTAACAAAACGTTCACTAATAAACATTGATGAAATGAAAAAGTAAATAAGTATTCACTTCTGCAAAGAAAAACCAAGCACTTAGTTATTTCCCCGGAGACATAAGGAATGGCACCCATGTGAAAATAAAGTATACCTACTTTTGTGTTGAAAGATTTTAACGAAAAGATTATTCGATGTTCACGTTAGTGAATATTTGCGGTTTGATTGCGGGTACTTTCACCTTTTCGATATTTACTTAGGTATAATGTTAGGTGATAATTGTATATTTAAAAAAAGATATTTCTAAGAGCGTTATGCTCTTGATGGGATTTATGTATAGTTACTGACTACTAACGAAACTTACTAGATTTCTTGAGATTTTCTTAATGCTTTCGCCTTTATCCTACCTACATCATCATCACTGACAGCCTTCTATATCCCACTGTTGGGAATAGGTCTCTCTCAGTGCATGCCAACCAACCTCGGTCCCGCGCCTTACGAAACCAGTTTCGACCCGCGACTTTTCTTATGTCATCGACCCATCTAGCTCTCGGACGACCCACACTTCGTTTACCATCTATGGGCCACCACTCCGTCAGAACTTAACCAATAATCACCTCGTCTTGCCAGGTGTCCTGCCCAACTGCGCTTGAGATCCATAACACATTTTCCGGTATCCTGAACTTTCGTTCTTTGTCGGATCACAACATTAGGGATTCGGTCTTGAAGTGTGATGCACTCGCTCCATGGCTCTTTGTGCAACTCTGACTCGGTACACCACCTCCTGGGTCAGCGTCCATATTTCGGCACCATAAGTAGAATTTGGTGCGATATTAAATACAGGCCTGTGTGACTCCCCTTTTAGGTATCGAAAATATACTCGTACCTACATTATTACTAAGCGCGCGACGGCCCCTCGGAGTGGTAAATTCAGTTATACGAATCGTTTCTCTCTCTTCTTCTTTGTCTATGCGCGTTTCCGGTTGCATTCTCAGCTGTGCTGCTTTGGAGCCCGGGGTGCGCTTTCCTGCTTTTTGTTCTCCAAATATAACATGCATGTCAATGGTCACCCAAGGATGCCAAAGACCTTGCAAAATGGAGAAGAAATAGCCGGAACAGTTTAAATGATTTGGCTATAGTTTTACGACCGGCCTGCCTGATGTCAACCCTCCTTGGGAATGCAATTGTAGCACGAGATGTTTGTGCTAATTCCTTTAGTCGCCTCTTACGACATCCATAGGAAGAGATGGAGTGGTTATACGAATCCGAGTACGAGTTATACGAATCGTTTGTCCAGTGTAATAAGAATGAAGTTGGCCTGCAATGGATGTCTAGGTATGTAAACAAAAAGGTGCTGAGTTCTGACGTGAGCTTAATTAAACCATATCACTAACCACATTGAGTAGATATTTCTTTGAATTTCTTTGCTGAGTGAGACTTCTGTACGTGAGTACTAGTTCTTATTCTGTGTTAAAATGTCTTCTATCTATCTACATACGTAATAAATATTACACATTCTGTTACTTTCTAGGTATTTCTGTTGAACTTTTGAAGTTTCGGAATTTAAGCAATATACAGGGTGACTTTTTAAACACTGTCCAAATTTTTGGAGAAGGTTTCGTCCCTGCAGATACTTAACTACTTTCTACAA
Organism: Acrobasis repandana; assembly: GCA_963576875.1. Lineage (NCBI taxonomy): Eukaryota > Metazoa > Arthropoda > Insecta > Lepidoptera > Pyralidae > Acrobasis > Acrobasis repandana. The sequence goes on along the minus strand of OY756223.1, from coordinate 10,335,929 downwards.
AAAAGTTATTAAAAATTGATAAAAAAATTTTGTCCTCCCATACAAAATCCATCTGTTTGAGCGCTGATGCGTATGGGAGTTCGAAAAATTTTTATCGATTTTTAATAACTTTTTTTATAGAATGTAGTTCAGTATCATGGACTGAACTTGCTCCAAAAAAGTGTTTAAAAAGTCGGCCTGTATGTTTTAATAGCTCTTTTTTAAATAATTACTTTCTTCTTCTGTGCTAAAAATATAATTTTTCTGCCGTTTATCGTTTCCATTTTTAGGAGATCCTGGTATTAAGGCCCCGCCAATTCAGAGCCAAGAAAACTGTGAGTGTTTTTAGAAAATCACTGTAATTTAACTACTAGTTTATTCCTCAAAAATTTTACATAAAAATCTTAAGGTGACGTAGGTTCACAATTTGCAATACGGTGCGTGTTTTTGAAAAATCACTGTTATTAAATTACTACAGTTTATTACTCAAAAAATTTACATAAGAATTTTAAGGATTTTACAGACATCCACAATAGTCAAAACACGATTGAGCATTTTTGGCTTGATACAAAAAAATCACAAACATACCTCTAAATTCGCCTAAATTTGCCTTTATAATGCATATTACCAATTTATACAATCACCTTTTTATATGAAAATTAAACCAAAAAAATTATTATCTAAATATCTATCCGTTTTGGCTACAAAAAAATTATAGATATAATACAAAAAAAAAAACAGTGAAATATTCGTCGAAAGAGAAGAAAGTCCCGAAGCAGTGCTCGACGATGTTTCGCAGTGTTTTATTTATTATTTTTTTTGTATTATATTTATGGGGGGGCAAGGGTAGCCCCGAAGTGTGGGAGCTCCTGGGCAGAGCGTCCCAGATAGATTGTGTGTATAGGGAAGTAGGAGAAACAAACAAATGGAAGATGTAAATAGTTTTTTATGTACACACAAGAGTAAAAAGAAATAAGCAAAACAGAAGGTGCACGAGCGATAAAATCAGTGGAAAATAAGGTAGAAAAATGTAGAAGTAAAATAGACAAGACAAAGAACTAACACAAAGTAAATATTAAATAAATTTAGATTTTAAACAGTGAAAAAATGCTGTTCACACAAATGACAAGACATGAGAGCTTTGAAGGATGGTCATTGACAGTCGACCAAAACTCAGTACTAAAAGTATGCGCGCGCAACATGACGCCGCGAGGCAACGTGCGCGCGCAACGCAAAGTCCGTGGTCGACTGGTAAAGACCATCGCTTTCAATAAAGAAGTATAAATAAAAAACTCTCGACGAATATTTAATTTCGTTTTATCTATTATTATTTTTGTATTATATTTATAATTTTTTATGTGGCCGAAACGGATAGATATTTAGGTAATACATTTTTTGGTATAATTTTCATATAAAAAGGTGATTGTATAAAATAGTAAATGTATTATAAAGGCAAATTTAGAGGTATGATTTTTTAGATTTAGATTAGATTTAGAGGTGTGATTTTTTTCTATCGAGCCAAAAATGCTCAATCGTGTTTTGACTATTGTAGGTGTCTGTAGAAAATCCTCAAGATTTTTATGTAAATTTTTTGTGGAATAAACTGTAGTAGTTTAATAACAGTGATTTTTCAAAAACACGCACAGTATTGCAAATTGTGAACCCATTTCGCCTTAATTAATACAATCGTCAGCGGTACTAGCCTTAAATTCTTAAAAAGTAAACTCGGAAGTAAAATGTTCCAGAGGCAGCTCAAAGAAGATTAAAGTAACATCGGGAAAGGAAAGATAAAACAGTTGCCTAGACTTCTTTTTGAGATTACGAGATTATATATTTCAACGTCACTTCTAAGCCTTCTGGTGGTGGTTATCATCGCGTATTCACCAAATAATATAATTCATATCTACATACTTATTTGATTTGTCATGTTGGCGTTGATCTAAGAATGTTGTACGTCAGAGATTGTACGTAATCGAATCACTGTGTTTTTACAGGAAATTACCTTAAACTTAATGAATTGTGCGAAAAATATTATCAAGGCGAAGTGTATGTACTTAAAGGTTGTTAATTTGTTTCTAGCGACGCTGCAAAGGTTCAAATTAATGCAGTTAATCTGTTCTGGGAATACCTGCGAGGTGCGCAGTTCTGGGGTCCCGTTAATGTTTCAGAGAAGCTGTAACCGCCCACGCTACACGCCACGACCGTGACACTATAAAATGTGACACCATTTAGAATTACCTGACTTCACGTACGTTCTAAATTAAAACAGTTTTTATGTTCAATCCATTTATTACCGCTGCGGCGTATTTTATGGGCTGGCATTATCGTGAATTTCAAATTTAAGGGGGACTTTTCATGATTTAGTTCTTACACCCAAACAGTATATGCAAAATAAGGCAAATAAGGTGTTCAGACCAAACTGACTGTCAGCCGCCGAAAGTGAGCGAGCGTTACGCAGTTTATTGTATTTTCATACATATTCACTTTTTCGTTCACATCTAACCGACAATAAGCTATTACGCTATGCGTAGACGCTGACATTCGGCGGCCGATTAATGTAGTGCGTCACTACGCGCCGTGGACGTCGATAGGCTACGTAGCGTATTGGATCAGCTCGGCCGGCGGACTCAGGGCGTGTAAAAAATTGTCGGCCGCTCCGTATACAAACCGACTGTTATGTTCATACTATTGGCGTATTGCAAGCTACGCATATTGCAAGCATAGTGTGAATGAAAAATACCGTTTATTTTCACGTTTACACTGGGGCTCACAGTGAGCCTGCTCACGTTCGGCAGCTGACTATACGTTTGGTGTGAACACGGCCTAACTCTTAGTGTCTTAACACACCATGCCGAAATTCTGCGGCTGTAATTACGCCGCGTAATTTCGGCATGGTGTGTTTAGATACGTAGATCCTCCTACAGAGGCTTGATTTGCATTTATCATAGGCCTCATCAACGTAAGTGATATATATATGCGTATTACTTACGGTCGTCGCGTTTATGACGAAGAGTGCAAGACATTCACGTCTTATACATGCGAATTTATTGCCCACAAAATGTATCCTTCCGAGCAAAATACAATTTGACTAAGATGAATGCTCCGTAAAGTAGAGGCCGTAAAAAGAACCCGTTTCGCCCATTATGAACACGATCTATATTCATTCATACAAAAACTAACAAGATCTTTCCATAATATTGAGCAACAGTAATATTTTACTTCGGTTATCTTGTTCTTGTTGGTGCTTTCTCAAGTGGCTACTGTATTTCTTTTAAATTTACGGAACAATTTTAATCAAATAGAAATATAAGATAATGAACAATGATTTAATTTTTGATTAGGCCCGTTTTGGAAGTCTCTGTAGGAAAACAAAACATAGGTATTTTCGATTTCTATCAAAGAAGCTTTGTGAGATACGGCTAGGTAGGTATTTTGGTCAAAATACAGTGAGCTTCTTTGAATATTTACATTTTGTAAAAGTTTCTGAATAAAAAGACGAAGAATGAAATATGAACCGGATTATATTTTGAATTCTTTATCATTTTCTCTTTTGTGCGCTCAATTGGTTTAATCAAATTATTTATGTATTTTTCGCAATCGCCAATGAACCTGTTTTATTTGTTTATTAAGATTATAATGCGATGTGGAATCTAAAGCATATCACTTTCGTTTATTTACATAAAGTAAGTGAAATACATTTTAAACATTTCATTCAAATGTTTGTTTTTTGTCTATGTAAGTGGCCAACACTAGTGTCAGATTTTTTAAACTGCCTAAAGGCATTTGACATAGCTTGACGACTGCCATACAATCACAGCCGCGACCAACGGCTTTTACGTGCCTTTTTCATTCAAATATAAATAACACATAAATCGATAAGTCTAGACGGGGTTTAGAGATTTATCCTATATACCTACAACGTGTATAAGAGTCATATCTAGTAAAGCCTGTGGTTCGCTTTATTACGCATATGTCCCTTACCCCTTACACGTTGTAGGTATATGTCACTATTTATTGCCTGCGTTATAACTGCTTTGATTAAAATTGAGATATCGATTCTTTGGTTCTGGCTTGAGGAAATAAATCGAAAAATGATTTTTGTTTGAAAAATTATTTATTTACATAAGTATCTACTTACATTTGTGTACTTACAATGTATCTAATTACATAAACTTGACGTTCCCCAAATATAGATACCACATATAGATTTTAATAGTTGTATTTAGTCTATTGCTATCCGTGGGAACCTTTTATTGGCTCTCCGATATCCATTATTTTTTTTGTTTTGTATTGTAAAGCTTGAAAATCAATAAATAAATAGAGATACACTCCTTTTATCTATAAACTAGTTGAAAAAACCTCAATAGGATAGGTTTTTATGCGATAACCACGTAGACTATGACGTAGAGTATTTTTACAGATGAAAAGAAAAAAAATGCAAAACACGTAATACAGTCAAAGTGACTTCGACTGATATTTATGGGATATGAGTATTGTGTATCTGATTATGTCTATCAGTTATAACGGGTGGCGCAAAAGTACTGGCACTAAAGAAAATACTTTTATTTTTTTTATATGACATTTTCTGTCATTCTGTTGTTGAAAATTGTGTAGTGAACAAATGTAAAATACACTGAAAATAAACATGGACCGTTTTACTCCCCAAGAACGTGGAATAAACACTATGGACTTAGTGAGGGACGCTTTTCCAGGCCGAGTTATCTCTCGTTTTGGCGATTTGCCTTGGCCTGCAAGATCACCCGATCTGACCAGTCCAGACTTCTTTCTTTGGGGTTTTTTGAAATCTCGGGTGTATGTGAACAAGCCACAGACTCTCGCAGCTCTAAAAGAAAACATTCGTCAAGAAATAACGAACATATCGCAGGAAGTGTTACGGCAAGTTATGCAAAATGTCATAAATAGGGCTCAAATGTGTATCAACTCTGGAGGTCACCATTTAAAAGACATCATCTTTAAATCCTAATGGTACGAAATTTAATGGCACAAATATACATTTAAAAAAACCTAAATCTAGTTTTCTAATTTAGAAAAAATGTTATAGCTGAACCAAATAGGGTCTTTACTTTTGCGCCACCCAGTATATCAGTTTAAAACTTCAACGATACACGTTTAAAAACAATTTACTTACCTTTGTTTATTTTTTCTTAAAAGAGCGGTAAGCATGTTTTGATATGGTTGTGTCCTTACCGTGTGTGCTTGTTTGATAAATTGAAATGATAGTAGTTTTGTTGTTTTGTTTGTAAATGCGTAAATAATGATGCAATCAATTCCCCGTTATGGACCAAGGGCCGTAGAAGTGCTAGACCTTGCTTATTTTCTCACTAACCAGTAGTGTTAGTGTGTACTTTCAGTTTACTTGCCAAACATCCTGCCTGATTCGCGTATACGTGTTTTACAGAATGTTGTCTCGCATGTTGAGTTTGGCAAGTCCGATCTATTTGGCTGATTACAGAAAATATAGGAATTGTTGCCAGAGTAATATATTTAGTAGGTATACTGACTCTGTGAGCTGTAAAACTCGCTCCCAACCCGTTGAAGTTTATCGGATAAAAAAGTGGTTCAGACAAAAAAGATGCGCCTTAATAAGGGTAGTAAAAAGTTTTTTGACATATTTGATTTTTTTTCGAAATGGCTAAAATATGATTTTCTTAAAGTTTTAAACCCCCATACCTCCGCCACTTTGAAAAATTTCCAAAAACTGAATCGACAAAAAATTCTATATAATTTTATCGAACCTACTTATAAAATGTCACGAGAATCAATTGATAAATGCGACCTGTAGGCGAGAACAAACCGACAGAAAGACTGACAAACAAAAGCATTTTTGCCAATCTTGAAACTGAGACGCCTCGCTCGTTTCGCTCGCTCAGTCAATAAAAATCTGCCCCGAGACTAAGAGAAGTGAGTTTAGGCCCCTGTACCAGTAAATCGGCCCTGTTCTGAAACTAGCGAGTATGCGTAAACTGAAAGTACCATTACACTAACATTACTTAATTGTACACAAATGATTAGTGTGAAACGAAGAAAGGTCTGGCGGCACCTCTGCGGCTCTTGGTCCATTTGTGTCTTCAGACTTCAACAATGTCTAAAAATAGTAAATTGGACTGTTTACTATTGGTAGGTACTTATATCTATTATTTTTACTGTATTTGCTTTATCGACTCGTGGCATTTATGTTCAATGCATATATATATTAACATGACTTGTTAATAACTACTCATTTAGACACATAATAAAATAAAAAGATCAAACTTACAATCAAACTTAGAATTTTTCAAATAAAGCTTTAATTTGAAAACGTTTAAACAAAGTATCTTCCAAAATTAAGTCCATTTAGCACCTAGCAAAATAACTATAGAACTTTCGTGAAACGTAATATGGATATAATTTTAAAGTAATATTATTTATGTGTTTTCTTTTAACAGTTTAAAAGTGTTGAAAAGTTTGAAAAGTTGTAAATTGTAATCAGTAGAGTAACAATGAACGCTGTGTCATTTCTAAATATAGTAATTTGAGCTGACTGTTAGCAAAAGCTTGTTCTTGGGTTTGAAAACTTTGCTTTTATTTTAGTATCAGGTGTCCGCTTTAATTTGAAAGAGTATCTTTCCACGGCCTCACGGCAACAGGTGCGTGGTGCGGCGCAGGCGCGGCGCGCGCGTCGATACTCCCCGCCTCCCCGCCCCGCCCTGCTGTCTTACCCTCGCCCATTCACACCCGCACACATTCATAAAATACTCACACGCTAACAAAACTCACCCTTTACAATATTGAACATGTTAACCTTTCTAAAGCTCTGGACTTCTTATCAGCTTTTCAAGGTAGCCGTTCATAAATTACTTAGAAACAGCTTTGCACCTTGCGTAAAGAACTTGATTAGAACAAGTAATAATTAAAAACAAAAAAAACCTGCCTTCGTGCAAAATTTTCGATCTTCACTACATATAATAAAAAAGTCGCTTCCCGCATGAAGGCAAATAAATCAAATTGTAACTATATCAGCACATTTTACTTTTTATTAAAAAAAAGAGAGTATGAAAATTTATACGTATAATTTGTAAAAATAAGGAGCTGATGGTAAATAATAGGAATCAAATTAATCTTTCCTCTTATGTTTTGGGTTCCCTTTCCAACATTCTTATATAAAGAAAATGTTTTGTTTAAAAACAAAGAGAAGGACAAGCACTGTGAATTAGTTTATAACCCATTAAATTTTCCCAAAACAACCAATCTAAAAAAAATATAATGATAGGCTTATTACACGTGGACGGTGTATTTTCATCATTGCACAAACAGCGCGCGGGTTGTTAGCATAATAACGCCGGTTTCCATTGAGCTTCGTTGACATTTGGAGAGATTAACGAGAAACTAGTGTTAGGTTTTGTTACACCAACATCACGGTAATTTAATTCATGCCGTCACTAGGTACCTTACATAGGTACTTACTTCATAACTTTACAGGCTTCATACTAGTAGTGACTTGAGTTGAGTATAACTTAAAACTGTACTTGCACCTGAAACAAATGTGGGCGTCCAAGCAAAAAGGGTCCAGTTGTGGGGTTTTGAGTTAAGACTAGATTCGGTATCTAGAATAGTCAGTGATAATAAGGATTTAAAGAAAATATTTAAAAATTGGCACATTTTTTTACCAGTTTGAAGTTAAAAGTCTGAAAAATTGTGATTCCAAAAAAAAACAATTTCAAAGTTTATAATTAAAAATAAACTTTGGTACCTACATATAATCATCATATAAAATCATATTTAAATGACTTTATAATAAATTAAATTTTCATGCATATATGCGAAAAGCTTTTTTTTACCCAACTGTACAAAACTGCGCATATCTTGAAAACTGAAGCCCATCAACTTGACCCATTTTGCTTCGACGCCCACAATATAATATAGGCTGCGTCGCCAAACATTATATTTGTTTGCGATCGAATCCCACCTCATTATAAAACGGAACTCTTCGAATCTTTTTAGCAAAGGAAATGTCATTTGATGCCAAATAACATGGCTGAATGAAACATAATTTCTCAGTAAAATAGGTATATTTTTCTGATGATGTAAAAAGTTTGAAAATTCAATAGGTAGGTACCGTGATTGAGATTCCAGCTTTCGTTTTCTTCGATTAGATATAACTTTGTGCTTAATATGATGTGACTCTAGGGATATTTTTTCATCTACTGCGAATTTTTTTACAACTTGTTTAAAAGCTATGATACCTACTAATTACTTTGGAGTTTCTATGTACCTATACCTACCGGCCTAGAATAGGAACACTCCATCCTTCTTCTGGGTGACGTATGAGACCTTAACATAAACAACACTTTTTGTGAATGTGAAAATGGACATAAGTATTTTTTGACTTCATAAAGATTATTTCATCGAACAAAAATTACAATTAGTTACAATGTAATAAATCATGATTTTTTAAAACTAAAATAACTAAAATTAATAAATAGACTAATTATAACTAGTAGAAAAAAAAATATATTAACTTCTTTATGTATATTATATTGTACAATTTTACGACGCTCATAATAATAAATGCATCGGTCAATATTTTATATACAATTTTTCGTAGAGGTCATAACTATCGCAGCAATATGAAAAATAATTTACATTTACTTGCATATTCAACAAGGTGACCTTTCACGATATATTCCCCTTATACATGCTGTTCAATGTCCATGGTGTTTCGTAAATTTAACACTTTCATACAGAAATATGATTTTGATTAATATTCACTTTGAAAAACGAACTAGACACGTAAGGATATTTTGTTGTTATATATTAGGAAAATATATTATGAACTCAAAAAGAAATATTTTTACTATTTCTGCCCTAAATTATCACAAATTATCTCGCATAAATATTCTAAAACAATACTACTAAACTAGCTAAAGATTATTCTCCGCTGCAAAGTTTTGCAGCGGTATTGTACCTATATCATGGTAAAGAATAGCGATAAGCGAAAATATATCCGTTCCACCACAAACTAAGCTGGCTGGATTTCGTCGGAACAGCCGCCGAGCACAGCGACGCCCTTAAAATGTTATACGTGGCTTATTTTGTCTACTAGAAAGCTTATAAGGGGCGTGATATATTGCTTTTTTATTAAGATATAGTTTTTTTACAATAAATTTCCGTATTTATAGGACGAATAAATTTTTTATTTTATTTGTATAGGTAACGGTTTCCAATAATTTATACGTCTATGTTTGCATATTGTAGTAGTAGTATCAATAAATGTTTCAAAAACAAACGATATCAGACCTATCGAGAATTTATGATTTTCACTCACTCTTCTTGTTGTATCACAGAAAAAAAATATAAAATTCAATGTGATCAAGTCATAGAATTCCACTGATGTTTTATTTAACTAATGCTTCTCACAAAACTGACAAAAGGTTTAAAATATGTATACGAGAATATTCTTTTATGCTGCGTGCAAGCTTGTTGCCACGATCTAACCTTTGACATATTGCAATGGAAATGAGTATACATTTTCAGTTTTAACAAAAAAAAATATGAAACTGGAACAAATGAAAATTTTCAAAAGCTAAAATGTCTGGAGATGAGACATTTGCGTCTTATTTTCTATGAAAAATTAAAACGGCGAGTGTTATGATATCACTAACTGCAGTATAATAATTAACAAGATTCGCGGAAAAGCATTTCTGCAGCGTTGCCGGTCGGTCTGTAACAAGTGGTCGCGTGTTTCCTACAGTGAGTGGCGATGCCGAGACCTCGTGATTAAGTGCTTGTTCGCTCCTTTTAAACTAAGCTTAAGAGATAAAAGGCAGTGGAAACTCTTCTTTAACTGTCGGCGCAAATTACCGCCGAGCAATTTACGTGTTAGTCTTCATTTTAGAATTTCGTAAGTTCTTTCTCTCTCTACATTTCGCCGAACGTATGTGATATGTTGCGGATTTTTTAACTTTACCTAAAAATTTGAGCAGAAAGTTTGTTTACAGATGTCTGATTGAGATGGTTAAAGGAACAAGTGGGTGGAATTCAAGTTTGTAACACATTGTTTGTATGTATGTATGTATGTATGTATTTATTGGGTGTACTTTCTTGTACAGACAAAAGTTTAACAGATTTTCGTTATTTAGAAAATTAAATTAAATTAAATTATTAAAAAAGATTATCATATCATAGAATAATCAATATGTAGGTTACTCAGTATAAAGAATTTTTAAGAATAGATTTTCGTTGCACAGAAAATCAATAATTAGAATGTTTGTTATGAATAATTTGAAATCATAGAATTTTATTACAAATAACATTTACTTTTGCGATGTTTCTAATATCAGAATATCAAATTAAATATTATTATTTTTAATAAGTTTAGTTAATATAATATTTATAACCTATAAGTTTTCCCTATTCTAGTAAAATGGATAAAACTTACCCAGTTTGATTAAACAATGTTTTCACTTAATACTTCCTTAGATAATAATTTTCTGTAAAATAAAATTCCATGAAAGATTATACTACTGTTTGATTAGTTTGTTAAATGAAAAAATGAGATTAAGAAATTCATTGAACTGTGTTTCTATAAATTGTGTTTCATTCAAGTAAATATTCTTTGAAACAATAATATTTGAAATAAAAATATAAGAATTAAATATTCTATGAAAAATTTTCTGTGAATCGAAATTCTATAAAATTTCAGTCTGTGAAACAAGGGGCACCCGTATTTATTCATGTATGTATGTATGTTTGTTCTGTGATTACTGCCGAACCGATGGTCCGATTTTGATGAAATTTGGTAGGCATGTAGGAAATATCAATATAATTTTCAAGTTCGTTGGGCATCAAAATAGCTTCAGTAGTTTTTGAAATATTAATAAAAAATCGCGAGGTCTTAGTTCGCGGCGAGCTACTAGTTTTTCTTTTTCGGGAATTGAACCTTGTTGAAATAGATTAAAATAAAATTCTTCAAAGGATAGTCTTTTTTTTTGTGAAATAAAAGTTTTGGGTAAACCTTATTAGGTATATGAACAATGCAAGAACAAAACAATAAAGCCCAATAAATTTCTAAATTACGTATATGAAATAAAGAGCATACTCAATACAATACAAAAATCTTTATTGCATCAATAACATTTACAATTACAAAACTTTGAGAACAGTTATATAATATAAGGTACAAGAGGCGGCCTTATTGCTGAAGCAATCTCTTATACCTAGGTACATTAAATAATAAATAGATATAATTTTATTGCACATACATACATATAAATAAATAAATATTTAGCAGTAAGAGGGAGAAGATATAGTAGGAGATAGAGATAATAAGTAGCTAAACAAAAGTGATTTTAAGTTAGGGATTTTTAGAGTAGTTCAACGTTTTGGCGTATCGAATGGATAGAGGTTGATCGTTCTAGAGGTAAACTGTACAAACTATAAAATAATATTTGTTGAAATTAGTTGAGTGGACTGGAATACTGAGAAGAAGTTTATCTGCATTGCGTAAAGGCCTAAGATAAAAGATTTTAAAGAAAAAAACTCACGCAAACGAAATGGCAGCATTAATCTTTTACGAGACTCTCGCTCACCGACCATTATCTGATTCCCATCGTCCCAAAACTATGTGAACAAAAACATGTGGGCTCGCAATTCAAATGGACAAACGATTTCAAAAATTGAATTTATGTCTCGGAAAAAAGGTCTATTGTGGAGGATTCCAAAGGCTAGTGTTATGAAAGGCTCATTGTAACTGTATTGGAGTCGTTAGCCCTCCATGTCGAAGCGTCGGCGTCAATCGCGACAGAGCGAATGCCCGTGAGGCCGCCCATTGTCGTCCCGACAAAATTGCCGTGACCTCTTCCTTACATTGTTCGAAAATAGTGGAATCTAATAATAAACAAGAACGATCCGGTTGATCCCAAAAATCTAGCGGACATGTGAAACAACACACTACACGCCATTGTCCCTAGAGGCGCTATAGATTTGTCAGCCGTTTCGGCAAATGTTTCATATTTCCAACAACCACGTTTCACGCAGAGTAATTCTTTGCATATCTCTCTGTTTTGTTGAAATGATGTTTCTTTTTACACACATTTTTGAAATGTATTTTACAACCCACCAACAAATTGGCGTCAGTGCTTTTGACAGAAGCTGATCGGGAACCTTGTTTGTTACGCTCAAACAATTTTGTTAATGGGTATTCCTGTCGATAGCGCCAATTTTCGGAACATGAAATTGCATAGCAATTTTTATTTACACAAAGCTGGTTCAACATACACTTTTTATTTCATTTGTTGATAAAGATAACTAATAAATAGTTTATCTCTGTAAATTAACAGTTATACTTTTAATAAAATTAAAAAAAGCTTAATTATTTACCTTTATTATACTCTTCTATATTAAACTCAAATCAGAAATTTATTATGTAGAATTGTAGGTAGAATGTACATCTTTAAGTTAAAGGATTACATAATATTAAGATTGATGTATTTATTCAAATAACAATAAAGAGATTTCGTTGCATTTCATTTAATAAAAAGATAATATCGTTGGAATGAAGCAGAAGCCACTTGGATTATATCTGACATTAAAACTCTGGCTTTGAATAGCTCGAGCAACTGATAGTAATCGTTGCAGATGGGACTTGATTTCATTCTATTGATAGCACTGCTTTTGTTCGCGAACCGCGACCAATAGAAGTTGGAACTTTCAGGAAAAACAATAGAACCTTTCTTATGCATTTTTCATGTATATACCTTATACCTTTTGTATCTTAAAGTACGATTACATATATCACTACATATTGTAACATTTATAAACTACGTATTTTTATTCGTAAAATAGTTTATTTGTTGGGAGGTGTTGTACAGGTCTGAAATAAAAAATACTCTGAAATTAACAGTATAAAAATTATAATAGGTAGTTAGGTAAGGACCTGCTCTTTTTATTTCAACAAGTGAAAGAAATAGAAGCTGAAGTTTGCTGCTGAAGTCAAATGCTCGGACATGACATAAGGTGGTCCATCGACTGAATGGCACCGCAGTCGCAAAGATCGTTATCAGCGTGACGCCACCTAACTCAGTTTTCTTGACACCTCCCAACACCAGCCTGGAGTCTATTGAGAGACTTCCAGACTGACCAGGGGAGGTCTCTGCCCGGTGGGAGTTTTTCTGCAGGTGGGAGGTTTGACGGTGGATACCTGCTTATCCATCGCTCAGCTCTTGCATTAGGAGCTTCTGCTGCTGGTATGGTCAGCTACCTAAGGAAGTTGTAACGGATCTTGAGACGAGCTCGTGGCGGGGTCTGTCCGTAGAGTAGGAGCCTTTTGTCGTTGGACTACTTAAATTTTTCCACCGCACATGCCACATCACGTCTGACACTTGGCGGAGCAATGCCGGACAGGGTATACAGGTTGGACCGAAGTGTTGGTTTTAGAGTGCCTGTGATGGTTCGGCATGAGTCGTTAAGGGCTATGTCTACCTTTTTCGCGTATCTAGAGTGAGCCCACACAGGGTTTGCATATTCGCCTGCCGAGTAGCACTGCTTTTTGACTGAGATGTTAGGGCCAGGTCATCGGCATAGATTTAACGATAACTACCTGGAGAGCTGGGCTGGTAATTTGTGTAGATATCAAATAAAATAGGAGCAAGGACACTACCCTGAGGGAGGCCGTTTTTTTTTGTGATGGCCATTTACTCTTTTGGGAATGTAAAAGGACAGAACCGGCGGCGGTTTCTCAACATATCGCCAAGGATGTCAATGCCAACAAATAGTTGGTCATTTGTCATTTGAGCTACTTTTTTAGGGTTCCGTACCCAAAGAGTGCAAACGGGATCCTATTACTGTGACTCCGCTGTCTGTCCATCTGTCCGACTGTCTGTCCGTCTGTCACAGGTCTCTATCTCTTGAACCGTAATAGCTAGACACTTAAAATTTTCACCGATTATGTATTACTGTGGCAGATATAACAACAAATACTAAAAACAAAAAATAGTTAAAAATTAAAGGGGGTCGTCATACAAGAAACGTGTTTTTTCAGCGTTTTTAACTTGATCTTTATAATGGCATTAACTAGATACTTGAAATTTTCACCAATTATGTAGTTCAGTTCAGTTCAGTTCAGTTCTGTGCCCACCCAGCCAGCGTTTCGCAGCAAGAGCGTAGGAACTAAGTCCACCTTGGAGTGAACGTGACTGCACTTCACGCAACGGGCCGATATATGTACTTATCGTCTCCGTTTTACTAGCGCAGCCACGTCAGACCGCGTTAGACCTGTACCAGGCTCGAGAAACCAGGTGAGCACGTATATAGGATATGGAGTGTGTGGGGAATTGCAGTCTGGGAAATGGGAAGGAGGAGGGAAATTAGAGTCTACCGTATACCAGCAACAAGTAAACATATGGGAGATAAATTCTATACTTGGTGTGTAATATATAATGAGGAAGGGATAAAACTGCGTGTTCTGCTCTTCCTGATGTTCCTCTTTCGAAGGGCTGTGCTGGCTGCATCATGCTTCATGGAGTCATAGATAGGGTTTGGGATTCTGGTTTCTCTGACGCTTCCTTCTTAGTTTTCTTATATCTTTTATCGGTCCTGAGGTATCTTCTTTGCTTGTAGAGCTACTCGTACTGCCCTCGTTATGTACTCTGGTCAGCTGCGTTTTTTTTATTATATATATTTTTTTTTTTTAATATATATACTATATTCTTATTTTTGTGTACATGGTTAATTTGTTAAGTTGAGTCAAGATAATGGGTATGCCTTGTAGATGTACATACGGAACGTCGAAAGCGTCAAGTCGGCTGCGCGGATCAAACTATCCAGGCGTAGATCATATGAAGTATATACGTATGTTAAATGATTAAAGACATATGTCGGGATGGGCCCTTACGAGTATCTTATTTATGTGTTGATCTAGGGTACTTTCCATAGATAGTGCTGGGGGGTTCAGAGACACCTGTATCTGTGTATGGGGGAAGGTAGATGGTAAAAGGTGCGATTATTTAGTAACAAACAGTCGGTAGTAAGTTAATTTGTGATGTGGTCAAGGTATGTTCTTCTGGTTCCAGGTCGGTGTCTGAATCTGTCTCGGGAGCATCATAGATCTTTTCGGCTTCATTTTTCATTAATTTTCTGTTTTCTGCTATTTCTCTCCATTCCATCTTTGTTTTATTTGTGTAGTAATGGATGTCGTAATTAAGGGAGTCTTCCCATGTATAAATGGGGCGCCCCACTTTTCTTTTGATTTCTTTGTGTTTGTAAGCTGCTTGCAGTAAGTGCGGGGTTGGTCGTCTTAGTATATGTCCATAGTAAGAAATTCTCCGTACCTTTATTACTTTTGTAATTGTTTTCCCATCTAAGATGGCTTTTGTTTTTCGTTTGGGCGTCGTTTTGGCGACGGATAACATATCGTGAAGGATTTGACGTTCGTATTTTCTAAGCCTGGATCTATTCGCTTTCGTTAATGCTGATACGTTTAGACCATACGTAATGCACGGTCTAATCACCATTTTATACATTAAAAGTGCAATTTTCCATTCTATTTTATTGTTTTTTATGAAGGGCATTTTGCTGTTTTTGATTGCCTTTAAGCAGCGTTTTCTGATGGTGGAACGTCGATTGTGTGAGGCTGTTATGTATGTGCCAAGATACTTGATCTCTGGTACTGGCTGGATGGTAACTCCCCCAAGGACCCGGCTTTGTTGGTGTGAGGTCGTTGGCGAAAAAGGATCGCGTACTACGAGTTTAGATTTGTTTTCATTAATGGTGAGTCCGACTGAGTTGAGTAGTGTCTTCATTTTGGTTATTACGCGGTTTAGTACCTCAATATCTTCACCGATTAATAAAATGTCGTCTGCAAAGGAAAGGATTATGGGCAGGGATATTTTTGAGTCTTGATCTAGTCTTACTGCCTCATCTTCTTCCTCAAGCGTTCTGAGTACTTCGTCAATGATTATGGTAAGTAATCTCGGAGATAGTGGGCAACCTTGTTTTACTCCCTTGCCCTTCTTGATGGTGTCGGAGTTTTGTCCACACCATGAGATGAAAGTCTCTTCATTCATGCACGCCTCGATTATTTTGTTCGTTAGTGAGGTTCCTACTCTGGTTAAAAGAATATCTTTAAGAGCTTCCAGATTGACATTATCGAAGGCCTTTTTCAGGTCAAGCCCCACCACGAACACGACTGCGCCCTCTCTCCATTTGATATCTAAGACTCTACGAAGTGTGAAAATGTGGTCATCCGTTGATCTATTATTAAGAAACGCTGCTTGATAATTTCCGAGTGCGTCGATGGTAGCGTCAAGTTTTTCTAGTATGTAGTTTGCGTAAATTCTGTAACCTACATTGCATATGGATATTTTCCTAAAGTCACTGATTTGTTTTGGGTGTGCTTGTTTTTGTATGGGCACTTGTTTGGTGAGGCGCCATTCATCGGGTACCTTATTTTTAAGCCATATTGATGCCATGGTTTTAACTAACTCTTCTAAAAACTCCATTGGAGCGGCCTTGTATAATTCCGGCACTATTTGGTCTGTGCCCGGGGCTGTACCATTTTTCATCCGATGGATGATATTATTTATTTCCTCAAGATTTGGGGGCTCTAAGTGTGTAACTCTATTATCTTTTCCGGAAACGTGAGCTATGTGTTGGCCTTCGCTTTTTTTTAGGTCCGCTATCCAGTTGGACATGGGAATTTGGTGTTTTGTTTGCGCTCGGGCACATTTTCTTTTAAATTTGCGCAAGAATTTATATGTAATTTTCATTCGGAGCGATTCGTGTTTACTGCTGAGTCCCTCGAAGAAAAATTTGGCGTCGTACGCTTCCTCTTGAAATTTTCACCAATTATGTATTACTTAAAATAAAATAAAGTTATAAATTAAAGGGGGTTTTCATACAAGAAACGTGTTTCTTCAGCGTTTTAAAACATTGTACGGTGGTACGGAACCCTTCATGTACGAGTCCGACTCGCACTTGTCCGTTTATTCAAGTAGTAGCACAGAATACATAAGAGTCAAACAGAATGGTATCTCACAGCGTCTCCCGCAAATTGGCGTCCCCGCACCTCTCCCCCGCACCTCTCCCCCGCACTTTGTGAGCTTTGACGGCTCCAAACCAGGGTTTAATTACTAGCCGCACGCAATACGCGACGTGTGTTGTCTTGAGAACTGTCAACCAATAGTAACCATCATGGTGAGAAGGTGCGCGTATAATAATTGTTTATCCACCCAATACTCTAAAGAACGTATATTTCATACATGTCCAAATGATGAAAACAGGTAAGCAAAGCAACAATATAATTTCACGTTATTACCCAGCAACCATCTTGATATATATACCCTTCTCGCTCTCTCGCATTGGCGGGAGATACACAAGAGCGAGATTGTAACATTACCGGATTGCTAATAAGCAATCCGGTAATGTTACATAGGCTCCTCGCTCACAGGTAATCACATACACGCAAATGCCAACTGGATTTCCGCGGGTTTTAGTGCTAAATGCCATTGTTGACAATGACAACTTGACATGCTAAGTGTAAGCGTGATTAACATTTGTTTATTTTTATTGAATTTATTCATATAATTACCGTATAGTTTTGCGCCGAATATGCAAATTACTATATTAAAATAGTGAATTAGTGAAATTAGTGCGTTACAATATAAATGACTCAATAATAATCAGTAAAGTGAACTATAGGTGAAATGGACAATGGACACACTGAAAAATATTTGTAAAGTGATATTACGTAGCTGTTTCCGACTTTTCTGTAACATTTAATACATATAAAACAGAATATTTTTTACGTCATAGTGTTCGCAAATCTTCCGGTATGGAAAAATATAATCGTAAATATGTCGAACTCGTTAGTAGGTAAGTATTAAAATAATTCTGCGGTGCGACCCTAAGTATAAAACTCACACATCGACGTGTGTACAGATAAATTGTTTCGTTTGTAGTAGTAGTAGGTATATATGTTACTCTGAATCAATGGAGAGTCCTACCAGTGGTAGTAGTCTGACGTTCACAGTGTCATAGGCCGCACTGAGGTCTACAAATACAATAATCATATTGAATAAAATATTAAAAGTAATAACGTCGTATAAATGTATGCAGTATCAAATATGCACATAAATGGCAGCTCGTAAGCACATAAAAACCGTAACGAGTGGATATATAGGGGAATATATTTACAACTCTGATTCCGTAAACCCTCGACCTGACTGCGCCTATAGAAATTATGAATAATGCAGCGGATGTAAACGGGATTTTACAGATTTTATATCGAATATTTCCTTAAAAACGTATTTGTATTGCATGCAAGTTTGTGTCACGTAGTCGTTGCTCACGTATCTAAACTTGCAAAGGGAGCACGTATGAAAGCAAAGCAGAAGTCCGGTCTGATTGACAGCTGGATAAGCGTGGATACGATTACAAGTATTATTGAAGGAATTACGAGGAAAGAAAACACGACAGCGAATCGAATCTTCTAAAATCAAAGCTCAAAAACTTTTCGCATTATTTTTATATACGGTTCGGAAAACGTAGGTACTATAAATGCAATTTACTCAACTGACAAAATCAGACGCAGTCTTTGAGATGTTTTATCCAATAAGCACGTAAATTGAAACGGTCAAACATTAAAATTTAAATTTTCATTTTGTTTCATAAAAAGTTTATAAAATATTTGTACTTCACTATTATTAGGTACTCTGTAAAAATATTAACTTCGTTGAAACTCGTGCTTTACTATTTTATTACTCTGTAAAAATATTAACTTTGTCGAAACTTCGATATATTATTGCTATTTTTTAACACCTCAGATGAAAATTCTGAAAAATTAAGGGATTTTTATTAAGAAATTCTAAGGGCGAATACTTTATGAAGTTTATCCAAGCAAGTCCAAAATATTGAAGTTAGTACCTTACTTATTTATTATAACGAAACACGTGCTAATTTCATGTGTGCAATTCTATTGATGAAAAGTAAAGAGTTTTTAAATAAACGGGCAAGTGCGAGTCGGACTCGTACATGAAGGGTTCCGTACCTCTGTACAATGTTTTAAAACGATAAAAAAATATATTTTTGTATGACGACCCCCTTTAATTTTTAACTTTTTTATTAGTATTTGTTGTTATAGCGGCCATAGTAATACATAATCTGTGAAAATTTCAAGTATCTAGTTAATGCCATTATAAAGATCTAGTTAAAACGCTGAAAAAACACGTTTTTTGTATGGCGACCCCTTAATTTTTTTATTTTTTTTTTATTTTCAGTATTTATTGTTATAGCGGCCACAGTAATACATAATCGGTGAAAATTACAAGTGTCAAGCTATTACGGTTCAAGAGATAGAACCCTGTGACAGACGGACAGACAGCGGAGTCAGTAATAGGGTGTCCCGTTTGCACCCTTTGGGTACGGAACCCTAAAAAAGACTTCGATAGGTTTAAAATTCTTGAAAATAGATGAATCGTCTTTTTAAAAAAAAATATGTCTTACTTTATTTAGGTACAATAGTAGTGATAGTAGTAACTATTCGGAAATTAAAATTTTGTATGATAGTTTCCCCTGCATTTCTAAAAGAGTTTGCTCAAATTCTTGCCCTTTTCAAAGTTAGTAATAAGTTTTTGATTTGGACTTATGATATTTAGGAGTAGTTTTAAACCATATAGCCTAGTCTTACGAACTGCAAATTATTTAAATAAAAAATATATGTATTTTGTAGCGCCGTTCCCCAAAAAAAACCCAAAAGCCACGTTTAGTATATTCAAAACAAATAGCCCAGCGCATATTAAAAGGATAACTTGTACGTAAATTAACTAAAAATGACATCGTGCCGATGATAAATTGAGTTCAAAAATATCTAGGCTGTTTTTCGTTATATACTGTTCAGAAGTTTCTGTCATTGGTTGGAGTAGTAAAAGTTGTTGTTATCTGCGAAGCAAAGGTCACGGTTGAACAAAAAGGTTTAAGCTGGGATGGTAGTGATCACACTTATTGCTACAACGAGCACTTACTGCGCCCTGTTTACGGCTGCCCTTTTCGTTTTAACCCTCATTTTAATGCCGTGATGGAATGGTTCCGTTTCAATAATTATTGCGAACACAATTCCAAGAACGACCGCCGTCAATCCTATCATTTATACAAAAATGGCGTTAATTTTGCAATCATTAAAAATACATTTGTAATTAATGGAAATGAGGTGGTGCATACATGCAAAGTAAAATATGAAAATATTTTGTTATAATTTGTGAGAATTGTATGAAGTATATTACGTTTCCATTTGTCCTTCGGTGCTAAAATATTTGTTTATATAGTTTATTGAGATAGATAGTTTAAATACAGTTTTAGAAAGCCTTGTTGGGTTCTACTAACCTACTGATCATTATGTTAATTTTATTTCAATATTATATGGGTTGATTAGGTATTGTGTAATTAGTTATCTTACTATATACAACGTGGAAGGGACATGCCCATAATAAATCTAACCACGGGCTATACTAGATTACTATTAGTATGATGAAATCAAAATAACAGTCCAAAAAAAAATCGACATTCCCATACAAATCGCCCGAACGGCTGCACACTTTTGTATAGAAATGCAATTTTTTGTTTGTTTTTTGCTGTTATTTTAATTTCATTATACTATAATGATCTAGTATATACCGTGATTCGATTTATTACGGGTATGTCTTTTCCACGTTGTATAAATAAAAGATTATATGTAAATAAAAATATAGGGGGGATGTTGCACAACGGACTAGGTCATGAAAACTTCCCCATAAATCAGAAAAATTATCAAAAACCGATTAAGATTATATTAAGTATATTTGTTTTTTCGTGATCTTAATAGTGTACAAAATATATTTAAAATCGCTTAATATCGTATAATGGCGATACTGACATGACGCCTACACGTACACAACTTGATTTAAAGTTGCAGTTGTAGTTACTGTCAATGTCAGGTCAACTGACATAATGGGTGTCGGCCATTTTGGCGGAACTCACCTAACCTTAATTACGATATTTTGATCCAAATGTACCATACTTAAAGGCTACTAATTTATCGGATTTACTTATAAGGCATTGATTCCGATCCAAAAATGCAAATTTCAGGTAGGTGTTCAGTGACCTAGCGGGCTCCCCATACATTTGTACAACGACCCCTTTCAGGTAGATTTGATGTAATAAAATCCGCTGAAATATGCACTTAGGAATCGTATTTTTACTATTTCATACTGTACGTAGGTAAATGTTTCTCTGAGATTCACTAATTTCGGGATTTTCATATTGTAAGTAGGTAAATAATTCTCTGAGATTTACTAATTTCGGGATCTTGACGCCTACCATTACGAAGTTATATTACCATGTACAAGAACATGTACCTTATACATGTGTATGTTCTCCGTCGCTATGCCTCAAGCGTGTTTATACTAACTTTTAATTGCGTCACAATTGCTAATTATTAACGCAACCTTAGAAGTTTCGAGATATCGGCTAAATTAATACTAGACTTGAGAATTGCTTGTTAACGGGCAACTTGACTAGTTTACTTCTTCCTACCTTAGCATTACCTTACACAAAACGTGCTTAACTGATACTAATGTTGGCTGATATAAAGTTCTAGGTAATCCATATTACATAATATACTCACGATGATTCGTAAATTACTTGGTGACGTTAAAAGTTCAGTCCATAATGCTGAATAGTTTATCAAAATGATAAACTGAATGCGCTTATGGACCTTATACAAAATACTATATCCTATACTGGGAATACATAATTATGATAAGCAGAATGTCTAGACGAAAAGTTGTATATTTTTAGCAAGGACGTTCTTTATAAATGTGAAAAATTTAAATTAAGATTACCGCCTAAATTTGGTATACATAAAGAATGACATGTTTTAAGTTATGAAGATTATTATGATTAAGGTTCTTAGACAGGAATCTCTTGGCCAACTTGGTCATATTTAAATTAACTTTTCATAAGTTTTAAAAGCTTCCTTGATTTGTAAAGTCTATAAAAATCTACATTGACATATACCCGCTAGCTATTTTCTTGGACCATAAAATGTCCTAATACAAAGTAATGTCTTAAAATATCGTTACTTATTAAATATTTTAATACAGGGCATATCTTTAAGTAATGCTCATAGGTATCAACAGTATATATTTACACCCAGTACACAAAAATTATCTTTCATGTTAATTATTTATTTATGTTCTCATGTGTATTTTCATTTTCACATCTTAATCCCATTATTTTTAATGATTTTGACTACTTTTCGGAGCTGATTGGAGCCCAACTATCTTAGTAACAATATGTTCAGATATGTTAAATTAAAGTTTATTTAAGTATTAAAAGTGAATGAGACAATTTATTGATTTTCATTGTAATAGTTTGTTTAATTCCAAATAACCTGAGACGTGTTTAGATTTTTTAGGGTGCGCGACGTTCATGTCATTGTTGTTTACACGGAATTTAAAACATGAAGTTGTGTATAAATTACAGAGAAATAAAGACAAAGGAAAATCCTAAAAAGTAAATGAGAAGATTTTAATTTTTTTTTTTTATTTCATTAAAAAACTTAAAGAAGGTTAAACTTTGAAGAAAATATAAACGAATACGTCGTCGGATTTTCTGCGCATGTCGTATGCGCAAAAAATCCGACGACGTATTCGTTTATATTTTCTTGAATAAAAAAATAAAAAATACACATATATCAAGATTGAATTATTGTCAACAACATTGTACCTATTTAAAAGATATAACCGTTTCTCGTGGGATACGTTACTACTTACTTGTAATTAACTCGTACTTGGTTGCAAACGTAGTTTAAAATACAATTATGATTTATAAACGTGAAATAGCATAGATATAAGTTGATTTTCTTTGGAATTATTTGAGTCTCAGGCATGGCGCCATCCCCACCCTTTTTGTATAAAAAGGAGATGCCGCCATTGCCTCGGGCAGTTCGTTTCGATCGCTGGAGCAGTCAACACCTAAAAATTGTAAGTGGTTATTATGTTATTTTTCTTGTATTTTACTGAATTTCTTATAATATTTTTGTGTACCTATAAATATTTATTTTTAAAACAAACTAGTTATTTCCTGTAATAAAAATATTTCATAGTTTAACGGATTTAATTTAAATGTCATTGCATTTTTATAAGTAAATACTTATGAATTTACCAAAATATACCAATTATAATTGATTGAAGTCTTTTATTTCACATTATGCTTAAACAAGTACAATAAATAAATAAAAATAATTTGTCTTTTGTAAAAAGATAGAAAAATTTAAAGTTTCGCAAATAAATATGGGGACGAAAACGCTGATAAGGCAGACCGCTCGCTGCGCTTCTGAATTCGTCTCCATGGTGCATGTCCAGCGCAATGCGTATGTGTAGATAGAAAATATAGATTCGGATGTTCAATCGAAAATTCCCACGGTCGAAGACTGCGGTCACGGAACTAAGAAAAGGATTCTTAGTTCCGTCAAAATGTAGACATGTAATCCCGAAACACCTACATATTACTATTACATTTGGCCAATCATAAATCTGCCAACAAGTAATAAAGCTGCCGTCGCTTTGGCTTCGTGGATATTAAATGCTTTTCTTATCTTCTCTGTACCCGTGGTGACGTTATTTACCCATTATTAATATAATACCTAAATACTTCCGTTTACTTATTCTCCTTTTAAAACTATTCGAGGAGGTAATAATGGCGTTAAATTATACGAGTTACTTATTGGAAGTAAATCTACTATTATCTCTATATTGCTTAGGCGTTATACCTATGAAAAACCTTGCACAAAATGACCCGTGTTGTAGCCGCAAAATGGCCGTCCCGCTCTAGTAGGTACTACATAATGTAATTAAAAACTGAATTTAGTCGTATACAGTCAAAGTAAATCCTTTGTAACAGACAATATAATTTGAAACTTTAATAGCAACTTCCTATAAAGTGTTTAACGTTGACATCGCCTTTAAAGGCAAAGAATAATTGAATAAGTCCTTAATCTTGGACAAATGTTTGAATTTGCGGTCGTTGAAGCAGAGGTTTTACTGGGAATAATTCGGTTTAAGTAAGTCGAGGCGCCTCTGCCACCCACGCTGCCTTTAGAGGTCATTCAAAGGCTAGCAAAGCTTCTATTAGCATCTGTTCTGTGCCACTTTTTGGTCTCTGTCAAACTATTTCAAGGTGGAAATTGTATTTCTCATTTTACAGAGGTAGCCTATGAAGTATGCAATTTTGCTTTGTGCTACAAGTAAATCAGTCAGTAAATATATTTAAGCTAATGGTAGTGTATCAGTTAATTATGTTATTAATAAAACGTACTTATTTAATTAACCCCTATATTTCATGACATTGAATGTTCTTAAAAATACATGCTTCAGTGATGAGTGTGTTTGAGACTCTTTTATTTATTATATTAGGGTTCCATACAAAAAATTTAAAAAACGGAACCCTTATAGGATCACTCGTGCGTCTGTCTGTCCGTCCGTCTGTCACAGCCGATTTGCTCCGAATCTACTTGATCGAATCAGGTGAAATTTGGCAGAATGGTGTAATCCACCAAACTCATATGTGCAAAGTAAATTTTTTTTTTTTTAAAATAATGGTCATTTTTGGGGGACAAATTAGGAAATTGAAAAGTTTTGCAAACCTTACTATGTTATATATCAAATGAAAGGGCTCGTTATGAGGATATCAAATATATTTTTGTTATAATTGTCAAATGAAAAGTTTTGATTTTATTCATGAAAGAAGACGAAAATTTACCATTCCCCCCCCCCCCCCCCCCCCCACCTGATCTCCGAAACTACTGAGCCTAAAATTTTGAAAAAATACAAAATATAGTTCATTGCTTGTAGATTACAGGAAAACCTATAAGAGTTCAATCAATTGTACGGAACCCTCTCCACGCGAGTTTAACTCGCACTTGGCCGGTTTTATTTTAATTTGTAGCTTATAAAAATTACTCCTTCCGATATTTTCTATAATTTCCGTGTGCTCTTTGTCAAGTCAAAATGAAATGTAAAATAATACTCAACACTTCCACTATACTTACAAAAAATTATTGAAAAAATAAAGATCTACTGTACTAAGTGAAAACCGAATTGGATGTAAGTCACGTAGAGAACATTCAATTTAACTAAGACCTAGATTAAACGCCAATCAAACGAGCCCTTGCCGCAACATGAACCAATTTAGACTAATCGTGCACTGGCGCTGTTTGACATTTGCATAAAATAAAGGAATAGCGTGGAAGTCAAACCTAATATTAGAAGTCACTTTTGCTCTGTTTACTTTGCTAAGAGCATTTTACCCAACTCCGATCCCATAATGTTTACTCTATGCCAACTTCCATTTCTAATTTATTCTCTCTTACTGCAATTGCAAATAATTGGTAAACCCTAGTGCCTTCTTCTTTCTTCTTTAATTTAGGACCTTGCTCTTGTCAGTGGAGTTAAGTGGAGATGCCTCCATTCCTCTCTTCTCTCTGCCATCTTTTTAAACCCTGATTTTAATTTTTAATTTTAACACTCTTTATTGTTCTAAAGTAAAACATACTTTTAACAAATGGCGGACTTAATGCTAAGAGCATTTTCTCCCAGTCAACCATAAGGATAAACAGAAAAGTAAATTGTTCGGGGCAAAAAGCAAAATTAATTAATTATGACTACCGATTTAATAAATACTTCATATAAAATATTAAGAACATATACATCAAACATTACATTACTACAAACTATATAATATATATCAGAATAAATATCTACTTATACAATACGTACCATTATATTATACCTACATATATAATTACAAATATAATCAATTTTGAGAACTTAATGATGATGACTTTACGGAGAAAGGGAGTTCAAAAGATGTGCATGAACATTCCTTTTAAAAGAGAATTTGGTAGAAATTTATCTGATGTCAACGGGTAATGCATTCCAGAGCCGTGAAGCTTGGAGAGAAAAGGAGTTAGACATAAAATTTGTCCGGAAAAGAGGGATAAAGAGTTGACGTGTCTCATTGGAACGTAGTTGTCGATCATGAGTGTCTGAAAGATAATTGAATTTACATTTTAAATATTCAGGAAAGACAGAATTAGTAAGAATAGAGAAAAGGGTACACAGTAACCGAAGTTCCCTGCGTTGACGGATAGGAAGCCAATTAAGCTCTGAACGATAAGAGGACACATGATCATATTTACGAAGACAGAAGATAAAACGAATACAATTATTAAGAATTCGATCAAGTTTATTAACAAGATCAACATTTAGGTCAGGATAACACACATCAGCATAGTCAAAGAGAGGAAAAATTAAGGACTGAACAAGTAAGATCTTTGTTTTGACAGGAAGAACATTTCTAAGACGGTTTAATTGTTGGAGGCTTACGGTGATGGATCGACTAATTGCAGCTATGTAAGTGGTCCAGCTAAGAGTTGAGTCGATATGTAATCCAAGATTTTTTACTGAATTACAATAAGGGATAATATTATTGTTAAAAGTAACTGGTTGGATTAATTTAGTATCAATTTGAGCAACTTGCTTCGAACTACCTACGATTATAGCCTGACACTTAGATGAATTGACATTAATTCCAAAATCTTTAGACCAGGACATAATCGAAGATAAGGCGGAATTAATGGTGGCAATACCCGTGTTGATGTCTTCTGCTGGTGACTGAACATAAATTTGGAGATCGTCGGCATAAAAATGGAAAGAGCAGCCAATCGTAGAAGAAAGAAGATTAATAAAAAGAGAGAAAAGCAAAGGAGATAAAATGCCACCTTGAGGTACACCTAGAGAGAGAGTTTTCCAGCCCGACAGGTCACGGTTCAATCGAACCGATTGCTGCCGATCACGTAAATATGCTGAAAACCAATCCACCACTGGGGATGAGAACTGAAGATAATTAAATATAGCAAGGAGAATATCGTGATCAACCATGTTGAAAGCGTTAGAGAAATCAATGAGGACAAGGATGGTGACCAACTTATTCTCCATGCCCAATCTTATGTCTTCAGTGACTTTAAGAAGAGCAGTAGCAGTACTGTGGCCAGGGCGAAAACCAGACTGTAGAGGTGTAAGGAGAGAATTAGAAAAGACGAAGGAAGAAACTTGTGCATGCACTACAGCTTCAAGGATTTTGGAGAGGAAGGGGAGTATGTAGATAATCTAAATTTTGCTCCCGCTTCCACGTACACAAATTTACTCTAGCCCAATCGAGACAGCGAGCCATACAGGGTGAAAAGATAACGGGAGGTCAATGCTGGTTTACGCGTTTCCGGGTTTTGAGGTTTTTTCGTTTTACAAAGAATATTTGAAAGTTATTTAAAAAAAGACAATTGATCCCTGCTTTATGTTTAATACGATTATAATCCAAAGTTATAAGGGCAAATTTATTGTATTTCTTGAATACTTTCCGTTTTAGTATAATTCCGAGGTGATTTGAAGGCAACTTCGCAATTTTTTTCTATCGAGAAAATTTTAAGCAATTGTGTTTTTGAAACATATTATGTATAGAGTCAGTCCTGAACTTTGCTGTGTTTTCATTTCAAAGTAAGTATTTCGTTAATATCGATAATATCTTAGATTTCTCTAAGTACTATCTATCACCGATATCAATATAATTATTATCACATGATTTATATATAATTTTGTAAGTTAAATTCAATTATTTTCGCAAAAAATGTATTGTATATTCAGAAGAATCCTATATGTCAATATCTGGCAGTGCCCTCGCCAAATAGAGCAAAAGCAAACAAACAAACAAAGGCACAGCCGTAGCATATCTTTCTCAAAGCAATTCGTGGCTTTTTTGACACCCCTGTCACTCATCCTCCTATCAATCATTGTGGAAGAGTTTACCCAAATGCTTACAGCTTTTTCGCACAGCGTATAGGCATCGCCATTCAGCGGGGAAATCCTGCCAGTATTTTGGGTACATTGCCTCGGGTCGTTCCCGCGTGCCGTGTGGTTTCCGGCAGAGCAGAATAGGAACACTCCAATTCTCTTCCCGTGGATTTCGTAAAAGGTGACTTAGGAAATACAAGCTAAACAAAGCTTATAAACATCAATGAGACCTCTCCAACCCATCTGGCCAGCGTGCAGAGTGTAAGCAAAATCCTTTGACTGCTCTGGCCAAGTATGGCTCTGGTAGTGCAGAGAGGGTCGTGCTTCTGCAGTGGAGACTTAAAAAGACCTGATGCTGATGAGTTTTAGAAATCTTAAATTGAAAATAAAAGAGTTAAGATTAATAAGTTTAATCGACTTGGTTTTTCATTTGCATTGTGATCTCAAAACTTTTTACGGTGAAAAAGACTGCGTTACGATTTGGCGAGACTGGCATACTTTAACAAGTATGCTTTTATGAGGATCAGATTTTAATGTATTCTCTCTAGAGGTAGAATCACGGAATGTACTGAAAATTATTTGCGGCTATTAGAGCAACGTCATTCAGTAGAGCGGATTTAATGAGCATTTGTAATACGATTTTGACCTAAATGTTTGCGTCATATTGTGCCAAAAATTGATTTATAATTTACTAGCATTTGCTTACGGCTTCGCTCGCGTATCAAAAATCCCACGGGAACATTACATTTTTTGGAGATGAAAGGTACCCTTTATCCTTCTCAGTACTCCAAACTATCCTGTATGCGATTTTTCAAGAAGATTGGTTCAGTAGATAACGCGTGAAGAGGTAACAAACAAACGAACAATTATACAAACTCACTTACGCATTTATAATATTGGTTGGGATGGGATTAATAGAAATTGTTAGCTTACTACTGTTGCTATGCACATATAAATCGAGATATATAAATCGAGAGAGCGTAGGCCCTTAATTGACCTCTTAAGGTGAATAAGGGTCTACGCTCTTTGAAAATTATAAATTTTAATGAAATTTTGAACTAAGTAAATACAAAAATCTCAAGCACAACAAAATGATATATAAAAAGGCTTTGCACCGATTAAGACGTGTTCTTATACATTTCGAATCTTTGTAAAACTTGTATAAAGATTTTACAGTCTAATTTGAACTTGGAAGTTTATTAATTAAAGGTACCTATGCGTTAAGTTTCTGAACGAAAATAAACTTCAGCACGTAATAATCATAAATAGATACATATTTACCAAGTAATTATGGGACTAATTTGAGGGAGGTCCTTCAAGTATAATATTATGTAAATCCCATACATATACTCCAACCAGAGCTTCAGGAGCCCGATGGAAGAACGCATTACTAGCATTTCGCAAGTTAAGCAATACTGAGCGTGGTCCACACTTGGATGGGTGACCACAAGTTGCATAATAATTTCTCGAGCTCCTCCGTGCTTCGGAAGGCACGTTAAACCGTTGTATGGCAGTCGTCAAGCTATCTCAGATGCCTTTAAGCAGCTTGAACTTGGCACAAGTGCTGGCCACCTACACACACGAGATACAATAAATCAACTTGAACCAAAATACTTCAACAATTGCTACTGCAACTTCTAAATTCCTAGTCTAGCCATAAATATTGTAAAAAAGAAAAAAAATATTTTTATATTGTAAATAACATTTATTACTTTTACAATGAAAAGAAATTTAAAAAAACTAGACGAGGGCTAGTCTTCAGCTTTGATGAAGTCAGAAACGTTCGATTTCAACCAAGACTGCGTGGACCAAGCTTTGTGACCCGGTGCCGAGTCTTGCTGGAAGGACCATTCTTGGTTATTGAACATGGTGTTGTAAAGGGGCTCAAGAATGGTATCTTGATACACTTGTGCCGATGTTTTGATACCTTTTTCACAAAAGTACCTATGGCTCAGTCACTCCTTCATAGCTAACACCCCACCAAACCATCACTGAAGTCGGATAATGCCCACGTTGCACTCTGTCGACTAATTGGGAAGCTTTCTTAGAGCTTTGAGCATAAATACGGTCATTTTGTTTGTTAAATTGTTGCTCAATTGTAAAAAAATTCTCATCCGTAAACAAAATTTTTCTGTGACCTCCCTTTACGTACCGCTTCAGTAGTTATTTCGATTTTACCACCATATTCTTTTTTAAATTATCAGTTAAGAAATGACCAGTACGTCTTCTATAGGCTGCAAGTCCTAAGTCATCTTTTAAAATACGCGACATGGTTCTAGGTGCTATCTTCATCTCCCGTGATAAAATCTTTTGCTTTCGGACAGGATTTCTTCGAATTTTTTCCCTTATTGCTTTGACCACCTTTTTCGTACGAACACTACGTGGACGGGCAGATCTTTTTCTGTCACAAACAGAGGTCTCATTGTACCTATTAATAGCCCGGTAAACAAACAGTTGATAATACCAAGTGTATGGAGAGTTTTAAAAATTGCATTTCGCTCCATACCTACTTTGTGTAATGCAATCACAGCGATTCGGTTCTCTTTATCACCCCACTCCATTTTAATATCGCAAAATATTGTACAATGTATTCGCGCCAAAATAAGAAAAGACAATGAAAAGTCATATAAAAATAAAGGATTCCAAATTCAAATGTAATATTTTGTTTATTTTTAATTGTAACAGTATTTATGGCCAGACTAACTACTACTTGAATAAGAATGGGTTTCAGTCTTAGATCATTTAATACAGGATAAGCCTAACCTGCGCGTTCCCCTCTGCCGAAGTATAAGACCGCATGCTCTAATACGTTCATAAAAACTAGTTGCGTAATCGATTATGATCATTATGTGCATCGGTAAAGTATCGAAAGGACGT
This sequence comes from Acrobasis repandana, assembly GCA_963576875.1. NCBI lineage: Eukaryota > Metazoa > Arthropoda > Insecta > Lepidoptera > Pyralidae > Acrobasis > Acrobasis repandana. Next base: position 10,305,198 of record OY756223.1, on the reverse strand, counting down.
CTACAAGTGCTCGATTAAAAATGCCAAATTGTGCAGTTAACGCATGTAAAAAGAGGTCAAATAGTTCTAATCTTAGTAAAGATGGAATAACCTTTCATTTGTAAGTATTTTTTTATTTTATTAACATTGATTTCTATTTAAATGTAATTACTTAAAAATCGATATAATATCTTTCAGTTTAGATTACGGCAAAAATAATCGAGTCAAGTTTGCAACTGCTTTACTTTTTGAGTGACGAGACATCGCATTATTATCGATGTCGATAAAAATTACATTTCCTTGATATAGTTTTATTTGTGATATAATTTTAATATCGAAATATTTTAATTTTTTAAAAAGCTTTTATTTAGTTTTACCTGTCCCGTTGTCTGTCTGTCTGTAATCAAATCTTGCAAGTTAAATTTGACCCACTTCCTGGTTTCCGATTGAGCTGAAATTTTGCACGCATACGTATGTCGCGTGACAATGCAATATTATGACAACATGGATCTGATCTGATGATGGAGCTGGAAGGTGGCCATAGGAACTCCATGATTAAACGACATAACCCCATCAAGTTTGGGCTCGTAATATTCATCTTGACGAGTATTTTGTCTTTAGATGGTATCCAGGGTCTGATGATAGTGCTGCAAGGTGGCCATAGGAACTCCGTGATTAAGGACATAGCCCCATCCAGTTTGGGCTCGTATGATTTGTCTTGACGAGTATTTTGTCTTTAGATGGTATCCAGGGTCTGATGATAGAGGTGAAAGGTGGCCATTGGAACTCCGTGATTAAATGACATAAGCCCATCGAGTTTGGGCTCGTATGATTCATCTTGACGGGTTTTTTGTCTTTAGATGGTATCCAGGGTCTGATGATGGAGCTGGAAGGTGGCCATAGGAACTCCGTGATTAAACGACATAACCCCATAACCCCATCTATATACCTATGTATTTATTATAAAATATACAATCGTTGAGTTAGTATCCCATAATACAAGTTTTTTAGTTTTCTGTTTCGGCTATTTCTTCTTCACTTCGCAAGTTCTTTGGCATCCTTGAGTATATAACTTTATTATATTTGGAGAAGAAAATGAGGACAAGCAGCACAGCTACGAATTCAACCGGGAACGCGCTTAGATGATGAAGAAGATGATAAAATATATATTGTCGAGTTAGTATCCCATAATTAAGTTTTCTGTTTCGGCTATTTCTTCTCCACTTCGCAAGGTCTTTGGCCTACTTGGGTGACCATATTATATTTGAAGAATAAAAAGCGGGGAAGCGTCACAGCTAAGGATGCAACCGAGAACGCGCTTAGATGAAGAAGATGATAAAATATATATTGTTGAGTTAGTGTCCCATAATACAAGTTTAAATACTAAAAAACTTGTATTATATTGTAGTATGCTTGAAGCGCCACGTAGGCAGTTTAAATAATAAAACTTGTTAAACTTATTAACAAGTTTTATAGTATTCGTGAAGCGCCACGTGGGCAGTATAAATAATAAAACTTGTAAAACTAAATAGATACTAAACAAGTTCTATTATTTAAACTGCTCACGTGGTGCCTCACGTGACGTATCTATCTCGAATTTCCGACATAACTATATGAAAACATTTCAGAGTTAAAACGAACGTAATTTTTTTTTCCGAAATATCGATGTCGATATTTTTTTTTGTTGTTCAATCCTTTTGCACTAACGGTGTATTATTACGTGTACATACACATTTGTTTTAGTGTGAGTCTTGCTAGTGTGCAGAAAATAAACTAGTGTGTCAATTTTACGTAAGTGTGCGTTTATAACGACACAAATTATTTTTGTGACTGTGTGTGTTTTTTTGATGTAGTAGTACCCTCCCCCCGCACCAAAAACGGCAGAAAGTTTTGTAAGAAGATTTGTCTGCGTAACTTATCCTGTATTAAATGATCTAAGGTTTCAGTAGATATTTTTGGCGCTATAAATAAAATAGATTACAATACTATAAGTGCTTAATATCATTAAGATTGGTTTTAATATTACTTTGTGTTTATTTAATGTTAGTAGATATATTTAATTGTAGTGCCCTTGCAGGGTCCCATGCTGTACATAACTATTTATAGTGATTTTGTAAACCTTCACCACACATGGAAACAATAAACGAATTGAATTGAATTGAATTACAAATGATCAATCAGTACGTGATAGCAGTTTTTTTTTGGGTCCATCTTTTTAAATACTTATCATAAAATTTTTAAATTATGACTTATATAACGTCCAACAAAATATACTGTAACTACTTTAAGAGTGACTTCAGTCCATGATACTGAACAACTTTCCCCAAGGAACCTAAACCTAAACATGAAAAATAATTTTTGGCTTCCCACACATATTCGGATCAGCTGATCGAGCAATTTGTATGGGAGGCTAAAAAATATTTTTCATATTCCGATATATGTTCCTATGGTAAAGTTGTTCAGTATCATGGACTTATTTTACTCTTAAAATTGTTTCAGTATATTTTATTAGATCCTGTATATAGTTGACACAAATTTGAGAATAGTGACCCAAGGCGGATATTGATATTCCCTTTTTTGTTATTTATAGTTGATGCTTTGATATGTAAAACTAATCAAATGTCTTTTAGGAAAATAAATTGTTAATTACTATTTTATATGACTCTACAAAAATACTGAAATTATATTATTAGTCTGGTTATTAAATTAGTATAATGTTTAAAAACTATTTTCAATCTGAAACTACTCAGATAAATACATAGAAGCACAGAGGAAATTATGCAATGTACTTACTTACAAGTATATGTAAGTTAACATTTAGAACAAGTAGTGAAAAGGTATTATATGAACTTTGCCAAATACCATCTTTCTATTCTATTTTAGAGCTGCATATATGCCGCAACACCGCCTTACAGCCGCGTGTTTTGTAGTATACATGTGTATAAACGCTCTAACTATCGCACTAAAATCTAAAATACCTGTCATTCATACCTTCATTATTTTTGGAGAAAACAAAATTATTCTAAATAACAGCCCTATGGCGCTTGTGTTCAAATATCTATAGGCAAACTAATTAGCCAGATGTCTAATTGACGTCTTCAACCAAGCTCTAAAACCAGACTGACTTACAATTACTCATACGATAAAAGGTTCTTCAGACAACAAGCGCATAACTCAAAGATCGTTGAACAAACTGTTTTCTAGATACAATCTGCTAAAGACTAATTGGCGGTCCGCTTAGACGGTATTCAGTGAGGAATCGCCGTAATGACCGATATTTCGCTCGCTCGCCGGAAGTCCCAAACAGCGTTATCACAAATTAAAAAGACTCCATAAAGATAGCTTACGGATATTTAAGTTAATATTCCTTTTCCTTGTTTGTTATTATTTCCATCCTTGGTCGTGGTCCATCTGCTTCACAACATTCTTGTACATTAGAAGACTATCATTGAAAGAAAGATAGAAGGGTAAAAGCACCAGGAAGACCGAGGCATAAAAACAGATAAAGGAGAAGATTAATGTCGAGTCGTACAGCAAAGTGAAATAGTTGGCGGATGAGAGAGACAAATGAATGATTTATACTCCACCGACAAGAGCATAAAATATAGATAGACATTGAGAGACATGACTTAGGAGCCATTTTTGTTAATGGGTCTTAAGCGCAGTCAAACAATACGCACATAGCCGGCCAGACAGTTTAAAGAACGCCAAGTGCGTTCATTACACATTATATAAGTACCTACATAACTTTGTTTCTATTTTTTTACTTTTCAAACCAGCTTTCAAGTTTAACTTTGAATATTAAAGAAAATAAAAAATAAAAACAGTTTTTCAAAATGTGAATACAAAGAAACAAAACAACAGATTTGTTGACGCTATGATCAAACTTTTTAGGGATAGTGAAAGCTTAGTACGAGAATGTACGAAGCATCAATTCGCTACTATCCCTAATTTGTGGCGCTATTATCTCTATCGCACCTACGCAACGCTGAAATATTACACTCGAACAAATGAATATCGTTACAAAAGATTTGATTCTTTTGTTTATCTTGTCTATACTTTGTCTTCCGTGTAATTTTTTGATGACAGAAAGATTTATTGTCTGCGATCCGTACAATTGATTGAATTCTTATAGGGTTTCCTTTAATCTACAAGCATCGAACTATATATCGTATTTTTTTCAAAATTTTAGGCTCAGTAGTTTCGGAGATTAGGGGGGGGGGGGGGGATGGTCAATTTTCGTCTTCTTTTATGAATAAAATCAAAACTATTTTTTTAATAATTATAACACAAATATATTTAAGATCCTCATAACGAGCCCTTTCATTTGATATATGACACAGAAAGGTTTGCAAAACTTTTTTTTTCAATTTCCTAATTTGTCCCCCGAAAATGACGATTTAAAAAACATATTTATTTACTTTGCACATATGTGTTTGGGTCATAGGATTACACCATCCTACTAAATTTCACCTGATTCGGTCCAGTAGATTCGGAGCAGACAGAGTACTTTTGATAACATTAACTTACAACTCAATTGTTTAGTGTATTTTAAATTTGAGATTTCTCTCAAATTTTATAATACCAAAAGTAAAGTTATATTTTTATCAGATGCTTCTACAGGTATTGGATATAGAAAAAGCAGAACCTAATTTAACTATCCAAAAACAAGGTAGTGTGCTCCTCTAGAGGTTTGTAACCCCGTCTCCATCATTCATTTACCTTCAGACTTATATAAAATTAGTGGAAGGTGTGTCTGTGCGTCATCACCCAATATTGCCATCGCCGTGGCGACTTGTAGCTGTTATATATTATATAGTTTTAGTATGTACTCAAATATATAACAGTACATTATGTACAAGATAAAGTCTATACTGGGTGATTTTTAAACACCAGCTTAATTATAGCAAGACCATGATACTGAACTAATTTCTCTAAAAATTTTTTTGCGGTATGTGCCGTAAAGTAGGTTTATGATGCAGAGGTACATTTCACAAGTATAAATATGTATGTCGTCGAAAGATAGTTGCATATTTATTTTGCCTTCTGATTGTAGGGGATGCAGACAGTCGCTACCAGTCTCTCGCAAACTCGATAAAACAAAAGTCATTAACTTTAGCATCGCCAAATGAACGGAGGCACCAGGATCATTGGCACTTAAACTTCATAATTGTTGTGAACCCTCAACAAATGCTTGTGACCGTTCGGTTCTAGAACACGTAACCCACAATGACATTAAGTAAGGCGTTTACATAGATAAGCATCTGACTTGGCGCAGACAAATCGAATACGTCAGCAACCGTGTCAGAAAATTGTTATAACTATGCCTTGCGTAGACTTGTTTATTTTCTGTTGCTGACGATAAGCTCCTAAAAACTAATTTTATCCTGCTTTATGCCTGTCGGTCTTAAACCACTGCATAATAAGCTGTCAACGAAAAAACACACCTTATTAAATCGGAACGGGCCCATCGTGCCAACGACCAATGCGCTACAGTATAAATGACGTGTATTCCGAAGCTGTCCCATTAAAAGTAAGACAACTGTTACTGCAGATGCACTAAGATTTCATAAAGCAGCTATTAAAACAAATCTACCCGCCGCTTACAAAGAAAACCTCAGTGGAACAAGACCAAATCTAAGGTGGATTTCAGTCATAATCATACGCGTACATGGGACATTATCTATACAATAAAATAAACAACACTCTAAACGTTCTTCCTCTAAGACTAGCTAAAAATTCTTTTAAGAATTCCTGCTCACTCCACCGACTTTTACTCGCGGTCTTTGTCTGTTCGAGCCGTACGTCTATGGAACTTACTACCACTTACTATCCGACGCGCCCAAACGCTAGCCAGCTTTAAATCCCAAGTAAAATCGCATTTTCTATCCTTATGAAAGGTAATTTCCTTCCCTTGTTTCCACTTAGTTTCTTCATTTTGTCTTGTTATGTTTTCTTTGTGTAAGTTGTATGTATGTATTTAAGTATTAGATGTATGTATGTTTATTCTAATTATTGTATATAAGTATGTTTATTATATTGACCACCCCGCACTACCTAATTTCCCATCATTTTTTTCTATATAAACGAGGTTGCCTGGAAGAAATTGCTTAGCGATAAGGCCGCCTTTTGCGCATTTCCTAATTTTTAAGATAATTATGTTCTGTTTTTTACTTTTGTGCAATAAAGGGTATTGTATTGTATTGTATTGTAAAAAAAACAATACTATGTAAACACGGAAAATATAATAGGCTGCCTACCCTCTCCCATCAAAAATCCTCCACTCCCTTTTCTCTTTACTACAGTTACTGTTTACGCAATGGCAACCCCACCGCAGTGGAGCCCCCTGACGGAAGGAAGAGTAGGAACCTCGCAACCATCCGCCCATCTTCATCACGTGACGGGCGGTTATTGACGGTCAACCAATAAGCTCGGTTTACCACGAATTTTGTACATATACCATTGGTCGAAATTGTTCCCACCACCTCTATCCCTGATACATGTAAAATTCAAAATCAAAAATATACTCGTCATCAAACTTCCCATCAGACAACTGCATTTTCATTTCTCTCAAAATTCACCACCATTAACGGCAAATCAATAAATATCCAAAATTATCTACACCCGCCGATACATCGCTTGGTCCTTCGAGCCGGATAAGAAACCAGCACCTACGGATCTTCGCAAGGTGCCCAGTGAATTCCAGTGAGTGTGGTGAGTGTTGCTTATTACCCAGGGTCCGGTACAGCTGTGTGCCGCTGCAAGCACAAACTGTCCTGACCAGCATACGATATTCGCACGTAAGTACCTCATCTTCTCATAATCCGCCAAAATGCCGTTAACGTCCGATTCTGAAAATGTACCTAAATCTCGCGATAGGTCCCCTTATAGATATTCTTCTGACGATAAAACTGAGCAAATCATTCGTGATCTAATTAAAAAACGGGGTATCATAAAGGGAAGGCTTACCAAATTTTCAAATTACTTAGAATCCGTTAGTGTTACGACCTCAAACTCTCAATCGAAAATAGATTTAAAATTACGCATAAAAGGCGCAGATCGTTTGTTCTCCGAATTCGATAATATTCAAACTAAAATTGAAGAGAATATTTCCGATAGTTATATTGATGAGCAATTAGATCAACGTCAGCAGTTTGAGGATAGCTACTATAGTACACTAGCCCGAGCTGAATCTATTCTCAATGAGAGTGAGGTCACTAGCGAGTCCAAATCATGCAATCACGGCACTTGTTCAAACAAACAGTCATCAGTAAAATTACCTACCATTTCGCTGAAGTCATATGATGGCTCGTCATTGGAAACTTGGTTGTCGTACAGGGACACATTTATTTCACTAGTACACAATTCCACTGAAATTAGCGACATCCAAAAGTTCCACTATTTAAAATCATCCTTAACGGGTAGTGCCGAATTAGTCATAAGCGGGATTAAACTTTCTTCTAGCAACTACGCGGTTGCATGGGAACTCTTATTAAATAGGTACGACAACACTAGGTTATTGGTGCAAAGCCATGTCAAAGCACTGTTTTCTATACAAGCACTGACTAAAGAGTCACCTTCACTTTTGCGCAAACTCATTGACACCATCATCAATAACCTACGCTGTCTAAAAACCCTAGGTGAGCCTACAGAGTATTGGGATACGCTTCTTATATATATTGTAGTCACTAAGTTAGATAAAACCACTGAGCGGGAGTGGGAGCAGCATAAAGGTACGCTATTGTCTAACTCTGATGTCAAGGTCAAGTTGAAGGTAGATCAATTATTGCAATTTCTCAGGGATAGGGCTGATTTGTTAGAAACGTTGGCACTTTCACATAGCAAGGATAATCAGAGTAATTCTGAACTTAAAAATTCAAATACACACACTAAATCTCATTTATCACAGTGTAACGTTTCCTCAAATAAGCCACAGTTTTCCGAGCGATTCTCACACAAAGCTTGTTTGATGTGCAAGGGTAAACATCCAATTTACTCGTGTACTAAATTTTTAAACTCAGATTTACAATCCAAAATTAAATTCGTAAGCGATCACAAGTTGTGTGAGAATTGCTTGCGTTCCAGACATGTCGTTGATGATTGTAGGTTTGGTCCGTGTAGGCAATGCAACCTAAAGCACAACACACTTATTCATCCTAATACGCATAACACTTCCGTTTGCAATGCAAGTTCCCACGCGATCCATACCGACCGACTGCAGGCGGCCTCGGAAGATGCACCGCTTAGCCCCACTACGGCTCAATTACAAATTTATCATAAAAAACAAGTTGACAATCCGGTTAGCGATATCCATATGAACACTCACACTAGTACACAGTGCGGAAGTGTACCAGTCCTTTTGTCAACTGCACTAGTCGAGATCCGTGACAAATATAATAAATATCACACGGTATGCGCTTTACTCGACAGTGGTAGCCAAAGCTGTTTTATTACGCAATCACGCAATCAATTTAGACATTCCATTATTACAGTCCACTAATGAAATACGAGGAGTAGGTAATTCAGTATCACAGTCGACGCAAACTTGTGATATTTGTATAAAATCAAGCCTAAGTACCTACACAATGCGCCTTAAGTGTTATGTTCTACCAGAAATTACTTCGACTTTGCCAGCTATACATGAACAAAGCGCGCAGTTTAGGATTCCTGACCATGTACAGTTAGCAAATTCAAATTTTTTAGGTCGTTAAAAAATTGATATTTTGATAGGTGCTGATAAGTTTTGGGACTTGTTAGTAGATGGCAAGATGCGCTTACCAAACGGTCCGTTCCTTCAGAATACCAAACTAGGCTGGATTATTTCGGGACCCATCCATCACAATACGCGCAAAAATGGGCAGGTTCAGTGTAATTTTTCTCAGTCTATCGACTTACAATTACGCAAGTTCTGGGAGCTCGAGGAGCTACCTAAACCTCTTGATACGCTAACAGATGAAGAGCGGGCATGTGAGCACTTATTTGCTACCACTACCACGCGCAACAGTGAGGGCAGATTTATTGTTCGCATTCCTCTCAAAGAATCACCTGAGGTTTTGGGTGAATCACTTCCCCAGGCAGAACGTCGGTTCTTTTCGTTAGAAAATAGGTTATCACGCGCACCTAATAGTTACAAACAATTATATATTAATTTCATGCGAGAATATGTCGAGCTGGGTCACATGACTCAAGTTAGCAAACCAGCTAAATCTCACTATTTTACTCCTCACCATGGAGTGTTTCGCGAACATAGCACTACAACAAAACTTCGCGTTGTATTCGACGCGAGTGCAAAGACTAGTAGTTCCAAGTCGTTGAACGACCTTGAGATGGTAGGACCCCCTATACAGGGTGATTTGCTAGCCATACTGTTGCGCTTTAGGCAGTTTAGGTACACCGCTATTTCGGATTGTGAAAAAATGTATAGGCAGGTATTAGTTACACCTTCTCAGCGCGACCTCCAGCTCATCATCTGGCGTGAGGATCCATCTCAACCTCTCCAGTTTTATCGCTTGAACACTGTAACCTACGGTCAAGCTGCCTCAGCTTATCTTAGCGTAAGATGCTTAAAGCAGCTAGCAGCCGAGTACTCTGACCTCAACGTGCAAAGGCTTGTCCGCGATGACCTTGACGTAGATGACCTTTTGACCTCTGAAGATGACAAAATGGAATTATTAAAAAATTGTAAAGGCGCAGTTGCATTGTTGCGTTCAGGATGCTTTCCACTGCACAAATGGAAATTCAATTTTCCAATTGAGGCTGACTCATGTGACTTCTTAGACTCAGCCACTTTTAAAGACTTAAATTTAGGCGAACAAAGTCAATGTCGCACATTAGGTTTGGGTTTTTGTAACAATACTGACCAAATTAATTTCAATTCGCTTTTTCAAAATCAAAAGGATAATAAACCCATTACTAAGCGCTTAATTTTGTCAGTCGTTTCTCAAATTTTCGACCCGCTAGGTTTATTAAGTCCGTTTGTCATGATAGGTAAAGTGTTGTTACAGAGACTTTGGCTATTAAAATTGCAATGGGACGACCCTCTCCCAGCTGATGTCGTAAAGGCATGGAACCGGTTTCTCGACAGTCTGCCTTATCTATCCAATATAACCGTACCGCGTCATGCGTTTCAATGTAACTCGACAAAGATAGAATTACACATCTTTACAGACGCCTCACAAACTGCATATGGTGCATGTATATATGTGCGTACTATACGCGAAAGCCAGGTAGTCGTACGCCTTCTTATCTCTAAGGGAAAGGTCTCCCCGATCTCCCCGGTCAGCATGCCGCGCTTAGAACTGACAGCAGCTTTACTAGGTGCTAGGCTTTATGATAAGGTTCGCGCTTCAGTCACTCGTCCGATCGATGACTTAATGTTTTGGACAGATTCCACAATTGTTTTAGGCTGGCTGCGTATGTCGCCTTCTTTACTCAAAACTTTTGTACAAAATCGCGTTGCTGAGATACACGATCTGACGAGTGAATTTTCATGGCGTCACGTGAGCGGTAAGGAGAACCCAGCAGACCTAGTTTCGAGAGGTACCAGTCTAATAGACCTTTCTACATCAGACCTATGGTGGAACGGTCCCAATTTTTTACGCGAAATAGATTTTATTAATAATTTAAATTGTAACTTAAATAATATTTCTTCGTCCGAGCTACCTGAGCTTAAATCAAACTCAATTAATTCATTGGTAGTCAAAAATAATGATAACGAAGCTGAGTCATTATTTCCATTTCATAGGTTTTCGCAATACAATCGCATGTTACGTTCTACAGCTTATTTACTTCGTTTTATTCATAATGCGCGCAACAAAACAAATAGGCTGTCGGGCGCGATCACTGTCGATGAGCTTAGGAATGCAGGTAGTACGCTCGCCCGGTTATCACAACAAGAATCGTTCAAAGATACCTACTATTTACTTAATCACGGAAGGGGTCTCAAACCAAAACACAAGCTCGCTAGTTTGAGTTTATTTATGGACGATAACCATGTAATACGCGTAGGTGGTAGAATAAGGAATTCTCCCGACTTTGACTATGGCAAAAAACATCCCGTACTATTGTGTAGTAAACACCATTTTACTATTTTGTTATTTAGACATGAGCACATTCAATCATTGCACTCAGGCCCACAGGCACTCCTTTATCTTATACGCGAAAACTGGTGGCCTGTGTCGGGCAGAAACTTGGCTCGTAAAGTGTCTCATCAATGCGTTACCTGTACGCGCCTTAGAGAAAAAACGCTAAACCCATTTATGGGCGATCTTCCTAAGGAACGTTTAGTTACGTCTAGTTTTCCCTTTTTTCGAGTCGGGTGCGATTTTGCTGGTCCTGTTTTTATTCTAAACCGTAAAGGCAGAGGTGCTCAGTTAGTCAAGAGTTACATTTGTCTGTTCATTTGTTTTTCTACGCGCGCAATCCATTTGGAACTGGTTAGTGATCTCACTACTGACGCTTATCTACTCGCTCTTAAGCGCTTTATATCGCGAAGGGGTAAGCCGTCTGAAATATTTTTGGACAACGATCGTAACTTTGTAGGTCTACGTAATGATTTTGCTCAGTTTCTTGCACAATGTAGTTCAGACATTATTGAATACGCTCATAGCCAGTCCATAAAATTTTCATTTATTGTACCTCAAAGTCCGCATTTTGGAGGATTGTGGGAGACTGGGGTGAAATCGTGCAAATATCATTTGCGACGTGTGATAGGCAATGCTCATCTCACTTTCGAGGAATTTACCACGGTACTCAGCCAGATCGAAGCAGTACTCAATTCCCGTCCGCTGATACCGCTATCCACGGACCCAGATGACCTGCAGCCACTCAGCCCAGGACATTTCCTCATCGGTCGTCCTCTCACCACTCCTGTTTATGCGGAGGACATCAAGGATGCTCCAGAACATCGCCTCAATCGCTACCAAAGGGTGGAGCAGTGTCGGCAGCAGTTCTGGTCACGTTGGTCGAAGGAGTATATCTCGGAGCTGCAGGCACGCATAAAATGGAGGGACAATACAGCCGAGCTTCACCCAGATACTCTCGTCGTCGTGAAGGACAACAATCTTCCTCCTCTCAAATGGCAACTGGGTCGAGTCATCAAAAGCATACCCGGAAAAGATGGCATTTCACGAGTTGCTGACATCCAGACGTCCTCGGGTATCATCAGACGCCCCTATGTAAAGATTTGTCCTCTCCTGGAGAATGAAGACGTAGAGAAATCTTTTTAAAGCTGATGCTTTCAAGGCCGCGGGCATGTTTACGCAATGGCAACCCCACCGCAGTGGAGCCCCCTGACGGAAGGAAGAGTAGGAACCTCGCAACCATCCGCCCATCTTCATCACGTGACGGGCGGTTATTGACGGTCAACCAATAAGCTCGGTTTACCACGAATTTTGTACATATACCATTGGTCGAAATTGTTCCCACCACCTCTATCCCTGATACATGTAAAATTCAAAATCAAAAATATACTCGTCATCAAACTTCCCATCAGACAACTGCATTTTCATTTCTCTCAAAATTCACCACCATTAACGGCAAATCAATAAATATCCAAAATTATCTACACGCGCCGATACAGTTACACACAATCCGCTAGATGACAACAAGTCAAATCAGACACTTTTCTAAATGTCAAAACAAACATTTTCTATGGGATTTGTATGAAATACAAAACCGTGACGTCATAGATGGAGTCAAACATCGCTCTTAATATCAGTTTTTCTGCATTAAAAAATCTAAAATCATGTTGAAAATGTATATGATCAATAAAAGTGACACTATTTTGTGACGTTTTATTGTCACAACAGTACCAAATAATTTATTTTTGACCCAGTCATCCACTCAATTGCACAATTTAGATAAGTACACTAAATTATCTGTGGCAAAAGAGACTGATGCCCACAACACAGGGGACCCTAGTGTGGGACCAGTGATATATTTATAATTTTATCTCGTAATCTTTGGAGCAATAATGTTATTAAGTATATTATCATATACTACACAGCTACATACAATGATTTAATAATAGATAACAAAGATTTACCTACTTATTCGTATCAATTATAAACCATGAGTAAACAATATACGCTACGAGACAAGCGAAGCGCTTACAATTGAGTTACTCAACAATTACCTTCAGCGGAATACATTGCAATGTTTTTGAAACGGGATACGCACTCCAATAACAAATTATCAATCAAAGTTGAAAACAAACGCGGGCGTGGGAGATAGGCGGGGGTGATAGAGGGTTGGTGAGGGGGGAGGGGGTTTGATAGGCGCCAGACTGACTGGCGGCGGCGACTGCACGCGGGTGCATCCTGCGCAGGTGCTCTCCCTGCCGCCGCCGAAGAACCGACCTCACCCCCGACTTCACCCGACCAGCTTCGACATACGATCATGAATTCGTGACGCATGACCTGACGTTAGTAAATTGTAGACGTCTCATATTCACAAATTCGCCCACGCATTGTATAAATTATCTGTGGCATAAATAACTGTGACGTAACTTACTGATTTGTATCTTGTGAAAATGAAAGCGATGGAATGTAGCAAGTACGAGTATGTTACTATAAGCGCTATAGTAAATTCTTTGACAGATTTTTTTTTGTGGTCGAGAATAAAAGTAAACGGAACAAAATGGAATAAGTTCTCTCCAACTTTTTGGTATAAACTACTTTTATAGTCAAGCGGTTTCTTTTATCGAGATTGTCATCGTTTTATAATATTTTACACCTTTAGGACTACAAAACTTGCGCAAGTTTCGACACTTTCTTGGTAGTATTTTATTGTGTGACAAGTTCTATTCATAAAATACAAAATTAACGATTTTTTTATAACAATAGCGTAAAGGCGATCTACATATATTATGAACAGTTTTGTAGAACACATATCAACGTTAATAGTATGGTGTACTTAATTATATGAAATAAATAAAAACAGTCGTTATTTAGAAAATGTATGCGCATGCATAGTAAGCCTTCCCATGTATACTATGCCATGCATGTGCGACAGTGCGTGAATACAATATCAATACCCTAACTGGAAACAATTTTACGTTTCCAGTAAGGGTATTGCTTGTAGACAACTCAAGAGCGGTGAAGGATGGCTGCAAAGGAAATCAACTGACACTGGACTGAACCTTTTAACTTGACGCGTATAGAACTCGTATAAAAAGGACGAACAACTTTATTTTCGACGCGTCGTTTGACTTTGTCCACAAAGTAAGAGAGATCAAGTAAACAACATTACAAAGAAACCGAACGCCAGTATTTCAAGATATTTTCGTATAGTTTTATTTGTCGTACAAACATTGTTTCACAAATTGGTGTACCTTGCAAAAGAATCAAATTTACAATGGCGCGATCTGAAAACAATCGGAATATATGGTGGAAAATATAAATTATGTTGTTTCACACTTTCTTTGTTTATTGTGTTTTTGTGATATGAACTCCTGCTTTGTAATTTTCTAACTTAGGTAAATATTTTGTAAGGGTTTTGTTATACTTACTAACTTTTAATTGCTTGTAATTTTAAGGTCTTTAAACTGTTTGAAACACTTGAAATACCAATGAAATAAGTTACACCATTGATTGTTTACAATGGGGTTAAATGGGGATCAATTTATCTTACTTTTCCATTTTGCGGTGCATTCATGTAGATTAGCTATAAGTACCTAGTGATTGCAGTTGTGACACCACTTCTATTGGCAAAGTATTTTCTTAAAATAATCCAACCGCTTTCGTACAACAAACAACCCAAGTGTATGTGGCACCGTCGCCGTTTCTTAAAAATTCATACAATCTCGCAGTTTGAAAGTATCGACTACTTCGTAGAACGGCACGCATTTAAATTGAACCTACTCGCACTTAACCGTGTTTTGTTTTAAAATATTCAACCTACATAAGGAGTAAAAATAAAATCGTACAAGAATAGCGGCGAAAGGGAAATGACCTCATTCTGCTCCATTCTAGTTATTCGAAACCTTCTCACGCAGGCATCCATAAAGTTTATTTTTAGTAGGGCTTGGACGTATCTGGCGATCGGCGATTAGATTCAAAACTCCAATTAAGGCGAGCAGTAAGGTGGCCGGCTTTTAGTACAGACGATGACTGCGCAATTTTAGAGTGTCTGGACTTTAAATTCACCCAAACACTAAATAAAATGATGGACACGGTAAGTTATTTATGCGAACATGCCTAATATACTATTTACAAATTTAATTATAACTAGCTGTGCCCGCGACTTCGTTCGCGTGGTTGTCGGAACGTAATGTTATATAGCCTAAAGCCTTCCTCTATAAATGAACTACCCAACAAAAAAAGAATTTTTCAAATCGGACCATTAGTTCCTGAGATTAGCGCTTTTGAACAAACAAACAAACAAACAAACAAACTCTTCCGCTTTATAATATTAGTATAGATTACTAGCTTTTCGGGCGCTGCGCGGGCTAAAAGCAGCCCGCGTTTTTTTGTGCAGCTGTTGAATTTAATTAAATGTCCAGTTGAGATAATGAGTAATAAAACTAGCCAAGTGCGAGTTAAACTCGCGTGGAGAGGGTTCCGTACAATTGATTGAATTCTTATAGGTTTTCCTGTAATCTACAAAATATATTTCGTATTTTTTTCAAAATTTTAGGCTCAGTAGTTTCGGAGATCAGGTGGTCAATTTTCATCTTCTTTCATGAATAAAATCAAAACTATTTATTTTATAATTATATTTTTTTTAAATTTCCTAATATCCCCCGAAAATTACCCTTATTTAAAAAAAATATTTATTTACTTTGCACATATGTGTTTGGGTCATACCAAATTTCACCTGATTCGGTCCAGTAGATTCGGAGCAAATTGGCTGTGACAGACGGACGGACAGAAAGACGCACGAGTGATCCTATAAGGGTTCCGTTTTCTCATTTTTTGTACGGAACCCTAAAAAACTATCAAAAACACATCAAAAAATGTGTGAGTGGCTACTTAGGATCAAAAATCTGAATGCAGTTTCGAGTTTTGTGGGGCGCTTTACTCCAGCACACAAAATTTTAGATCAGTCGGATGTTCCAGTAGGACCTTATGAACGAATTATTGACTCAGCGAGCGAAGCGAGTGAGGTCTCTAAATCAAGTTGGGGGCGAAAACACATTGTTTGTATGTATGTATGTATGTATGTATGTTTGTACCGCGATAACTGCCGAACCGATGGTCCGATTTTGATGAAATTTCGTAGGCATGTAGGAAATATCAATAGAATTTTTAAATTCATTGGGCTTCAAAATCGGTTCAGTAGTTTTTGAAAAATTTAAAAAATAAGTATAAAATCGCGAGGTCTAAGTTCACGGCAAATTCAAGTTCAAGTTTTGGAAAAAAATCACGCCTAACCCCAACCGTTTTTGCAGGCCGTATCAGGTTTCTGCAGAACTTTAACTTCTTTGGTACTCATTGAAGCACCCTCTACACGATACACGGTTGGTATATCAATCATTACTCCTGTTACACTGGAACAAGTCAAACAACTATGTCAATCAGTGAGTGGTATTGTAGGTTTATATTTAACTAGTAGTTCGCCGCGAACTTAGACCTCGCGATTTTTTATTAATATTTCAAAAACTACTGAACCGATTTTGATGCCCAACAAACTTAAAAATTCTATTGATATTTTCTACATGAATTTCAAATTTCATCAAAATCGGACCATCGGTTCGGCAGTTATCGCGGAACAAACATACATACATACAAACAATGTGTTTTCGCCCCAACTTGAATTATAGCCCTCACTCCCTTGGCTCGCTCGTTCAATGATTAATTAAAATGATATATATCGAAATAGAGATGATACAAGTGTTACCCAAGAGTATGCTTGTGATTCTTTTTCTCCATAGGATATTACATTAAATCATGTTACGGTTATGTTATCTCATGGGACCACGATATGTTATCTCGTGATAGTTCAACAACATAGTAAAATAAATTATATATCTACGAGAACAATGTCAGGAAAACTCGCCTTAAGGGTCAGCAGAGTGGGCTCGAATCGGGATCTTCAGCGCGGTCAATTGCGGTGGCCGCCGGAAGCGGCGCCACCGTCGCCGCTGCTGGTACACTAATTGGGCCTATTACAGCTATAGCTCGATCTTGCCCTTTAATTACACTTTAATTGGCATCCAAAATTTATTTATTTCTTCATGCTGACGTTTTTGTTGTCAATTTCTGTATTTAATTACAGTATTTGACCCGGCATGGGTCATTATAATATGCTTGGTTATACTCCGTATTATGACATGTAATTTGAATTTCAAGACGTATTATTATACTGGTTAAATAAGTAAGTAACAGTAGTATATTAAGAGAAGCCAAGTATAATAATTATTTAATTTTTTACATCTGAAAGTATGTTTATCCCTCATGGACGTAAGACAAAAACTTTTTGTATGTTTTATCTTTGTAAAGGTAAAGACACTTGAGAGTAACTTTGACCTTTTGGCATAATAATGTTGTGGCAAAAAGTTAGCACAAAAACATAATACAACCGACCAGATTCCTAACCCGTATATCGAAATATTCGTTCGAATATTCGACACCCTTTTCGATGACGAATACTCGTGGAGATGTGTTGACTATTTGTGTTGGCCGTCCGCCTGGCCGCTGTCGCGCCGCGTATCGCGCCACCTGCTGATGACGGTCAACTAGATTTATTTACCGGACTGTCATGTTTCATTTTCTTAGCACTTCTTTTTTACAAATTAAAGAATTTTTGTTTATATTACACTATCAAATATTCGGGATATTTACAATGTATCCCCATTTTGTGTCTAATGCCGTGAAACCGTGAAAGCTACAAATCATAATTACTTAATTCAGAAACTAGGCTAAGCACTTTTACACACCGCACTATGCGAGTGCTACGAGATATAGACTTCGTACTACGAGGCTACAATATGCTACATACATGCCGTAGCTTGTAGCGCTACGTCATCCACGTGCGAGTTCTTCGAGGATCGGGATCCGGAGTGTGTATGTGCTACGAGCTACGATTTTTTGCTCAAGCTACGAACCGTATCGGAGCCATCGTAGCGATTAGTACGAGGTATGATTCGGTTGTTTTACGATCGTGTATTCCCGTTGGCTCCATGATTTTCGTCCCATTACGGGACCAAAAGGTAAGTTAAAAAGATCCTTTCCCGTTGACCCCATTGTTCACATAGGCAATGGGGCCAACGTAAGTTAAAATTTCACGTGTCGTTGTCCACTTTATTTTATTTTTTTACACGGAAGTGATATAGGGCTGTTTGTCTAAGACTAAAATGAAAGATATATTATGAATACTCATCACTCATAGAGGGAGGTATTTTGAACTGGTATTTACGGGGATGCGTGGAGCCAATCAGAGCTTTCCAAATAAAAAAGCGGCCAAGTGCGAGTCGGACTCGCCCATGAAGGGTTCCGTAGCAGCAAGTAACATAATATAAAAGTTCTAAAGGTAAATTGCGGTTAACGATTTATGACGTATTAAAAAATAACTATCTATGATACCAAGACCGCTACAGTTTTAATTGAAAGTACATACTTTGAGGTATATACCACATTTTTTTTTGAATTATTTTAGTAATATTTCAAAAGTTACGGTGGGGGGACACCTCAAATTTTAACTTTGTATTAGATTATCTCAAGACTGGGAGGTTTGTTCTACATAGTTTGAAAGCAGTTTTTGTTGCATTTTTAAAAGACCTTTTCAACGATACCCCACACGTTGGGGGTAGTCCAATTAAAATTTTTAAATTCACTTTTCGTTGTATGGATGGGGCTAAAAAATATCATTTTTTCATAATTTTAAAAATCAACTTTTGAAACTTCAATACCTATATCTCCACCAATTTTCGTGAAAATCGGTGCAGTAGCGGTGGAGTACGAGCCCGGATGGACAGACAGACGGACGGACGGACGGACGAACGGACGGACGGACGGACGGACGGACGGACGGACATGACGAAACTATAAGGGTTCCTTGTGGACTACGGAACCCTAAAAACAATGTTATCTGTGCTTTTGTCTTTCGGCTGTATCGCCGCTCGGCACCGCCGACGCATCCTTTTCAAGGTAAAGTGTATTCACACGAAATTTATTTTTAGTAAGGTTTAATGTGTTTTATTTAACATTTCCTTCTCCTTACACCTGTACAAAACCGTTTTATAGAAGGACCTAACTTTTTTCTCACCTCTCATAAAAAGAAAAAAGTGGAAATCATAATTTCGACTTCTAACTAAATAATTAATATCACAATATACGTTAAAACCATAATTACTTTAATGAAATCTTCTTATAAAGTCAATCATTTGTAATTTCAACTTTATGGGGCCAACGGAAATTAAATTTAATTATTTCATTAAATTCCTGTTGGCCCCATTGACTCGTATTGCGGATGGGACCAACGGGAACAAATTTTAACTATTTTATTAATTTC
This sequence comes from Acrobasis repandana, assembly GCA_963576875.1. Lineage (NCBI taxonomy): Eukaryota > Metazoa > Arthropoda > Insecta > Lepidoptera > Pyralidae > Acrobasis > Acrobasis repandana. The sequence goes on along the minus strand of OY756223.1, from coordinate 10,285,767 downwards.
CCGCTGGCCCCATTAATGGGACGACGGGCAATGGGGCCAACGGGAATACACGCTTACGATGATGTGATATAAAAAAAATCAAACTGATGATGACCAAATTGTCATTAATAAAAGTTATTTATATACAAAAAATGGACATAAAATTATTTAGTCAAAATTATATACCTATTATTATTGAAGTGATATGTTACCGGCTGGTTAAATAAACAAGTGTATCAAACAATCGAGTAAAAGACGACAAAACTATTAGATGTTGGAGCGGTAGAGGAGCTAACGAGTGTGGTGGCGGCCGCTGGCGGCGCGCCAGCCAGGGACGGCATAAATTGTGGTCTCCACTCGCCACGCGGGCCGTGCCCGAGCACCGGCACCAAAAGTGAAAACAAACCCCCATTTTATACAATTCCTATTTGAATACAACTCGAATAAATACATATTTTATGATATACGGAAATGATACCAAGGAAAAACGTTTTCTTCAAACTTCGTCCTTTAGTGTCAGCAATTTTCATAACTTATCCGACATCCGTTTATCTTTCTTGTTTCGGTATAATAAGGTACCGATCTTTTAAAGTTTTCTTGTCACAGCTTTACGAAATATTCCATCGACTTATTGGCTTGCACGCGACGAGTAACAGGAGAAGGTTCCAAATTCGTGTCGAAAATAAACGATTGTGGGAATGATATGTGTTCGCTGGATATCGACAGTGAGAAACGGCAAACGATCCCGCTAAATGTGAGCCCAATTTGCCAATGGCAATAAAGAACAAAATAGGCGGTGAATGAACACGAGCAAGTTAGGCTGTAACGGGTACGGACGGACATATGGACTTCCGGCGGCAGAGTTCGACAGCGCCATGGCGGAACTTATAATACTACGTTGGAGCCGCAACGGCATATTGCCTATTGTTTGGCATCTTCAACTTTTGGCATCGAACCTTAACACGACGCCGACTGACTGCACTGTCAGCTTAAGTACTTTACTCCTATAATGTATGAATATTAACGCAAAAGTTTCGAATGTAGAACCATACAAATGTCTACGCTTGACAAATGATATCATGCGGCACTGAACTTAATTACAGGGACATACGACTTCTTTTGTGAATACATAGAAACATTCGTGAATCCATGGAAACAATCTTGAATTAAACGGGGTTTGATAGCACTGCTATACATTATTCAATATACAATTATCAAGGGGCCCAAGTTAAATGTAAGTCAGATAGTAACATATGGGCAAGCGTGGGCCACAATCCATTAATGAAATTAGATATCAGTTAGAGGCTCTAATCGACCATCGCCAGACGTCACACAACAAGCCTCCAAGTTCACAACACAGAATAGATTCTACCCGTCTATTTTCGGAGACTAGTTCTGTAGTAAGACTCCTTGCTTGTCTATATTATTTATGAACTTACAATAATGTTATGCAATTGTCTTGTCATATCGATACAAATATCAACATGCTTTTAACCTAAAAAAACAGTTTTATTTAATTATATAGCACTAGCTGTTAGCCCGCGGCTTCGCTCGCGCAAATTTCGGTTTTACTAAATACTATTTTCAATAACTGAGCAAAATAAAACCGATCACCTTCCTCTATTTATAGTTTTTTAATTCTCTTAATCCAGCTGGTAACTTATATGTAAAGGTTATTGTGAAAAAAAAGATACCTATGTACATTTTTAAATTATTTTTTTACTACCGAAGAATCTCTTTATAAACCACATTCACGGTAATGTAAGTAGCATTGGGAGAAAGGATTATGAGACTATTAGCAGAACTCTCTGGAACATGCCACATAGAATTGTCCGTGTGAGAAACAGTCAGATCTTAAATCTATCCCAGCGACTTTCAATGACTGCCCTTGGGCTTTATTTTTAGTCATTGCGAAGCATAATTTAAGGGGAATCTGAACTGCAATCTCTTGAACTCAAATGGATACTCTGAGGGTATCAATTGAATGCGACGAATGAAAACAGTTTCCTCTTGACCACATCCAGTGTGCTCACTCACAGTAGCCTCGACAACGCAAAACATTTGATCTTTGGAAATCAGACGTAAAAGAAAATCTAGAGAAAGCACGTTTAAACCAAGAATTTAAGCCATACACAAAACAAAGAATTGCTAATGAGTACGAGCCAAATGGTGCAGTCTGGGTTAATCGACCCCTCAGCAAGGGATCCAATCCTGATGTGGTCGAGAAAAGAACGGGATGGTACTCCTACATAATAAAGATGCATAATGGAACTATGAAACGTAAACATGCAGACCAACTAATACCCAGATTGATAGGGAAAAAGGCAGAACCAAAGAGCCACATAATTCAGCCGGAAAATAACCGTAATTCTAGTTATTATTATAGACCAGTTGCTTTACCAGAGGAGAGAGGAGACGACCCAGGCGTTTCACTTCAGCAGCCTGAGCCACAGCCCGGGCCGTCCTGGCAGAAGCAGCCAACGCCGCCTGCCGAGCCGCGCCGCTCTGAGCGGGTGCGCAAACATCCAGATAGATACGGCTTGCCAAGAGGGGAGTAATGTAGAAAGGCTCCTTGCTTGTCCTATTTTATTTATGAACTTACAATAATGTCATGTCATTATCTTTTCATATCGATAAAGATATCAACATGCTTTTTACCTAAAAAAAACAGTTTTATTTAATTATATAGCAGGTTCTACTTCTAATAGACTTCAAAACGTAATTTCCTGTGTTAATATTAAAACGACCTTTCTTTTTTTAACATGACCCTTCCTAACTCGTCAATGCTGGTATAAATATCCCCGAGTAGTCTAAAGAGGGCTACATAATTTAGTCGACTTGCCGATCGATGGCGAATCGGACATCATATCGATGTCATATATTTTGCTGACGAAATTATAATACCACAATTATAATTACAGTGTGATATGAGTCAAATTCTGTATTTGTAGCCTTGTAATTACATGTTCATAGATACAATATTTACGTACGTACCGACTGATTATACACGTTGTTTTTTTTAATCATTTGTTTTCGGAAGTAAAAAAACTCCGCACGGTCGCTGCTGTCGCTGGGCAAAGTCCCCAAGAAGCTTGCGGCATTTTCACGCTGAATGGCAAGACTTAGGTCTATTCAAAATGTGACCCAGAAACTATAAGTCGAGCCAAGATTTTTTAAAAGGTATGTCAAGCTTCTACAACCCACGGCCAAGGTCTTCACAGCAAAATACACAAATATGTATCGCTCTCCTATATCACATTTGCGTCTTTAACATTTTAATATATGGAGATTTTTTTTCGAAATTTGTTAATAAACTATACGCTTCATAAAGCTAAATGGAGCTTAGTGTTTCGGGGAATGCAAATGTAGGTACTCAACTTACATATCGAATGCAAAACATAAAAATGCTATACTTGATAAATATCCTATTTGCGTTACATGACGCGAATAAAATGTGTAAAGCCTCTTGGTGTTTTAACCTTTAGGCTGAATTTACTAATTAATAAAGTAAATTAATTAAATTGAAAGCCCTTCTTTGATGTCATTGAAATCGACGTACTGACCCGTGGGGCCCGCTACATATCTTGTGGAAAGGTTGAGTTACGACTATTATCCGCAGTAATTATTTTAATTGTCGGTGGGCATACCTACTGGCCTTTCTCTTTCAACTTATATTATGCTTTACGGCGCAAAATAAACGAGTAATACGAGCACCTGTAACCTGATGCGAGGTTACATCTAATGGACATCAAAAGACAAGTAGGCTCGTCCTACCTTCCCGCATCTTGTGATCTTTTTGTAAATGAAAATAAAACGCCAAGTCAATCAAGGTAATAACAAGCGTAAATTAGAGGATGCTTCTAAATAGGCGATAGACTAGCAAGCTGTGTGATTAGCAAGTTTCTGCCTATGAGCCGCGTTTTGTTTGATAAACAAGATCTGTGAGTCTTGCAATGGTTATCTCTGTCTATTCCGTAAGGCATATTGCATAAATTTATTTATTTTATGCTCAACATTTATTTTAATAGCATGTTAATTTAATTCCAGTATTTTCCAACATAGTCATTCCTAAACGCTAGTTTAGCGCTAGTTTAAATAAGTACATGTTAATTCTAGCACCTAGTTAAATCTTTGCAATAAATAATACATATATATCCAAGAAATAAGTTTTTAAAAAGGTATCCCAAAATTTGAAATAAAATATCATAAAACCTTACAATATGTTTTTTTACATGGTTCCGTTTATTTGTATGCATGAAACACGTTGTATCCATATCCAGCCAATTTAGTATGAGGTCGACTCCGAAATGCCGTAATCTGTTGAGAGCAGGTCCCACACGTCTGTCCTTGTCATGTTGCCTCAAGTCAAGTCCACAATACGCCTCAGAGGCGTCTTGTTTTCCAGGTCAATGGATTATCCGATGGCTACAACTTTAATTTAATAAATATACCCTTAAGTTAATTAAATGATAACAGTTCAATTTGCTGGTAGAAACGGTAGAAAACAAACTTTCCTGAAAGTCGCAGAAGTTTGAAAGAATGACCTTTTGGAATTCTTCCAAATAGGCAATGGGATACCCCATCAGTATTTTTCACTGTATCCATGCATATTATATCATGTTACGTATTATAGGTTCAATATTTTGCTGACCTTTGGATGCTGTTGACGAAAGTTTTGTAAGTAATTTGGTATAAAAGGTCAAAGGTACCTATGATTTTACATCATATTTTCAACTTCTTTTAATTTATATTTGAGAACACTTATCAAACAAGAGCTTACTAACAAATATGTTTACGAAGCAATGCGTCATCACGATAATGAACTGAACTTCTACGAGATTTTACGAGTAGGTATGTTTAAAGGAAAAGAAGAAAAAGGGAACCCTCATCCGTTCTACCCTTCCGATTAACCGATTAGTTTGGAATTCCGGTTCTCACCCTCAGGCCAAAACAACTGGGTCACAGACGTCCTAAATAAACAAATCTATAGCAAACACGTTATACGTGAAGCCCATCTATTTCTGAAATTCTCTTCTTCATAGTGCCAGACAAACGAAATTATACAGTTTAAAGTTTCGAGGACAATACTGATCGTTAAAATCAGATCAAAGAGAGAAACGATATGGCAAGTAACCGAACCACTGGAATTAGTTTAAATAACTGATGTAAATAAGAAATGGTGAAAAATACCCCGCGCTTGAATGCCTAAAAATCCCTATAATATCTCTATAAATATTACACAGCATTTAGAGATATGCTCTTAAGTATAAATACTTATATAAACCTTTCTATTTTGGTTGGTAGCCTTACAGTTTACTTATTAAAACGGATTTTTTTTTGGATAAAAATACTACTTCAATGTTACTTTTTCAATCAGATCTCATTCAGTTAAGGCTCCTTGTCACATTCAAAGTATTGGCAGTAAGCCAACAAGTACTCAAGTCTCTACTATATCGAGTATTTTTAATTTTAATTGATTCCCGAGATGAAATTAACAATAAATCAAATAAAATAAACTTTTCTATTTTGGCTTGTAGCCTAACATACAACATAGGTAAAACCTATAAATGAATTTAAGAATATTTAACAGTTGGATATATTTATTTAGTAGTGATAACGTACTGATAATAACACGGGAAGCGTAAGGAAAGTAAAAGGCATTATCATCATGCAGAATTTTAAAGAAGAGCCCAAATTATATAAAAAATACATTTTATTTCTTGTTGTAAGATAGACTACTTCTTCTTCTTCTTATTTAAGAGCTTAGTGGCTCTTGTCGGTGAAGTATGCGCCAAACTTCTCGGTTCTCTGCCTTACTCTTTAGTGCTAGATACGACATGACCCCTGCTTTTTCTTTCAGTTGGTCTACATAGCTCTTTCTTGGTCGTCCTGGACCTCTTCTATCTTTTATCGTTCCTTCTAGTATGACTACCTATACTCTCATAAAGTATTTCATGCACCGACGGATATAGAACAATATTGCTTCGTTCCTGCGTTGCATTTTCGTAGAACGCTCAGCGGAGTATTGCATTGCGCTCGTGTTCGCCCCATTGAGCGTTTCGTATATCGGCGCCCCATTGAAGCAATAAAGCGCCGTACTATGATTAATGGGCTTGCAACCTCCGACCGACGCCCACCCATTCGGAGGCTTAAAGCCTGATCGTGACTCACTTCTAGATACACTGATTCATACTCATTTAATACCGTCATAAAATAAATGTCTAACAAAAGTCCGAGACGAGTTATTTCTCAGATAAAGATGCCAGATTGTGAGATTGTCTATTTTATTAGAGCATTATTATCTAAGAAATAAAAAGGAATTGAAATGTTTTCTGCCTGTAAACAGTGGGGGAGAATAGTTCTAATAAATACACCGACTTAGGTAATAGAAGACACATAACTTGAAGCAAGAATTAGTGAACGATGTTATTTTAGTTTATATATTGGAAAAAATATGTATAGGTTTTACTTTTACTATTTACTACGAATGCTCCAATAAAGATAAGTAAAATCCATTAAATGAAGCAGCTACCTCAGATGGCCCTACAGACCAGTATGAGTCCCTACATAAGTACACGTAAATACATACAGGGGTTACATATTTTGAGTATCCGAGATTCTGGGCTTCCTTTCCAAGACCCCGCTGAGTTTTCTTCTATGTTCAACGGAATAAGAAACATATCACGTGGATAGCTTACTTGTCAACAATTTCAGTAAAACGTATTACCTATTAAATATAAAATTTAAACATTTATTTGACAATTAAAAGTTTAAAGATTTGATAATTCCACTACCGATATTTCGCGGAACCCCTCAAGATTAGAAACCCTAACCCTACTTAGATATTCGTTTGTGGGCCGAGCCGACCCGATCCGTTTACCCAAGAAGCTTAGTAAATGTATGTATGCCAAGCCCAGTGCAACGTGACCAGCGCAAACGCCAAACCATAGATCTAAAGTTTCTAAAGGTACAAGACACACGCAACATAATGAAAAATGTGACCAAATTTTTTTATTGTGTGACCTTTAATGGGTTGTATTTGTACCTACTAGATGAACGATTGGTAATGCAGCCAAATATAAATGAACACAGTTACCAATTTTAAAAAATCAAATTTTCGTGTGACGATACATTTTCGAGCCGGGCCACCAAGGCTCAACACGTACCAAAATTGTCACATAGATGTCACTTTCATCGCTGTTTCCCTTTGGTCTTGTGAGGGTGACAGTCATCGCATTATAGGTCGCACTCGGCAGGGAGGTCTTTTTACATAGTAAAAAATTCTAGGTCTGTGCGCCATACTCAGGGCCGGATTAGTCATGGTGGGGGCACCTGGGCAATGCATTATGCATAGCGTGGCTATATCAAAGGAAAAGTGTTTTACTAGTCTGATTCTTTCTTCTTCTGAAGGCCTTTTATCATCTGTTTTCTTTAATCTATCACAGGTCGCACCAAACTTCTAGATCGCTCTGAAGTTGAGGCGATTCGAGTCGCAGTAGTAAAATACCCATAGCAGATAGAATTTGCTTTATTTTTGTTTATTGTGTATATATATCATATCTAAATTCTTGCAATCATTCTGAAAAAAATATTATTGTGGTAAATATTCTGTCCCTGTTTGTAACCTGAGTGAGGCAACTTCAGAGCGATCTAAAAGTTTGGCACGACCTGTACTCTGTATCATTATGTTTTGGTGCAATAAAGATTTGAACTAACTATTGTGGGGGCCCCTCTTTTGTGGAGGCCCGGGGCAGTAGCCCCGGTTGCCCTCCCCTAAATCCGGCCCTGGCCATACTTACTCATTATTGGATTATGAATTTTAGTTCATATTTTACTGCAATCCTTTTTTTTATTTTTTTTAATATATCAACAAATCACACAGATTGAGCTGGCCCCAAAGTTCGAGACTTGTGTTATGGGATACCAACTCAACGATACTATATTTTATAACAAATACATACAATATGGATAAACATCCAAGACCCAGGTCAATCTGAAGAAGATCATTTTCGATCGATCGAACCCGGGACCTCCGGCACTGGTATGACTCTCCATTGATTCAGAGTAACATATATATACCTACTACTACTACAAACGAAACAATGTATCTGTACACACGTCGATGTGTGAGTTTTATACTTAGGGTCGCACCGCAGAATTATTTTAATACTTACCTACTAACGAGTTCGACATATTTACGATTATATTTTTCCATACCGGAAGATTTGCGAACACTATGACGTAAAAAATATTCTGTTTTATATGTATTAAATGTTACAGGAAAGTCGGAAACAGCTACATAATATCACTTCACAAATATTTTTCATCATGTCCATTGTCCATTTCACCATTAGTTCACTTTACTGATTATTATTGAGTCATTTATAATGTAACGCACTAATTTCACTAATTCACTATTGTAATATAGTAATTTGCATATTCGGCGCAAAACTAAACGGTAATTATATGAATAAATTCAATAAAAATAAACAAATGTTTATCACGCTTGATGATGATGACAAATTGACACGCACAGCATGTCAAGTTGTCATTGTCAACAATGGCATTTAGCACTATAACCCGCGAAAATCTAGTTGGCATCTGCGTGTATGTGATTACCTGTGAGCAAGGAGCCTATGTAACATTACCGGATTGCTTATTAGCAATCCGGTAATGTTATAATCTCGCTCTTGTGTATCTCCCGCCAATGCGAGAGAGCGAGAAAGGTATATAATCAAGATGGTTGCTGGGTAATAACGTGAAATTATATTGTTGCTTTGCTTACCTGTTTTCATCATTTGGAAATGTATGAAATATACGTTCTTTAGAGTATTGGGTGGATAAACAATTATTATACGCGCACCTTCTCACCATAATGGTTACTATTGGTTGACAGTTCTCAAGACAACACACGTCGCGTATTGCGTGCGGCTAGTAATTAAACCCTGGTTTGGAGCTGTCAAAGCTCACAAAGTGCGGGGGAGAGGTGCGGGGACGCCAATTTGCGGGAGACGCTGTGAGAGACCATTCTGTTTGACTCTTATGTATTCTGTGCCTCCGGTGTGACAGCTTGGCATGATGACCACTAGGCCCCAGAGGTCGTAATTTTTTAGAAAGTCCGTCCTAGTACAAACGGTTAATCAGATACCTGTGCCCCCGCGCGCGTCGCGCACTAAGTGAGGTGTCACAGGTATCTTAACTTTCCTCTGTACTAACCATATATAATGTATTTAAAGCTTTATACAATACAATGTTTTCTGAAGAATATCAAGGTAGCCCAAAAATAAAAACGTAGGTTGTCGTCCTTTACTTATATCTTTCCATTAAACTTTGGAATGAAATTGGCTAAAATTCTTGGAACAGAAATTCGTTGTCGATATTGAGCAGAGAATGCCCAAATTGTCTCGGGACAACAATGAGCATCTTCGGGGCTGTTTACGTTTTTTTATCATTTAACACTCTCAACGCCACCCATATATAACGATTTTCCAGAACAGCAGGCCGTGTGGGCGGCGCGCGGCCCAAACGATTCGTTTCGCAGCACGCCACCGTCGATTTTATAAAACTTTTGTGGCAGGCCATGTGGTATGCCGGCGGGACACGTCGAAAACTATATCAGCAGGCCGTGTGGTCCGCTGTGACCCGAAAAATTCATATAGATTTCTTGCCTTTGGCGTGCCTGATAAGGAGTCAAAATCCACTATTTCGATTAGTATAGACAAAAACCTACCAGTGAAAAAAAAATTGACGAAAATCGGACTTTATTTACATGACTACATTGGGTTGAAAATAAATTAAGAAAAATTGATTGAAATCACACATTTATTGGGTGTTACGTACAAAATTAAAAAAAAATGACAAAAAAAATTATTTGAAAATGAAGAATTATTTGTTCAAATGAATTTCAGCGTAGCACTCCGCACATACACTTGGCTTAGAGGGGCACTTTAGGCAGACCGTGTTCACTTTTTTCGTGCTGTTTCTGGCTTCAACGGCTGACAGACCTGCAGTACGGTATCTTTCATAACAATGAATACATCTTCGGCGAACAAGTCGTCCTCTATGGTCATTCAATGAAGTTTTGCTGAACTGATGATCTGACTGTTTTTGTGAGCTCCCTGCTGAGTCTTGATTTGAAGTAATTCCTAACATCTGTAGGCAGAGATTTTCCCGGAAATTCGTTATAGTGTATTTTTTGCTTCTCAGCTGTTTGTGCATTTTATAAATTATATAGGCATTTGTAACGCCAGTAGAAAATATCAGGTCCGAGGCTAATTTCTGAAACCAACGGATACTTCTTCGAGCAGGACTAGCATAACTTGCTAATTGATCCGACAAATCAATGGAACACTTGTGTTTATTGTATTCCGATATTATAATAGGTTTCATTACTTTCTTGTTTGGGTTCCTTTTGCTCTTCACAGTCACAAAACCATTGGAGTGTTTTGTGGACAAAGCCAAGACGTCACGTTTATCTTTCCATTTAAAAATAAGAACCCCGTTATTATTTTCCAATGCGCAAACTTCGCCTTTTTTTAGTTTTTCTTTAATAATTTTCTTCGGCAACCCCTTTCTATTTTTTCTCAGAGTTCCTATTAAATGTGTGTTGTTTTCCAATAATTTTTCAGCCAACTCCACGCTAGTGTAAAAATTATCCGTAACCACACTCCTACCCACTCCTAGGTATGGTTGACACAGCTTCATAACTATATTGGTGGCCACATTCTCCTGCTTCGTTGCTTGTTTTCCTTCGTAAATGATGAGGTCATGTGTGTAACCATCATCATCGCACATCTTAAAAATTTTTATGCCATATTTGTGGCGTTTACCAGGAATATATTGCATGAATATAATGCGTCCTCGAAAAGCAACCATGCTTTCGTCTACAGTAATATATTCACCAGGCGTTTTTAAATTCTGAAATTGTTTTGTGAGTAACTCCACTAAACGTCTTACTCTGATCAGACGATCAGCATGATTTGGTCCCAAAAATACGGTGTCTTCAAAATGCCAACATCTCAGCATTAACTCAAACCTGTTCCTGCTCATAACCCGGCCAGCTACTTTATTTTCATACAAAATATTCTTACTCCAATAGTCACTAATTCTAGGTACTTTTTTTAGTCCCATGTATACTAATAAGCCTAAGAATTTCCACATTTCTTCAGGAGTACAGTCTGTCCATTTAGCGAGTCTCATGTTACGTGTAACGACTTTGAGCAATTTTGATTTGTTGGCATAAGAATTGGTCATTTGCACCATAAGATCAATAATTTCGTCGTTGAGGAACAATCGAAAACAATCGAATTCCGTCTTACAATTTTGAGGAACATTTATACCTGGTTGTATATTCAGTGGAAACTGCTTTTGACGTGATCCATCAGGAAGATACCATTCCGATGTCGGCGATTGTTCTTGCAGGTCATTTGATGGTATATCATCATCACATAATAGCAAACTTTCGTCGTAACTTGATTCAGATTGCGATGAACCCGTTGATGACGATGGTTGATAATCTGGATCGCTTTCGGAATCCGACATGTTGACAGCGCGTGAGCAAAAGCGCGCGAAAATCCTTTACCGGCAGGCTACGTGGGCGGCGCGCGGCCAACTGACCTAATTACACTAGTGGCGTGCCGGTTTGTATTTTTACATGCATTAACGGAAAAATATGACAGCAAAACAGGCGCGAAATTTGTGGTATGCCCGCCGCCCACATGGCCCGCTAGGATAAAATCAAAAATTGACCTCAGCCTGCTGCGCTCGAATTTTTGTGGGCTGCCGGCGGACCACATGGCGGTGAGAGTGTACGTGAATAAGGCCCTGAAAAGATGGATAAACACAATGGCGAATCTTATTTCTTTATCTTTTTAAGTCTATTATATTGGTACTACATACTTAATTCTATAGATTATTACCAAAGATCTTCTATGTGAAACTAGAGGAGACATGTACAGCTTGGCAAAAAAGAGTTTGGAAAAAATGAGGGCGCATCTGCTGCATGTATGGCCACCCTATATACTGTGACTAAAACGAGTTTGATACTTCACTAATTTAATTTAAAGTATAATACCAGCTGGCCTAACTTATTCTCAAATAAAAAGATCTAACGTGCGGAGTAGCGCCTCAAGCTGCGCTGCGTCAACTATACTGTATTTATTTCTGTCTTGTTACAGCATATAATAGCGAGAAATAAACGCAACGAAATTTGGCATTTAGTTAGAGCTATAGTAGTTTCGCGCGTTCACGTAGCACTTTTACGTGCTGACAAGGAGAATTAAATGAAAATAATAGAATTAAAAATAAATTTAAATTGTTTATTCTGATTCCCAAAGATTTTCATCTAGGTATTCTACCCCAGAAAAACCTGCTTCCTGGTTCGAGCTTCCAGCAACTTCTTCTTCTGATTCAGAAGTATCATCACTGCTGCTGCTGTCATCCCTGAGATTGATTACTAATCTTTCAATTTCTGTATATAAATTCCTGCCCCTGTCGTAATATTCTTTCTCTATTTTCATTACATGTCTGCAAGAATTTCTCCAATCGTCTGCAGAAATGCTTGCAAAAGCTTGTTCAGCTGCAACCTAAAACAAAAAATTATAAGTTTAATACATAAATATTATGCAAATCTGCATGTTAGTTCTTGAATGTTGTCACTTACCTTTATGTCTGTGGAGCACACATTGTTTGAGGCAATTTTATGTTTTGCGATGCCCCATATTAGCTCAATCGGATTAAGATCACAGTGATAAGGCGGAAGCCTTACCACTGTGTGACCATGGTCTCCTAAAATCTGATCAATTTCAAAAATCGGTTCAGGTTTGTGTTGTTTCACAAGTGTTAGCAATTCCGGTTTTCGGAGAGTTTCATCAAAGGAAATGTTATTCTCCAGAAGCCACAGTTTTATATCGGCAACTTTCGATGCACTGGTTGGTGCCTTGTTTAATACCACGGAGTGGTAAGGGGCATTATCCATCACAATGATAGAAGCTTCCCGGAGGTTGGGGATTAACTTCTCTGTCACCCATTTTGTAAAATTGTTTTTATTCATTTCAGAATGATAGTCCTCATTTTTGTTGGTTCCAGAGAATATTAACAGGGCATTAGGTACAAACCCCTTTTCACTGCCAGCATGGATGATAATGAATCGTTTACCCTTTGAAGTATTACGTTTGACTCCTGTAACGTCTATTGATTGCCAGCACTTTTTAAGCTTGTAAGATGAATGTACATAGCTTTCATCTAAAAAAATTATATCTTTCTGCAGTTCCGGGGGAAGGTTTCTATTATCCATAATAGCCTTGAGATATTTCTCGCGTTTAACTGCAATATTCGTTTTTTCCATTAGAGCAGAACGATCACTTTGACACTTTTTATATCGGAACCCAAGTGCCAACAACACCTTTCTTAAATGTTCACGGCTTACATCAAAACCCAGTTCTTCTCTGAGCACAGGTAACAGGTTCCTTAGTGTAGGCACCTGAAAATAAATTATGAAAAATACTTAAAAAACTAATCTATCATAATATTTATTTCTAAACACTAGACATTCAAATTTCACTGCAACTGATTATGTAGTGTGAGTGCCATGACCATGGCAGTAAGTCATATAGGTATACCTGTTTTTTCACGACGTAGAAGAAATGAACTTTTTGTCTAATCGCACACAAATCGAAATCATCTAAATCTTTTCTAGGGCGACCTTTTCTATGTTTTCCTGGCGTAGAAAATACTCCCTCATTTCTTTCACCTTCTTTAGCAATATTTCGAACAGTATTAACGCTTACACCTGTAAAAAAACAATGTTACATTATAGATGATCAATTTTAATATTAAAATAAACTTTTTTATTCTAAAAGTATCACTTATTGTCAGTTTTGTATACTTTTCGAAAAATTGTATGGCATAACCTCAAAATGTTTACAAGATATAATTTACGATTGTACGTAGGTAACATACAAGCGTACAAATAATTAAAACAGTAGTAAGTGTCTGAAAGATAGATAACGTGTCTAAATACCTGTCATGTCAGCAGTTCTTTGATAAACATCGTCAAGCGCGGACAAAAGTTGTCCAGCCTCATTTTCTGCCAAACATCGCAGAAAAACTTTATAAATCACTGATCTAGCACCACTTCGAATTGTCTTATTCATATTGAAATAGTCCAATAATTATAGACACGAGATTATCACACAAAACGATCAACAAAATATTATTAAAATACAAAGCGTGAGTCGAGTGACACCGAAGCTACTGAGTGATGACAGCAAGGTCTGTGTTGCCATAAAATAAAATGTTTAGTTCCGTCTGTCACCGCTCCAAACTCTTTTTTGCCAGACTGTATCGCTGTCTCTTATGTATTCTGTGTCGCTGTTTTGTCCCGTTCAACTGTAGCTATCTCCATAAACTTCACTTAGTCGCTTGCTAACACTTACACCACACACTTAGTACTTTTGACAGTTTGTAAGCGAAAACCTGGTGAGAACATAATAAAAAAATAACTTGGTTTTACAATACTGTAAGAATAATTCAAGGAACACAGCAAAATGTATATAAATAGCTTCCATCGGTAAGTAACCAGATTTCATTGTTTGAAAATTTAATACGTATGTATGATAAAATTCACGCTGCCATATATTCAAAAATAAACAGGGGCCAATGTTTGAGATAGCTGGTCTATATATTCTATTTCAATGATTATTTATTACCTTCTATCCATGTACTTAAAATAAAAACACCTTCTTTTTAGGGTTTCGTACCCAAAGGGTGCAAACGGGACCCTATTACTGAGACACCGCTGTCTGTCTATCTGTCCGTCTTTCCGTCTGTTATAGGGCTTTCTCTTGAACCGTAATAGCTAGAATCTTAAAATTTTTACCAATTATGTTTTACTGTGGCCGCTATAACAACAAATACTAATAATAAGAAAAAGTAAACAATTAAAGGGTGGGTTGTCATACAAAAAACGTGTTTTTTCAGCGTTTTTAAACATTGTACGGAGGCACGGAACCCCTTCATGTACGAGTCCGACTCGCACTTGCCCGTTTATTATTAAATTATGAGTACCTACTTGTTGTGTACGTGTAAAACAATAGACAAAAAAATCACAATGTACTGGAATCGATATAAAACATGAAGAAAAGTTTAGCCCAACTAAGTTATTACACTGCTGACCTCTTGGGTTTACCAAAAAGCGTTTTCCTGTGAAACATTATAAAAGACCGTAAAATAAAGGGAAGCCTTAAAAATCAGTGGGTGTTTCAAATTTACGGTGCAGAAGTTAATAAAAGTTTGTTTATTACGAGTACCTAATTAACTAACAAAAGATTTCCAGTCTTATGTTTTTTTTAAGTAAGAGGACAGATTTTTCCGGGTTATTAAACCCGGAAAAATCTATCCTCTTACTTAAAAAAAACTACACCTAGCCAAATGATCTATTAAGATCATTTGGCTAGGTGTAGTTTGCTATTTTAGCCCAAAACTTTAGATTTGTTGCTTTTTCTACTAAAATTTTGAAGTGTATTTATTTTATTTTCGTAAAAGACTTAAAACAAAAAAAAACCCACGTAGGGTTGCCAGGTCGCCAAACCTAATAGCCAGCCAGTTTGGCCGGACATTTGGGTAAAAAGGCCGGACAAAGATTTTGTGTTTTAGTATTAATAGGTACGATAGAAAAATTATATAAAAAATCAAGCTTTTTTGATTATAACGGATTTGGGAGTGACCGACAGTCGACTCGCCTGCGCTCGGCCACGCTCGGCGCTCGCTCGTTTAAAAAGCCTAACAAAAGCCGGACAAGCCGGACACCGTTTTTGTCTTCAGCGTTTTAAAACATTGTACGGTGGTACGGAACCCTTCATGTACGAGTCCGACTCGCACTTGCCCGTTTATTTGAAAATGGAGCGGTACAGATAAGTACAAGGTACATTTAAATCTATCTATTTTGTAATGCCATAAAATTGTTGAGCCTTGTCATTAGAAAATATGCGTGCGTTTTCTAGAAATTTTTTATTGATAGTTCATGTCGAGAAATAGCCGCAAGAAATAAGTAAGCGCTTCAGCATTGTCTACTAAATCAGAAATCGTATTTTTCTTCTGTTTTCCTATTTTCATAATTATGTTCCATGAAAGTTGATTAACAATAATGAATGTAAAAACTTGTTAAATAATATTGGCGGCGGAGAAGGCAATAAACTGAACAAGGCATGACCACAAAATAAAAAGCAAAATGTTCCAAAGAAAAAGATCTGGCAACGCTGCTTTTTTGCTCCCTCTTATACACCTGTTGCATAAAATACTATTAAAACATTATTTTTGTTCGAGAAGAAGTATTATAAAGTGAATCTATTTTTAAATTTCGGTATTGTGTTCAATTCAAAGTTTTTAAATTCGAATTTAATGATATGAGATTGGATAAAAAGATAATAAGTTGGCTAAAGTGTGTTTGCGTAAAAATGAGACTTCTAATTACACCAACCTTGAAATAATTTAGTAAAAATAATAATGTCAAGGATTACTCTCTAAAAAGCTATTCGTACTCAACTATAAAAAGGCAACAAACATATTTTACGTTTATGATACACGTCAATCTGATTACCTCGTCGTGTTGTTTCATTAGCTCAAAAAACTGTTGACGTACCTGAATAACTTAAAAAATGTAAGTCGCGCTATAAATGTATAGTCTTTTCGGTTTGGTAGATTGACAGCAGTTCAGGTTCAAACAGATTCAATACTCCAACAACCTTTTGTTAAGTGAGTTGGTCAATCAATCATTCGTAACGAGCCCCGACGATTTCAATAGCGCCTTCGCTTTTATTATGGTTATATTGTACATTGAGACTACTCCAAAACAAAATTCCAATGAAAAATTATGCAAATTTCTTGCGTCATGACATGGCTGAAAGTATAAGTAACAAACCATTATTTCACGAAATTCGCTGGTTCACGAGAATCTGACTTCGTAGATTGTCACCTGAAAATCCTGTAATGTAGAACGTGGGATTTCCACTAAAATAATCACAAGTAATATTAAATTATTGACGGTTTGTAATATAAAAACCCATATGGGCGGAAGAGAGGCCGAGCTGAATGTGTCATCCACTCGACGTATTTACTTAGAATTGAAAAATTGTTATTGGATCATCTAAAAAATATTTTTACTATTATTGCTGCATATATAGATATATATACTTCATTTCAAATAACTATGGTTTATATTATATCAAGAGTATCCTTACAATTGTCATCACTTTCAATATTATGTAAATTTTAATTCAATTCAAGCCTTTAACATGACACGCCAGATGGGTCCGGGGAAAGCGCCTTTGTCCCGCAGCTCGTCCCAGTGAGAGATCCACGCGTTGGTTTTTAGATATATTGACATGAGACAATCAAGACAATAAAAGCCTCCTTATTTAAATCGAAGTGACCGTGATAAGCAAATCAATAAAGAATCCAGTCCACGAAAACAATATAATTTGAACTTTCTTTTCTGAAAATTGTGTAACGAAGCGATTGGCCGTGTGGGCGGCTGGGCTGTCCTTTGTGTGTGATCGGAACGTGCGGCAGTGTTTATACTCATGGGCGATTACGCTGGTTCGCATCTTACAGGTACATCATAGTAGTGACCTTTGTATGAGACTGTAAAAATAACATCTCTTCATTTCTATATGCTCTAACCGGGTCAAAAATCAGCTACTGGCCGTCATGTTTCGACCACATCCGGAGGCCTTCCTCAGGGCAAATGTGATACGCGACGCCCACACGAAGACGTCCCGAACCACACTGATCTTAGCGAAGCGTATCACATGTCTGCGTCTTACTCTCTACATTTATTTAAAGGTATAACTATATCTATATCATAATCAATTTATTAAGAAACTGAAGAACGTCTAATGATACAGATACATTATCACGTCTTTATTCCTAACGGTGCAGACAGGGTCCAGGGCCGTAAGACCCAAAGGTGACGTTTACTCGTAGCATGATGGTAGGCGATTGGCGGAGCGAGTCACTACATGGATACGCCCGTACAACTACAGAAGTAGAGGACGCCCTAGATAGATATCTATAAGATAGATAGATCGAGCACGGCTCCGGCCCTTTCTTCGCTTGCTATTCAGATAATACATTTTTTGGTATAATTTTCATATAAAAAGGTGATTATATAAAATAGTAATACGTATTATAAAGGCAAAAGCAAAGGCAAAGGCAAATTTAGGCAAATTTAGAGGTATGTTTGTGATTTTTTTCTATCAAGCCAAAAATGCTCAATCGTGTTTTAGCTATTGTGGATGTCTGTAGAAAATGCTTAAAATTTTTATGTAAATTTTTTAAGGAATAAACTGTAGTAGTTTAATAACAGTGATTTTTCAAAAACACGCACAGTATTGCCAATTGTGAACCCACGTCACCTTAACATATGAAAACAATACATAATAAGTAGTAAAAAGTGCTAAAATGTCAAATATGTTTAGAAAAATAAAAGGCAAATTAAAAATGATGGGCGTGAAGATTGAAAATGGGAATCAAAACAGTGATAGGTCGCTAGCCGCATCGCTCTAATGTATTGACATAATTTTGTCATTAAAATAGTGAGTATTTGTATTTAATGCGATTTTTTGGTTAAATGATTGTAAGTATATCCTTTACGATATTTACAACATAACTTCGAAGAGATTTTCAAAGTCTTAAAAACTCAAACGCGCTGCGACTTTCCGTTGGAGTTATGAGTGCTCGCTAATCCGGATTACCTGTCTCCTCGCGTCTGACGTCTTAAAACTTGATTCTTATAAACGATGAAGTATAGAAAGAACCCCAGTACAAACTTACGCTTGCATTCGGACCGATACTTCTTGGGAACAGAAGCACGTACGGCGGGACGCTTCGTAAATATTTATCGCGTTCCAGCCAAAGTCACTCGCTCCTCGACCAGAAAAACAGTGCTCGAGGTGCATTTTAACTCTGATTAATTCCAACGAGAAACTTATTTCCATTAGTTGGCTTCCATGGAAATCTTAATTTGTTTGGGGTTGTTTCTAAGAGCTCCGATTAAGAAGTAGTCAATGATGTTGTTTATCATATGTCGTGCCCATTTTATGTTGTATTTCGTAATAGGTACTGACTGCGGCTCGAACTTTTACGCGTAATAAAAAATACGTTAAGTAGACACCCCTTTAGAAAAGTAATAATTACTTACTTTCGTTGTAGTTGTGGTGAACACAATTCTTTTGTTAGAAATCATAGTATCTTAAAGAATCCAGTTTCCGATCGAAAGTAAGAGGGATGATGACTGGGTCAGAAAAGTATTATTCTAATTAGTCCGTTAGTTAGATTATCCAAAATTAATGTACCCATATTTTTCAGTTTATCAAATAAGTAAAAATTCACAAAGATACAGAGTATCTAAGTTAAAGAGTGGGGGCTTGTGACGTCACCGATGTTTAAAAATCGTACGAAAACGTGACGTCATACGAAATTTTAATGCGCTGTATCTTCGTCATTTATTGTTTTTCAGAGAAAAGAAAAAATAAGTGTACAATATTTTTTTAATAATTTAACCGATAGGCCAAAAATATTCTTTCAGTCATCATGCCTATTCATTTTAAGTGCGTTATTTGGCCATTATAACAAGTTCTAGTGACGTATTTGCCGCCGGCAAGTCTGTGGTGAAGGAACGGGATACTCGATCACGACGGACAGACGAGCAGTCCTGGATAACGCCTACGATGTTATTTATTTACAAACTCTAAGGAGCTCTAACTTTCTGTTACACTCGCTAGACACAACAAAGAATTATTTTCTTTTAGTTGAGTAAGCAGAAATAAATATCACAAGCTAGTCCTTGAAAGATCTAAAAAAATATTTTAACTGATTTTATTATACATTTATTTGAGAAAGAAAGCTCTTTTTACCGCGCATATTTTTCAAGGTCTATGTAAAGCCATCGACGTGGATCTAGAGATGAGAATTTGAGAAACGCGATATATATTTAAAGATGCCCATAAACAAACTATTTTTGAAATTCTTGACATGAGTATTGGTTAGTCAAAAACAAAACAAAAAGTCGTAAGAACAAACAAAAAGTAGATAAAACACCTGTAATTGTGTAAACCCTAGAGCTAGTCAGTTTATTAAAGAACTTGACTGGTAAAATGAACGTGGTCAACAAAGAGCTTCCGAAACTTGTGAAGAAAAGTCTAATAAGGTTTCCGTTAAGGTGAATATCACGCAGAAGTGGCGCCCTCATTTGAAATAAATTGTTAACTCGTAAATATGGTGAAAATTTCCATATTTCTCAATGTTAGGCACTAAATAGCCCTTTAAATTATTTTATGAACTGCCGTATTCAGACAGGTCATATTATTACACACTTCAATTATATTTATTATTTTACAGATTGAAACAGAGCATAAAATATCTCAGGTCAAAATATTATTATATCAATTTAAATAATGCAGTGAAAATGCTTTCATCTCCAATTTTCTTATAAATTATAGAAAAATCTCTAGAGTAAACTCTTCGCTCGGGCTTGAAGGCTAACTCGATACAGAAGATTGATTTTACGTCTTTTTATTCAATAAACTAGACCATACTTTCACCTCCTAACTGATCGCTTCTTGGAAAACATTGAAAACACTTAAGCGATAGATTAAACGGCGCATTAGGGCTGACGATCGATGCTCGCACAAAAATAGATGTCAGTAGGTATTTGTCTATGTGCTAGAGGTTATGTAGGTATATTACAGGCAGAGTCGAGGTGGGTGACCGTTTGAGGTGGTGCCTTTACAGCTCAAATGTAATAGTTTTCTGTCTATGTTCTTTTTTAATACACGACTTCAAAATTTAAAATATTGTAATTACATGTCCATTGTCTAATCTTGATCTTGGCATTTTAACTCAATTTGTCCATTGGTTTCTAAATACCATGCGCACTACATATTATGAAAAACAGTATTTTTTTAAAATTAATATCACGAACCGGTGGTAACTGAGATAGGTACTATGAGTAAGTATTGGCGTTCAAGAATGTTGTGTTAATATTACGTTTAGTAAGTTCAAAAATAGAATAGGCCTAGCCGCAACGCTTTTGTATCCGTTAAAAGCCTGAATACGTAATTTTGACTTTATTTTGTACTTTTTTACACTTAACTAAAACGTATGTTGAAAAACTTTTGGCTTCAAGCTTCCCATTACCATTTGTATAGAAACCTATTAGATATGACAAGCATGACGATGTTTTAACCTATTTAAAAGAACTTTTTTTTCCACGTGGAATGTTAATTGCTAAATTCATGCAACGGTACACAATATAAAATTACTATACCGCAGTCAAGTATTTATAATTTTGTATATAGCGAGCAAGCGAGCTGTTTTTGGAAACAGCTTTTCAGCTTTGGCAAAAATTCTTACATGTATTCGGATGTCCAGATTTCAGACTCTTCTTGCCTACAAGTCGCATTTCTCAACTGATTCTTGGAAAAAATTGTGAGTAGGTTCGATAATTGTACAGAATTTTAATGTCGATTAAGTTCTATAATTTTTTTCAAAATGAACTTCTACATCTCACAGAGCCACTAGTGTAAATAATTATTAGGTTCTCGACATTCATCAAGTTATATATATTAATTATATAATCCTCAAGAAGTTTAACTTGAAATAATAGAAGCCCCTTTCCTTAGCATATACACTAAATGTTATATTTTCGTCTTTTATCTTTATGATCTGTAGATCAACAGTTCCTTAATTTTTAATGTAAATATAACTTCAGGCGCTATTCTAGTCTCTACGAAGTTTAGGTCAATATAAGTATAGGTCAATAAGGGCACGAGAGAGTTCAGTAGCCCTGAATTTGTAACAGTCAATTTACTTGTAGTTACAATGCTAACAATAGTCTCCTATAAAAAGTATTTTAAAACACAGTTAAAATAATATGTTGCTCTATTTGACTGATTTTGTTCAATTCGGTGATAGGTATGTTTTCTATTCCACAATATTTCCGTTTATAGTTACCTAATGCTTAAAATACAGGCTAAAACTTTAGTAATAAGTAACATAAGTATTTCATTTTTAGGGTTCTGTAAAGAAAGGGTCCCAAAGGAACTCTATTACTAAGCCACGGCTGTCTAACCGACAGTCTGTTCGTCCACCTGTCAGCAGGCTGTATTTCACTTACCATAATAAGTAGACCCATGATATTTTCATTACATATGTGTACACACACATATCTCGAAATAAACTTTGAACTTGATCAAAACAATTTACCTGAACAATCACATCCATAGCCTGCTTAGAAATGCACAAGACGTCGCGGTCTTCCCACAAAGTGAATAGATAGGGGTTGTGTATAGAGGGCGCGCGCAACCGAGGCGGAGCGCACTTTCCCCGGCCAGCGGCGCGGCTAAAAATAGACGCTCGCAGAGTGGCTTATCGTCACACTGAAACTTTAAGAGAAACGAGGCGCTTCAAATAAAGAATACACGCGTACAGGGCGGGCATACGTGCGTACACAATTCAACTCTTTACGACGTGGGGAAAGGCAGAATGGTAGAGCCTAAACGTGTGGATGTGGCTTCAATGTTTTTTAATCAGTCAAGTTGTACTACAAGCTTACCTGGATCCCTCCAGGAATCTAGGTAAGCTTTAAAGCTTTTTCACCAGAAAAAATCATTATTATTGAAAAACATCATATTATCTAATTTTTGTTTTTTGACCTTCCATAAACTATTTTAATGTTACAAAAATATTTATCCAACTAAAACTAAGTTATATTATTAATAATTCCTTAATTAAACATTGTCAGGAGAAATGATCTATCCGATAGTGAAAACCTCATCCTAATCCGTAAAGTGGCTATAAAATGATTACCATGCACAAACAGACAAAGATACAAAATATTATCTTAATAAAGGGATTACGTACAATGCAGCTATTATAAAATAGTATATATAATAGCTCTAATAAATAATAATAATTAATAGCTCAGTATTCGATTGTTAATTTTCCATGCAGATTTCCAATTGACTTGTTTGAATATTCAGTGCTCACGATGATACGCGCGAAAATATATGAATATTAATGAATATTTGTTTATATCTAGATTCAGACTGATTGCAATGTGTTCAATTTTATTCGTCAATATTTAAATTTCCAAACAATAAGAAAAAACGGCGTGTGTATGTGTGCTGTAAGTTTTGCAGGTATCAATAGGGTAAGTTAGTCATTTTCCATTACATGGGGGCCGAATACTTGTTCGCCTACAGGTTTTAAGTACCCATAAAACACTTTAACTTAGATTTGTAGAAGTCACGTAGTCTATGAGACTTGTGATGTGGTGAGTCGCCCCACAAAGTTATAAGTGATAAAGACGAGATTACCTGTTTACTTACTTAATAATAATAAATAAAATCACCCACCCACAGTTGGACACACACCTACAAGGTGGTCAGACGATTTGACCAAGGTCGCTGGAAAGCGCTGGACGCAGGCCGCTCTAGATTGGTCATTTTGGAAATACTTGGGAGAGGCCTATGTCTAGCAGTGGACGTTATGTAGCTGAAATGATGATGATGAAATAAATTAATAATTATGATGACCTAGATAGGAAGGTCCGCCTAGCTCACAACACAACGCATGCTACACCCACGCTCATCTGTTATGAGACTGTACATCCCACGGAAATGTGGAGGTCGTGGCTTTTTAAACGCCAAGAATCTTCACAACCGCGAGGTGTGCAGCCTTAGGGAATATTTTCTTAACAATGAGTGTGAGATGCAACTCACACTCATTGTTAAGAAAATATTCCCGTGATTTTATAGCAGTAACGCCTCACGCCGCTCTCCTTGGCAAAAGAGAACTGGCGCAAACCAACAGTGCTAAGTACCGAGGATCGCAAGAACGTATGGAAGAGCAAGGAGCTTCACGGGCGGTTCTATCGGGCCTTAACAGGGCCATATGTGGATCAGCTCGCATCGGTGAACTGGTTACGTTTCGGTGACCTCTTTGGGGAAACCGAAGGTTTTGCTTGTGCAATTGCAGACGAAGTTATGATGACAAACAACTATCGGAGATATGTCCTGAAAGACAGTACGGTTGACGTTTGTCGAGCATGTCGACGTCCCGGAGAGGCATATAATCTCTGGTTGTTCTCATCTGGCTAACGGCGAGTACTTGCACAGACAAACATTGTAGCCAGAATTATTCACCAGCAGCTTGCTCTTCGATACGGACTTGTAGAATCGGAGGTACCGTACTATAAGTACTCACTGACGTCAGTTCTCGGAAATGGTCGTGCCACTCTCTATTGGGATCGATCTGTCATCACGGACAGGACTATTGTCGCCAATAAGCCTGATATCGTGCTGACAGATCGATTGATGCGCCAGGCAGTGCTCGTCGAAATCACCATCCCGCATTACGAGAACCTCGTGAAGGCCGAGAAGGACAAGCTTAGCAAGTACCTTGACTTGGCCCACGAGGTGACTGCTATGTGAGTGTGGATTCGACGATAATTTTCTCGATAGTCGTATTTTTTTTTTTGCGGCCCTAACCGCCGTCAGCTTGGGCCTTGCCCCGCAGTCAGTGGACAGCTAGGTTAGATTTTTTATAATGTGTTTATATTTTTTACTATGTATTTTAATAACTATTTTACTTTTTATAGACTTATTTTAAAAAAACCTAACTTAAGAATTGATGTAAAAATAAAATAATAAAATAAGTACCTGTTTACTTATCTGATAGTGATTGGACATATAAATTTAAAAATATAATGGAAGCATCTATTTTTTAAAAGGACAAGTAGGTATTTAGGTACCTTTTATCAGAATAAACGAAAATGAAATTATAGTCCTTCCCCATTCTACAATATGCCAAGTTAAATAAGAACTTTCCACTCTACAAATAATTTTTACAATCATAATACCTACCTATTCGCTCACCTAACAAACTTTTATTCTACCGACGTAACTAACCATTTGTTGTTCCGGCAAAGGACTCATTAATCATTATTACGGCTAACCCAAAAGGTTGGTTGAAATAATCATTCGTCAACATTTTCGTGGGTCTTTACGTGCCCTGGAAAACAACTATAATAAAAATCATTGAAACGATTGCGAGCTGTGTCGAGGTGTGGTTTCGTTGAGTAAAAATAAACTGGGTGTAATATTAGCTCAGTTCATTTAACCACCAAATCCATTTAGCAACCCTTTTTGAACATGGCGCAGTCATAACACCTAGAGTCAAAAGTGACTTGTATTAGAGCGTGAACTTTGTTCAAGTAGGCGTGCCATCTTTGTGATAAGGGATTTAATGTAATACTGGCTTAATGTTTATGAAATTATGGTATATTGGTTATTATGTCGCATTAACATTTCACATAATACACCTTTTTGATAAAGGTTATATTATGTGAAATATTAATAACGGGTTTTGTAGTCTGTGCAGGAACAGATATCACGGTTATGTTAATGAAAACATGCGACAATTCTGTGATTTTATTCATTATTATACAAATTGCAAACATTACAATACAATATACAGTAGGTATGTATGTATTATTCGCATTTCGGAAAAGAAAAACAACGTAGAAGTTTATGGGCCGCCAAATTGATCTAGTTAGCTGTTTTATATACTCGTATTAAATAATTACTATAGGTACACCCAAAGCGGGAATGTTTCTTCGGAACGATAAAAGTTTATGCAATTTTGTAAGTGTGAGAGAGACAGAGTGTTAATCGAAACATAGTTGTAGAGACTCTCTATCAGTATGGTGTTGTCATATGAGTTTCTATTTACTACGTGTACAAATGTACGTTGAATTAAATTTGAATTGTCTTCTTTCCAGAATGTCCACCAGCAGCGGATGGCATGGAGCGGTTCGCGTGTCCGACGCCGGACCGACAAGGGCGTTACCGCTGCATCGACGACCACGTGCTGTGCGATGGCTTCATCGACTGCCCCAGCGGCGAAGATGAGGACCGGCAAGCATGCATGTTCTATAAAACGGTCAGTACTCATAGTATACATACTATCGCGTCTTTATCCCCTATGGGGCAGACAGAGCATTTTGGATATTGCGGCTCTTAGCAGACAGAGCATAGGGCCGCAAGACTCAAAAGCCACTTTTAGCATGATTGTGGGCGAGAAGGTACAAGAAACGATAAAAAAATAGTGACAGGTTGCTAGCCGCATCGCCTATTAATATATGATTTGCATTTTCGTCCATTCCCTCGATCGGCTTTTACGATCTGCGAGGGAAGAGGTGCAGCTGGTACATTCTAAGTTTTTTTTCCCAATAGCTGACAGCTGAAAATCAGCGGTTGCTCCCTGTAAGCAACGTTGTGCTGAGCTGTAGCCTATTTGTGCTGTTGTGGCATACATTTGCTTGTAGTTAGGCTAAGATTGTATTTAATGTTAATTGTTATTTCTTTTGTAATGTATAATGTGTGTGACAGCTGTACAAAATAAATGTTTTATCTATCTATCTATCTTCTTTTACTTAACATTTGTTTACTGAATAAACAAGAGCGACGACCACGTGCTGTGCGATGGCTTTATCTACTGCCGTAGTGGCGAAGACCAAAGTACTAAGACCACTAAGTATTACGAGTTAGATCATTAAGACTATACTTGAATTTTCCAGGGCCCAGTGCTGTCCCCATTCAAAATAAATTATTTGAAAGGAAACGGCGATATCATTGCAAATTTTGTCTCTACCAAGCCCTAGATAACCCTTCAAACAATTTCATGAACTACTGTTTACAGTTTAAAGTGAGAACGTGAAGCTTTTCTTCGCACATTTGCCAAAAGTGACCGTTTTTCGCAAATGTGCGAAGAAAAGCTTCACGTTCTTACTTTAAACTGTTTCATTATTCAAAACATTTCGTAGGAAAAAGGGTAAACCGCGTAGCACTTGCTACGATATGTAGCACACTGTATACATTGCGTAGCACATTCTACAGTGCAGATATAGGAAGCTTGTAGAGGGACACAAATGTCGCATTACCTCTATATTATGTGTTATAGATGTAGATAGGAAACACCGGTGCAATACCACCACTGTAATTAATTAAATTTTCCAAGAAGTCTCTTTTATGTTGCATTAAGTAATAAAGCTTAAACAGTAAATTAATTACTTTGCTGTTCACTAAAGTAATCATCATAATCATGATCAGGTCTTTTTAAGTCTCCACTGCAGGAACACTACGACTCTCTTTGTACTACCAGGGCCAATATATTAGCTAGAGAAGCCACAGGATTTGGCTTACACTCTCCACGGTAGCCAGACGAGTTGGAGAGATCTCATTGATGTTTATAAGCTTTGTTTAACTTGTGTTTCTTAAGTCACCTTCTACGACATCCACGGGAAAACTTGGAGTGGTCCTATTCTACTCTGCCGGGAACCACACGGCTTACTAAATCAATGTTGTGTATTATTTTTCAGACAAAAGCCCACCTTGATGTCCTTGCCGATGCGCTGCTGCGGTGGGCGCGCGGCCGCTAAGAACTGCCTCCCGGACCCCGACCCTAGTGCTCCAACACTCCGCCAGTGCTACACGGACCTAATGTAAATTGAAGCGCTCTCAGGCGATCAGTGATAGCTGCGAACTCTCATTCAACATTCGGACGCAACCAGTCAACATTACTAGATGGGTTGAACGTAATAAAACATATCAAGTAGTGGTGCAGCATACGCCAAAAACATGACCACTTAAAGTGTAGTGTAAGGTTTTCGGCAGCGAACAGAAAATGACATGTGCTGGTGCGCGCAGCGTATGCGACGAGAAGTGACGCGATCTGGTTTCGTCCCAATAAATCCCCTGCAGCTGATTTATTTTTCAAGTTTTCGTACCTTCTAGCACTTATTAAACTAAAATGTGAGACTGGTAGTCGACATTGTTAGTCGTAGAACATATACATAATATTTTAGAGTTAATATAATTCTTCATTTGACGAAACATAAATGTTTGTCGATTTGTTGATATATTTATTCACTTTATGTATGTATTTACTCTATATTGAGTTATAAAGCATTCCTTATTATAATGAGGGTTGTAAAGAAAATAAGAGAACTCTATGAATGTGTACATAAATATACTTTATAATTAATTTAAATTGTTTTAATATTCGGCCTATTTGTGGCGGACGGCGCCAGTTCATACGAGTCACGAGTGCTAAGCAGTCGCCGAGTGTGATTTATGATTACGATTTTATTGATTTACTTTGGTATACATTTGGACTATAATTTGTCGCTATTTCATTGAGGACGCTTAGCGTGGAACTAAGATATTTTAACTTAAACATGGGATATCAACTATAGGCAGCTATTATTGTTAAAGCATTTATTCATATACTTAGTGATACTTGTATTTTTATTTATTTCTTAAGAGACATGTAAAAAACTCAAATATTTATACTCATCATTCTCCATACTTTCGTAAAACTTAGCACAAAGGTAGAATTTTGACTGAAAGTGATTGTTTTAGTCATTTGCCGAAAAAGTCTGAACTGTTAGTATCGAGTCTACTCATTAATCAGTTCCTATTTATTTTACTTATAAACTAATTTGTTATTGTTATAAATACTTACTTCTATTTTATATCACTTCTAGTGACCATATATAGTATTCTGTTTTTATGGAATTCATTGGCATCATAGTAAACCGATTAAATAGTAAATCTGGATGATGGGATTTAAAAAAACTGCCGCGTAAAAGAATATTTTTACTTTCAGGAAACACCTGTTTTTGGTCAATGTACGGTAAATAATACTGATATATATTTCTAAGGACATTGTTCACATCCAAGTAACTTAGTGTTAATGTAAGGCATAGTTAATAAATAAACCATACTCGTTAATTTCTAAATAAACTAGAGTGGTAGTTCTATTTAGAGGCATGTATAGCTATTAAGTAGCATAAAACAGTAGTAGCTTATATTATAAAGTATGTTAGTTTTTAATCTATAAACTCGAATATATTAATAATAATTAAGTATACCATACAGACTCCATATTTTATGTACCATTTAGAGAAAAATTGCACCAAAATATTGTGATTATTAATTATCGTTATTAAATATTAAATAGATATAGATATAATTTTTTTAATGCAGCACCAGATTATTGTGTAGTGATTTAGATTATATCAGATTTATTTCTCAGTAGATGGTTTTGATTATTAACCATAATAAAAAAAAGCTTTTTATATAGAATAAAATTGACTAATATTATTCTATATAAAAAGCTTTTTTAGATATTTATAGGTACATTATTACATATAATAGACTATGGATGTGAACATTGCGCAATGTGTAAAACGATAAGTTTTGTGAGATTCAGGAGGCACATCGAAGCTTTTTGTCAACTTTTGCACCATCGCATCATTATTAAGTCAATAAAAAACTGATATTATAACAAAAAACTAAATAAACACCGTTGTAGTCTGTTAGAACTTAGTTCTTGAGCCATCAGACTCTGCGGTATTTATGGAACAAAATTAAGATAACTACATACAAAAAATACTATTTATGTAGCTTTGATGTATCTCACGTAAAATTTATCGATTACAAAATTAACAAACCAGCAATCAAGAGTTTGTTCATAATGTTTTATTTTAAAGATTATAATTAATTTTCTCAAAACTAATATGAATACAAATTAATTTACTATTGACAGTTAGTTACATGTCGCATTGGGTCTTGAGGCCTATAAAGACAGTTGTTTGAAATAAATAAATACAAAAATACAATACATATATTTATTATGTTTCATATTAATGTACCTACCTAAGTGTATTTCAAATAGTTTATTCTTTGATAATGGAATAGGTAGCAGTGCCAATGAATTCTTGTAAGACTTAAAAAACTGTGAGCCAAAGTTAATAGCGCAAGTGCAGACTTGTTTTTTTATATAGTTTTTTCAGTGTATAGGTAAGTATTTTCCCTTAGATTAAATCTATGTACTGTTACATCTTCATATATTGCCTCACTGTTGTCAAATATTAAGTACTTAAAGCCTGTGTTTTTTTTTTATTTTAAATATTCGGCGACTAGTAATCATAGTTCGTATCATCTACCATTCATTTTATGATATATGAAGTGTATAATTTTCTAAGTGTAATATTTTATTAGGATGAAAAGTAATGCTATTATATAATACATTAATGTAATTGCACTCAAAATTTGCCTGTTTCGTATGTGCACAGCAATTTATTGTGATATTTTAAATACTCTAGGTTAAGACGCAAATCATGATCTCGAGAATAGACTATGTACCTATCAATGTGATTACTATTGATTTACATATTGTGTACCTAACATGTTATAATTATGTGAGTCTTTATTAAATACGGATTATCGTGTTATCTATTTGGGCTTGCGAATATGTCAAAGGCTATAAGCATTACATTATTTCGTACGCTCCAATTTTTTTAACATTCCCATTATTTTGTAAACATTTAGCAATTTTTGTCAATTTTATTGATATGTAATATATAAAATGTACCTATGTGTACGTAGAATATGAAGATGCTTATTGTCGCCCTCTGTCTGTACACTTATGACTATAAGTGGAGCGCAAACGACACTGCCGAATCCCGGCCCGCAGCTGCGACCGTGAAAGTTGTGCTGGCACGTTTGCCGTTACTGTCTTGGTCGCTGGCACGCTTGCCGCAACCGTTATGGTCGCTGGCACGCTTGACGCGACCGTGATGGTCACTGGCACGGCGTTCGCGGTCGCGACGGTTGCACTGGCACGCGTTTGGCGCCGAGCGTCCGCACTACCCTTCATCGCACCCCCTCACTATTATATTTATCTAGTAATTGTTACAATATATGTAAGCACAGACTATGAGCACAATTTCTCTACATGTATATCTACATAAAAGTAACATTTATGTATAAATTGTTTCTAGGCACTTTTATAAGTCGCAAAGTATTGCGGTCAAATGCAGTTACGACAATCAGTAAGAAGTGAAAGATGGCTCAGTAGATCTTCCGAACTCAGTTCAAATTACATATTATTGTAATATCTATTTCTCATAGCTACTATAACTAAACAATATCTAATCTCGCTCAAGTGGGAGAGAAATGCTTCAACGCTCTTTACTGTTGAAGATGCATATTTTTAGATGACACAATTGTAGTGATTATAACACGAAAACTTTTTTATTTGGTCAATTATACCTACCTATTACATAATTTTCGTAAGAAATTTTTCCGCATTTAATAGTAAATACTAATAGATATTGCCCTTTTCTTACCCAATGAAAATATA
The DNA here is from genome assembly GCA_963576875.1 of Acrobasis repandana. NCBI lineage: Eukaryota > Metazoa > Arthropoda > Insecta > Lepidoptera > Pyralidae > Acrobasis > Acrobasis repandana. The sequence continues at coordinate 10,254,519 of OY756223.1, read as the reverse complement.
ATTTCGTCAGCTGTTTTATTTGATATTATTTAAAAATGCAAACTATTTTTGTAGATACATATATTTAATTGATTACCACTAGATAGATATTTAAATAGGTATATTTTCTCAAGTGTTATGTTTGACAAAAGATAAACAATTTACTATTTCTTATCGCACAAACCATGAAACTATTGAAACTGAACACGCGACCTTGTTCTATACTTACACACAGTCTTCGTCGGTCTGAGCTCTTTGCGCTGGCGGCCGTACGAGTCGATGTCGTTGCATAGCTTACTGGAAAATGGAATTCCCTCCGAGAGGATCGTGGTCCCTTGTTCACATTGCCACAAAAGCCTTGCCACATCTCTAAGTGGTAGTGAACACCACCGCAACACCTAGTTCTCTCCGAGAGTATTGCCATTTTTTCAACCATGTCATGAATGAGTTGCACTGCTGTTCTGCGAAAGATGCAAGCAACTCATATGGCGATAATCTTATAACGACTACGCTATTTTGTAGGCGTAATATACTTTTGGACTATTTATTATGTATTGTTAATTACTATGTATGTTGTATTAAGATAAAAAATTGAAAAACAAAAATAAATGTTAATAAATGCCTCAGCCAGATGAAAAAAGTGTTTTATTGTTAATTAAGTCGAGATGGGTTCACAGCTCGCAATACTGTGCGTGTTTTTGAAAAATTACTGTAATTAAACGACTATAGTTTATTTCTCGAAATTTTACATAGGAATTTCAAGGCTTTTCTACAGACACCCACAATATCCAAAACACGATTAAGCATTTTTGGCTTGATAGGAAAAAATCACAAACATACCTCTAAATTTGCGTAAATTTACCTTTAAAAAAGATATTACTACTCTATGTAATAGTTTATTTACAGTGATTTTTCAAAAAAACTCACAGTATTCTTGACTCTGAACTGACGGGGCCTTAAGCTCTTTTTAACCCAAGTAGTATGTCAGACCGTCTTGCCGATGATAGGTATAGAGTAAAGTCACAGAATGAATATAAGTACTAAGTAGAGTGCTGAATACTCGTATGACCTTTAAATAGCAAGCGAAGCATTGATTGTCCGAAGTTAAAAATCGCAGGTTCACATTGGTCTCGTAAGGTGCATGACATGACAGGTGGGCGGTATGGTATGCATTAAGAGAGTTCATTGACAACCCCATCGAGTTTGGGCTTATTACATTTTTCCTGATAAGTTCTTAGGCCCTACAATAAAATCTTATACGAAAAAATGTTTTTTTTTTCATATAACTTGTTTGTTATACGATACGATGTCTTTGAATCCTACGTCAATTTGGTTCTCTCCATCCTATTGTAAAGGTAAAAGATACCTACTATAGGTTATATGTATATTTAAGTGCAAAGATATGCAAAAAAAAAAACAATGGGCCCATTCAAAGATGACATCGAAATCTTTGGACCCCTGATTACTAAACTGCTGCGTCCTGCATTTGACGCACTGACGTATGCATTTTGCGCATCACTAGTTTAGCACGCGCTCAATTTATACATGTATTTAATTGTCACTTACATAATACCGATGTTAATTGACTTCAAAAGTTTTTTTTTTTAACTATTTTTTTTTACTTATTGTTCTATTAGGTACATTTTTGGAGGCATAATGAAATTGACGTATGTATCTCGCATTTTGCCAATTTGGCGCGCGCATAATTTGTTAAATTATTTAAGAGCCCATTTCAAATTGTTATTTACACTATAGAGGAAGGAGGCACCACCCAAATTATTTTTCTACTCGGTTCAATGGTTGACTGGCAGAGAACGCCATATGGCGTTAAATCTGCCATTTGTACACTTTTTATGAGCAAAAAAGTTTAAATAAATAAATAAATCTTACAAATATTAATACATGTTAAATAATTTACAAGTAACTCTGAATATCAGATATAATATACGAACTATATGACGTTTAATATCAGAAGCTTTGACTTTGCTCTAACCGCCAATTTAGTGCATCAAAGCGCTGAGCATAAGCTCTATCTTCATGTATATTTGCTGGTAAGTGTAATAATATAGGCATGCAATCGCGATGTTATTTTCATCGGTACATGTGCACCAATTGAGAGGTTCATTCCCAGCTGTTGGATGTGGAAGGCTGATGCTTTTGACAATTGCGTCAGAAGTAGTATCATCCATTATATTGTGCTCGGCCTACCCTTTAGCAGATACCTAAGCTTTTAAAAAAATATGATTGTGTTATTGAGCTGTTGCTTTGGCGTAAGAATTAGTATCATCCGCCTCCCCTCTAGTAAGTAGCTTATTAAAAATATCATCGTGTTATTTCAACGACTGTTGCTCTCATGACCATCTGATTGTTTTTATTTGCTCGAATAAAATTATGTTAAGATTTTTTTAAATGTAGTTTAGGAATCAGATGGAGATTCTTATGAGCTTACGAGTAGTTCGATAGGTATATGTTTAGAGGTTTAGATCAGTAGGTAGAATTTCCGTAATAAGAGTAGTAAAAGTTAAATTCATATTTTACTATGATAAAATATATAAACAGTTTAGATTTTTTGGTATGGTTTTTGTAAATGTGGTAGATAGTTAATTTACACATTCCAATAATAGTTTACAAATGTTATCCTGAATTTTAGACCGAATAATAGCCCCACTTTTAGAAATTACTTTATATCTCTTTGTACAAAAAACAACATTCTTAATTTTGTATACTTTGGTTTATTATCTTCAAATGAAAGGAATACACATTATCTTATCTTTGATATCTATTTCCAGAGTATTGGCGATTATCGCGGACCTCTAAATTTTGGGACAACTATCCCATATAGGGAATAGTTTCCTAATCCATGTAGGTAAATTACGTTTAGGATAGATGCCCCGTCGAGAAAGAGGACATTTATCCCACAAAACTTTGATCGCACCTAGCCGTCCTATGTAATCGCACAGAGACATGCAACACGGTCAACCTACATGTAAACAATCACATATTTTTTAACGTTTAAGTTTTAATAATTAGATCACCTTTTTTTTCTGCAGTGGTAAAATAAATATAAAAATATTATTTTCATCTCATCTATTCGAAAAACGATGATTTTATCCCAAATATTTGGGGCTAAAGTCACTGGTAATTCTCTAGACACTGAAAAGTAAAAAGTAAATTCCCTAGGCGTTAAAACACATTTGAAAATCGAACACGAATGTAGAATCAGAAATAATATTGGCAGTCAGCTAAAAAAAAGAAGAATTTAGTTTTAAAATTATAAAATATAGGCAATGGCGTCGTAATTTTTTTAAATTGGAATACATCACGTTTTACGTGGATGACTGTAGGTCAAAATGTTTTGGTTCTCTTGCTTCAAAATAATAATTTATTAAAAACCAATAAAAACGCGCAATTGTTGTCTTTGATTTAAATAGTAATTTTATAGGTTATTTTTACAACTATTTTAAATGTGACGATTTCTTAATGAGGCCTATAGTAAATTAATATGAAGTTAACGTTAACGTATAATATACATATTTAAATATATAAAGAATTGATACACAAGGAAAAAGTAATGAAACGGTTCTAATGACTGGAAAATGTATAAGATGTGGTGGTCCTAGAAAAACATTTTTATAGTAAGTACTTCTTCAGTGAAAACACCACCAAATAAAGGTTAGTAACTGACTGTTAAACTCTGATTAGGTATATGTAGGTATTCTACTTTCGTTATAGGTATATATTTGCTTTTTCTCATAGATGGAGATGAAAAGAAGAATGTGCTACACGGTGTACGTTAATAGTTTTATCTCGGGCGATATACTTGAATCCCTCGCTTCACTCAGGATTCCACCGTAGAATCCCTCGCTACGCTCGTGATTCTATTGTGGCATCCTTCGTTTCGCTCTGGATTCAAACTAGCGCCCTCGCGTTAAAACTATTACCTTTACGCCTTGTAGCACAATCTACTATTTATCACTGCAGAAGCAAAAATTTGATCTATTTTTTTTATTTGTACTATTAAATAGTTGCAGAGTCTCTCGATATATAAATAAAATAACGTGTGTTTCATTCGCGAAACTAGAGTAATTGCAATCAAGGCAACTATAGCCCCGCCCCGGGACGACTATCCCGGTTTTACCCTACACGTGGCAGTAAAAATGTTGTCATCATTGTTGGCAATCGGCAGTCGTCTGTCACATGCCTTAAGACTGCCTTCTAAGAAGATTGTCTTCGACCGTGGGAATTTTTGGTTGAACACCCGAATCTATATTTTCTATCTACACATACGCATTGCGCTGTATTGTACATGCACCCTGGAGACGAATTTAGACGGATTCAGAAGCGCAGGAGGGGTCTGCCTTATAAGCGTTTTCGTCCCCATATTTATTTGAGAATTTCGGAAAACTTAAAATTTTTCTATCTTTTTACAAAAGACAAATTATTTTTATTTTGTACGTGTTTATGCAATAATCAATCTTCATATACTTATGTGTATTTTTTAATTTTTTAACTCAGTGGTATGCGCAAGAAAACCAACGACGTATTCGCTTATATTTTCTTCAAAGTTTAACCTTTTTAACTAAGTTTTTTATGGACTAAGAAAAAATTACTAAAATCTTCTCATTCACTTTTTTGGATTTTCCTTTGTCTTTATTTCTCTGTAATTTATACACAACTTCATGATTTAAATTCCGTGTAAACAACAAAGACATGAACGTCGCGCACCGAAAAAAAATTAAACATGTCTCAGCTTATTTGGAATTAAACAAACTATTACAATGAAAATAAATAAATTGTCTAATTCACTTTTTTAATACTTAAATAAACTTCAATTTAACATATCTCAACATATTTTAACTAAGTTTGGCTCCAATCAGCTCCGAAAAAGCAGTCAAAATCACTAAAAATAAAGAATGGCAGTTAAGGCAGTTTAAAAATTTTTACAAAATGTTGGCCACTTACACGCCCAAAATAAACGAGCAAGTGCGATTTGGACTCGTACATGAAGGGTTCCGTACCACCGTACAATGTTTTAAAACGCTGAAGAAACACGTTTCTTGTATGACGACCCCCTTTAATTTTTAACTTTATCTTATTTTTAGTATTTGTTGTTATTGTGGTCATAGTAATACATAATTGGTGAAAATTTCAAGTATCTAGTTAATGCCATTATGAAGATCAAGTTAAAAATGCTAAAAAAAACACGTTTCTTGTATGACGACCCCCTTAACTTAACCCTTAATTTTTAACTATTATTTTTTTTAGTCTTTGTTGTTATATCCGCCACAGTAATACATAATCGGTGAAAATGTGAAGTGTCTAGCTATTACGGTTCAAGAGATAGAGCCCTGTGACTGACGGACAGACAGACAGACGGACAGACAGACGGACAGACGGACAGACGGACAGACTGACAGACGCACAGACGGACAGACAGCGGAGTCTCAGTAATAGGGTCCCGTTTGCACCCTTCGGGTACGGAACCCTAAAAAGCAATGAATAAGTATCCTACCTAATAAATTAATGCGTAAAAACCTGAAATTTTATGTTATTACTGAAACAACATTTTTATACACTTTATTTTACAAAACGGCGTAAAATCACACGGGTCTAATGTGAAAATGGGCGTACCCCAAGGTTCAATTCTAGGACCGTTCCTTTTCTTAGTTTATGTCAATGACTTGCCTTACATGGTTGAGAAAGAGGCTGATATGGTGCTGTTTGCTGATGACACCTCGCTAATATTTAAAATAGATCGACATAACAGTGATGCTAGTGCGGTGAACAGCACCTTATCTTTAATTTCTGATTGGTTTTCGGCCAATAACCTCATGTTAAATGCGAACAAGACCCAATGCATTCGATTCTCTCTTCCTAATGTGAATCAAGCCTGCGTTGACATACTAATTAATGGTCAGAAACTCGATCTGGTTGAAAGTACTACCTTTTTAGGAATCACAATTGATTCGAAACTTCAATGGGGCGCTCATATTTACTTAGTTATTACTTTAGTTACTTTCTAATAGGCTTAGCTCTGCGGCTTACGCTGTTAGGAGAATAAGACAATTGACAGATGTAGCAACTGCTAGACAAGTGTACTTTAGTTACTTTCACAGTCTAATGTCTTACGGGATACTTCTATGGGGGAGTGCAGCCGACATTCAGACTATTTTTCTTTTACAAAAAAGAGCAATTCGTGCTATTTACGGTTTAGGATCGAGAGACTCACTGAGGGAATTATTCAAGGAAATAGGTATACTTACTTACTTTTGCATCACAATTCATATTTGAAAATATAATGTATGTAAGGAAAAATATTTCCATGTTCAATAAAGTAAGTGATTTTACAGATAGAAATTTACGTAATAAGAATGACTTAGTTAGCCCGTATTACAGGCTAAATACAGTCAGTAAGTCTTTTATGGGGAAGTGTATACTTTTTTATAATAAATTGTCAGAATCGGTCCTTGATATGCCAGACAGAAAATTCAAAGCTTATGTAAAGAAAGTACTTTGTGAGAAGGCTTATTATAGGACCGATGACTATCTTAAAGACAAAAAGGTCTGGCTTGAGCTTGGCGCGGGTCCCTCTTTGTATACTTAGACATGTCATAATTTAGGTACATTGGTACATACTAAATTTACAAATTGACATTATTTTAAATTTCGTAATTCTTATAATTCAATTTAATTATGACATAATAAACAATGTAATCTCTGTCCATCTATATAACTAATTTTAAGTTTTTAGTTTGTAAGTTGACGTCTTTGGAGAAAACGTGCAGTGCAGTTTGTTGCCGCTTCTTCTGCACTTGCGCCTAGGAAGCGGCGTAAACTTAGCTTTAAGTAACGATTTGACGTCAACATTTGTGCAAAACAAAACAAAGTGACTATTATTATGAGATATTATAAATATCCTATGATAATAAAGATATTTTTGAATTTGAATTTGAAAAATTTGGAAGGGATGAAATTTTTGAAAACGCTTGAATATTTTTCTGTGGTTAGGAATAACATTCCTCGTTACCATAAAAAAATATCAGATTGTTCTATCCAGTCAATTAACACTACGGTACACGCGCCTCTAAAACGTTCATGAGTGCTCGCGTGGGCTTCACTTGTAGCCCATTTTAAATTGAAATATACTGAAAGATAATCGTTGAATTTTTAAATAAAACACATTTATTATTATAAATAACATTTATTAGGTAAACGGAAATAAAAAAAAAAGTTCTCCTCTTTCTTAATTTAAAAATATTAACAAAACTTCAGACTTCTCAAAAAATCAAATAATTTTTACTTATTTGAGATCAGTCAACTTTTGGTTTAATTTTTACATTAAAATTTTTTTTAATTCCTTTTTTTTTCATTACACGAAAAACAAATTAAATTTTGGTGATCATTACATATACGCCTGTAGCATTTCGAGCAAGTTTACTGCTGTGCTGCGATCGCGCATTCTGCTACAAAACGCACAGCGTGCGAACCCCCATGAATTAGTATATTTCCTTGTTGAGGAGCTTCTGACACATTCAACAATAATTTGGCTTTTGTTTTTATGCTTTTAGAATTAACTATATTTTATTCTCCTCTCAAATCCCCTTCCTGTTCGCTTTCAATCAAATCATCCTGATATAACTCCTCTTATAGGCATCTCAACAAGTTTTCTTCCATTCTGTAATTCATATTTAGCAATATTAATAAAATATCAACGAATAGTCAGTTTACAGTACATCAATATAATATACAATACAAAAATTAATAAGAAAAGATAAATACTTACATCAATTTAAAAAAATATTTTGCTCCTAAGAAGTTCCGCCAGTGCACGCGTGGGGTACATACGTAGCCCAACAACTTTAAATCGTTATTTATCGTACGTTCGCCAGCGTCGATTGCTCACGCCACACTGAATGCGTCGAGCAACAACCAATCGGAGCTTAGCTAGAGGCTCGAAGTTAAATCACGCAATTTCACGAAGTTATGAACAAAAGCAATACCCTGGGCTACATATGTAGCCCGCGCGTGTACTCTAGTGTTAATTATAAAAAATTAAAACATCTTGAATCCCAATTTTAAACACATAGTCAGACTTACGTCGCCATTTCTTTTGCCCAGACCCTCTGACGTATTAAAAATAATAATGTCATATGACACTTGACTAATTAACTGCCACCGTGGGAAAATAGAGATACTGTCATATGACAGATGACATATAACTGTCATTTAACTGTCATAGTTGTCAAAATAGTGTCAAGTGTCACATGACATAATTTTTTTAATACGTCAGATTACAGAGCAATAATGTATAGAGGAAACTTAAAAAAATGAACGGAAAACACTATAGCCTTTTCTTTTTTACAAATAAGAAATGTTATAAGAGTGACAGAGTTCGATATACTGCAACACTTACTACTTAAAACCCTCATGTCGCCATTTGTGCTATACAAATTTGTTTATATTAATGTATACTATTAGTGATGGGCAGAGCAGGGATGATGGGATTTGCAATTTATCGATAATGACAATTAATGGCAGACAATACTCTTCTCTCACTCGCGAAGTTGGTGTTTGTTATGGGAAACCCAAAGGAAATGGGTCCTAGTTGTTAAAAAAACATCTCGAATTTCTCATACTTGTATTTATTGCCAAAAATGTTATTTACAAACACCAACTTCGCGAGTGAGAGAAGAGTATTTATTAAAACTATTACACGCTACTATTTTCTAATACTTACTAAATGCACTTTAAATCAAAATTAAAGTTTCGTAAGTAGTTATGATCTGAAAAAAATAGTCAGAATCTTAATTAAATACGGCGATGAAGATTAATATGTTACCACAGCAGTGTTATCTTACATCCGACGTTTTTATCTGTCACATATAAGACGAAAAAAATATATAAAAACAGAATATAACAAAAAGACGTTCATAAAAGTATAAAAACACATAGAAGTAATTATGTAAATATGTATATCACTGTAAACTTTGAATTGCGATTAAATTTGAACGGTCACGCAGAGTAGTCGGGTTTCTTATGAATCATCGGGTAAGTCGGTTGTCATTGTACATATCATCAGCATGAACTCCAATCGACTCACAAAGCAGCTGTCACGTGACTTCGTTCACAATTTAATCTAATCCAAATAACAAAGAAATGTTTAAATGGTTAAGTAATAATGCCTGCCTATGAAAAAGATCTAAATGTGCGACATATCATATGAATGTAACAGTTTTTGATCTGATCCTTCACGATAGCAAGTGGGTTCAAAATGCAGTGAACACAATCTTGAATATTTAGAAGGAGTCCATTCTCCACGTCTGATATTCCTGACCCATTTTTCTTTCAAAATTTTATCCTTTGGGAATCTGCAATAAAACAAAATACAATATACCTAATGTGGTACACCTAAAATAGAATACTTATGTATTATAAAATAGTTATATCGTTCATTAAATTAGTCACAGAATGGGGAAATAAGTACCTATAAACTTATCGATAGCAACCTATTTAGGTGCAGCACTACGATTAAATTTCAAGGGTATTTCAGTTGTCAAAAATGGTACAGTCAATGAATACAAACATAAAAATGAGTTCATTTTACTAATAATGAATTCGAAACTTTGTTACGCCAATTACCAACGAATACAACTACAAGTCAACATGCTGTTTTACTCGAATTAAGCCTTAATATCATTTTCTTCCTCGAATGTATTTAATACGACTTACCGATGGAAGGATATTTTTTGTCCTGTTCCGCTCAAAATACCTTGTTGGCTGAAACAACCGAGAGCAGAACACAGGATAGGCATCTTAGCACTTGTTTCCACACAAACAGTAACGATAAAACAACTTGATTTATAAATTTTTGTTAAAAACACAATTGACTCGCATACGTCCAGCTGGCAACGTGAGTACTTCAACCGGTCGGCTGACGGCGCGCGGCATTTCAAGATGGCGATGCACTCTAGCGCTATCTCGCTTCGTTCATATGAGCCGGACAAATTAGTGCGAGTAGAGCAGATATAGTTATTCTGCTGCTATTTTTTATGAAGCGTCTAAAGATACTATGTTTATGCGTCAGATGGTCCGGGCTAAACAAATGGCGGAGTAAAAATGACTATGGGTTTAAAATTGGGATTTAAAATATTTTTATTTTTTATAATTAATTGACTGCATAGAAAAATCTGATATTTTTTATGGTAACGAAGAATGTTATTCCTAACCACAGAAAATTATTCAAGTGTTTACAAAATTATCATCCCTTCCCTATTAGAGTCTGGCTACTGAAAGATGAGACTGATTTTTTATTCCGAAATTATAAATGGCAACACCAATAATAACGTCACTGTCACTATAACCTGAGTAGTTGATGTGTCAAAGTGAAAAATATTTCTGCGATTTACGTGATTTCTAATTGAAAACATGAGGAAAACACTGAAAAGCGACTTGCGAAAGGTTCTTTTTACTATGATTAGTAAATTTGAAAAGAAACAAGTAGAAAGCGATGTAGTTTTCAAGCAAAACAAGAGTGCTTGCGTGAAATATCCCAGTGCATTGGTTAGTGTGGTTTGGATATTTTGATACTTTTCATTGTGATTGCACATTCCAATTTATTTCGCAGGAGTGGATATGTCTAACATTTATTCATTTTCAGAAAACATGGATGACGCAAATGATCCAGTTGCAGAAGTCATAAAAGCAACCATTAAAAAATTGAATGATTTGTTCCAAAAATAATGTTTAAAGACACAAAATCAGTATCTTGATGAGATTTCTTCTCTGACCGGTAAGTACCTATGCCATCGTTTTTTAACAAATCACCTGGAACCCGTTAAATCACTGTTAGCATATGAAATACTCCATATTCCTAAATGATATAAATAAAACCAATTTATAAAACCACCGTTCTTTTTCTTATATTTTGAAAAGTAACAAAACAACCGTTGCTTAGATACATAAGTAATACTTACACTTAACATGATACGGAAATACAACCTTATCAGAACCAACAAAATGTAGAATTGTTACTGTAATTATTTTACAATAAATATGAGTTAGCCCCAAAGTAAGTTTGAAACTGTGTTAATGAATACTAACTCAACAATAATATATTTTATAACAAATGCATATATAGACAAACATCCCGGACCCAGATCAATCTGACCTGACCGGGGCCGAACTGGGACCTCCGGTGTGACCATGAAGTTAGAGGTAATAGGGAACCCTTTAGCTTTATGGGTGTGACAGCATGGCATGATGAACACTAGACCACAGAGGTCGTCACAATGTACACACACACACGCAATATAATTAGGGAAATAAATATATTAATCAAATAAGTCTATTAAGAGATTTCAATTTATATATACAGATTGATAAATACATGTATCAGGCCACTAGTCATTGCTTACCAGTACTTATTCAGTTTCCTGCAATTAATGTTCAGACTAACAGTCATAGTTCTTTGGACTATAGGTACTTGTTATTGTAACTGGAATTCGAGCAGTGTTTATTGTTCATTTTGTTAAATACTCCCTTTTTATTTGTAAAGACCTTAAATGGCTCCTTTGCTAACAAACATTGTAATACATAATTTTGGGTTGGCCTTCTTATTAAAATAAAAATTTTATAAAAAAAATCTTTTTTTCGTTCTTTTGTCAAGAAATGTGTTATTGACTCCATGTTCTTTTAAATTAACTTTACTTAAATATTTTTTCAGATGTCAGTGTACTCTCAAAAGAATTAAAAAAGAAGGTCAAACAAATAAAGGCGTGTGGAACACACCAGGAAAAAAAAGACCCCATAAACCAACAGTGTCAAGTTTGGATAGTTTTGATATTGATGCAATTAAAAACAAAATTAATGAGTTTTATATAGTGAAAAAACAAATCCCAACTTTAAGGTCCCTTTTAAGTGAACTAAGAGAAAATATTAATTTTACTGGTTGTCGTGAAACATTTCGTCGCATTCTTTTGTCAAATGGGTTTGAATTCAAGAAAAATAAAGATGAACGTTCAATTCTCATTGAAACACCGTTTCTTGCGGACCATTGCTACTAAACGTAGAGAAGGCAAAGAAATTGTATATTTAGACGAAACGTATGTTCATCAGAACTATAAATCCAAGAAATCATGGCAGGGTCCATCCACAAGTGGTGCTGTTACAAACATATCTTCAGGTAAGAGATATATTATAGGTCATGCAGGCTCACAAAAAGGTTTCGTACCAAAAGCTCTTCTCGTATTCAGTACAAAATCAAAAAATGCAGACTGTCATCACGATATGAATTCCAAAAATTTTAATAAATGGGTATCTGAAAATCTAATCCCAAATTTAAGTGAGCCCAGTGTTATCGTCATGGATAATGCTAGTTATCACTGTGTTCAGGTTAATAAGGGTCCGACAACTAATTCTAGAAAATCGGATATCCAAGCATGGCTCTCTTCAAATGGTATTTCATATGAAGATTGTCTATCAAGAGAAGAACTGTTAGTTTTGGCAAAGGAGCATAAACAAGCGCCGGTCTACCAAGTAGATGAACTTTTAAAGCAACATGGCCATGAAGTGCTGAGACTCCCGCCCTACCACTGCGATCTAAACGCGATAGAATTAATATGGAGTTTGGCGAAACGCAAAGTTGCCAGTAAAAATATTGCTTTGTCTGCAGAGGATATGGTAAAATTAATACAAGACTCGTTTAATAGCGTAACACCAGAGGACTGGAAAAAAAATACAGATCATGTTATTCATGTTGAAGAACAATACAAAAAACGAGATGGAATTACTGCAGATATGGAAGAGTTCATAATAAGAGTCAGAGAAAATGATAGTAGTTCAGAGTCTTCATTTGAGGTTGAATTTTTAGATTTCGATTTTGACTATTCTGATTAAAAATATAAAATTGTATTTTCATTGTCATGTTTTTTTTTCCTTCCTTAACTTACTGATGTTTTTTTTTTTTGGAATCCATTAAGTAAAATAATAAGCTACTACTATGATTGATTCGATGTATATTATTCTACAGATTCTACTGAATGCTAGAATATTATAATAAAACAAAAAGTATCAAAACTATATTTCCGACAATAACTAGAGGTGCCATGCGATGTTTTTTTGAATTTGCCGCCCTTTTCCAGTCGCATCTTTCGTTAGCCAGACTCTATGTACAGCAAATCCATTATTTATTAGTGTACAAGGCTTCTAACTTATTATACTAAAAATTTAGACAAATATAGTAGTTTTTTAGGGTTCCGTACCCGAAGGGTGCAAATGGGACCCTATTACTGAGACTCCGCTGTCAGTCCGTCTGTCCGTCTGTCACAGGGCTCTATCTCTTGAACCGTAATAGCTAAACACCTGAAATTTTCACCGATTATGTATTACAATGATCACTATAACAACAAATACTAAAAATAAGATAAAGTTAATAATTAAAGGGGGTCTTCATACAAGAAACGTGTTTCTTCAGCGTTTTAAAACATTGTACGGTGGTACGGAACCCTACATCTACGAGTCCGACTCGCACTTGCCCGTTGGATAAATGGACTACCCAACAAAAAAATAATTTTTCAAATCGGACCATTAGTTCCTGAGATTAGCGCGTTTAAACAAACAAACAAACAAACAAACAAACTCTTCCGCTTTATAATATTAGTATAGATAACCTTAATTAACGTCTTTATTTATTCAATGAACGCACCCATAACGCACCCCGCAATAGGACTTTTGTATTGCTGTGATTAGAACACAGCTATGACGATGACGTGTACATAACACGTCGTGCCATTTAAATGTCAATATTGTCAATGTCACTGTCGGAATCGGATCGGATCAGAATCAGAGCTAGGCTAGTTGTGAATTTGTGAATAGATATTTTTACAAAAAAAATTGTTTTCCTCGTAAGTTAAACTTGTCACTTTATTTGCTAATTTGATACTTTTGTTACATACTAATTACTTTATTACTATGGCACCATCTACAGACTGGGATGAAATTAAACGATTAGCAGCTGACTTCCAGAAAGCACAGCTAAGCTCAACTGCTCAAAGGTAGTATTTTTTATAGACACTCAACTAACATATTTTAAAAATTATTTGTAAAACTATCCACAGCAATACATAAAATATATACTTACTAAATATTTATTTTCAGATTGTCGGAAAGAAATTGTATAGAAATAGTGACAAAGCTCATTGAATTAAAACTCGTTGATGTTATATTTACCACTGATGGAAAAGAGTACTTAACGTCACAGCAGCTTATAAAAGAGATCAAAGACGAGTTATACGTTCACGGAGGCCGCATCAATACTGTTGACCTGGCTAAAGAACTGAATGTGGATTTGAACCAGATAAATACCAGTGTAGCCGAAATTGTGAAAGGCAAAGAAGTTCAACTTGTATCGGGGTATTTAATAGCTCACTACTACTTGGAAAAAATTGCAAGAGAAATAAACGAAAAACTCCAATTGCAAGGTCAAATTTCTGTGGGTGAGCTAACACTTCAGTATGATCTTCCAGCGGAGCTATTGCAGAATAATGTCCTAGAAAAGTATTTGGGCAAAATAATACTCGGGAAACAGGATGCCTCAGATCCAAGGGTGTTTTACACTGAGGAATATATTACACGAACAAAAGCAAAGATTCGCGGAGCTTTGATGGGTCTGCTAAAGCCAACATCAGTGACAGTAATAATCAACCACTGCAACCTGGCTGACCGTTTATTCATGAATTTATTTGATCAAGTCAATGCCCCAGGGGTTTTGACGGGGCGACAGGCCGGTGCCCTCTATGTACCCTCTTGCTATACAAAGACACAAAATGATTGGGTCATTAATTTCTTTAAACAGAACAATTATCTTGAATATGATGCCTTGTCTCGATTGGGCATTTCTGATCCTAAAGGATATGTAAAGAGGACTCTAACTAACGAGAACTTAACCTTTCTGAGCAGCTGTGTTATTGGGTCACAAATTAAACAGCAACTTGAAACTGCATTGGAAGAATGTATTTCTTCTAGAAGCTATTTGGATGTGATATCACTTCTGCCTTCTGTGTTGTCTGATATGGACATTACGAATGTTCTAGATGAGCTATTGAAAAATAATACAAAATCTACCATACTATTTGAAAACACAGGTAAATTTATTAAACCTTTATATAGTTTTATTTTTAGGGTTCCATACCCACGGGGGCAAACGGGACCCTATTACTAAGACTCCGCTGTCTGTCCGTCTGTCACAGGGCTCTATCTCTTGAACCGTAATAGCTTATACACTTGAAATTTTCACTGATTATGTATTACTGCGGCCGCTATAACAAATACTAAAAATAAAAAAAGTTAAAAATTAAAGGGCGTCTTCATACAAAAAACGTGTTTTTTCAGCGTTTTTAACTAGATCTTTATAATGGCATTAACTAGATACATCAAATTTTCACCGAATATGTATTACTATGGCTGCTATAACAACAAATACTAAAAATAAGATAAAGTCAAAAATTAAAGGTGGTCGTCATACAAGAAACGTGTTTCTTCAGCGCTTCAAAACATCGTATGGAGGCACGGAACCCTTCATGTACGAGTCCGACTCGCACTTGCCTGTTTATTTTTACTTGGCAAAACTTTGACACTTGCCTATTATAATTTGAGAAAAAGGTTTTTATTTATTAAAAATCAAAAATTTACTAACAAAAGGACATGTTTAAATACTTTGCTTGTCTAAATGTACTTGAGCATTGTTTGTTTGACTGAATTAAAATACATTCCATAGTTTCTGAACAAAATTTTTATTCAGTTTTCAGCAGTCATTTCATTGAAAACCTTAAACAAACTTGTATGCCCATAATGCAAAAGAAGGCTGAAGCGATTGTGAAATCTGGAAAATATCAGCAGTTCTACTTAGAAAAGCAAATAAGCAAAGTATCAGAAATGGCTCAACAGGGTCACATTGACCATAAAGCAGAACGTAAAGAAGAGCGAAGGAGAAAAGCTGCTTCAGGAAAAGGAGGTGGAGGTGCTCAAGGTCGTGAAACAAAAACTAAGGCTGTTAAAAAACATCCACGGTCATCTAAACAAGCTGCACATGATTCTGATTCTGATGACAACTCTAATGTTGCTAAGCAAAGTAAAACTGATTTGGAAATTATTACTGTAGAGGATGTAGAAAACGTCATAAAGGAAGCCCTTGAGAATGAAGGGCTTGATGATATGTTGACTCCAATAGCTGAACATCTGCAAGGGTAATTAATTAACTATTTATTTAATACTAGCTTTTGCCCGCGGCTTCGCTCGCGTATCGCACGGTAACATTACTTTTTTCCGGGATGAAAGGTACTCTATGTCCTTCTCAGTACTCCTAACTATGTGTATGCGAATTTTCAAGAAGATTGGTTCAGTAGATAAAGCGTGAAGAGGTAACAAACAAACAAATATACTAACTTACTTTCGCATTTTTAATATTAGTTGGGATGTTTGTGTGCACAGTGCCTACTACAGCTCTTTCGTTTTAATACTACTAGTGTGTGAAATGGATAAGACAATGGCAAACCACTCTTAACATTTTCAAGAAAATTCTGTATAGGGTAAGGAAGCCGGTTAGCGACCAGTTAGCTGAGTTACTTACCTCAGATGAGTAAAAGAAAATGTTACCTACACGCGACATTTATTATGTTAGTGTTAATTAGTCCCAAGTATAGTCTAGTTTAGATATAAAACATAAAATACAATACTTTTACCCATTAAATATTATAAAAAGCTGAAAAAGTGAAAAAATTGCCATTTCGCCGGTTGGCGACCACTTTTTTCAGTTTACGACCACCAGTAAGCTGGTTTGCGACCACTATTTTAATATTTAAAATATACCAATAAAACATTTATAACTGATTCAAAATATATGTTTTATTTTGCCTTTAAATAAAGAATATTTTTCACACACCTAGTTTATGTTAAAAAAATATTGTCTATTTTTTATACATTTTTAACAGGCACAGGGTATCTAAAATCCCACGTGGTCGCATACCCAATAACTTAAATACTTATTTCGGTTTGCGGCCGTTGTTTCTCATACTAAATTGCGGTGCAACGTCTTTATTTCAATTGTGTTGGTTAACGGCCGCCTATTTAGCGTCACTGTTTGTAGGTAAATTAAACAAAGTTCCTTTAAAACTGGTGGTCGCTTACTAAAGAATTGCATCTTTACACTTTATAAATGCCACTCCCTAAATTGTTACTGTCCTATATGAACCATTAGGATCAGAATTAGCAAAACAAAATAATGTCTCATTCGTCGGATTGCGACCATGTGGCCGCAATCCAACATTTTTGCAATTATGCACTTCGGTTGCCGACCACTGGATTTTATTATAAAATAAAGTATAAAAATAGCAAAATACTACTAAATTAATATGAAAACTTAACGATTGTACTAAAAAAATCTTACTCGTGTATACAACATGAAATAACTTATGAATACATCAAAACAATATACCATTAAGCGCCGAGCGTCGTGCTATTATTTTTTTTAACTTACTACTCAATAACACACCGCTGAATCATCACGCGAATTGGGTAATTTTTCTTTGGTGCTAGGGTAAACCATTTGTTTCGAGGTGTGTTAATTCATATTAAATAATCATTTGAGAAACACGTAAGATTTATTTTTTAATTGTGTTATCTCTAGAAATAGTATTATCTTTATTTTAAGAAACTAAGTCCGTCAAGTGGTCGCCAACCGAAGGGTGGTCGCTAACCGGCTAAGCGACCCTACTTCATTCTAATGATGACTAATTGTTTCTTTTTTTGTGTGTTTACAGAACTCTCAATTTGGCAGCCTTAGCATTAGCAAAAGAAACAGCCGAAAAATTGCTGCAAGACGCCAGCCAAAATAGAAAGCAAACTCATGCATCCACTCAGGACAAAATTAATATCTTGGTTAATGATATAAAACTATATGAAAAGGGTTTTAAGTCTTTCCCATCAGATCAACAACCCCAATTCATTAAATATCTTCTTAAATCCCTTGGAGCTGATGTTTTAGCGGAATTCTGCAAATATGCTGCAAATCAGTGCAATCTGTCTGTACAAGTAGACACTTTATCTGTCGAACAGAGAAATAAAATTATTAATGATTTGACCGAGGAATACAAAAAGCCATTGGTTGCACTAAATGGAACCATTTCTGAACAAAACATGGAACTCTTTTATCAAGCTGTCGATTTATGCTTGTCTAAATGTGGCATGATTTTGAAGAAAATTGATAAGAAAAAGGACAAGTATGTAAAAAAGAATACTTTCTTAAAAATTAAAATAGAAAGCGATGTGATTGTGTACTGTGTATCTACTAATTTAGATTTTACTCTTTTTTTCAGGTTGTTAATTCAAAATCATAGAGAGAAGCTGATAAGTGAACTGGAAGTTTGCGAAGACCCAGCCTTATGTCTACATTTGGCTGTGCTAGCTACATTTACTATAGTCACACAAAACATGTTGCATGCATCTGGAAGGCAGGTGCCGATAATCATATCCTATTTAAAAGTGCACTTAAAAGATGAAGATTCCCAACGACTCCAACTTTGCCATGGTAGTATCTTATTGTTATATATAAAAATCTCCAATAAGGAAAAAAACAACCAATTACTAACTCACCTGACCAATTTTTAAAACAGCAAAAATATATATACTAGTCCTCTTACAGAATTTAATATTAAGATGAAGAGTACAGGCCAGTGCCGCCCTAATTTGAAACATTGTTTAATCATAAACAAATATGACACTTCTAATGATTTTATAAGCATGAGTTTTGTTATTGTGAAACGTGGCCATAGCCTTATATGTAGGTATATACGGTATAGTTTCTGCACAAGCGCAAGTTTTTGGAAAACTAGAAAAATAAACAATCGATGGTTGTTTATAATTATAAAGTAATTTGTTTAGACATGTTAGACATGTACATATGGAAGAGAATTCATACTCCACCGACAAGAGCATAGCTCTTAAATATAGATAGATAGATAGACATGTAAAATTGTATAAAGCCGAGTCAACTAGGTACCTATACGATTATAAATTTTTTTTATAGGAGAGCACAACTGGACTGCATTGGGTCCTTCCTAATATACAGATTAAGACCCAAATTAAATTATTTTATTAATACTTTACTTCTCCCGAGGACTTTTTTTCCGCAATTTGGTCCATTGCGCTGAACCTGTTTTGCGTGTGGAGCCGGCGTAGTTATCAGTTTTCAAACCAGCCCAGCTCCTGCAGGAATCCGAGAACGCTCCCCGGCGCCCTCACGGCTTCCTCCACGGTTCCTTGATGTTCCAGGAACCCTCTTCTTATGTATGCGACGCCACCGCACTCGATGAGAAGATGACTTGCAGTTTCATCAGCCTCCATGCAAGCTCTGCACAGAGGGCTGTCTGTAATACCTAGGGTGTAAAGGTGTTTGTTTAGTGCAATATGACCAGTAATGATGTCAACCATACGGCGTAGATTCCTCCGGGGTAGTGCTAACAGGCGTCGGGATAGGCGACTATCCCATTGGGGTAGTGCCTCCCTAGCCTGCCGACATGTCCGGAGGGATTGCCATAATTGATTTTGTTCTTCGCTAATGCGATTTCTGATCCAGGTGCGAACCTGCGTGAAGGGGATCGGAGCCATGGGAAGAGGTCCCAACGGTGTCATACTCGATCCTCGACGCGCGAGCTCGTCAGCTGCATCGTTACCCAGTGAGTTGCTGTGTCCTTTGATCCATTGGAGAGTGACTGTGTTATACTTACAGAGTTTTTCCAGGGATCTGTGGCATTCTTGTATTAAGGCAGAGTCCACATGTGTCCTTCTGAGGGCAAGTAGGACCGCTGCGCTGTCAGTTAGGATACGGATGGACATACCTGATACCTTCCTCCTAATAATTTCTGTAGCCGCGTGGGTTATAGCTGCGTATTCGGCTTGGAAAATGGAGTTTTCCTTACCCAGGGCATATGCAGAGTGAATGTTGAGATCATGAGAGAATACGTCAGCACCTACACCATTTTGTGTCTTTGAGCCGTCTGTGTATACCCTCATTTCTTCAGTACCGGAGCTGTCTGAAGATTCCTCATGTAATTGTATTTTGTATTTGTTTTGGATAAAAGTACTTATTGTTAGGAGACTAGCGCCATCTGCGTGTGATCTCCACAAACACGGGCAAGATTATCGATTCAGCGATATTCCGGCTGTGGAGCGCGGATTGTCTTTGCCCAGTCGCGAGCGACGCCATTAATGACAGGTTCGCTGGCCGCGTCGCGAGAAAGTCGATTCCGGCATTTTGCACTTGTTATATAGCGAATATTTCGTGAAGTATTGTCGCTAATTGTTGTTTGTTTGTGTGTGCCCAATTTGTTTCAAACGGCGTGGAGCCGGGAATAGTTCGTAGTACGGATAAGAACAGTGATTTGTGTCGGGTGTGAAACGCGTGCCATTGCGTCATTGTAAATTGTTAATTTTTTGCCTATTGCCCGTGTGGAACGGAAGTATTTGTAAACTGACTATAAAGAGAACTAATTTTGGTGGCGTGGATGCCCATAATGCCGAGGGACATCCCATGTTACGTTCCGCTGTTAGGTTATGTGCATAATATTGAACTGTCAAGAAGAAATTTGTTGTGCTGTGGTGAAGTGGTGCTATAAATACGACGTGTTCGTTTGGGGCGACATACATGAGCTCATGGGTAGGTTCGCTTAGGGACCCCATTTTCTTCACCACTGACTTGGGACCCGTAGTGGGACCTAAGGCCGTCGCCAGCCCTGAGGAGGACTTCAGGCTCGACGCGAAGGCCAGGCGAGGCTGCCTGAAGACGGCATGGATGCGGTAAGTTTTATCTAAAATTGTTTCCCATTTGTAATTAGTTTAATTACTTTTAATTAGATTTAAGTTTAAGGTATAATTAGGTTAGGAGGTTCCCTGGACCTTATCTAGGGTGGTAGCAGACTGCGTAGGTTTGTTTGTGTGTTTGTTTGTTGCCGGTGGGATTGCCGGACTCGTACCAATAGCGTAGTTAATAACATTTTTGGTAGCAGAGTATAGTTGGTAACAGTATTTTTTGTCGAAGACAAATTGCTTGTGGATCCTGTCGTTTATCGCGCCTATGAGGTGTGATGCTTTGAGGGCTAGTGGCAGGATTCGCGTATGAGGGGCCTTGTCTTTGTGTTTCCACAGGCCTAGTGTTTTAAGTCTTGCAGCTGCGACTTGTGCTTCTTGTTTGATGTAGGTGTAGCGATTTGATATCAAGAATTGCCTCGAGTGCCGCTGTTGGGCAAGTTTTCATGCCTCCACTTATTGCCAGACATGCAGTTCTTTGGAATCGCTGTAGCTTGTCTTGCACTGTTGTCAGTGTGGTCCTATGCCACCATACTAGTGCTGCGTACGTAAGTCCTGGTCTTATGACTGTTGTGTATAGCCATTTCATGATTTTAGGGGAGATGCCCCAGTTTTTGCCTACTAATCTTCGGCAGTTCCAAAGATTTATGTTTGCTTTATTTATCTTTTCCTCTAGAGGAAAACTCAAAGCTTAATTGGAGCACACATCTAGATGTGTGCTCCAATTAAGCTTTGAGTCTAGTTTTACACCCAGGTATTTGACTTCGATAGAGTGAGAGTCGTTCCAAAGAGCTTTGGTGGTTCGTACTTTCCTAAGACTCTTTTGTTGGTGAACATGACCAGTTCTGTTTTGTTTGCGTTCACTGAGAGATCGTGTGTGGTACACCATGTCTCCACTATGCGTAATGCACTTCTGGTCAAGCTGCACACGATACTTGCCGAATTCCCTTGTATGAGTATTGCCAAGTCATCAGCGTAGCCGACTGTGTGAAAGTGTTTGTCGTTTAGAGATGTAATTAGATCGTTTACCACTAAGCTCCAGAGTAGGGGAGATAATACCCCTCCTTGTGGGCAACCTCAGGTTGCCATTACCCTTGTGGTGTCACATATGTCTAGTTGTATATTACGTAGTTTTAGCATGTTGAATATCCAGCCAGTTACGGTGCTTGGTACTTTATGCCTATTTAGTGCTTCTTGTATACAATTGAAGTTTGTCTTGTCAAAGGCACCTTCGATGTCAATGAAAGTTCCTAAGCATAGGTTTTTGCTGTGTATTGCGTTCTCCAGTATTGTTACCACTTCGTGTAACGCTGATTCAGTAGATTTACCCGTGCAGTATGCGTGTTGTTTTGGATGTAATGGGTAGTTCATTAATGCCGTATCTCTGATGTGCCTATCACATAGTCTTTCCAGCACTTTAAGGAGGAAGGACGATAGACTTATAGGTCTAAATGATTTGGCATTAGTATAATCCGTTTTACCAGGTTTCGGTATAAATATCACTTTAACTTCTCTCCATTGTAGAGGAATGTATTTATGAGCCAGGCAAGCCGTTAATAGGTTAGTGAGGTGTTCTTGAAGAACTTTTCCTCCCCATTTGAGTAGGCCAGGGAATATTCCATCTGGACCTGGTGATTTGAATAGTTAGAAGCTGTTTATTGCCCACTACTCTATCTACTCTATCTTTGGTTACAATCTCTTGGGCTATTTTCCAATCTTGTTCAGTAGGATGGTGTATCTGGTGGTTTATCCAGGGGATTAAATTTGAGGCATCCAGGGAAGTGCGTTTCTAATAGTATCTCACAAATTTCCTCAGTATTTGCAGAGTAACTGCCGTCCTCTTTCTTTAGGGTGTCTATGGTTTTGTTGCCCCCGCCTGACATTAGTTTATATACCCTGGAGGCTTCGGACGTGGTCTCGATACTCGTGCAGAATTTACACCAGGATTTGCGCTTGAACGCCCTGATCCTGTTCTTATATTTGGCGCGAGCCCTGGCGTAGTTGTCCCAGTCTGTTTCGTTCCTTGTATTTATCGCTCTATTAAAGAGTCGGTGTACTTGACACTTGCGCCTTTCCAGTTCGGGGCCCCAGAATTTCTTACTGCCTTTGGGGCAACAGCCTCTGGTGCCGAGAGGGCATGAAGTTTCGTAGCTTTGTGTAATAGCTTGTGATATGTTTTCTGCGTATTCCTCTACTTTGGGAACGCTGTTTAGTACCGTATGGTGTTGCATTGGTTCAAGTTTATTCTGTAGGAGCTTGTTATGTAATCTGTAGGTTAGGTAGGATCCAATGCACTGGACTGGACTAATGTAAATACTTTCAACGGTGGTTCATAAAATAATTTAAAGGGCTATCTAGTGCCTGACGATTAGCAATATGGAAATTATCATCATATTTACGAGTTAACAATTTATTTCAAATGAGGGCGCCACTTCAAGGCCATTTGCTTTATATACACCTTAATAACTATTTTCCTAATATTGGTCAAGGTGACCTAATTTATTGTAATGTCTTGTTTTTATTTTTCAGAATTAGTAGCAAAATATTTGACTGCTCCTGAAGAAGAAAAAGCCAATGTTGAGGATAAACTCAAGGATGAGATGCCAGCGTTGAAAACTATGGTTCAAGAAATTAAGAAAAATAAGTAACTTTTAAGTGCCTATGAACATTTTTCAATCTGTATATTTTTAAACTAGCTGTCAGCCCGCGACTTCGCTAGCGTGAATTTCGGTTTTACTGAATCCAATTTTTAATAACTGAGCAAAATAAACCCGGTAACCTTCCTCTATTTATAGCTTTTTTTAATTCTCTCAATCCACCTGGTAATTTTTATGTAAAGGTTTTTGTGAAAAAAAAAGATAGGTATGTACATTTTTAAATTAATTTTCTACTACCGAAGAATCTCTTTATAAACCACACGGTAGTAGCATTGGGAGAAAAGATTATGGAGACTATTAGCAGAACTCACTCTGGAACATGCCACATAGAATTGTCCGTGTGATAAACAGTCAGATCTTAAATCTATATCGCAGCGACTTTCAATTACTGCCCTTGGACTTTATTTATGGTCATTGCGAAGCATACTTTAAGGACTGTATACACAAAGCCACGTGGTCGGATTTGGCTCTGAAATATGCAAAATTTTCCCGCTAGGGGGATAAAAATGTCAAGATGAAGTTGCATAGAGTTAATAATGTGTAAACGGGACAATAGATGTAGGTAATCATAAATTGTAACGTAGAATTAGTATACAGCTTACTTTTTTCTTTTCGTCAAGACTTCCAGTCCGCGATACTTATTAAAATTTTCAAATCAATTAAATCAAAGAATTATTTTGTTTGAATTATTATTTCTGAATTAAGGCCTTGGCAGACGTCATTATAATGTACTTAACACTTTAGTAGACACGCTATCAGTAGAAAAAGTAAAGTCGAAAATACAGTAGTGTGCGTGAATGCAAGACGTTCATTTAAAAAGCGAGTTTAAATATATGTGAAATTCATATAGCATTTTCTAAAAAATCCAAGTTATAGTTATTCGAATCTTGCGTAAAATTTATTACTTTTCCAATTTATTAGTCGACCTCCGTGGCGATTCCTTAACACGCTAGTCCGTCACTCGGAGGTTCTGGGTTCGATTCCCAGCCAGGGCAACTTGGTAAATGGCCTTTTTTAATTTGTCCTGGTTCTTGGGTGTTTAATTTATCCCATCAAAAACATAAATGTAAAAATGCCAAGTTCAAATTCCGACACAACAATTGAAATTTAAATAGCTGCCAAGTTATGTAGGTAGAGAAAACTGAAATTTATTCATAAGAATCTCAACATTTGACTTGGACAACATTAAGATTGAAAGCACGGTCACCCATCCTAACTGTGACCAAGCTTAACCTGTAAAAGCACGGTTATTCATCCATCAATTTTTGAATTTATCGTATGCGCATTGGAACGAAATATTCGCACAAGTGGTTTTGATAACTCGTATTTTGAAATTTGTTAAAGCGCAAATGACAAAGAACCCTTAGAATAGAGAATCTGTTTCGTTTCACGCAGCTTTTTAGGGTTCCGTAGTAAACAAGAAAACCTTATAGTTTCGTCATGTCTGTCTGTCTATCTGTCCCCAGTTTAACTCATAGAGTATTAATACTAGAAAGCTGTAATTGGGCATGGGCATGGATATGAGTTAATAAATGAACACCCTTTTTCGTTTTAGCATTCCGTTTGTGAAATATTTGGTTTTTGATTGCAAATTTTTGTTAGAATCATGTGTCTCCCCTCTCTGTCAATTAAACGTTGTATATGGACACTTAAACTAAAACTACTAAAAATCACGGCAGTAGTATATAACGTCTCCCTGTACTAAAACTAATTTAAGGTGGATTCAGTTCATGATACTGAACAAATTTTCCTAAGGAACACATAATTAAATATGAAAAGAAAATGTTTGCGTTCCATTCGACCTCCGTGGCGTAATTGTTAACACGCTAGACCGCTAATCCGAAGGTTCTGGGTTCGAGCCCCAGCCAGGGTAAGTTAGAAAATGGTCTTTTTCAAATTGTCCTGTTTCTGGGGTGTTTATCTATGTATGTATTTATCATAAAATATAGTATCATTGAGTTAGTATCCCATAATATAAGTTTAAAACTTACTTTGGGGCTAGCTTAATTAGTGTGATTTGTCCTTACATATTCCATACATATATTACATAAATATTACATTTTGCCAAATCTTGTGTGTAAGAGATCAAAAGTAATTTTTGTATTTTGTTTGTTCCTTGGTGAAAGTTGTTCAGTATCATGGACTGAATTCAGACCTAAAGTTAGGCAGTTGTTAGTTACATAAAACAAGTAGGTACTGACTACGGAACCCTACACTGCACGTGGCCCGTCACGGCACGTGTCCTGTTTATTTTGGTTAAGTTGAAATTTTAGGGAACCATAGACAAATTTATGATATTTCTTCTTTCTATATTACGCGGGCGGTTACTTGGAAAACTACACGTTTCGTGTTCCACTGACAGAAAATGTACATATTTGAATTTTCTTTGTGAAACAATACGTTTAGCGACCATCTGCAATCGTAACACCTTTCACTTCTATTTACCTTATTATGTAAGTACGGAAGGTAAAAAAGGATTGCACGTTGAACAGATCAACAGTCTTGGTTTAGCAGCTGTATGTGCTCAATCAATGACTTGACTGTTTGATTTTGTACAATATTTTTAACGAATCAACTAAGAGCACTAAAAAGAAATCTTTTCCTGAAAACAGCTAAAATAATTGGTTGATTAATGAAGCAGTAATTAGCATTATTGCACCCTTTTATTTTTTATCTTCTAATAGGTTTTCCTGTAATCTATAGGTAAATAACTATTAACTGTATATTTTTTTAAAGTTTGGGTTCAGTGGTTTCGGAGATAAGGGTATTTTTATTATTTATTTTCAAAAATAACTTCAAAAACACCAACTTAAAAAATATAGAAAAATATATTTAATATTATCATAAAATGCTCTTTTATTTAATATTTTACGCGATATAGTTCACAAAACCCTTTTTTTAATGTCTCATTTATCTCCCATAAGTGGCCCCATTTTTTTTAAATTTATTCATTTACCTACATTTTACTTCCGTCTTTGGGTCACAAATTTACATTATGTGCACCACATTTCAACTGAATCGGTCCAGTAGTTTAGTAGGGGGGGTCAGTTTTCGCCCATTTGCTTAAATAACTTAAAAATACCGATCTAAGAAATAATAAAAAAATATATATATTTAAAATTGTCATAAAAAGTTCTTTCATTTGATATGTCACACGATTTTGTTATCAAAACTTTTTTTTAATGTCTAATTACCCACCATAAGTGGCCCCCTTTTTTAAATTTCATTTATTTACGTTATACGTCTATCTTTGGGTCACTAAGTTACATAAATGTAGGTACTAAATCTCAACTAAATCATTCTAATAGTTTCGTAGCAAATTGGCTGTGATTTACGGACAGACAGACAAGCGAAACCCTAAAAACAGTAAATACACCAAAAAAATCGGTTCCTATACAAATTTCCCGGGCGGCTGCACACTTTTGTATGAAAATGCAGCTTTTTTTGTTTTTTGACTGTTATTTTAATATCATTATACTATACTAGCAGTCCACCCCGGCTTCGCCCTTGGTACACACAAAGCCTATGTCACTCGGGGATAGTGTACCTTTCCAACGGTGAAAGTTTTTTTTAAATCGGTCCAGTAGTTTCGGAGCCATGTAATGCAAACAAACAAACAACCAAATCTTTCCTCTTTATAATATTAGTATAGATAAATAGCCTACTATAGCCTGCCTGCCTAGCCAAGTATAGATCTAGTATAGCCTGTGGTTCGATATATTACGCATAATGTCAGTTCGTATTTTGATATACATTCATGGGCAAAAGTTGTTCAAAATTTCAGACTGAATCACCCCTCAAAATAATTGTAAAACCCTAATTAAACAGCACCTTTTATTACAAAAACAGTTAATATGATTCCACCTTACGAGTCAAATATCCCTCCTGCTGAAAAACTCCCACCGGGTAGAGACCTCCCCTGGTCAGTCTGGAAGTCTTTCAATAGACTCCGGGCTGGTGTTGGGAGGTGTCGGGAAAACCGAGTTAGGTGGCGTCACGCTGATAAAAACCTTTGCGACTGCGGTGCCATTCAGACGATGGACCACCTTTTGTCATGTCCGAGCTGCCCTACGTCATGTACCATAGAGGACCTTAATAAAGCTAACGACAGAGGGATCGCCGTGGCCACATACTGGTCACAGGTGATTTGAAATTGAAGCTACAGTGTAACCATTTCGACTCGATAAGAAGAAGAATATGATTCCGCGACCCGAGAAAGTTCCAATCCGATTTTAATCACCAATTAAAAAATATAGGTAATAAATCAAACCAAATTATTTTTTTCATTGACTTAATTTTCAATAAAATTAAAAAAAAAATGTGCGATGCCGTACCTGCGATAGCATTACATCTTTGATTGAACGTCAACAAAATGTCAAAACTGTACCAAAGTGTAGCAAAAGTAGGACATAATTTGGCAGTTTTTACATAGTTTTTTATTGAAATATTTTAGACTGTAATGCAATTTTACGTAATTCGAAAATGGATTTTTTTGAAAAATTCGACACGGCCTCCTTCCTGAACGCCCGGCGGGCAACTGAATTTGTATGGAAGAAACATGGCCGCCATTTCAGAGAATTCTGTCAAAAATGTTGCAAAACATCCAATTTTAATTTTTTTTTTATTATTGCGTGATTGCATTGTAAGCAAATATTAAGAATAATGTTTCAAAATAGCCTTTATTTTTATAAAATATATGCAATCCCTTGTTAGAATATTTCTTTACGCAGAAAAACAAGCCAGTTTGTAGCAAGATTTTCTAAAATATTTCTTTCAGGTTTCTATACAATTATCTTACTTTTTCTGAATGAAAAGTAAAAAAATACGGTTTTCGTCTACTGGCTAGTCTATTCACCTATAACTAGGTATGTAATTTTCCTAGTGGTCTTTTCTACTTAAGCCATAACTATTGCCCGCGCAAAGTGCGTTTTGCATGTTTTTGGGTAAATTCAATGCTTGTTTTTAGGAAAACTACAAAATATTAAAAAAAATCCTTTTTTTCGTCTACTGTCCCAACTCTTCCTCTATCTATGTGTATAAATTATTTAACTTAAATCAAACGCTTTCTGTACAAACTTGTTGCCCGCGCAAACCCAGTTTACATGGTGCCGACCCTTAAGGGGTAACTGCCTGCAATCTCTTGAACTCAAATGGATACTCTGAGGGTATCAATGGTATGCAAGGAATGAAAACAGTTTCCTCTTGGCCACATCCAGATTTTTTATTTGTAGTCTTGTTCCATTCCATTGCATAATTTCGGAGGTTTTAGGTTTTTTAGCAACATCACCAATTTGTGCGCCAATTTTAAGTACCTACCAGATTATGTGGGAGACCAGCTGGATTTAGAGAATTAAGAAATTCTACCGGGTAATTACTGCGTCATCTGTTTACAATACAGAGAATCTACTGATTTACTTCATTTCAGTCGATTCGAATGACTCAATGTATGATTTATAAGTTATAACAGCAGCTGTATCATTATTGTATCCCCCAAAGGTGGAATTTTAAAAATACTGAAACTTGTTTAATTATTTTTGTTAATAAACATTTATGGCAAGTTTAAAGTAAATCAGTAAAGATTTTAATTATTTTTTATTATACAAACTTTGCCCCTGATTTTTACCGCTTTAGGGGTCGAATTTTGAAAATACCTTGCTTATCTGAGCACTATGTAAGAACATAAAACTACTGTCCAAATTTTACGTTATAAGTAGCTTTTATGATTTAGGCTGGGCGTTGATGAATCAGTCACCCTTGTTCTTTTTAGGGTTCCGTAGTCCACAAGGAACCATTATAGTTTCGTCATGTCCGTCCGTCCGTTCGTCCGTCCGTCCGTCCGTCCGTCTGTCTGTCCGTCCGGGCTCGTACTCCGCCGCTACTGCACCGATTTTCACGAAAATTGGTGGAGAGATAGATATTGAAGTTCCAAAAGATGGTTTTTAAAATTATGAAAAAATGTTTTTTTTTGCAGCCCCTCCCATACAACGAAAAGTGAATTTAAAAAATTAAATTAGACTAACCCCAACGTGTGGGGTATCGTTGAAAAGGTCTTTTAAAATGCAACAAAAAACTATTGTACTTGAAACTATGTAGATCAAACCCTCCCAGTCTTGAGATAATCTAATACAAAGTTAAAATTTGAGGTGTCCCCCCACCGTAACTTTTGAAATATTACTAGAATAATTCTGAAAAAAATGTGGTATATACCTCAAAGTATGTACTTTCAATTAAAGCTATAGCGGTCTCGGTACCATAGATAGTTATTTTTTAATACGTCATAAATCGTAAACCGCAATTTACCTTTAGAACTTTTATATTATGTTACTTGCTGCTACGGAACCCTTCATGGGCGAATCCGACTCGCACTTGGCCGCTTTTATTATATATATAGAAGAAGGATTCCCCTATTTGAAGTCTAATGCCGTTTGATCAAACATGATTTTCTCGAAAACCTTTACTCGATTGATGTGACCACTATAGTTTGGCACATCAATGTATCAAAATCTCTAACGATTACAATAGGTAAACGCGTTTTCTCGAAATATCGTAAGATCAAATCGTTTTAAGCTCTAACCCTCATTCAATAAAATTAACAAAGGTTTGCTAACATTTTTAGTTAAAAATAAGTATGTGTTTTATTTTTATTTATACTTTATTGTACACACATATACATGTTTAAAGTACAACAGGCGGACTTAATGCTAAAAGCATTCTCTAACAGTCAAACCTTTGGGTCGATTGGAGAGTTTTATGTGGGTGTGAATATATAAAGAAAACTTAAACTAAACTAAATTTAAAAGATAACAATCACAACACATACTATAAACATACTATTATTATTATTACATATACACAATTACTTACATACATATATACCACTTCATAAAATATATGTGTTCATAAAAAATATGTGTTGTCCCTATCACTTACAAAATTTGACATTGATAAAACAAAACAAAACATATTTTAACTCGTTCGTTTTTCTTTTTTTAATAAGGGGATAAGTATATTATTTTAATTGTGATAATTTCTAAGCAAAACTTATTGCACAAAATATGATTGCAATCATAACGTGTAAAATATAAACTTATCGTCAACTTACTACTTACTACTTATTACTTTTTACTCTTCTTTTTGTTGTTAGTTAAATAGGTTGCGTACCGTACGTATTATTTTTCTCGTGCGTCATATTAATATCGCAAGACGCAACGCTCTTTTTTTAAGAGAAATTGATTTTCGATCGATCGTTTTGCTTGGATTTTTATCAAATAATTTAGTATAAAATAGTACTTAGTGAATAAAACGATTTGATCTGACGATATTTCGAAAATTCACATTTACCTCTTAACCGTTAGAAATTTTGATGCATAGATGTGGCAAACTATAGAGCGCACTTATTGTAGGTCTAATAGACAGTTAAGTAAAAGTTTTCGAGCAAATCATGTTTGATCAAACGGCATTAGATTTCAAATAGGGGAACCTAGAAAAAGATAGATAGATGGTAATCTCTTTTTCATCTCTTTTTCGTGCAAACTCAGTGGATAGGATGACTATTTAGTTTGTTCTAATACTACTATTATTTACGATTATATACAAAAATGACATAGGAACTACGTTCAAATTTATGGCCTTTTTACCCCTTTTTACGTCCAGAGGTAGAATTAAAAAAAAATGCTGGAACTCGTGTTTAATTATTTTTGTTAAGAAACATTTATGGCAAGTTTTAAGTACATCAGCCAAGATTTAAATTTTTTTTCATACAAACTTTAACCCCCATTTTAGATTTCCGTACCCAAAGGGTTTAAACGGGACCCTATTACTGAGACTACGCTGTCTGTCACAGAGCTCTATCTCTTGAACCGTAATAGCTAGACACTTGAAATTTTCACCGATTATGTATTACTGTGGCCGCTATAACAACAAATACTAAAAATAAAAAAAAAGTTAAAAATTAAAGGGGGTCGTCATACAAGAAACGTGTTTTTTTCAGCGTTTTTAACTCGATCTTTATAATGGCATTAACTAGATACCTACTTGAAATATTCACCGATTATGTATTACAATGACCACTTGTTATAGTGGTCATTGTAATACATGGACAAATACTAAAAATAAGATAAAGTTAAAAATTAAAGGGGGTCATCATACAAGAAACGTGTTTCTTCAGCGTTTTAAAATATTGTACGGTGGTACCCTTCATGTACGAGTCCGACTCGCACTTGCCCGTTTATTTATTACCCTTTACTATGTAATAACTGTTTCAACACGCTGATTAGGTTAATATATTTAAAAAATATATTTTAAAATAAATATTAAATATATTTAAAACACAAAATCAACATTTAACTTAGATTTATTTCAATTTACTAGCACCGAACATTTAAATTGCTTTAAACATTGACAAATATATCGCTGCTTTAGAACGAAAGTGACTTAATTCAAAATCTTAACTTTTTGGGAAATCGCAAAATAAGATTTCATTTTTAGTCATTTTTGCATTAGTTAAAGTATATCTCCGAAACTAAGTAAGTTAATTGCCCTTTGATTGTTGATATGTTTTAATTAACTATTAGACTTGATAATCATTGTCAATTTTTTTTATTATTTTGATAAATAATATTGTAAAATAACGATTTTCAAAAACTAGTTACTATTAGGTCACTTTTTGACCGAAATTCTATAATCATCGTTTGACTTAATATAAATTAGGTCAGTTTCGTTTTAATAATTTGAAATTGATGTATGGCTTTTTGAGTATTATGTCATTTTCGTATTAAAGTTAGAGTAAATTGTGTTTACTAATAAGTCATTTTGATAAAACTGTTTAATAATAAAAGCCAAGTTTGTGTTAAAGTTCTTTATTGTATTCAGAGAATATCATACATTTTCTAGTTTCTTTCAGAGATCTGCCTGCATTGGCATATATTTCTACAAAAAATAAAATTATTTTCTTCTAACCTTACTATAGCAGTAACAATTTGTATCAAAATAAACTTTTAAAAACATACAAACTCTTCTGAAAAAAAGTAGGTAGTAACATTTCTACCTAGAAAATATACTTAAGATTGGTAATCTTTAATGGTCCTACCAAAACATTAAAAAGATGGCAAAGAGAAGAGAGGAATGGAAGCATCTCCACTTAACTCCACCAACAAAAGCAAGCTCATAAGTTAAAAGAAGAATCTTTAACACCTACCATATAAAATATTTAGAAATATGAGATCTCTATCGGGTGCCCCTTCTTTTACAGACTGAAATTTCAAATAATTTCGATTCACAGAAAAATTTTCATAGAATATTTAATTCTTATATTTTTATATCAAATATTATTGTTTCAAAGACTATTTACTTGAATGAAACACAATTTATAGAAACACAGTTCAATGAATTTTAGAATCTCATATATTCATTTAACAAACTAATCAAACAGTAGAATATTTCTTTAAAGAATATTGTTTGTTCGGTATAATCTTTCATAGAATTTTATTTTACAGAAAATTATTATTTAATGAAGTATTAAGTGAAAACATTGTTCAATCAAATTAAATACCACATAATAAGTTAGAATACATTATAAATGGCTACCACAATATAGGTTAGGGCAAACTTATGGGTTAGGTTAGAACTGCGACTTGCTGGGCAAGTTTTATCCATTTTACTAGAATAGGGCAAACTTATAGGTTATAATTATTATATAAACTAAACTTATTAAAAATAATAATATTTTATTTGATATTCTGATATTAGAAACATCGCAAAAGTAAATGTTATTTGTAATAAAATTCTATGATTTCAAATTATTCATAACAAACATTCTAATTATTGATTTTCTAAATAACGAAAATCTGTTAAACTTTTGTCTGTATAAGAAAGTACACCCGATCTCTATCCAACGTTAACAACGTGGAAGGGACATACCCGTAATAAATCGAACCACTGGCTATACTGGATATTGTAATAAAATTAAAATAACAGTCAAAACAGTTAGTAACAGTTTTTTAGGTCTTCTATTAGCAACATTAGATTCATTAATGCCGCTGCCTGAGGGTTGTGGTTCTGTATCAGCTGATAATTGAGAATGGGAACTAAAACCACTTCCTGAAGTCTGATGTTCTTGTTGAACTAAATATTGAGGTTCTTGGTAACTTAAGGAGTTAACTGAGGAATGAAGTGGTGGTTCATCTGTAGGAGAGTCGACAGAGTTCAAGAAAGATAAACTTCGAAAAGTGTTACTTTTCTGTACCTCAAATGTAGGGTCATCATCGCTAAGATCTGGGTCGCTTTCAAGCTCATTGATAGGTGATACACGATAAGAAGTCACTATTGTCTTTGCCAGTCTATTACGGGATAATGTTTCCTCGTTAGTTGTAGATGGTGCCATAGTGTCTTCATTATTATTTTGTATATCTGAACCACTCCCCGAGGTGCTAGAGCTGGATGATGATGAACTGCTGCTTGATGAACTAGAAGATGATGAAGAAACGCTACTGCTCCTGACTCTTACTTGTGGTTGAAATGAATAATTGCATTCAGTCTCACATTCTACAACTAAAATGTTTGTAGGGGAGGATATTGATTTTCGGTTCTGGAAAAAAAAACAGTTAAAATTAGTATTATGAGACCTAATATTGTTATTATTATTGCATATTATGCTATACAAATTGTATTTTGTACAATAAAGTTAAAATAAAATAAAATAATATTTTAGGCAACGCTTTGTGAAAAATTAATATTTTACTTACAGCCTCAATTAGATTCAAATGGTAAGGTTCTTCATGATTTTCACGATCTGGCGTGTTTTAAATAAATGACGCATTCGGGGAAATGTTTTCACTATTGAATTGTCTTTCCTGAAAAAAATAAAGCTCGTTCACCAAAAGCAGCAAAGCAAATCTCAAAAATATGTGCTAATAAACTGTATGCTACTTATATGATTAGTAAATATATTCCCCGTTCAATTCGTGCTTTTATGCTTAGACTCTACATGCAGCCTTAGGGCGACTATATGTATAATTTGTGATGCAGCCTCCACCAGCCTCAATCCCACGCTAACATTGACATTTCATATAATGAAATTTTTCCCTCTCTTAAGCTGTCAGCGAAACTGACAAAAGTATAATTTTCGATAAATAATTCATACACATACATGCTCAACATCAGCAAAGGAAATAGAACACATAAAATACTTTTCGGAAAGGAGTTTGACTGGGAATTAAAAATATCCGTATTTTAATGATGAACTGGTGAAAAACGTAACAAAGTATTTTCACAACACAAAACGAAATATGCTTACCTGCTGCTTTTGGTTATTCTCGTCTTCGTCCACATTTTTTTCTTTTTTTAGCATTTTCTTAAATCATGAGCGTTCTCCTTTTCATTTTTCACGAATTAAAAAAAACCCAATGACCTAAAATAAAAAGCGTATGGTAGTATTAGAATAAAATCGACTGAAAACCTATAAGGACGGTATTAACAATAACCGTTTTAAAATAAAAGAGATCTAATCCGTAATGGGACATAGAACATGACAAAAAGTTTTATAGAAAAGAGACTTATTTGTTGTTAAGTCATGACGTACAAAACAGTTTTTAGTAATAAAGTGGCGTAAGCACGAATAAGTCATAAATATTATGACAATATTCGGAAGAGTATCGAGTTAAAACCTATTGGGTCATTTTAATTACAGCATTGAAAATGTATTTCTTACCTTTTTTCGGAATGAAAACGACTCAAACACTAATTGGTCACTTTATTTGCGTTCAGTCAACGTGTTGCGCTCGCGGCTGCGGGAATATCACTAAAAGGGGCGTTGACGTTCCGACCCGGGACCCCTACGCGCCCAGTAAGAAAGCGACCAGAAGATTGCGTTCGTACTCTTCTAACACAGTTAGGACAGTTTCTGATTAACTAAGCGAAAGAATACGACGTGTAGAGTCGTTCGGTGACATTAACTCAATTATAAGATTTTTTGAGTTAAGTCACTTTCGTTCTAAAGCAGCGATATGTCGCAATGAGGTTAAATGGATGGACATTAATTAAAAATGAGACGATAAGGTCAGCGCCCCTCCACGCGCTGACCTGTGAGAAGCTTCCTTGCAAAACCACATCACAGCTTAAACTAGCTCTCTAGCCCGCACAGATATCCTGTGCTCACAGGGCTGAGTTCTACTTCACCTGGAGGGTAGTCCAGGTGAAGTAGAACGTCATTACAACGAATGGGTCAGGTGATCCGCATTCCTTATAGTAATCGTATCTGAATGAGTCATGGCTACACCTAGTCACAGCTACATAACTACGAATATTAACAAGTTTTATTATTTAAACTGCCCACGTGGCGCCTCACGCCACGAGTTGACTACTATCCCGAAATATACAATACTTATCTTTCTCATTCGAGGACTTAAAGCAGACTGACTCAAGAACTGATTTTGTAACTGTAAGAACACTCGTTATTTTTTGCAACAACTTCACACCATTAATCACCAAGTCCCTGTGCCACGCTTCTGGCGTTACGCCCTCGAGCAGAACGGAATTAAAGAGCCTCTGAAGGACTTTCAGTACCGGCGTTCCGCCCGCTTTCAGAAGCTCTGCTGTGATTCCATCCTCGCCCGGCGCCTTGTTGGTTTTGAGCTGTTTGAGGGCCATCCTAATCTCGTACAGGCTGATGTCAGGGATATCCTTTAAGAAATAAATATAAATAATGAAAAATAGGTAATTTCTGTTAAAGACATATATTTGAAGTCAAGTAATACAACAGTTGCTAGGTTACAATAGAATCATAAAGAACGGTGATCTAGATATACATCCTTCTTAACACCCCGTTTCCTTTCTAAGCAACTGATGCTTATGTTGAGGCTCCAGCTTTTTGGCAAAGCTCCTGAAGTCTTGGCCTAAATAGCGGCTTCGTCAGAAAATCAGCAAGTTGATCTTTTGTATCAACCTTCTCAACTCTGAGATCCTTTTCTAAGACACACTGTCTCACAAAAAAGTGTCTAAGCTTTATGTGCTTGGTTCGTTGGTGGGTTTCATAAGGTGGATCATGAGCCAATCTTAGAGCGGATTCACTGTCTATGAAGAGCGGTGTGATCTCCTTCTCAACATTACTTTGCATAAAGTTGATAATCCGTTTAAGCCATATGATCTCCCTGGCAACCTCGCTTGCTGCTATAATTTCAGCTTCTGTGGAAGATATTGCAACAGTAGTCTGACGCTTGCTTTGCCATGCTATAGCACCATTGGCGTTAAGGCAAATCATGCCGCTGGTAGAGCGTCCAGTAAAATTATCCCCACCATGATCAGCATAACTATAGCACCTTAAGCCTTGACATGTAGTGAAATTCTTGTACGTAATTCCGTACTCTAGGGTGCCTTTAACATAGCGTAAGATGCGTTTTACTCTCGCTACGTCTTCAAATGTTGGATTATCAAGTTTGCGTGACACTATTCCGACTGCAAACGCAATATCTGGTCTAGTGCCAACCATTAGGTAAGAGAGTGCTCCGACTGCTTGTCTATAAGGGAAATCAGTAGTATTATCATTGTCCTTTAAGTCTGGCGCACTATCCTTAACAATTGGAGTTTTTGCGGCATTGCAGTTCTGCATACCAAATCTTTTTAATAGTTTTTTCGCATAACTATTTTGATTGATGTTGATTGATCCGTCTGCTTTTCGATCTATTTCTATTCCAAGAAAGTAGGAACCACCTTTCGTTGTAATCTTAAATCTTTGTCGCATCTCACAAAAAAACTTCTCAGTTTCTATTGCGCTCGCAGACGCTATAAGTCCATCATCAACGTATAAGACTATGATAAGCTTGTGTTTTCCCTCTCCTCTTTTAAACAAGCAAGGATCGCTGTCACTCTGTGTGAAGCCAAGTTTGAGGATATATTCCGTAATTGTGGAGTTCCAGCAGCGCGGAGCTTGTTTAAGTCCATAAAGACTTCTTTTTAGCTTGCATACTTTTCCATCATTGTTTGAATATCCTTCTGGAGGCTTCATGTAAATCTCTTCTTTCAATGTGCCGTAAAGAAAAGCAGTTGACACATCGAATTGAGATAAATATAGATTTTCTTGTGCAGCTGTACTAAGAAGCGCTCTTATCGTACTTGTCTTTGCAACAGGGCTAAAAGTTTCATAATAATCTAAACCTTTCTTCTGAGAAAAACCTCTTATTACAAGTCGAGCTTTGTATTTATCCACCGAACCATCCGGGTTGGTTTTGATCTTAAATATCCACTTGCTGGATATAGCATTCCTTTCTTTTGGTAAAATTACCATTTCCCAAGTTTCATTTTCTTTCAAAGAGTTGATCTCATTGTCCATTGCTTTTCGCCATTGATCAGCATCCTCAGATGTCATCGCTTCTTGAAATGTACCTGGCTCTGTAAGAGATTTATCAATTATTGAATTAATATTGTAACAAACGTTGCAGATGTAGTCTTTGTATCTAGCTGGTGGCTTGAGATTTGATCGCTCTCGTAGCGTCATCCTGCCTTCGGCATCGATCTCGGATGCAGACAGTGGCTGATCATTTTGACCTTCTGCCTCTGGTTCACTTGCATCATTGACTTGACAATCTGTTTCTGTTACATCATTAACCTCTTCATCAGGTACTGGTTCATCTAAGGATTGTTCCGTCTCTAAAAATGTTTCACTCTCTAGCATATCAGCTTCAGACGCAGGGCCATTTTCTACAGTCAACGGCTGCTGCTTGTCGCTCTTGTTGTCTGAGGTATGACATTCATATCGAGGTATGACAAGGTCAAATAGGTTGTCGGGTCTTTTATCAACTGTTTTGCTCTGTGTGGCAACAGGTTCTTCAATTTCTTCAAAATGACCTAGAAGAGGATTTTCGTCAAAGGTGACGTCTCTGGAACGGATCAATTTGAATGAGTTGCTGTCCCATATACGGTAGCCATCATCAGAGTCATAGCCGATCAGTATTCCCTTTTGTGCCTTTTTATCCAACTTCTTTCGTCGTTGTTTCGGAACATGTGGATAACAGTGAGATCCGATAATTCTCAAATGACTCAGTCTGGGCTTTTTGTGGTGCCATAACTCATACGGTGATTTTTCATCTTCGCAGGTAGGGCCTGTTCTATTTAATATGTACACCGATGCTGATACCATTTCAGCCCACAGTGCAGGAGGAATTTTAGCATGTGCATACATTAGACTTCGTGCCATTTCTACAACTGTCCTATTGTCTCTCTCGGTAGGGTTCTGTTGTGGTGTGTAGGGCATAGTCAATCTTTGCGTAATGCCTTCCTTCTTGAGAGTAGCTTGTACTTGGGCATTTACAAACTCTCCGCCATTGTCACTAAGCAGTTCCTTGATGACAATTCTAGAAGCCTTTACTTCAGCGAGCATAAGGAGCAGCTTCGCATGTACTTCACTTTTCTCTCTCATAAAATATACAAATCTGTATCTTGTATAATCATCTTTGAAGAGGACAAAATATCTTAGCTTTGTGATAGAGCATGGAAAAGGTCCACAAACATCAGCATATACCAATTCTCCGGGTCTTAAAGCTTTTTCTCTGGTCCCGAATTTAACTCTATGGGATTTGCCATAAATGCATCCTTCACAGAGTTCTTTGGTTGCTCGTACATTTATGTTAAACTCCTTTTTGATTAACTTCTTCACGTGGCTCTTATTTTGATGTCCAAATCTTTCATGATAGAGCTGTAACAGATTTGATGTAGTGGACACCTGATTGACTCGTACATTTGGTTGAAGACATCTGATATTTAATTTGAACAGTCCTCCAAATTTGCTGCGGGTGCCAATCAGTTTCAACTGTCCATCTATTTTGAGAGTGCATTTGATTGTAGTAGACTCAAATATACTCTTGTCCGATATGTCATGGGTAGCAAGCACTGAAAATAGATTCCTGCTGATGCTGGGTACGTACCAGACATCCTTAAGCAGTATCGGCTCTAGCTTGCCGTCTATGTCAGCCTTCGCGAGAATATTTCCAATGCCTAGGGCTTCTATACATTGGCCGTTTGCGCCAGTCACCGTATGCTGGCTTTGAAAGTATTTGAAGGTCTGGAACAGGTCGCTCCTATTGGTCACGTGACTAGTTGCCCCGTTATCGACATACCAATTCTCAGAATCCTTCGTTTCTCCAAAATCTGCCGAATGTATGGTCATCACTGTCAGGTTCATATTTACAGTCTTGGATTCCTTGGGCGGTCTTCCGTCTTGGATCCACTGCTTACAACTTCTGACTCTGTGGCCCTTTTTCTTACAATAGTTGCATGTAAGCTCCTTGTAATTTTTCTTTTTACCCTTGCTTGTATTAGCATACAAAGCTCCTGCTTTAGTCTCGTCTTCTGTGACGCGTGTCTCATTCTGACGAAGAACTCTTTCGTGTGCGCATAACTGACTTGTCAAGTTCTCGATAGAGCGTTCCTTTTTTGAAATTAATAGCCAACTAGACTTAAATCCTAAATATTCTGGAGGTAGAGTGTCAAGTATTTTGCACATTAGCAAAATTTCGGGCAAATTCGCCTCGCTCTGTAACTCCGTACACAATTCGCTCCATATATTCTTTAAAATTGACACATGCGTAATAATGTCATGATTCAAATCCTTTTTGTAGCTGAAGAATTTTAGGCATAGATCGTATGTTTTATCCACACACGTACCTCCATAGATGCGCTCTAGTTCGTCGAACATATCTTTTGCATTATCGAAACGCACAACTTTCTGCAGTATGTCATCGGACATATTTGTTGTCAACAGAATTAAAATGGAACTATTCAAATTTTCAAAACTTTGAAGCTCTTTTCTTTCCTCGTTATTTGCTGTTGGCGCCAAGGATGGCCTTTTCTTCTTCCCTTCCAGAATCTCTAGTCCACCAGGCATTGCCCTCAGCACGACAAGAATTTTGTATCTCCATGTTTTGTAATTTTTTGAATCCAAATTTCCTATCCGAATTTTGCTGGCGTCCATCACTGAATTTTCCATTTTACGCTCTGCTACCACTTTAAGAAATAAATATAAATAATGAAAAATAGGTAATTTCTGTTAACGACATATATTTGAAGTCAAGTAATACAACAGTTGCTAGGTTACAATAGAATCATAAAGAACGGTGATCTAGATATACATCCTTCTTAACAATATCTTCAGATTTAATAAGAATATATCCAATAGCAATTAGGCGAGACGTACGGAAACGGAATTCTGACAGAATATAACGCCTTATAAAGAAATGGCTCATCCGTGGCCCCAAGATATTTAAAAGGACGACGCGCAATGATAGCCCATAACTAACAAGTTGGAGAACAGTGAGGGGAAGACGGTTACAGAAACTTCAGATATATCAGAAGTTATGGCCAAATTTCATGGGGAACCATATGATACTACTACTAATATTTGTATCATATGATTCTCCATGATAGCCAGATACTTTAGACCAGAGCGATAGAAGAGCTCTTCTAGTAAGACATTATGCTGAAGACATATCAGAAATATGTTCGAGGTAAAGCAAAATAAAGCTCCAGGAGAAGACGGCCTACGGAACTGTTCATAGTAAGTGGATGCCCAACGCTCAAGGAACTCCGATGGATCTTCAATTAGGTGCTCTTTATAGTAATTCCAACAAGATGGTAGGATAGTCTTGTAACTTTATTCCATAAGAAGGAATCCAAAATAGATTTAAAAACTAGTGGCTCTGTGAGCTGTAAACCTCGCGACTCCCGGCTAACCCTTTGAAGT
The DNA here is from genome assembly GCA_963576875.1 of Acrobasis repandana. Taxonomy (NCBI): domain Eukaryota; kingdom Metazoa; phylum Arthropoda; class Insecta; order Lepidoptera; family Pyralidae; genus Acrobasis; species Acrobasis repandana. The sequence goes on along the minus strand of OY756223.1, from coordinate 10,213,299 downwards.
TTATCGGGTAAAATGTTGTTCAGAAAAAAAGTTGCGTCTTAATAAGGGTAACAAAAGTTTTATGACATATTTGTAATTTCTTCAAAATAGCTGAAATATTATTTTCTTAAAATTTTTCATCTCCGCCATTTCGAAAAAAACTGAATCGACAAAAATTCAATATAATTATCGAACCTGCTTATTTTATTTCACGTGAATCGGTTGAGAAATGCGACCTGTAGGCGAGAACAAACGGACAAACTGACGGTCAAAAGCATTTTTGACCAATATGGAAATTGAGACGCTTCGCTCGCTTTGTTTGCTTGGTCAACTATCGTCCGATCGTGCTGTCAAGCCAAATATAAAAGTATTCTCGCGTGTCAATGCGACACGTTCTTTAAAACGGCTCGACCAACATATCACAAACAGCAGGCAGGATTCCGATCAGGATACAGCAATCGACCATATATGGTGAATATATAACTAAGGTAAGTGATACAAAAACACACGAGTAGAACAAACCAGTTTATCGTGGCCTCATAGATTATAAGGCGCTCGATTTTGTGGAGCATAGGGCTATCTTTGATTCTACAGCGATGCCGTGTTGATAACAGGTATGTCCAGTTTCTGAATAATTTGTACCAGTGAACTACAATGTCGATGCAAACACAAGGCGCTTACGCAACAGTAGTTATCAAAAGTGGGGTACGCCAAGGAAATTTTATGTCCTCTAAGCTAATCATGAATGCCCTAGAAGAAATTTTTAAGACGGAGTGAAATGCAGTGGGCATCAACGTGAACGGGCAATGCTTTAACTATCTATGCTTTGCTGAAGACATCGTTCTCGCAGAGATGAACTTCTCGCCTGGAGACTTTGACAAGATTCTTAACTATCTTAGCCCAGCGCCACTGAAAGTGGATCTGAAATTAAATCTGAACAATATGAAGTGGATACCAAAAGACAGTAGCCAGATTTCAATGGACGACAAAACGGTGGAGAGGGTAAAGACTTATGACTACTTGGGTCAGAAAGTCAAGCTAGTGAATAGAATTTACGCATACAGCTGGTATAGGCAGGAAGAAGAAGTGTAGGCAAACCAGCAGCCAGATCGGGCAACATTGAAAGGACGATGAGGCCGAACTGGACCAGAATCACCGTAGCAAGATCGGAATATATAAATATTCTTACTGTGACATCAATTTATTTATGACATTCTACTTTTTGTAAAGTATTGAAAAACAGGGACCCATGAGTCCTCTTAGGTATAGTATACTAACACTAGTCTTAAGTTCTGTTATCTGTTACTAACACTTAAAATGTCGTATAAATGAATTATGTTTCGAAATAAAAAGGATTTTATTTATTTGTTTAAACCTAGGTTTTAAATGTTTAACTTCAATCCATTTATTGCATTTCATAATGTACATAGTCACTGTCTTAAAATAGCATACTATGAACCCCGTCGGGTATCGCAAAACAAAAATTGGAACGGCAAGCGAGTTTTAGGTTAAGTAGTTTTAAGAAAAATTGTGATGAGAGATGTTCACATTTTTAACATTCGTAACAAAAACTAACTTCATATGCCTACTTCAAACTTCTGAAACGATCGGAAACCTACCCATGCCTAATATATACCTACATGTCAAAAAGTTTTACTGGATAATGCGCGCTATACTATTATGGATTATTTAGAAGACAAATGCGTGGATACTCCCTATAAATTTGAATGGTAATCCATGGAATAGGCTTATGTCCAGCAGTAAACGCAGATATGCTGAGAAAAAAGAAGATAGAATGATAATGATAGTATATTGGGCCATAATTTCGCTTGGAACTTTTTCCCTACGGCATACATAAAGAGATCGGTAATTCGACATCGAACGACGGGATTATCACTTTATCGCTAAATTGTCAAAGTAATATGGTTAGATCTTACTTGTATTTCGTAGCCCTGAGGAGCTGGTAACATTGACTGGGTAACAATTCTCGCCTTGCGCGAAATCCTTGGTAAGTTAACTCACTGCACCAGCTTCCAGTTCTCGAGATCATCAAGGTCTCTATTGCATCGTTGCGGGCAAATCTTCCATCATGAAGTAGGTATCCCACTTCTGAAAATTGTTGCAACACACTGATTAGGTTCATATAATTTAAAACACAAGGTCAACATTTACCTCATATTTATTTCAATTTACTAGCACCGAACATTTAAATTGCTTTATACATTGACAAATATATGTCGCAATGAGGGTAAATGGATGGACATTAATTAAAAATGAGACGGTAAGGTCAGCGCCCCTCCACGCGCTGACCTATGAGAAGCTTCCTTGCGAAACCACATCACAGCTTAAACTAACTCTAGCCCGCACAGATATCCTATGCTCACAGGGCTGGGTTCTACTTTACCTGGAGGGTAGTCCAGGTGACAGGTCCAGGAACGTACCTACTTACTATAAACAAGTACGCTAATAATATTAGAATCTAGCCTAAACTTAGACTAATAAGTAATTTAACATTGACCTACGTTATAGACTGATAATGTGTCCATTGGCACTTTTCTTACCGTCTTTATTAAGGGTAAGGCACTTTGCTCGTGTGTCTCTGCTGGGATAGATTGAATGAAACCACAATTTTTTCTTCTATCTATCTATAATTTAGGAACTACGTTCTTGTCAGTGGAGTAGTTTCAATGTCTCCCTCTCTTGAGCCATCCTTTTGACCTCCCTAATTCCCTATACGACACGGCGTCAACTTTCTCCTTTACTTGATCTATAAATGCTCTTCTTGGTCTTCCCTTTCCTCTTCTTGCTTCTATTTTTCCTTCTATTATGTTTTTAATAAATTGATCGTGGCGTGTATAAGATGACCAAACAATTTTTTTCAATTTTTCTTAGACGATTATTATTAGTAAAACCTATTATCATATCGATATCGATTATGCTTGAATCGATTAACTTGGTATTGCATTTTGTTTTTAATTGATGCGTAATAGAAAGCTGTCATTTGTCATTTCACATATGATCGCAGTCAGCTGTCAGCCGTCCAGCCGGTTGTTGCGTTGCTGTCAATGCTGTCATCAGTTGTGTCATTGAACTCGACAAGATAAGCCGTATTTCGTTACTGTGTTTTCATAATCGCATTATATATTATAATTAAAGGTATATCACTTAAATGTGAATAACGATTATTAAGAATGGAAGACATTATATCAAGAAATTTATTCCAGACGTAAACACGGTGTCACTAATTTGTTATAATTATAAATCAGAAACTGAATGCATTTGACGAATATAGGTAACTTGTGAAACGTACACCACGTGTTTTAGAGCTGAAGAATAAATTAATGGTTTGTTAGCAGCACCTATACAGGAAACGCAAAATGGTTAGAAGAGAAAATTCTGATTTTCTGACGGGGAAGCAGTTACACCCTGACCAAAAGTTTGGTTCTTACGATGGAGTTGGTGACACAGGTCATGCAGCTAAAGAAGCTTTTCCCGGGCCTCCAGATGGAGGGTCTAGAGCCTATATGGTCATGATAGCATCGTTCCTCACCAATGGCATTTTATTTGGCGTAATTAACTCATTCAGTGTGATATACTCAGAGTTAGAAAAACAACTGAAACATGATGGAATGACGGAATATTTGAGTCGGGCATGTAAGTATAAAATTACTTAAGCATTTTACTTTTCTAATTAATTTACTTTTACTTAAATTTTGTAGCCGTTACAATTTTTTTTTTAGTAATATGCAACTATTTTGTTCCTATTAATTAGTTTACTAAACCCCTAAATTTTTTTTAATTGAATATAATAACGTTGTTTGCGTTTAAGAAACGTTGCTTCATTAGTTTATATACCTTAAATCAAAAAATATTAAATAAGCAAGTACAAACATTGCCATCACAAAAATAGTCGAAAACCTATTTCATTATTAGCTTTCACTCATAACTTGGTCTGCTTGCACCACTTAGGACCACAACCCATGTATAAAAAGTAGCCCATGGATGAAAAAATTATTGATAACATCAGCCTGTGCCTAATTTGAAACGGGTTTTGTATAGTCAGAAATAAATGCGTCATCACTGAACCTAATTAATTCCTGTCTTTCCTAAAGGCTGACTGGTAGAGATTGTAGAGAATCCATTAGCATTTAGTCTTTCTTTTGTACCATTGTGGTTGATAAAGATTAAATAAATAAACCTGCTGTTTGGATATTAATATAAAATTATATTATTAAAGTTCTAATACACAAGTAAACAATTTGATAGTTAAAAAACCAAAACCCAACTACAGGAATATTCTAACTAAAAACAAAAGAAGTAACATAACAAGTAGCAATGTTCCATTTTTGAAATGTGCTGATTAAGCCCAACTTTACAATGATATCTGATGTGGTATGATTTGTTTGATTTTTTTAGTTCATTACTTTATGGCATATAGAGTGCGCCATATTGAATTTAGTTTGACTTCACACAGTCTATAAACTCATTTGTCAATATACCATGGATATCATGGAAAACGAGGAAACAGATTAACATACATAACGGCGAAACACATAACCCTCCTTTTGGCTTCGCCATATTTGAGTAAAAAGATTAAAAATAATATCAAGATGACATACCATACATACTTTAATCTAATATTTTTTTTTTATTATTTTAAACCATTAGGATCAAAAACTTGTTACAACATCACTAGCATTACCTTCACCTACTTTGTATGTACAAACATTTTTCTTGGACAAATAAGTCATATTTTAATAGTTTTCAGAAAAAAAAGCTTATTGTTTGATAACATTGTAACTACTCAGAATACTGGCGGGTGTACTATTACTATCTTATCTATTGATGAGCTATAGGCTCTTGTATATGCAATCTCTGTTATCAGCAATATTATTGATATTTTTAGGCTTCATACCTTCATAGTACAAAAAAGTAGGCTACTTGACACTGGCACATAATATTAGAATTATCGGATATTATAAATGTAATTAAGTACCTAATAAAATTATTCCAAGAAATATTTGGGCTGCTAGTTCAATCTCTGTGTGTATTCTTTTAATCTGTCCAAAAAAAAGAAAATTTAGAATGTATCAGCTGTTTCTTTTCTGGCGCAGATCGTAAAAGCCGATCGAGAGAATGGGCAAAAATCCGAATGATAGCCATACTTGAATTTTCCGGGGTCCACTGCTCATTTAAAATAAATCATTTCAAAGGAAACGGAGATATCATTTAAAATTTTGTTTGTAGGTACCAAGCCCTAGATAACCCTTCAAACTTTTTTATGAAATACTGTTTACAGTGAACGTGAACTGAAGTGATGACGTGAAGCTTTTCCAAAAGTGGCCGTTTTTCGCAAATGTGCGAAGAAAAGCTTCACGTCCTCACTTTAAACTGTAAACTGTAGTTCATAAAATAGTTTGAAGGCCTATCTAGGGCTTGGTAGAAACAAAATTTTAAATGATATCTCCGTTTTCTTTGAAATGATTTATTTCAAATGGGGGCAGCACTGGACCCCGGAAAATTCAAGTATGCTGCACAACCCATCGCTATTTTTCGATTTCATTTTTCCACCTCAAAAAATAAATGTTTTGAATACCAAGATAGATAATAATCTGAATTTATTTTTGTGAATGTCCTCGTAAGCTAGACGTACGAGTAGATATATGCAGTACCTAGTTCATAAAATAATCAATTGATTTACATACATGTTTCAAACTAAACACTTCAATTTACATATGAGTTTCAAATGCCACTATCGTTAAAGTTTGTCCGTGCTACTTATTAATTCAAATTATTTATAATATTTGTGTCTGATTAAATTATTTGTATCAAATATATTATCATTGTGTAGGAGAGGCTAAAGGGCTATCTCTAAAGTTTGTTTTAAATAGATACTCGTATCAGTAATGCATATCGGTATGTACTCGTGTCGTAGGTTTTGTTTAATTTTACATGTTAAAGGTTACATTCAACATGTTTATAATGTTTTAGATAAATTAGGTGGCTCTAAAAACTAGTAGGTACCTACCTACCTAGTAAATGACTGAATTAATTTGTTCACACTACTCACTATTGCATTTACGTTACACCTACCTATCACAATCATTCAATCAAACCAATTACGAGTTATGGTCGCGAAATAAAGCTACAGAGATATACAAAATAGTTAGTGACACTTATACAAAGACAGATAGGTGCCATGAATAGGTTTCATAGGAAAAGGAATGATGTAATGAGATTTATAAACTAAACAAGTGAGTGCAGGAACAGTATTTTGAAAAATGGTACATAAATGAAAAAACAATTGATATCGTTGATTACAATTCAAAATTTATTATAAAGTAGAGATCATATGTCTGCGCTGCGTACCTACCTATTAGAGATAGATAGAGACCTCCAAATATAAGGAGCCATTTTTTGTTTAATTAAATTATGTACCCATTCAGTGGCCCGGTGGAAGTACGCATTACTAGCATTTTCACAAGTTAAGCAACCCCGGGCGTGGTCCGTACTTGGATGGGTAACCACAAGTGGTACAGAAATTTCTCGAGCTCCTCCGTGCTTCGGAAGGCACGTAAAAGCCGTTGGTCCCGGCTACTATTGTATGGCAGTCGTGAAACTATGTCAGATGCCTTTATGCAGCTTGAAAAATCTGACACCAGTGTTGGCCACTTACATACACGAAAAACAAACAAACAACTACATATTGCAATCGTGTCATACACACACATCGACATACCTAATACCTACATAAATCTCGCTGTACACACAGACATTTACAAATGTGTCAAACGAAGTTATGCACCGATAACGCTGTGTACTGGAAACAAATCACAGGCTGTTCGGAATATTATTATGTTACCATTTTATCAATGTGAGTCAATTTGATGAAGTCAGGAAAGGGCTTTGTAATTATTATTATGAAGACTACCTATAATAGATTTGGTTTGAAAGCCATACCTGTATGCCTCGCATGCGCTATGCGCATGCTCATGTAGGTAGGTAGGTAGTTAATAGGTACGAATATGTTGGAGAGAGAAGGCGATAATAAACTGCCTACTCCAACATAATTATATTACAACTCGTGTGATGTAAATACACGAGTAGTAATTATATTAGATCTGCATTCACATTCTTTAACTTAGTCGGTTTAATATATTTATCTTCGCTCAAGTCCTTGCGACGTGGAGAAGAAAAAGTCTGAATGCGGACCCCGGGCATACGCTGACTGCTGAGATGAGAGAGAGTTCCAACCATGTAAGTTGCCATTGAAGTGGTAACGCTTCAGTGATAGTGCAAAAGATATCAAACGCTAGTTTTTCTTTTTAGTGGTATAGGTACCTCATGGCATCTCCAGACCACCAAAATTATACTTACTTACTTACTTAAATTATACTTTTTATACATATTCTATATACCTACCTAATTATTATAAAGAACCACAACTATACACTAAAGTTTATATGCTGTTTGAAGTCGTTGAAAAAATAATTTTGGTGGTCTGGAGATGCCATGAGGTACCTATACCACTAAAAAGAAAAACTAGCGTTTGATATCTTTTGCACTATCACTGAAGCGTTACCACTTCAATGGCAACTTACATGGTTGGAACTCTCTCTCATCTCAGCAGTCAGCGTATGCCCGGGGTCCGCATTCAGACTTTTTCTTCTCCACGTCGCAAGGACTTGAGCGAAGATAAATATATTAAACCGACTAAGTTAAAGAATGTGAATGCAGATCTAATATAATTACTACTCGTGTATTTACATCACACGAGTTGTAATATAATTATGTTGGAGTAGGCAGTTTATTATCGCCTTCTCTCTCCAACATATTCGTACCTATTAACTACCTACCTACCTACATGAGCATGCGCATAGCGCATGCGAGGAGCCTGCCTAGAGTTATTTATTACCTAAGTAGGTACCTTAATTTATTTAATTTTTCGAACTGATAAATTTTACAACAGAACCTAGTAAGAACTCGTACCTATGCGATAAAACATAATGTTTTTTAAACGCACAATAATATAACGGCTTCATTTATTTTATTAAATACAAAGATATGCAGACCTACAGATTGGACCTATTCCCAGTCCATAAATTAAAAGCAATATTATATTAATTGGTTTGTTCATAAATGATTCATGGGACAATGACCCCGTTTTTATACTAAAAAGTTATAGGTAGATCTTCGTAATAAAATCCATAATATTAAACGTAAAATCATAATAAAAGAAAATTTGCATTGCAAGAAGAATTAAATCTTATTTCAATGACGTTTTTCGCATTATGCTACATTAAATAAAATTTTATGTTAAGGTCTTTTATTTATTATAAGACAAAAATAAAAATTTATATACCTACCTATAGATAAATCACAAAGATTGGGCAAGTGAGGGAGGAATGCATATAAGTACTTATAAAGTAGTTTGAAAAAAATCCTTTTCCTAGGATATTGCTTTTCATTTTGTTACATAATTGCACGAAATGAGGGCAAAAGCAAAAAAAGCAATAATAAAGCAACATACTGTAGGCTCCTCTTTATATCCCTCGTCATGTTCTCATTAACTACCCAGTTACTTGTATGATTATTCTATCGATTGTGCCGTGTGGTTTACGGCCTAGAATTTAGGACCACTCCATCTCTTCCTTTGGATGCCGTAAGAGACGACTTAAGGACTACCTAAGCACGCACGAACATCTTGTGCTACATCTGCATTCCCAAGGAGGGTGACGTCAGGCAGGCGGCCGGCCGTAAAACTATAGCCAAATCGTTCAAACTGTTTCGGCTATTTCTTTTCCACTTCGCAAGGTCTTTGGCATCCTTGGGTGACCATTTGACATGCATATTATATTTGGAAAAGAAAGCGGGAAAGCGCACCCCGGGCTCCGAAGCAGCACAGCTGAGGAACCGGGAATGCGCTAGGTTGAAGAAGAAGAAGAGATTATTCTATCGACATGATTACTAAATTAAAACTAATGTTTTATTTTCACTTATCTGCAATGTATATGCTCAGATTTTTTATGAATCTATTATTGGTCCGATTTATATGTATGTAATATCGTGTCATGTTCCCTGATCATGATTTTTCCGAGGAACCGGCGCCATCGCGAGCCGCAGACGGCGCCTGCGTCGAAGGTCGCTTTATTGCGTTCAATTTCGTTCTCTGCCGAGCCGTCGCTAATAGTGATTACTTTTTTCTGAATTCAATGCATACTCGTATTGCAAGCAAAAACAGTCGCTCTTTTTCTCTTTATCAAGTTTGAAGAACAGAATGGCAAATATAATTATTTGTATTGTAGAACTGTCCTAATCTATGGACCTAGTACGAGTACAGTAGCAATTATTATGTACATAGCTTGACTATCGAATATACAATAAGCAAATATTAAAATTTACAAATAATAAGAATGAAGTTGGTATAGCTTAAGAATGAATTTAATGGCGTAGTCATTATAAGCAGTTAGGTACCTATGTGAAATCAGAATAGTTTTACAATGAAACTACAATTTCTCTGTTCAAGTACAGTGTGAACTCTGTTCCACTGATTTCTAACTCGTATTTAATGGAAAGAAAAGCTTATTAATAGAGGTAATCTATACTATAATAATATTATAAAGCGGAAGAGTTTGTTTGTTTGTTTGTTTGTTTAAACGTGCTAATCTCAGGAACTAATGGTCCGATTTAAAAAATTCTTTTTTTGTTGGGTAGTCCATTTATAGAGGAAGGCTTTAGGCTATATAACATTACGTTCCGACAACCATGCGAACGAAGTTGCGGGCACAGCTAGTCTATACTTCTATACTAATATTATAAAGAGGAAAGATTTGTACCTATTTTTGTATGTAATGAATAGGCTCAAAAAGTACTGGGCCGATTAAAAAAATTCTTTCACTGTTGGAAAGCTACACTATTCCCGAGTGACATAGGCTATGTGTGTACCACGGGCGAAGCCGGGGTGGACTGCTAGTCATTTATAAATTGAATAAGTGAAGTAACTGTATTGTCTGTCTGTCTACATTTAAGGTGACGTGGGTTCACAATTTGCAATACTGTGCGTGTTTTTGAAAAATCCATGTTATTAAACTACTACAGTTTATTCGTCAAATAATTTACATTAAAATCTTAAAGATTTTCTACAGACACCTACAATAGCCAAAACACGATTGAGCATTTTTGGCTCGATAGAAAAAAATCACAAACATACCTCTAAATTTGCCTAAATTTGCCTTTATAATACGTATTACTATTTTATACAATCACCTTTTTATATGAAAATTATACGAAAAATGTATTATCTAAATAACTATCCGTTTTAACTACAAAAAAAAATTATAAATATAATACAAAAAAAGTAATAAATAAAACTCAGTGAAATATACTAAATATGTATAATACATTTTTTGGTATAATTTTCATATAAAATTGGTGATTGTATAAAATAGTAATACGTATTATAAAGGCAAATTTAAAGGTTTGTTTGTGATTTTTTTCTATCGAGCCAAAAATGCTCAATCGTGTTTTGGCTATTGTGGATGTCTGTACAAAATCCTTAAGATTTTTATGTTAATTTTTTTAAGGAATAAACTGTAGTAGTTTAATAACAGTGATTTTTCAAAAACACGCACAGTATTGCAAATTGTGAACCCACGTCACCTTAAATGTAGACAGACAGACAAAACAGTAACTTCACTTATTCAATTTATAAATGACTAGCAGTCCACCCCGGCTTCGCCCGTGGTACACACATAGCCTATGTCACTCGGGAATAGTGTAGCTTTCCAACGGTGAAAGAATTTTTTAAATCGGCCCAGTACTTTTTGAGCCTATTCATTACAAACATACAAATATACAAAAATAGGTACAAATCTTTCCTCTTTATAATATTAGTATAGAAGTATAGACTAGCTGTGCCTGCAACTTCGTTCGCGTGGTTTTCGGAACGTAATGTTATATAGCCTAAAGCCTTCCTCTATAAATGGACTACCCAACAAAAAAAGAATTTTTTAAATCGGACCATTAGTTCCTGAGATTAGCGCGTTTAAACAAACAAACAAACAAACTCTTCCGCTTTATAATATTACTAGCTGTGCCCGCGACTTCGTTCGCGTGGTTGTCGGAACGTAATGTTATATAGCCTAAAGCCTTCCTCTATAAATGGACTACCCAACAAAAAAAAAAAATTTCTAATCGGACCATTAGTTCCTGAAATTAGCGCGTTTAAACAAACAAACAAACTCTTCCGCTTTATAATATTAGTATAGATTAGGTCCTTACATATGAAATTGCCGTTCAGTATAAAACGTCACGTCACGTCGCCTTAAGAGCCAAGCTCTTGTCGGTGTCACTGTGTGAAAAGAGACTCACACAATGACTATTTTTTGGCAGAGATAATAGAGTGGTTTACCATTGCCATCTCTATTTTAACTATATGTACTACCAAATATTAAAGTGTTACTTTTATAAAACAATAAGTACTAACAAGTATTTACATTCATTTACGTAGATACTTATAAAATGCGTCAGTAATTCGATAAATGATGTTATTGTACGCATTTCTTTTAATATTACACAAAGATAGGAAATAATAACATGCCAGTCATGCTAGCAGTCATGTGATTTATCTTATATGTAGATACCTATACCTCTAGTAAGTTAATATTTCTGAGTTAGGTCCATATATAATAATCCATCCATCCAGTTCATAATGTCATATTAATGGACTAAAACATGACCACTCAGCCTGTTTTTTTATTCATATTTCGTTAATATGCAAAAATAATAACAAAACCGATCGGCTGACCTGAGTTTCTTCGAAAAGTATTTTTATTTTCCAGTTTCCGTCCATATTTCATAATATTTTCCATATACGGTATAGGATAATAATATACTTTCTTGTAAATAATAATGTAGCTATAAAACTCTCTCTCTCTCTCTCTCTAACTCACTCTCTCTCTCTCTCTTCTCTCTCTCTCTCTACATTGCCTAGAAACTCGGGGTCATCTCAGTCGGCAGATAGAACTCTTCTTCACTCGATACACCAAAGTTTTAAGAATTTTTTTGATTATTTTTTTTTGTAATAATATGTTTCCAACCCAGACCCATGTTGGCATAATTGTGTAGTAAATTCAAATTTTATGTTACCCGTAGTATACGTATACTTACTTGCATAAATATGTATAATTATTAATTTCCCCTCTGTGTCTCCTATATACTTACATATTAAATTTAGTAGAATATCACCATATGTGGACTATTTTATGGAATAAGTTCCTTTAAAATAAAGAAACCCTAATATGCAAAAATTTTTGTAGTCTCTTTCTAATCGGGCCATTATTTCTGCAATCTACATGCATATTGCTATCCCCGGAATACGAAGACATTCTGAGTAATAAAAGGAAACAATATAAAATGTTTCAAATCTTTTTAATAAAGATGAACTAGACTATTGTTTTGAATTCTAAAATATTTGATGAGCCCTGTTCATTTAGAGTCTTCATTTTACGAAGATAGAAAATGTGCGTGTATTTGGTTGCCGACGAAGTGATGACCCGATTAGATTAAGAGACATTGTGTGTCACTTGTCAACTTCAACCAACTGCGACAAATTTAGATTTTTAGGGTTCCTCTGTTAGTTGTTAAGGAAACTATATGAATATAATAAATAGAGGTATACATACAGATCTGCGATAAATATTTATTTTTAATATTCGTAATTTCAATTAATGTAACAACGGAAATTTATTATTTCCGATAAATTATACAACGTGGAAGGGACATACCCGTAATAAATCGAACCACGGTCTATACTAGACCATTATAGTATAATGAAATTAAAATAACAGCCAAAAAACAAAAAAAAATTTTCGGCTTTTCCATACAAAAGTGTGCGGCCGCCCGGGCAATTTGTATGGCAATGTCGAATTTTTTTTTGTATTTTTGGCTGTTATTTTAATTTCATTGTACTTTAGTGATCTAGTATAGGCCGTGGTTCGATTTATTACGGGTATGACCCTTCCACTTTGTATATATATTTAATAAATACATATACAAAGTGGAAGGGACATACCCGTAAATACTATTTATTATAAAATATAGTATCGTTGAGTTAGTATCCCATAATACAAGTTTAATCTTACTTAGGGCTAGCTCTTCTTCTTCGTCTAAGCGCTATACTAGATCATTATAGTATAATGAAATTAATATAAAGGCCAAATAACAAAACAAAATTTGGCCTTTCCGTACAAAAGTGTGCAGCCGCCCGGGCGATTTGTTTGGGATGTCAATTTTTTTGTTCTTTCGACTGTTATTTTAATTTCATTATACTTTAGTGATCTTGTATAGCCCATGGTTCGATTTATTACGGGTATGTCCCTTCCACGTTGTATAGATAAACATCCAAGACCCAGAACAATCTGAAAAAGGCTATTTTCCAACTTGCCCTGGCTGGGGATCGAACCCAGAACCTCCGGATTGGCGGACTAGCGTGTTTCGACCATTACCCCATCGAGGTCGTCAATATGGGGGTTTAAAACTTAAAAATAATCATATTTCAGCCATTATAAAAAAAATCATAAAACTATTTTGTTGGGTACTCATATTAAGACGCAACTTTTTTGTTTAAACAACTTTTTTATCCGATAAACTTCAACGGATGGGGTGAGTCGTGTGGTTTAAAGCTCACAGAGCCACTAGTATAATAACTTATAGGCCAATCAAATAAGATTAAAAAAAAAACAGTTTGAGAAATTCAATAAAAAAAACTGGAAATCATTTTCATACCTTCATTTGGTCCTAAATGCGGGTTTTCTTCAACTCCTGGCATGCCATGAATTACCCGCATTTAGGGCCAAATAAAGGTATTAAAATGATTTCAAGCTTTCTGGAAATTAATTCCTTAAAAGAATGATTGGTCTTTTAGGTATATAATCGTAGATCAGTGTGTGACCATGACCACACTTTTTTTCTTGATGAAAAACAAATCAAACAAGTCTAATGTCGCTTTTGTTATAAAGTTTCTGACGTTCCTGTGGCTTTTTCCCAGCTCCATCATTAACTATGCATATATAAGATTGTTTTTTACGCCAGTCAGTATGCCAGTTTGATCGAAGGATATCAAAACAGAAGTATAATATCAGGTACTGTAAAAAAAACTGTGTGTAGTGTAACCAAAGACGCTTTACTTAAAATCCAATTGAAAATGATGCAATTAGACAAAATGATTGCGAAACAAATATTCAACCTAAGTATGAGCCAGTAAATGTAGCTTACAAGATTTATGATGATTTCAATAAATAAAAAACAATATGCCTACTTGCTTACATAATCATATATTATTTAAATAAATAGAGACAAAAAGCATGATTTAAATATATCTAATGTATTAGTATGACAAGTTAATAGCATGTCTAACATGAATCCCTAGAAATTAAGGAGCTTCTTTGGTCGCTTTTTAGGGACTATAATATCGGTTTTCGAATAGATCAAATACTCTGGATTTAAAGTTCAGTAGATTCACGCCACAACTAATAGGTTGTAATTTCGCCACGTTGCCGTTGATTGAATTTACTCGTGTGTGTATATTTAGCTAACAGCTAAAAAATACTTTTAGTTGTTGGCTTTTAGGATATTGTTTTTTGCTGTTGATAACAAAAAATACATTGGGATTACCTAATTCACAAAATTTCCAAATGAAATTTATTCGTCGATTTCTTATTACATTAATATTTAACAACTTTTATAAGAACTACTTCCCAAAATCTACATAAGTATTATTCCATGGTAGTCTTTGTTATTAACTTAATTTAGTCTATGAACAAGTTACTATAGGTTCTTTCATATCTCTAAGCTCTAATAAACACATATTACAATGATAAAGTCAGGCAAATTAATCGATATTTCGACCAAAGACCGAAATTAACCTAATTTTGTTGGTTATTTCAGCTCTGGTGGGCGCGCTGACAATGGGCACAACGTTCTTCCTGTCTCCGCTTTCGGGAGTCTTGACAGCGTTTATGGGACTTCGGCTGACTGCGGTGTGTGGAGGATTGATAGCTACTACCGGCTTAGTCATCTCGTCATTTGTCGTCGAGAACGTTAATGCTCTTTGTTTCTCATATGGAATTATGTATGGTTTAGGAGCATCGTTTGCATACACTCCATCTCTTGCTATTTTGGGACACTATTTCAAAAAGAAATTAGGTTTTGTCAATGGCGTCGTTACAGTCGGCAGCTCGATCTTCACCGTTTTCATTCCTCCCCTTATGGAATATATCATTAAAAACCACGGATTAAATTTGCTGTTTAGAGTTTTAGCGGTAATTACTTTTGGCATAGCTCTTTGTGGTATGTTGTTTAATCCAATTGCCCTGGTTCCATCTAAAAAACAGGATAATAGACAATCGATATTAAAAACAATATTCAGTGTTCAAATGTGGAAGAATAAAAAATACAGACTATGGGCTTTGTGTATGCCCGTAGCATTGTTTGGTTATTTTGTTCCATATATTTATATAAAAACTTTTATTGAAACGAATTTCAAGGAAGTACATGCAAATATACCTTTGCAATGTATGGCAGCTGCATCTGGCGTTGGAAGATTAATATTTGGTTATCTAGCTGATAAAAATGGTGTTGATAGGATTTTGTTACAGCAGATTTCGTTTTATGTTATTGGTACTTTGACTATTGTGTTACCTTTTGTTAATAGTTTTGAACTTTTAGTGGCAGTTTCTTTAGGTATGGGAATTTGTGATGGGGCATTTATAGCGTTGATTGGTCCAATTGCTTTTGAATTATGTGGCAGTGAATTTGCCGCGCAAGCTATAGGATGTATGTTAGGTATAGCAGCATTTCCTCTTACTATTGGACCGGCGGTGGCAGGCCACCTGAAAAGCATTTATGATTCGTATACATTGCCATTCGTACTTGCTGGTGTGTCTCCAATTTTAGGGGCAACTTTGATGTTTATCATTCGACTTTACAAAGACAGCAGCAGCCCCGTCGAAATGAATACTAATGGTCATTTGCCCTTAAACGAAAAAGATATTGGTAAGTATTCTTAATTCACTTTGTTAATGAATTTAGGGTTCTGTCCGACTTCAAGACATCGGTAATAATATGTCCGTTCATAGGGGTGCCCCTTGTTTCACAGACTGAAATTTCATAGAATTTCGATTCACAGAAAATTTTTCATAGAATATTTAATTCTTATATTTTTATTCCAAAATTTATGGTTTAAAGACTATTTACTTGAATGAAACACAGTTTATAGAAACACAGTTCAATGAATTTTAGAATCTCATATTTTCATTTAACAAACTAATCAAACAGTAGAATATTTCTTTAAAGAATATTGTTTGTTCGGTATAATCTTTCATGGAATTTTATTTTACTGAAAATTATTATTTAAGGAAGTATTAAGTAAAAACATTGTTTAATCAAATTAAATACCATATAATAAGTTAGAATACATTATAAATCGCTACCACAATATAGGTTAGGGCAAACTTATAGGTTAGGTTAGGTTAGAACTGCGACCAACACACGCTGCTGGGAAAGTTTTATATATATTTTAATAATATTTAATTTGATATTCTGATATTAGAAACATCGCAAAAGTAAATGTTATTTGTAATAAAATTCTATGATTTCAAATTATTCGTAACAAACATTCTAATTATTGATTTTCTGTGCAACGAAAATCTATTATTAAAAATTCTTTATACTGAGTAACCTACATATTGATTATTCTATGACATGATAATCTTAAAATTTTCTAAATAACGAAAATCTGTTAAACTTTTGTCTGTATAAGAAAGTACACCCCCGTTCATAGACAATACCACCTTCTACCAGATCCTCCCATCTGTTGAAGGTTTTCACGATTGTAGGCAATAACATATTTTTTTGTTTTGCATATGTCTTAAATCTTATTTTTTTTATTTAAATATATATACTTTTAATTGGATTACAAATCAGATCACCAAGAACTCTACTTAACTTACTTAAAACGCAAGCTAGCCCCGTCTATCAGGCCATATTTATATCGTATAACTTTTTTTTTCAGAAAAGGCCCAGAAACCTTTGATGCTGAGCAATGGAGATGTCCATGAGGTAGCAGCTTTATAATGCCAAAGCGTTAATTCTACTAGTGCAGTGATAATGAGTGATATTTGTTTGAAAATCAATTGACAGCGGTGCTAAAGTTATGAACGTGTCCTTAGTATAATATATACTTAAGGGTTTGGTGTGCGAATATTTAGACTTCGTTAGTAGCCAGAGTTATTAAAAATTTGTGAGTTTATCAAATTTTGGTATGCATAAAGTACCTATAACTATAGTTAGGTAGGTATTTTTGTCAATTATAAGTGCGATACGTACTACAATTTACAATCGAAAAAAGTTTACTTAATGTAACTATTTTTATAAGGACGTACAGCAAAGCAAGCAAAATCGAGTGTGTCAATTAAATAAAGGTGTGACGACTGTATGTTGGAAATGCATAACGAATGCAATATAATCTGTTCAATTGTTCATATACCTCTGGCTTTATGTTGAAACTTCCTATGTATAATTTAAGTATAGTTAGACAAAACTCGTTATTTAAGAAGTACATACATTTAGCTTGATTCTTACACAGTTTCTTGAAGCATATTTATTGGTTCTATTAGGTAATAAATTAAATATCTTAAACTGTTAGAAACCACGTTTGAAGCTCTTCTTTACGCACGGGTGCTATTCGTTCAGTGTGACATGTAAGTAATTGGATATTTTAAATATGTTAAAAATATTTACCTATAGATAACCCATACATACCTATATATTTTAAGTAATGTTGTTTATCCTAGCCGTGTGGTTCCTGGCAGAGTAGGATAGGGCCACTCCAAGTCTTTCTGTTGATGTCGTAGAAGGCGACTTAGGTAACAAGCTAAACAAATATAAACATTAATGAGACCTCTCCAATCCGTCTGGCCAGCGTGGAGAGTGTAGGCCAAATCCTCTGACTGCTCTGGTTAATATATGGCTCTGGTAGTAGGTACAGAGAGGGTCGTGCTCCTACAGTAGAGACTAAAAAAGACCTAATGATGAAGATAATGTTTATAAATCCTAATTACTTTGTATGTGCATTTATTGTTAAGGCATAATTTAGGTTTCAGTGTTAACTTAAAAAAATATTTTTAAACCTATATTTTTGTGTTTTTGCATACTGAACTGGTTACCCGCTAAAGTTCCTAATACTAACGTATATAATTTTTATAGAGTAAATATTTATTTTTATAAACTCAAGTGTTAATAATTTGACTTTAGTTGTAAGATAATATAAACTATATTGAAGGTTAATTAGATTTATGTACCTACTTGATAAGTGAGTACTTTTCTTTAAAGATTGAAATAATAACATGTGATATACGTGCGAATATTTTACATAATAGACAATAATAACTTATTAATTTTAGGAAAATAGATAGGTACTATTAGTACCGATATTAAATTCAAGATGAACTACAGAATCTCGTGAAATACTATCAGTATAGTACAAATAATCAATAGTTCTTGAGTTATTAAGCATGATAATTTAATTATATCTGTAATGAATAAGTTTCTAGGTCAAAATAATAAAGGTACTAATTTGAGAAATACAATAGTGTAAAAGAATGATCCTTTTATAAGTCATGTTAATTTATTACAAGACCTACTTCTAGCTCTGATTTATGTTTAACTAATCTGCAACGGTTTCGTACGAATTATATATAAGTATAATGAAGTTATAAATTCTACATAAGAATTATATTTTAATTAATGTCTATAAAAAAATCGGAGATATAGTTAAATGGTCGGATTATCGGATGCATATTTACCTTAAGTTACTATAGTTTATTACATCTCAAAAATATATTTATATATAAAACCTTACTTCTCGGGATCGCGGGATTTTTTCGATAAAAAATGCTTTCCTTATTAGCCAACATCTCAACTTTAGGGAAATAGAATTCGAATATCCGCTATTCCTGTTAACTAACCTCTTAAATTAATATTGCGTAAAAATCTGAAATATTTATCATTAATTTTATTTAGGTAATTTAGATAAAACTTACTTAATTTATCACTCGTGAATATATGGTAGGTAGGTGTTTCGTGAGTAAGTTTATCCATGCTCAGTTCGTCCAAAAACAAGTTAACAAAACGCAACGTTTTATTTTTGAAATAATAATAAATTTTACACTGATTAAGCTCACATTTAAGTAATGTACATTTAAGCTGTCCCACTGCTGAGCAAAGGTCTTCCCCATGTCCCTCCAAATATCTCGATTCTGTTCTACTTCCAACCATTTAATGTAAACTTCTGAGTTAATTTTTGTAATCGGTTTTTAATGATTGTTTTCAACTATTCCGACTTTAATTAGTCAAAATTTTATTTCTCCGTGTGTAATATACCTATTGTTAAAGCAAGAAATTATGTTTTCTTATTCGTTGAATATTATAATAATTAAAATAAGACAACACAGAAGTCTAGAATATCTACTGTGATAAACAATCATAATCATTATAAAATCCAATATATTTTCGTATCCTGTAGAAATCATAAAAACGAAACTGTTTCTTTTACCATATAGCCATGTGCACTGAAGAAATAATGAAATCTTGGATGTTTTGTATACATTTTATAAACATTATGATGTACGAGTAACTATGTGGTGGAAAAATATTCGCATATCTACATATACTGACTAGTGAAGTGACCATGCAATATTTTAACAACACACTATTTAATATTACTTTTAAGTAACAATTTTAAATAATGTTTTTGTTTAAGAAACCTGCACTGTTATACCTCGTCATTTATTGGTTTAAATAGAATTACAAGGCTCGGCAAAATATCTAAATTAATAATAAGTATGTAAAGAAAATTTGAGTTCAAATCTCACCCGTGGCAAAAATTGTTCTTCACATCTTTGTTATTAATTAAGATACCTATCACATTTTTTTTTTTTTAATTTCAGAGGCATTTCTTCCCTGAGGTTTCACGGTTTAGTGTCTACCTCAATCAATTATTTTATAGTTAAATACTTAATTAATTCAATAATATTTAGCAATAAGAACATAGCTTTTCAAGCACGTGCGTTTTCTGTGAAATGTGTATCTAACAGTAACAATCTCGTATTTCACGTCCCTCCGAGGCACATCTACCATAAGACGTGGCGTTATACGAACGTACGCGCGTAAAATCGGTCGGATCTGGCCAGGAGGAAACGTATAACATCTTGGGTGGTCCGTCGTCTTTGGCCTTCGGTGTATAGATACATACCAATTTTTAATAGGTAAATAGTTACTCCAATTGGGCGTCATAGCATTATATTTTCTTAAAGTTGAATTTGTCTTGCCAGTATCGGCTGCTTTATGTCGCTAAAGCTGCTTTGCCAAAGGGGCTACAAAAAGTCAACGTCTGTAGTCTGTGGGCTATGTAATGTTGATCAAAACATACTTATATATGATAAGGAAAGGGCACGTGTACGAAAAATGTATGCTAAGGTGAATATAGAAGCAAATGATACACACACACACGCGCACGCACCCTCACACACACACACACACACACACACACACACACACACACACACACACACACACACATACACATACACATACACACACACACACACACATATTCAACTTATACATATACATACCTTAAATTACCTAAGTCCTAAATACCTACATTCTAAAATTGTTATGTTAAATGGTAAATCATTTAATAGGTACTGCTCTACTATGGCTATGGAAGAGTGTGCCCTTCTAATACAGGTGTATTCCACTTAACAGAAGGCCACAATCACAAGTTTTTATGTACCAAATTGTTAAAGAAATAAACATATTTTTTTTTTTTTTTTTTTTTTTTTTAATGGCCTTGAAGTGTGTAATAAATAGTTAACTCGTAAATATGGTGATAATTTCTATATTGCTAATCTTCAGGCACTATATTATATATAGCCCTTTCAATTATTTTATGAACTGCCGTTGAAACTATTATTGGTGATCCGTCTAGCTTTAAAACTTGTCGTGGCCACTTTTGGCGGCGGCAAGTTTTAAAGCTAGACGGACTAATGTAACGTGGCCACTTTTGGCGCAGGCAAGTTTTAAAGCTAGACGGACTAATGTAACTACTTTCAACGGTGGTTCATAAAATAATTTAAAGGGCTATCTAGTGCCTGACGATTAGCAATATGGAAATTATCTCCATATTTACGAGTTAAGGCCGTACTTGAATTTTCCGGGGTCCAGTGCTGCCCCCATTTAAAATAAATCATTTCAAAGAAGACGGAGACATTTAAAATTTTGCTACTACCAAGTCCTAGATAACCCTTTAAAGTATTTTATGAACTACTGTTTACAGTTTAAAGTAAGAACGTTAAGCTTTACTACGCACATTTGCCAAAAGTGGCAGATTTTCGCAAATGTGCGTTCTCATTATAAACTGTAAACAGTAGTTCATAAAATACATGTAAATAGTAGCAAAATTTTAAATAATGTCTCCGTTTTCTTTGAATTGATTTATTTTAAATGTGGGGCAGCACTGGACCCCGGAAAATTCAAGTACGGCCTTAACAATTTATTTTAAATGAGGGCGCCACTTCAAGGCCATTTGCTTCTATATTCACCTTAACACTAAAATGAAGAAAATAACATGTTTCTATAATAAATTTAAATATGGATGAATGACTGTTAATACAGTTTTTTTATGAGTTTAATCTTGTGATTTTTATTTATAATATTTATATTAGATACCTACTTATACAGGTGACTTTTTAACCACCAGCCACATTTTTTTAAAGCAAGTTCATTCCATGATACAGAACTACTTTTGAACGAAAAAAAAATTGCCTTCCTATACAAATCAGCGCTCAGCCTACGAATTTTGTATGGGACGACAAAAAACAAAAAAAAAAAAAAAAATTTATCGACTTTCAATATGTTTTTTTTTTATAGGAAGTAGTGTCGTCATGGACTCTACTTGCTCCAAAAATTTGGCTGGTGGTTAAAAAGTCACCTTGTACTTCTATTGGGAGATTGGGACTCAGTTGGCTGAAAAATATATATATAGTTGTTTAAACAGAGCACAACTTTAAAAATATATAATTAAAAAAAAAAAACTATTTACGACGTAAATTAAGAGTACCTATTCTTGGTAATGAATGTTTAGGTAGGTAGTTATTGTTTGCAAAAAACACATGGTGATTTAAAAAATGTTTTAATTTTACCGTCTTATCAAATTGCGAACATAATTTACAATACTGCGCCACGTTCGTCCAAATCCAATGTGCCGAGCTGGCGGCAGTCTTTCTGCTGAATCGCTGACCGATGCATTGTTGAAGGAATAAATTCTCATTTCCACTTCTTCACGAGATGGAGAATTTGTTTTCTGTGTCACCCAGCGTAGAGGTTTTGATAACCTGTCGGATTGAAACAATTTAGGTGCTTATTAGATAATTTTCAAGCGTCCAGTTCCAGGCTTTTTGTTCACAATTTAACTTCGATTATCCAAGAGACGATGATTTAATATCTCCTACTAATATCGTATTGGTATGATAAAGTACCTCTACCTGTACCTAATGCACCCTAAGCAATTATACAGGCTGACTTATAATTGCTTAGGGTGCAATAGATTAAAAAAAAATTGACCTATACAAATCAGCGCTCAGACGGGATTTTGTATGGGAGGACGAAAAATTTTTATCGATTCTTAATAACTTTTTTTGTAGAGAGTAGTTCAGTATCATGGACTGAATTTGCTCCAAAAATTTGGACACTTTAAAAAGTGACCTGTATAAGGTCGAACAAAATATACTAAAACCATTTTAAGGGTGAATTCAGTCCTGATAATGAACAACTTTCCCCAAGGAACGTATGTCAAAATATGAAAATCATTTTTGGCTTTCCATACAAAATCGGATCAGCTGATCAGCCTTAATATAACCGGACTATAAATATTGTATGGGAGGCCAAAAATTATTTTCATATTTTGACATACGTTGCTCGGGGAAAGTTGTTCATTATCACGGACTGAATTCACCCTTAAAATGGTTTGGAAATTTTGTTAGACCCTGTAATAATAAGTATGAAGGCATGCGAGAGGTTGTTAATTGTTAAGATGTCTGTTCTGAAAAACTTGTTAGCTGGTTTAGCTGAATACATTTACTATGTCCTGACTTACCATTGTAGAACTAACTAAGGTAGGTACTTTTTAAGGCCATACATGAATTTTTCGGGGCCCAGTGCTGCCCCCATTTGAAATAAATAATTTCAAAGGAAACGGAAATATTATTTAAAATTTATAGATCCCTAATTAAAAAATATTGATTTATCTATCATACCTTGAGTAGGAACTTACACAGGGTCTAACAAAATATACTGAAACTATTTTATGGGTGGATTTAGTCTATAATACTGAAAAAGTTTCCCCAGGAACATACAATACCCGGCACATAAGTTGACCCAAAATGGCGGCTCTGCGCAGGTATAATTAGAGGAAAAAGTGTGCGCAGTGACCGCCATTTTGGGTCAACTTATGTGCCGGTTATTGTACTTATATCGAATTATGAAAAATAATTTGACCGATACAAATTGACCGATCAGGTGATCCAAGTTTCTATGAAAAGCAAAAATGTCTTTTTCATATTTCGATATATGTTCCTTAGAAAAAAAATACCTTTAAAATAGTTTCAGTAGGTATATTTTGTTAGACGTTAGAGGTATAAAAAATGCGTTACAAACATCATACGATTTCGTTTCGAACTTACTCTGAAAAATAGTCCATGTCCTCCATAATATCCGGCAACTCTCTACCGTCCACATCGAGAAACATCAAACATAATGCAGACAAGGTCAGGGTGATTCCTATGGTTACTCCCATAATAGTAAGACTGCTCATAGGCTCGAAGAGGAATATGATGTATCCGATAATTGAACCAAGCTGGCCTATGGCCTGGCAGGCGCCCATCAGAGTGCCCCTGACGGTTATAGCGAATAGTCGAGGAGTAACATTGAGAAGTAAAGCATGTCCAACCAGACTTGAAGCCAGTGCAACTGAAGACAGGAGGTTGCGAGACCTTTCCTAAAAGCAAGTAACTATGTAAGTACTTTTTTAAAGGTTGACTTAGATTTGAAATGATATCGCCATCTTCAATGAAATAAAATATAGGTAAAAGAAACATTTACTGCCAAAAAATAATAATTTAAATCTACGAGTATGTTAAGGTAGTGGCGAAATCTACTGACATAGTTGACGATATTTAAAGGATTTTTCTAATTTGAATTTAAATATCAGTATTTACTTAAATACCTATGGATCTGACTTCTGCTAAAATCTATTTAAAACTTTTCAACGCCTTTATTAAAAGTAACAAAGACTGCATAAAAGCAACATTGCTATTTGAACATTTCTTTCGCCGATATTGATCATCAATAACGGGACTCAGCACAGCCCTTTAATTTAATTGTTAGGTATGCACAAGTTGACACTGTTGCACTCCAGTCTGCCTGCGACCACAAAGGATAGCTTAAGACGATGCACGGAGTCCAGTGCTGCCCCCATTTGAAATAAATTATTTGTAAGGAAACGGAGATGTCATTTAAAATTTTAAGCTAGTAAAACCTAGATAAGTAACCTTTCAAACTATTTTATAAACCACTGTTTACAGTTTAAAGTGAGATCGTTAAGCTTTAGTTTGCAGTTTTGCGGAAAACGGCCACTTTTGGCAAAAATGCAAACTAACTGTAAACAGTAGTCCATAAATAGTTTGAAGGGTTATCTAGGTTTTACTAGCTTAAAATTTTAAATGATATCTCCGTTTCCTTATAAATAATTTATTTAAAATGGGGGCAGCACTGGACTCCGTGTATCGTCTGCTACGAAAAAAAAATCTCTAGAATCGTAAGTAATCCCGAAAAATAATTCCACGCGATATGTACCGCGGCGGGCGGGGCTTAAAATATGAACAGCGCGGCGCGACATTTCGCCGTGACACTCGAGTCGTGCGGTTGCGTTGCAAGAAGTTTCCTTTGAGAATATTGCTGTGTTTTTGCGATAATCGATTCATTAAAAATGCCGTCATGTGCCGTGAAGTGGTGTAAAAGCCATACAGATATGAAAATTAGTTATTAAAAAAAAAGTAACACGTAAACAAGGTTATTTATTTTAGCGTAGCGTACTGCATAATAGTACCATCCGCGCGTTGTATCTCACCGCTCATTGCGTTGACTGCCCCACCCGACCGACGACGACGCGTGACCTTGTCGCGACCAATCGCATGCATCTTTGTCTATGTGTGCGTTCGAGTGTTTCGTTGTAATTACTGTTCGTTTGTTTGCGTAAATGGAATCAAAATCGAAGCGGTGAATGTAGGAGCATTAGGTATCTATAGAATTATATGTCGATGATCGTCTGCCTTATAGTCATCTTCCATCAACAAAGCAAAGGAATTTACTCACTTTACTAAGAAATGCATCGCCTGCCATAAAGACGCCGGTAATAAATACACTGATCATCAACAAATGCCTCAACATAATTTTTTTCGAAAGTAGCATTACCAGCCCGCCGAACAAAATGGCGAAGCAGAAAACTTTAAGCAGCAACTGATCTGTTTCTTCACTGTATAACCTTATGTATAAGTAGCTCCATTGGAAGTAGTAGAGAGCCCAAAACAAGAGTGATATAAAAATTGTGATCCGGATGTTGTATGTGGTCAAAAGCCCTAAACATGACCTGGGTTCATCTAGACAAGAGTAGGCCTGTAACAAGAAAGAAAAAGTTTTAAAACACTTGCTTTACTTCCTTTTGAGTAGAAAAAGTTAGCAAATATTCACGAATACAGAAAAGGAAGTAGAGTTTTTAAGGCCCCGCCAGTTCAGAACCAAGAAAACAGTGAGCGTTTTTAAAAAATCACTGTTATTAAACTACTACAATTTATTTCTCAAAAAATTTACATAAAAATCTTAAGGGTTTTTTACTGACACCCACAATAGCCAAAACACGATTGAGCATTTTTGGCTCGATAGAAAAAAATCACAAACATACCTCTAAATTTCGTCTATCTAAGTATATATTAGTTTCTTCATCAAAAATACCCATACATTGAGGTTGGTTTGTTTTTCTTATTTTTGAGTATTTGTAAGTTAGTTACTATACGCATGTTTTGCAAAGCTGTATACAAATAAGGATAAGGAATACCGTACCCTCTGATTAACGGGCCTTATTTTGAAATCACTGCAAAGGTAAATTCCATTTCTCACAGCAGCTTTTAAAAGTATCTTTTCCGCTTTATTTATTTTCCTGTTGTAAAGGAGCCACTGTGGAGACTCGGGTATCCATCTAAAATTGATTCACCAAATAAAATACACATTAAAAATTAGTAAATAGAACCTGTATGGCAATAAAATGATTCCCGAAGCACAAATATAGCAATATACCTAAATGTAACTTTTGACTTTAAGTATAAACAAAAAGAAACAAATCTTTCTAGGTACTCAGTAGTTAGTACCTACATATTAACTATCTCAATAATAAGTAGATGTACTTCTGGAAATTTATCTGTATAGTCCCTAACCTAACCTAAGTAGGACACACAACATAAAAGACTTTTTTATAATAGGTAAGTAGGTAAGCGAAAAACAAAAAGATTCTGATTTTTGCAAATATCTTACTTTTCGCATTCCTCAGAAGCACAAATACCTACTTGTTATGTTTCTAAATGTTCTGTGGCTCTAATGTTAGCTCATCTTATGAGCTTGAAATAGAGGTAAACTCTCAAATTTACTATTACTATGCCATTGTAGTCCTTTCTTTTCTTCCATAGAAAAAAGCGGTGGTAAAACCGAAAGCAACCGAAAAGAAAGAAAGATTGTAAAACAATAAAATTGACGACTAAAGCTTGATTTTTTACCTTAACATTACAATGAGGATGGCGCCATATAATGCGGCTATGAAACTGAAAGTCGGCTGGTTGGCTGTAGAATTTGCCAACGGGACCATGAAAACAAATGCAAATAGTCGAGGCAACATCACAATTGTATTCAGCCACGAACGCCAGCCATTGCTTGCAATTTCGCATGCTATAAAAGACCTTGGATAAGATTACAATGTAAATGCAATATTAACTACTCCATTTTCTTATTGCGATTAAAATTCATGATTAAAATAAAATACCTACTTGCTTATCCTATATGGCTCTATATGGTAAAAGTATGTAAGTGGGGCTATGCGTTTCACTGAAATTCGATGAGCTATTTCGAGGCGACCTACGTAGGTCACTAGTTTCAAGACACGCAAAAAGTAGACAACAATAGTTAAGCTATTTATATTATATTTTTTCACAATACTCTCTATCATTATCTATACAGAATTCCATCCGCCTAAACCAGTCTTGGAAACACTTATTCCAATCTTACTTAAACCTGTCAGAACAGGTCAAAAATGGCTAATTTGTACGCAGTCAACACTTCTGCGGCACTTGAAAAAAATTTGCCTTTTATCCTATCTTTTCTGGTGGGGAATAAAAAGAAGCCACAAGGACCTAAGTCGGGTCTGTAATGTGCGTGAGGTAGGGTTTCAATATCAATACCCGACTCTTTAATAAACGCCTTTGTTCTGCGGGGAAGAGTGTGAAGACGCGTTGTCGGCGTGCAGCATCATTCCCCGACGCCCGCTCTTTGGTCGTCTCTCCTGCACAGCTAGTGTACAATTCTGAGTTAACTGACCTACAATTCTCTAGCATTGATGATGCAAGATGTCCAGTCTAAAAAAAACTGACCACAATTTTTTTCCCAATGTTCTGCTGTCTTTGCAATTTTCTTGGCTACTTGCCATCTGGAAACACCCATACTGAGGAAGGCTTCTTAATTACCGGATCATATTGATATATCTATGTTTCCTCACCAGTATTGATTTCAGAAATACTTCTTGATCTCCCATTTTCAAAACGTAGACGCATCTCACGGCACCATCCACATGGGCTTTCTTTACCGTTTCGGAGAGCAAATGAGGTTCCAACGACAACAAAGCTTCCTCATTCCTAGATGTTCATGTATTAAGGTGTAAACACTAACCGAACTGATGCCTAAGATTTTCTCTATGTCCCTGTATGTAATTCGTGGGTCATCTCGCACAAGCATTTCAGTAGTCCACACATTTTCAGTAGTAAAAGACAGGATAAATGCTCCAATTTTTTTATTTTTTTAAATTGCTTTTAATGGCCTTTTGTGTTTGATTTGGAGATAAATTTGCCTTTTAAAAATATATGACACAGATGCGTCCTGTGTTCAAATTTTGAGCATCTCAAAACTTATATAGTGACCTACGTACGTACGACAATACTAGTACCTATATCGGACAAACTTGACAAACAAAAAAATAAAAAAACATTTATTTGCTGAGTTTGCATCGAATATAATTTTTAACAGTTAAAAACCTAAGAACACATAGGTAGGTACTCGATTTTTGGCGTTTATTTTATGTCATAGTCACAGGAAAATAAGCACAACATTGCGTCAGAATTTATTTAAAGATGTAGGTAGGTAGATACTTATATGCTTATATGTATTTATAAATAAGTGTCCAATTTTATGCAAAGCAGCATGAATACTTATTTAAAATCTTTTTGTTCTGACGCGCCTGTTTCGTCTATCTCTTCGGTCCGGAATCGTCCCAAAAATGTGGAAGCTCGCCAATGTTCAACCCGTACCTAAGAAGGGTAGACGTGCCGACCCTTCAAACTATCGCCCAATTGCAATCACCTCCATTCTGTGTAAGGTAATGGAGCGTGTTATTAACAAGCGCTTACTTGCGTACCTTGAGGACAATGATCTCCTCAGTGACCGGCAATACGGATTTCGCCAGAACCGATCTACTGGGGATCTTCTTGTGTACGCTACACATCTTTGGGGTGAAGCCCTTGAAAAATACGGTGAGGCACTTGCTGTCTCACTTGACATTTCAAAGGCATTTGACAGGGTATGGCATGACGCTCTTATAGCGAAGCTTTCCGCTTACGGTATCCCTCCCACCCTTTGTGCTTGGATTTCCGATTTCCTGAGGGAACGGTTTATTCGAGTAACTCTTGACGGCTGCTCGTCTGACCTATTGGCAATTAATGCTGGAGTACCTCAGGGATCTGTTCTTTCCGCAACGCTATTTCTGCTTCACATTAACGATCTGCTAAAGCCCGGTATTTTTGGGTATGCAGACGATAGCACCGTTACGGAAAGATATTTTTCTAGTGCAAGGGCAAAAAAACCGGAAATAGACGAACTAAGAGAGGCAATGGTGCTCCATACCAATCTTACTCTGCAAGCTGTCTCCGATTGGGGTGATGCCAACCTTGTGAGATTCAATGCCTCTAAGACACAGGCGTGTCTCTTCTCTGCTAAAAAGAGCCCTTTCAACTTGGCTCCCACTTTCCGGGGTGTGCCTGTTCCTATCACCCGTCATCTCGAACTTCTCGGTATCGATCTCTCATCAAATCTTAACTTCGGTAGCTATATTGAGTCCAGGGCTAAGACGGCTTCTAAAAAACTGGGCATCCTCTCCAAGGTCCAACGATATTTTACCCCTGACCAACTGTTGAGCCTTTACACAGCTCAAGTCCGCTCATGTATGGAGTATTGCTCCCACCTATGGGATGGATCTGCCCGCTATCAGCTCGAAGCCCTGAAAGCTATCGACAAACGTGCCAGAAGACTCGTTGGTGATGAGTTGCTTACGGCAGGACGGCTCCACAGCCTCGAACATCGCCGACTGGTAGCAAGTCTGTGTGTCTTCTACAGGTTGCACTTCGGGGAGTGTGCGCAGGAATTACATAATTTAATTCCCCCTGCACCATTCCACCATCGGACAACACGACGTGGACAGGGATTCCACCCATTTGTGGTCGATATTCCTCCTCATCGTACCTCTCGATTCGCCTCCTCCTTCATTGTGCGAACCGCTAAGGTGTGGAATTCCCTCCCTGCGTCGATGTTTCCCCATACATATAATTTAGGGATTTTCAAGGCAAGAGTGAACAGACATTTTTTGAGTCTGCGTGATACACCTTAGACCTCATCTTAGCTTCCCATCAGGCTAGATAGAGATCAAACGCACTCAAATTTCTAATAAAAAAAAAAAAAGAAAAAAAAAGGAAGATTATTTTGCTCATGGTGCAAGTGGTGCTGACACGCCAGCATCAAGAGAATCCTCAAACAGTTTCATAATAGAGAGTATGCATGCATTTTTTTATTCGATAGTCCTCGTCGAGAAATAGCCGCAAAAAATAAATCAGTTCCGAAAAACATGTATATGGTGTAGAAAACAAATATTGAAAATAGCAAGTAGATTATAACAACTAAAACACGCCATTTTAAAATATGACGTCAAAGTCTGCAATATCCGCTAGAGACAGAAGCAGTCAACGCATGTTTTTCTTTTTTGGGTACTTTCGATATTATCAGCCAGTTATGTTTGTTAAACCTCTATATAAAAGTACATACATTTCGAATGTCATCGATAGTTCAAACTACATGGACGGACAGTCCTGCCGAACGCACACGAACTTGTCATTTTCCTTTCGTGAACTTTGTCGTCATTTCCCTTTTGTTTGTCAAAAGTTCCCGCGCAATATTTGCATATTTTCAATAATTTATTTCTTATCCAAATAAGAGTCAGTAAGAAAAATAATTAACTGGGCGTGGTAACGTATTAATAGAAATTGAAAAATAAAAATATGAGCTGGATTGGTATTACATGCATATTCCTTATTTTGGAACTTAGAAATGTACTGTACATAGATAAACTAAACATAGCTATCTATGTGTATGGTATCTATTTAGCATTTTCTCTTAAATTAGTGTTTTTTTTTTGCTCTCCGCCATTTCTGAGAAGATATCTCTATTATGACAAAAATATTAATGAAAGAAAGGAGAAAGGAACTCTACCAACTTATTTTACTTACCCAATATAAGACCCAAGAATTTATTAGAACTACTAAACAAGGAACACAGAAACACGGCCAGTTGATACCAGCCTTCTGAATCACAGAATGTCAACAAAACAGCCAGGCTTGTTTCCGAGAGGACGTTTATGATAATAGCAACTTTTCTTCCAAAACTAAAACATTTTTCCAAATTATCATAACTGTGTTCTACGGTAGTACGAATAAATAAATATTTTATGTAGTCTAGTCATAAGTTGAAAATGGTGAAAAATAGGGACAGTGCTCCTAAAAATATGTGTTAAAATTAGATTCGGAATGATGTCTAGAAAAATATATCGAGAGCCTTTAGGAGCACATAAATAAACGGGCAAGTGCGAGTCGGACTCGTACATGAAGGGTTCCGTCCCACCGTACAATGTTTCAAAACGCTGAAGAAACACGTTTCTTGTATGACGACCCCCTTTAATTTTTAACTTTATTTTATTTTTAGTATTTGTTGTTATTGTGGTCATAGTAATACATATTTGATGAAAATTTCAAGTATCTAGTTAATGTCATTATGAAGATCAAGTTAAAAACGCTGAAAAAAACACGTTTCTTATATGACGACCCCTTTTAATTTTCAACTATTTTTTACTTTTATAATTTTTTGTTATATCCGCCACAGTAATACATAATCGGGGAAAATTTCAAATGTCTAGCTATTACGGTTTAAGAAATAGAGCCCTGTGACTGACGGACAGACAGACAGACAAACGGACAGACGGACAGACAGCGGAGTCTCAGTAATAGGGTCCCGTTTGCACCCTTCGGGTATGGACTCTAAAAATCAAGTTATGTAGTCAAGTAGTTAGTGTAGTACTTCATACTAAATCTTAATGTGGAAATATCTATTTAGGAATCTTGTTTTAAATTTCTTAAATTTAAATAGTTTACAAGATATAGGCGAAAAACGAAACACTTCTTTTGTCTTCATCTTTATTTATTTATAACTTTTGAATATTTTTATGTGCTAATAAACGCTCTTCATTCATATTTCAAGTCACCACTTCGAATCCAGCTATCACACATATTTATAGAAGCATATTTTTCAACGTGTCGATAGATACGAGTAGACGCGACTAATGGAATTTACTTGATGGCAATTTTTTTTATTAGGGTAAGTATATGACAAAAATTATTGTATATTCTTTAAATGTGATGCTATTTTAAAAATGTATTTAATGAAGCTAACCCATCAGAGATTAAACCAAAGATGACGCATCCAAACATCTGGCCCACGCGGCTCACCACGGTCGTCGACACTAACTTCATCTTCTCATCACAGAATATCGTCCACTGCAAGCAAATTTCTGTTCATACAAAATCAGAAGGTTAAACGCACAAGCACACCAAAATCACTTACCGACTTTTTTATCCAAACCATCCACAATAATTTAACATACCACCTCTCGCATTTAACGTTAATTGTTGAATTGATTGTTGTCATCTCGACGAAACACAGGCTTGTATTAGCGACATGGTGGTCCGTCGGTGGGATGCAAAGAATATACTCAACTTGACGAACAAGTAGCGTATCTTCATATTGGATGAAAATGGAAGGTATCGTAAGAGTGGTGCACGCAAACACTACCAACCATTGCCAGGCACCGATACTTCCTACCACGTCAGTAGTCACATCTTCGTAAACTGATCCAATTCTACAATCATATTTTGTCACATAATAAACATATTCCTATGTACATAATAATTTGCAAGTTCAACGAAACACATACATAGACATGGCATGTGTAGGTACTCAGATTAGTGTGACATTTTTATCGTGGCTGCGTAGATTTGAACTGAAAATAACTGGTTTTAGATTGAAATATAATGTAACTAAAAGATTGATGATAAGAGCGTGTTTTTTGTAGAATAATGTCATGCAAAGAAGATAGGATTTTAAATTATATAAGGTAGATTTATGTCTAACATTCAATACAATAAAGATATGATGTGTATGAATATATAGAATGATGCAAAAGTAAATTGAATAAATAATCGGTTGTTCCTCATAATAACAGTTATAGCAGGTAAGCATATTTGTCACGAAAGACAATATAAGTACCTCTAGCAATGGTCACGAAAGACAAATCTTCTAAGAAAACACATTATATCTTAACTAATCGACAACAAAATGTAATCTAAGAAAACTCATAAAACCCAGGAAACGTGCGAGTGGCTGTGTACGTCTCGTCACGGGTATGGATTGATGAATGTCTACCTAAACAGTAATTTACGAATTTACGAGGCTTCCTTTGAACAATGGAGGTAAGCTCTTTTAATCGATTCTTGCGTAATGTTATTAGCTGCCGTGATGTAACCATGACCTAAACCATCAATAATTGCTTTATAAAAATGCAATTTTAAGAAATATTCACCATCTTTAGCAACTGGGAACAGAGCAGAGGCCTGCTATAGTACCTGCTTTTATAATCTACCTCTATACACATTAACATATAAAATTACACACCTATTCAGTATAAATACTGCCCCGCATCATGATCCCTTTCCTAGATTATAAAAGTAGGTACTAGTACAGGCGTTTGCTCTGTTCCCATTCATACAGGGCAATAAGCATACTGCCTCGTACTATATAGTATAGTTCGTGTGCCCACTAGTGAAGCGTACCTATACCAGAATAAAAAACAATTTACTGCTTATTTATACATAATCATAATAGGCCTCCTCCAAGTTACCCAAATCCTTCCAAATGAGAGAAAAGTGGCTCTATATTTTTTTCTAATTGCAAAGAACAGTTACAGGACTAGATATTTTATCTATGATTTCTGTCAACAAGCGCTAATTAATAGCATTTTGCTTTTATGTTCATTGAAACGTGAAAAGAGCTAAGTACTTACCAGGATTTTGTCCTAAGTTTCCGTAAATTATAATGCTGACTAGTTTTATTTATTTATTATGTACTGATTTATGTAAGTAGTTCGCATAGGTACATATGCGAACTACGCATGCATTCTACTTGACCTTGTGGAGTTCATGTCATGGGAGGTATCGCCTTCTTTGCCGACGGAAACGCATAATAAAGTGTCAGCTATCAGTTTCTTATCAATGATGCGTTACCAAGGGCTGCGTGCTTTGGGTACAAAAGTGTAGTTACCAATGTACGAGGTAGTTACCTACTTTTGGAGGAGGTACCTATAGAATAAAAGAATTCATTTACTTTAAAAATAACTTAGAAATGGCGATCTGCTTCAGTTTTGAAACCCAAAATTCTTTTTTTTAGAATGACAAAAGATTATAATACCGAACTAAACAATATTTATAGCTATAGGCATGGAGTAATATAGAGTTAATTCTGCGGTTATAATACGTAAATGAAGGTTATTTACATAGGCGACCAGTTAGGTCATTGGTAAATGAGAACGAGCGGTATCACGGTGACCAAATTGTTTTTGGAAACAACTGTACCTTAGTCAGTTACCTTAAGTTAGGTAGATTAAGCAACTTTAGGTATTACTTTTATAATAAGCAACAAAAAACAAATTATATCAATTAATTAAATCGTCATTTGATTTAATTTATCTGTTGATTAAAAATTATTATCTCCTTAGGAATTTGGTATTATGCATGAAAATCATCCTTGCCACATTATCATCTTCCGAAAATCGGCAATCCTGGATGGAAGGCAGTGTTGAGTGACGACGATGAGCCAGGCGGTTCAGAAGTTACGGGCTACGGCCCACTGAAGATAAGAGGTTGCACTTTTTTTCGCACGATTGCGGCAACCGTGCTCGGTGTTGGCGCCACGCCGCCGATAGCCGACCGATCATTCGTTCGTCCGCCGGCAGGCCGGCACGCACGTCTGTGTTCACCCACACACGCTCCCGCGCTCACCACTCAACCATCAATGGTGTTTGTGAATTACGTTACAGAACTTCGGCAACAGGAAGTCAAGACAAGACAATCCCATAATGGACAAGGATCACGCTTTGGAGGAGATGATGGGGAAGCTCGGTAAGTGCCGGCCCCAACATATGGAACTTACACGCAGACATGTGCTTTAACGTTTCACACACGTTTCGGCTGTATCTGTCCAAACCAGTAGTTTATGCGCCGACACCGTTTATTAGCCCGCTTTGAGCTGCAACCGGTAGGTCTCGTCTGAGAAATATGATGATTGTAGTTTTTTTCTTACAAACTTTTACCAAATATTTTTTTTCCGTCCACACACTTTCTAATCGAAGGATAATAAAAGTTAGATGCAGTGTTAAAAATTAAAGTTATACTTTGTTATAATTTTAAACCCATCTAGGTATTAAAGTATTTTTAATCCAGGACTTTGTGACTTTAACTTCTCTACCCACGAGTATGCTCTACTTATGATATGACTGAACGACTCTACTTACGACGAGTACTTACATGTTCAGAACGATTTAGGTTTCTAAGTGATGTCCCAAATCATAACTTATGCAGCTCATACAATCTCCGTTTTCAACCCCCCTCCACTCCTCCACAAAGTCCTTCTCCGTTCAAACTGTTCGTCTGTGGAATTTTTTGCCTATTAATATCCGTAGGGCTTAATCTTTGTGCAGTTTTAAAAATCAGTTAAAGCACACTACTGTCCAATTTATGATTTAGTTTGTAGTGAATTTTTTTTCATTATGCTCATTATTTTCTATTATTAATTCATATGTATGTAATGTGTTTGTATATATTTATATATTATTAGCATATTCTATATAGTATCTATTAACAGTAAATCTGACGTAGGTCCTACACAGCCTGTCTCTTAAATATTCACATCCCTCTCTACCCAAAGGTTGACTGGAAGAGATTGCTATGCGATAAGTCCGCCTTTGTATCATTTTTATGGTTCCGTACAAAAAATGAAAAAACGGAACCCTTATAGGATCACTCGTGCGTCTGTCTGTCTGTCCGTCAGTCTGTCACAGCCAATTTTTCGGTGTTTATTCTCTTTTTTAACCGACTTCTAAAAAGGAGGAGGTTATCAATTCGACAGTATGTTTGTTACGCGATATCTTCGCCAATTGTGAACCGATTTTAATGATTATTTTTTAGGGTTCCGTACCCAAAGGGTGCAAACGGGACCCTATTACTGATTTATTTGAAAGCCTTAACTTGGTAGTTACCAAATTAAATGGGACCAACTTGGTAGTTGGTCCCATTTTAATTTGGTGAAGATATAATGAAGAACTTTGGAGATATGGAAGAAACTATTTAAAAAAATTGAATGAATGAATGAATGAATGGTTTATTTTTACAAGTAACATGACTCATTTTGTTAGTAATGCTTGAAGTCAGTTTTTTTATTTTTGTTAAAAATTTAATTATTTAAATTCCTATTGTTTATGGTGCATTAAAGATTATTTGTAATGTACTTACTGTATTTTTATAAATATTATTTTATATATATGCTTTTAGGCATACCTACTTGTTTTAGGATTGCAGACTAGATCAGATCTTATATTTGTATTTTGCTTTCCGTACAAACTCGGATCAGCTGATCGGACAAGTTGTAAGGAAGGCCAAAAAATATTTTTCATATTTTGATAAGTTTATGTTCCTTGGGAAAAGTTGTTCAGTATCATGGACTAAATTCACCCTTAAAATAGTTGCAGTATATTTTGTTAGACCCTGTAATAATCTTACGTCACACCTTACACAATTTTTTATTTATTTTATTTATTTACAAAATTCATGTACACAAAATACAAACAAAGAAACAAACAAAGTAAGAAAATAGATTACATAGGTACTGCTTATTTCATAAGAAATCTCATCCAGCAGACCCAGGAAAGGAAAATAGAAGAAAATAGGTAGTAGGCGTGTACAAAATAGACTAAAGTTTACAACAAATACATATAAGTACTTATCAAAATTTTTAAACATAAACGTACACAATACATAAATAAACATACACACATTTTTTTTTGAAAATATTTTTCATAATGGATTTATTACACGTCCGAACGGCCTTGATCAGTCCATGTGCAAGCAATAGAGCGATTGTTGGCTCTACATTTACCCCTGCCAAATGTTGTTATCGTAACTAAACTGTCACTTGCTTAATTATCCTAACTTCACGTCAAATGACACAATCCTACTCTAACCACACTGTACTACCCGTTCGCGTTAAGTTTGCCGCTGACGATGTAGATGCGTTCCACGGACCGGTAAACTTAGCGCAACCGGGTTGTAATTGTATCCGAACAGAAAGGTCAAATAGCTATCAATACTCTGTTGTAATAGTTTCATGACACTGTGTTACCGTAGAACGGAACGTTTCAATTTCAGGAATCGTAGAGATCGATTATTGCGGGTGATGGAGTTTAATATACCTGGGATATACTTTATTATTTATTCAAAAAATAGAATTATGTGGATATGTGTGATAATTTGACGTGATAATAACTTGTGGCTCTGTGAGCTGTAACCCTCGCGACTCACCCCCAACCCGTTGAAGTTTATCGGATAAAAAAGTTGTTTAGACAAAAAAGTTGCGTCTTAATTTTTTTTTAAACTTTTTTCTATAGTTACCTATCCAATTGGTAGGCAGTTTACAAAAAGTAATCAAAAAGCAATTTTATACCGTAGTGTCCGCATTATTATTAGGTATAAGTTTTATTACCATCTATGATTACTACTAAGTAGGTATATAGTATATTTCATAATAATATTTTTATGATTTATTATTAACTTGTTTTGCTACACCGCTTAGTCAATAACATTACTGAACTTAACGACTGACAATTATCTACAAGGAAACAACAGCATTAGCTTCGCGCAATAAGTTGTAATAAGTATATTGTTTGCAGCTCAATTAAATGGTAAATATATTTTTCATCTCATCGATTCGAAAAACGATGATTTTATCCCAATTATTTGATGCTAAAGTCACTGGTAATTCTCTAGACACTGAAAATAATACTTAATTAATTAGTTAATTTAGTAATTAATTAAGTATTAGTACTTAATTAGTTAATACACATTTGAAAACCGAACACGAATGTAAAATCTAAATAATATTGGCAGTCAGATAAAAAAAAAGAAGAATTTAGTTTTAAAATTATAAAATATAGGTAAGGGCGTCGTAATTTTTTAAAATTGGAATACAACACATTCTACGTGGATGACTGTTGGTCAAAATGTTTTGGTTCTCTTGCTTCAAAATAATAATTTATTATAATAAAAACAATAAAAACGCGCAATTGTTGTCTTTGATTTAAATAGTAATTTTATTATGGAACTATTACATAGGTTATTTTTACAACCATTTTAAATGTGACTAATTTCTTGATGAAGCCGATAGTAAATAAATATGAAGTTTACGTATAATATACATATTTAAATATATAAAGAAAAAACACACAAGAAAAAAGTAATGAAACGATTCTAATGACTGGAAAATGTATAAGATGTGGTGGTCCTAGAAAAATATTTTCATATTACTTCTTCAGTGAAAACGCCACCACATAAAGGTTAGTAACTGACTGTTATACTCTGATTAGGTAAATGTAGGTTTTTTATTCTACTTTCTTTAAAGGTAAATATATATTTGCTTTTTCTCATAGATGTAGATGAAAAGAAGAATGTACTACACGGTGTACGGTAATCGTACGGTATCAATTGTCTCTACTTTAGTAAAGTCAATTTCCTGAATGTCAATCACCTAGTATTATCGGTTAGAAAATAACTGATTAATGTGTACTTTTTCGCTACTCTCACTGGTACGGATTAAGCAATATCCCACCTATTTACAAAGATAAGTGCGCGTACAAAGACGCAACAAAGATAATTGTAGATACTGACATCGTGTGTTTCATTGATTTCTGTTGCTATGCAAAAAAATATGTCTGTCACGTGTACTGCAGCACGCTGTGGCAGCACGTATCCATATGTATATTTTTGAAGTGAAAACTTCTTTACGAGCGCGGGGGCATTTTTGAGATGGGAAAAATCCATTGAACTCACAAAACTGTTACCGTTGCCGTAACCGACACCACCTTGTTCAAGTTTTCATTCTGTCGGCACTCGCGTCCCGAAGTGCACTGTTTTTTAGGGTTCCATTGTCCACAAGGAACCTTTATAGTTTCGTCATGTCCGTCCGTCCGTCCGTCCGTCCGTCTGTCTGTCCGTCCGGGCTCGTACTTCGCCGCTACCGCACCGATTGTCACGAAAATTGGTGGAGATAGATATTGAAGTTCCAAAAGTTGGTTTTTAAAATTATGAAAAAATGTTTTTTTTTCAGCCATATGTAGATCAATCCCCCCATATCTTGAGATAATCTAATACAAAGTTAAAATTTGAGGTCCCCTCCCACCGTAACTTTTGAAATACGTGTGATATTACTAAAATAATTTAAAAAAAAAATGTGGTATATACCTCAAAGTATGTACTTTCAAATAAAACTATAGCGGTCTCGGTATCATAGATAGTTATTTTTTAATACGTCTTAAATCGTAAAATGTTACTTGTTGCTACGGAACCCTTCATAGGCGAGTCCGACTCGCACTTGGCCGGTTTTTTTTTCTTCATAAACTGGTGCTTGAATTTTTATTGTCTAAATACAGTGTACCATTTGATATGCTTATTTACAAATAATGCAGCTGAGTAAATATTTATTTTATTCAAAGAAAGTGCTTAGGTTATCATAATTTGAAATCAAACAAATTGCAATTTAAAATTCAAAAGTTAGTGTGACATCTCCAGCAGGCACCTGATAGCCGATGTATACAGTATACACTATTACATTTTTAGAACTAGGTATGAGCTATGTCAGATGCCTATCTGACTGGGCATTTAGCTCGATAAAAAATATTTTACGACTTATCCTGCTTAGAAACATAATTACTCTAATATTTCACTTGAAGGTTATATAAATATGGTGTGTGCCCACCAGCATAGTTTTCAACGCCCTTTTTTTTCAACAACCTAATTGATTAGTTTTTCGTGTGTCGTGGTCACTCATACAGTCATAACTTGGCATGGTGAGCGTCTTAAAAACGTTATCTATTCTTATGTACATATTTTACTGTTTGGCAAGGTCGAATTTCGGAATATCCTACCTATACTGTGCCGTTGGCAACTGGTTAGGCTAGTCTCATTGTCTCGAATAAATTATACATAGGAAAATTTCAATGATATTTCTGAATAGATAGATATCACACGTTTTACAGTCCTCCTTGATCACGTTTGTTTTTGTAATAAGAAGTATCTTGGTAATTATTATGTCATTGACTTTATTTGTAGAGGTGCTAGGCATCTTATTTACCCGTACCTATAACATGATACACAATGTTACTAACTTATTATTTATCATGATAATTAAGATTAAACTTAGATTTATTTTATTGTAGTAAGTGTAACAAAATATACTAAAACTATTTTAAGGGAAGATTCTATGATACTGAACAACTTTCCCGAAGGAACTTATAACGAAATATGAAAAAAAAAATACATTTTCATAAAATCTTGGGTCAAGTGATCTGTCAACTTGTTGGAAGCCTAAAAAATATTTTTCATATTTCGATATGTTTCTTTTGGAAAGTTGTTCAGTATCATGGACTATGAATTCAGCTTCAAAATAGTTCCAGTGTATTTTGTTACACCCTATATAACTTAGATTTGATATTTTTATAATATAAAATACAAAAACTAGAAGTAAAGATATTTAATCATGATCTTAATAAACTGCTTGTTAAATAACAAGGTATCAAGTACATGTACACTGTACAAGGTTATACCTTGAACTGGATACGAACAACTCTCTTGAAAGTTATTATGGAATCCATACTTATAATAAATTGAAGTCCCTCGCGTCGGGTGTGTCTGTACATAACTACATACCTGTCTGTATGCGATAAACTCCAAAAGCACTAGGCCGTTTGTGATGCGGTTTTCACTATGTAGAGCATTTATTTGAAAAGATTTTCATGAAGCCGGGGGCCTGGTCGTTAATGATATATAAAAGTTACATAATTGTAGGGTATAAATAAGGTCAAGTTGACCATTTCTTTCGCGATGGACTCCAGTAATAGGTCAAGGGTTCGACATCCGCATTGCGAAATGCTCTCCACGTTTCTGTGAAAATTAATGAAGTGCAGTGATTTTTCCAAGAAAATGTGCCTACACCACACTCGAAATGGGGTCAATATTTTTGGTCATCAATACGAACTACTCTTTTTTAACTTAAAATTCGTATCAACTGTTTTTGTGTTACTTATTTTTAATTTTATAACCATTTGATATTGCTTTCTGTTTTTGAATTGTTCTTCTAATAGCAAAAAATGTTGGTATTCGTTTGAAATAACTCTTTCGGGAATATTTACAATTTATTCTTACGAAATAGGAGGCACTTGACTAAGGTAGAGATGACCATATATTATTCTATAAGTACTTATCAGATATTTTTATTCTTTACTTAGGATATTTTAAAGACTTTATTATTAGGGTACAATTTACTAAGAAACTATTATGACAAAATAAAAATTTATAAAATACAGTCTTTTTGCAAAAAGAGTTTATACAAACAAATTATAGGCATCTGTTTAGCAACCCACCGATTTATACTATCTAATGTCTACAACAATATTTGTAATTTTGAAGCCGGAGGATTTAATTTTGAAGCTTTAATTAATTAATTAATTACTTATAGCATTATAACGAAGTAGTTAAGTATATTAAAACAATGCCGTCATTACCAATACCAAGAAGGCAGAATTCACGCGACATCCGCAGTGAAACTTTACCAAAAATAAATAAATTGCACCCAAGTTAATTTATAAATTGTAGTACAAGACGACGACTTCCGTGGCGTAGTGGTAATAAGTTATTCGAACACGCCAGTCCGCACTCCGGTGGTTCTGGGTTCGATCCCCAGCCAAGGCAAGTTGGAAAATGACCTTTTTCAATTTTTCCTGTGTCTTTCTTAGGTATTTCTCTATATATTTATTTATTATAAAATATAGTCTCGTTGAGTTAGTATCCCATAACACAAGTTTAAACTTACTTTGGGGCTAGCTCAATCAGTGTGATTTGTCCATATTTGTTTATTTATATTTAGGGCAAAATTAAAAAGAGTATAAAATGTCTGTCACATTAAATCATATACAATTAAATAATAGTAAGTATCAATTGCTGTAATGGTGCTCCCCACACTGCTGTTAAAATTTTTTACAAACATTTTCTAACGAAATAAAAAAGCATAATTACATAAAAATACAATACCTATTGTTATTAACATTAATTATATAATAATACTCATAATAACAAATACATATAACAATAATAAGTTAATTCCCATTCTCAACCACTCAAATACTAATTTCAAAGTCAAAGAAGAATCGGATTATGAATTCCTCTCTGCTTCAGTAAGCACACCTCCTTGGCTAGATAACAGCAGTACCAAAAACTGTGTACACGTAACCTGGAAAATTTCAAACAAATGTTGGCAACTAACTCATACGAAGAATATACATAATACAAACTCATCAAGTCACACACTCACAAGTCTATGAACTTCTAGTCACGCTTATTACTCTACAAAATTATCTTATCATAACTTCAGATTCTTACTAGTTTATATACATATTACGTTAACAACCTTTATCTTTATTAAGTTATTAATGTTCTTTAAACTGGTTCATAACAAAGCAAGTAACTTATCGTAGGGTAATTACGGAACCAAAGTTGCTTCATACCGACTTTTAGAGTACTTAATCGTAGGCGACTCATTAGAATATGTGGCACAATCGCATGTAGGTAGGTACATAAATTATAAATTAACTTTCGAAGGAGTTCTGTTCCTTTTTAACCGACTTCAAAAAAAGAAGGAGGTTATCAATTCGTCGGAATCTTTTTTTTTATGTATGTTCCCCGATTACTCGAAGACGCCTGGACCGATTTGAAAAATTATTTTTTTGTTCGAAAGGGTATACTTGTCAGGTGGTCCCATAGAAATTTTATCTAGATCGTTGTGTACTTCGGTTTTTAACCCAAAATAACTGGAAAAAATATGTCTTCTAAGTATACACTGGAGTTTAAGTCGGTTTTTAGTTTTGAAAAATTATTAGAGTTCCGAATTCCCTAGACGGGCTCTTATAGTTTCGGGTTTTTCGTATGTCCTTCCGCGGCTTCATCAAAGACTATTAAGTAGTACTAGCACATAATACATAAGAGTCAAACAGAATGGTATCTCACAGCGTCTCCCGCAAATTGGCGTCCCCGCACCTCTCCCCTGCACTTTGTGAGCTTTAACAGCTCCAAACCAGGGTTTAATTACTAGCCGCACGCAATACGCGACGTGTGTTGTCTTGAGAACTGTCAACCAATAGTAACCATCATGGTGAGAATGGTGCGCGTATAATAATTGTTTATCCACCCAATACTCTAAAGAACGTATATTTCATACATTTCCAAATGATGAAAACAGGTAAGCAAAGCAACAATATAATTTCACGTTATTACCCAGCAACCATCTTGATATATATACCCTTCTCGCTCTCTCGCATTGGCGGGAGATACACAAGAGCGAGAGAGGTATTAGCAATCCGGTAATGTTACATTGGCTCCTCGCTCACAGGTAATCACATACACGCAGATGCCAACTAGATTTCCGCGGGTTATATGACAACTTGACATGCTGTGCGTGAAAGCGTGATAAACATT
Organism: Acrobasis repandana; assembly: GCA_963576875.1. Lineage (NCBI taxonomy): Eukaryota > Metazoa > Arthropoda > Insecta > Lepidoptera > Pyralidae > Acrobasis > Acrobasis repandana. The sequence goes on along the minus strand of OY756223.1, from coordinate 10,169,668 downwards.
TGTTTATTTTTATTGAATTTATTCATATAATTACCGTATAGTTTTGCGCCGAATATGCAAATTACTATATTACAATAGTGAATTAGTGAAATTAGTGCGTTACATTATAAATGACTCAATAATAATCAGTAAAGTGAACTAATGGTGAAATGGACATAATGAAAAATATTTGTGAAGTGATATTATGTAGCTGTTTCCGACTTTTCTGTAACATTTAATACATATAAAACAGAATATTTTTTACGTCATAGTGTTCGTAAATCTTCGGGTATGGAAAAATATAATCGTAAATATGTCGAACTCGTTAGTAGGTAAGTATTAAATTAATTCTGCGGTGCGACCCTAAGTATAAAACTCACACATCGACGTGTGTACAGATAAATTGATTCGTTTGTAGTAGTAGTAGGTATATATGTTACTCTGAATCAATGGAGAGTCATACCAGTGGTACTAGAAAGCTGTAATTTTGCATGGGTATACATATAACGTCTAACAAAATATACTAAAACTAGTTTAAGGGTGAATTCAGTCCATGACACTGAACAACTTTCCCCAAAGAACATATATCGAAATATGAAAAATAATGATCGGCTTCCCATATAAACTCGTTTCAGCTGATCGGTCAACTTGTATGGGAGGCCAAAAAATATTTTTAATATTTCGATACTAAGTTCCTTGGGGAAAGTTGTTCAGTATCATGGACTGAGTCCACCTTTTTAAAATAGTTTCAGTATATTTTGTTAGACCCTGTAAGTATATATTACGGAAGCTGACAAAGTAGTAGAATTAAAAGTTGAAAAAAATATTTTATAAGGTAGCTCTATACGTAAATGGATGACATAATTTTTTACGTGTACCCCATAGTGAGAAGTATCGTTAGATAGGTCTTTTAAAGCCATTGAGGTTTTGTAAAAAACTTTTCGAAATATTAAACTTATTCTTGTTTGAGTATGTTTAACGTATCTAAAAGCTAAACTTAGCTTGTAATATCTAAAAAAATCGTGATAGTAGTATATGTACTGAACTTGAAAGGAAAGCTATGCCGGCTACATTAACTTTGTTAATTTAGAGTAACAGCCGCCTAACTTTTTGATGGATTTTTAAATATGCCCTTATTAATATTTATATTTGTAAAAAATGTTGTTTGTTACCTACTTGAAAATTACATAATAACAAATAAATACATAATTTTTTTAAAAGGAATTAGATACTTTAGGTACTTAAATAAAGTTGTTAATAGTTTAAAATAGATAGTACCTACCTAATAGGAAACATGTAAAATTTGGAAAAAAAAATTTGCATGTTGTAAGGTGTATTTTCGGAACTCTACTCTGAGCGTGGCCTGACACGCACTTGGCCTATTTTTTAGTTTTATAGTCGGCAAAAACTTTTATTGAGTGCCTGTACGTACAGTCTGTCGCCAATTTTAGGCATGAATTTAGTTCATAAGGTACAAGTTGTCCCTCCGACTTTGACTATAAATTGCATATACGTTTTGTTGTTATCAAATTAAATCGGATTTATACTTATTTGGTCTTAAATATAGACAGACTCTAAGTAGGTAAACAATCCAAAACAGTGAATCAATCGACCTTGACTTGTATATAATAAGTAGATATCAATTTTAATCTGATTATTGCTTCAAGGATAATATATAATACCAGTTTGTTAACGGCCTTGCCTACTTTGACATATTATTTTACTTTCACGGCTTCGCATGTACAAGTTACATTTTATTTGATGGTCCTAAAGTGCATGACAGAACAGCTCTCGTGCTCTTATCTGTCATATATATTGAAAAACTTTTTCTTCTGGGCTAACATTTTGAAGAAGCGGTACATAATAATGTAGAGTTACACACATCTGTGAGTCATATTTTTGATTACTGGACTGTAAAATGGAGATAGCAATGGGATATTAAAGTTTTTGCCAAAAATCATGGTGTGTGTTCCTTTCTTCTACACAATGATATTGACAAGAACCTTGCTCTTGAATAAGGCAGTAATTCAAATTTATATTACTAACGGAAAAGTAAAAGCTTATGGATACCTGGATGGTCGCCCTTTCAATCAAAAGTTTTGAATGAACGTGATGTAGTAAGTTAGCATCATGGGCTGAGTTTTCCCTTAAAATAGTTTCAGTACATTTTGTAAGTCATTATATTTAGTAATCAGATTATGACATAAATATGAATTATCAAACCATTTTTCCCAATAGTTATCAATATCAGTCTAGAAAATAAACGTTACCTTTATTAGTCCTAAAATATGCATGCAATATCTAAGATACGGATACATTGTGAAGATAAGCTTATGTAATATGTCAGGCATTTTGTTCCTTTCTATTATTATATCCAGCCACAAGTCACAACACGTCCTTCAAACGTCAAGTGTGTATTATTTGCAGCATGTTTCAATATATTTAGAGCAAAACGGAGTGAGCTCAGTATTCTTCGTGACCAGTCTATATTACTTGTCTTTGTATACGTACCTACTTCAGTTATTAGAGTCGCTTGGAGGTGTGTCCATTGACGTAAATTGTTTGACATATGATGCGGTGGCGTATTTTTAAATATTCCGCCCCGGGCGTATTACATTATCCACACTCCACTCTACATGTTTTGATAAAATTACTTGTAAAATGATGGGAGGCTGATATGCATCACAGTTGACCTTATCTTTATATGCTAGGTATTTATTTCATGTTACAGTATGTACGAAGGTACATCCCTATGTCAACCGTACCTAACCAAGATTTGCTATTCTTGCTCTCTATATTTTAAAAGCGCTTTCTTGATACCCTACAAATTTTTCAACAAATATGAGTAAACAGCTGACCATAATGCCCATATTCACGTAATAAGCATAATATTGAAAACGTGAAAATGTATTTGTTTGATTTCCGTTTGCCACGTCCAAACGAAGCAACGAATAGACGATTGATTTTTTGCGTGTAGAATTGCAGATACTGAACTTGATTTTTTGTAAATTTGATAATTTCTTGGTTTGGCTTGCAGGTTATTAGCAGACCTTGATTTATGTCACTGGGCTTTAGAGTCATGGCTTCTCTCTCTTGCCTACGGAGTAAATACGATCGAATGTCACCGATTACGTGATAACAAGGACGCTACGTGGCGACTTACTATTCTGGCGTACCATATACATGGTTGCTATGCTCCCTATGTTTGCGACCTCCCAATACCATGGTACTCGTAGCATAGTAATACATTTAAGCACATTTTTTCTGGGTCAGATGAGATAACCCAACACGGCTTGCAATTATTATTATTCATATCCAACATGATTATCGAAGGAGCCCGATGAAATCAGAAATTGCTTTGGTAAATAATTATTACGTCATAAATACCTAATCAGTATATTGTATGATTTTAACTTTATACTTAATTATCCCATAGCCTTGTTTAAACAGGAAAAAAATAATCACTTATTAGATTGTGATGATGATAATTAATTACTTATTAGATGATGATATAATGGCCACACCTCCTGTAGGTCTAGAGGCGCTCCCATTTACCACGGCATTTATCTTCGTAGCCCCCTCTGGTTTTTACTCACTCTTTCCAATACTTTAATCCAACTTAAGTGTACCAAATATAAACTACAGTACCTGTTGAAACGTTTAATCACTCCGCCAATAATGAAGACACCACCGGTTAAGCAGTAATTCCTTGCAATTATACAAGAATGTGCTTATTTGCACTACAATAGATCTGCCTTCGTTACATACGCAAGACAGTTTGTTCAGTGAACAATGTACTTGAGTATGTATTGTAAAACTGATCTGGTTAATTCATTATAATGGCGAGAAGACTCCCACTAGCTAATGGTTATAACATTCTCGACGTTTGTTATTTAAATTCAAGTCAAGGTAATATTTAAGTAAAAGTGAAAGCATTTAATAAAATAGATGCGTATATTCAGAAGATCATTTTAAACTTACAGATCAACTATTATAAAATTGAAAAAAGAAAAGATTTTTGCAGACTCCACCTACACTGTAACAGTCACAAATTTAGATTTTTCTGGTAACAATCGACTGGTAGAGTAACTTCATACTTTCCTTACTTTAGTAGAGTTACTTTTAATGAGTGTATTATTAAAAGAAACTAATTTTTTCATCATTTACTCGTGATAAAAATATATATGTATATATAAGTCAATGTATAAATGATAGAAATGAGTCGCCTTTTTACAAATAATATTAACTCCCTAGTCTTATCAGTTATCACACACGTTTTAGATCTAAGTATATATTCGTTGTAACTAGTATTTAATTATAATATAGTAATAGTTAGTTTTTAATTTTATATTATGAATTTGTAAGCGTCGTGTACCTAATACTTATTAAATGTTTTATTTATGTATAAATTCTTAGTTATTGTTTAGTATTCGAACTGCTGGGATCTGGAGACGTTGGTTCTAGTTACATCACAGTCTGTAGGTATAAATATCTTGGCCGAGGACTAGTTACACTAAATTACTAAATTCCATAGCAATTGGCGGTTACCGTAACACACTAATTTTTGATTTAGTAAGTACTCTATAATTATTTATGATTTAGATTAAGACATTCCAAAACAAAATTGAAAATTCTGAATCAAAAGAAGGAACTCTACTTCTTCAACTTCTAAACGTTTTCCAATCAGATTCTTTTTTTAGGGTTCCGTAGTCCACAAGGAACCCTTATAGTTTCGTCATGTCCGTCCGTCTGTCTGTCCGGGCTCGCACTCCACCGCTACTGCACCGATTCTCACGAAAATTGGTGGGGAGATAGATATTGAAGTTCCAAAAGTTGGTTGTTAAAATTATGAAAATATGATTTTTTTTCATCTCCGGAGAATATAATGACAAAGGATTTAGTTAAGAGATGAATGTTAATGGCATCATCTTAAGGTGATTGCTGATTGCTTTAAAGATTAATTAGACCTCAATTTTAAATTCAATTGTTGGTAAAGGCCTTGCTTCTGTAACGATTATATTTATTTTAAGTTCCAAAGCAATTTCGTAATGTTTTTGCTATACCATGCGAATTAACCCATTTTTTGTACTATAACTGTCTGTAAAACATAAAACAGGCAAAATAAATTTCTAGTCAAAAATCTCGACCCAGATTGTACCCTAATATTTATTACGCTGCAGTCTCTCAGAATATCAATGGGTATCCTTAAGGCCGTACCTAAATTTTCCGAGGTCCATTGCTGCCCCCATTTAAAATAAATCATTTCAAAGGAAACGGAGACATCATTTAAAATTTTGCTACTACCAAGCCCTAGATAACCTTTCAAAGTATTTTATGAACTACTGTTTACAATTTAAAGTTAGAACGTTAAGCTTTACTACGCACGTTTGCGAAAAACGGCCACTTTTGGCTAAATGGGGGCAGTACTGGACCCCGGAAAATTCAGGTACGGCCTTAAGATCAGATTTTATAATTTTACCTACCAAGGCCCTTCAAACGCCGCCTACATTACTAATAAAGCTTTTAGCTTCAGGGCTCCCTTTAAGATAATTATCCAAAGTTATAATAACTCGGAATATTGGGGTCGCGTTTTTGGCCTGCTGCCAGCTACACGTGTCTCACAGAGAGGAATTGCGAAAACGTTGTGAAATTTTCAACGATATGAACTGATTTACACACGGACAAGTGTTAATTGACTTTACAATTTTTTTCTGGTATGGGAGAAAACAGGCGAGGCAGATGAATTTCCATATTTCAGTATACATTCGTCGGTTACCTATATATGTCCATTTCTGCGCTTTCTTAGCACCTTTGCCCTATATCCCTCTCAGGCGCGGATCAACTATAGTCTAGTATCCTATTCTGTGCTATAGTGGGAGCCTAACGGATTTGTGACGTCACACAGACCTGCAGCCCCTAAAGTAGACTATTTTCTGACCAAGCGGCCATGTGTTACTCAAGCTACATAGGGCGCACTGTAAGTTTCCGGAACTGGCCACTTACATAAACAATATTTAAAAATTTATTGCAACATTTGAAAATAGAACTCTTTGGCTGTAGAATGCAGTTTGTTTCATCTGACTGTCTTTTGTTTTTACCTTGTGGCGCCATTTACAAAATTGTGTGTCTGCATCAACATGGATTTAACTCGGGAAAATTTTCGTAGTATGATTTTCTACGATTTTAAGTGTAATTTGACAGCTCAACAGAGCATCGCTCGGCTTGAAACAGCTTTTGGCAATGAAGCACCATGCAAGACAACTGTTTATAGCTGGTTTGCAGAATTCAAGCGTGGTCGTATCAATCTCAGTGACGAATCTCGCGATGGTCGGCCGTCCACCGCTGTGACCAACAAAAACATCAATGCTGTGCGCCGTATGATTGAAACAGACAGGCATGTAACCTACCATGAAATTCGCGCATCCTTAGAAATAGGCATGAGTCAAATACAATTAATCCTACACAAACATTTGGGTGTGAGAAAGCTGTGCTCGCGGTGGATCCCACACAACTTGACCGAGGCTCAAAAAACGGACCGTGTCACTTGGTGCAGTGCCATGCTTACCAGATTCAACGAAGGTGCGTCAAATTTGGTGTGGGACATAGTAACAGGTGACGAAACATGGATTTATTGCTACGATCCCAAAACAAAGCAGCAATCGAGCGTATGGGTCTTTCAAGATGAGCCGAAACCAACCAAAGTGGCGCGCGTGAAAAGTGCATCTAAGCGGATGATTGCTTCTTTTTTTAATAAAACTGGACACGTGGCTACTGTTGCTTTAGAGAATCGTCGTACAGTGAATAGTGACTGGTACACGACTATTTGTTTGCCGGAAGTTATTGACGAACTCCGTAAAAATAACCGTAAACGCCGTATCATCCTGCACCACGACAATGCTAGTTCTCACACGGCCAGACAGACAAACGACTTTTTGAAGGCGAAAAATGTAGAACTCATGAGTCATCCTGCATACAGTCCCGACCTGGCACCTTGTGACTTTTTTCTGTTCCCAAAAATTAAGAACCAATTACGCGGTCAACGATTTTCATCACCAGAAGAGGCTGTCGAGGAGTATAAAAAACACGTTTCAGAGGTCACCACAGAGGAGTGGCACAAAAGTTTTCAAAACTGGTTTCATCGAATGAAAAAGTGCATAGACGCCAAGGGAGATTATTTTGAAAAACAATTAATTAATTTTGTACCTTTAATAGTATTTTTTCATATTCATTCCGGAAACTTATAGTGCGCCCCACGTATTTTCATTCATTTCGTTAATAGAAATAAGGGGTAAATATGGTTTGACTATGAAAGTGCACTGCCATTCCAGTCTGAAGTGGCGGGCGCTAATGTTATTTTTTCCTCAATCTTCTCTAATTAATACGTATATAGTACTTTCTATACACACCTACTTATTTTTTTTCCATTTGTACAAATCATTAACCTTTGACAAACATTTTCGTGCCTTTTTCGCGAGCGTCGGATTTATCCGACCCAAAACTATGGATATTCACAATTCCTCGCGCTGGGAGCACGGCAACTGATATAAAGTCTCGCGGTGAAAGGGTTAATTAACATTAAGAATAGACTGTAAAATAACTATCATCGCTCCCGATAGCAGATTTTTCGTAGAATTTTGTAAATGTTACTCGGACAAGAAATGAGAATTAACAGTCTAATAATATATATATAATTAGATAAACTTGGCTAAAACTTGGATCAGTTATTCCAGATGATTTTGCGTAATACTCGCATCACAGAATGAACGTTTGTCGATGAAGGGTGTAGAGTGAGGGTTAAACGATTGCAATTATAAATGCAGACTTATTTCCATGCCGTCTCAAGTCATGGTACTGACTGCAATATAAAGTGCACCAGCTAATCGTGTAAAGTGAATGATTGATGTAAACGATAATCCGCTTTGTCTTCGTCGGGCTCTTAGCAATTCGCCCAGTTTCTTGAACCATGACATAAGGATGCTAATAATTGCCTTCCTACCTACTTACATCCAGTCTTGTCAAAAGACTTTATGAGCAAATACCTATCTACTCATTTTTGGCATACAGAACTAAAACTTTGAACTTGCATGATTCAGGTACAACCAACATTTCAAAATGATTCTAATGTGGTTAAAGAATATTTATTTTTCAAAGAAAATATTACATTTCACTTACAGAGAAATCATATAACTATTATATATTTAATAACATTTTATACAATGTTAGTGAGAGCATTTAAACCAATGCAATAAAATAATAAAATAAAAAGCAATGTAGGTAGTTCACTAACATTCATCGTGTGCGCAGTGTGCGCTTTATGAGTAGAAGCAGAAGAAGACACAAACCTCTGTTAAGGTGGTTGTTTACCCGCGCTAGTAACAATGGAAGTCGTAATCTGATTCGTGAATTGACCACTTAAAATAAGCTTTCAGGATGAAAAAGTTGAAGTATATTCCGAAAAAGTTAAATTTTCAAACAAGATTTGTACGTTGAAAATTAAAAATCCTGTTAAGAAATAGAGATACTGAAATAAAACTAGACCCCCATATATTTGGTACTTTTGATCAGCGTTTAAATGAAAAATGTTTTTTATTTAGCCACTTTTTAGGGTTCCGTACCCGAAGGGTGCAAACGGGACCCTATACTGAGACTCCGCTGTCTGTCCGTCTGTCCGTCAGTCACAGGGCTCTATCTCTTGAACCGTAATAGCTAGACACTTTACATTTTCACCGATTATGTTGCGGATATAACAACAAATACTAAAAATAAAAAATAGTTAAAAATTAAAGGGGGTCGTCATACAAGAAACGTGTTTTTTTCAGCGTTTTTAACTTGATCTTCATAATGGCATTAACTAGATACTTGAAATTTTCACGAATTATGTATTACTATGACCACATAACAACAAATTCTAAAAATAAAATAAAGTTAAAAATTAAAGGGGGTCGTCATACAAGAAACGTGTTTCTTCAGCATTTTGAAACATTATACGGTGGTACGGAACCTTTCATGTACGAGTCCGACTCGCACTGGCCCTTTTATTTACATTATCAATATCTTAAATTGATGAAATGACAGCCACTTTAAAATTAATTTCTCATAACTTCGAAATCGTTTAGCCCAGATTTCATCTTTCAGTGTCGAAAGGCTCAAAAACAAGTACTTATTCGTATTTTAACGCCTTTACGACTAGGTATAACCAGTTTAATACGGTCAGTGTCAGTGACAAAATACATTGTTGCAGTTGTAATGAACAGTAGATGAGATGGGTGATATTGATCTATGTACAATAAACAGGGCCCTTCATTTGCAAATACCTGTGATATATGTACCTATTACAGACTTTATTTATCCCACAGTAGGTATAATAAGCTGACTTTCACAGACGTCTTTTTGGTCTCAGCCGGTAACAAAAACCGATTTCACTGCGGCGAACACTTCAATCGACAGTTAATAGCTCGTTTCTTTTTTTAAGTAGTACCTACCTACTTACGGTACGACATGGCATGGACGATTCCCCAAGAGCCATTTCATATTTATTTTTAATACCTAAAAATGGGTTTTCTATTACTAATTTTCATTCCTTATAATATTTCTGTTTTTCTTATTCATTCATTATATCCTATCTAAAATATTCCCCAAAAATATTGACATTAAGTACCATGGGTATATTTTTGCAATCCGTCAATAATTCCAATAAGTCAAAACAGATATTTTTTTTCTAAACGTCAAAACAAATATTTTTTATGGGATTTGTATGAAAAACGCAAGTCTTGTCGTCATAGTTTCTTGGAATCAAATAGCGCTCGTAATATCAGTTTTTCTGCAATAATAAATCTATAATCACGTTCAAAATGGATATGATGAATAACAAGTAATATTATTTTGTGACGTTTTATTCTCATATCATTACAAAATAATTTAGTTTTGACCCTGGACACTACCCTATTGTTCTTGCATTCTTTGCGTACCTACACATTTCATGGCAATGAATATAAGTAGGTAGGTACATTTAGTATGTAGTAGGTAACTAATATGTAACATTGTCTTGTGGTAAACAGTTTTTTTTTAATTTAAATACATATCATAACATACATACATTTAGATACATAAACAATAAAATAGAGTAGGCACGTATACAAAAATAAAGACGTCAAATCGGGTAACAAATAACAGATACTTTGTTTTTATACAATTAAACCGAATGAGCTGTAATTATTAAGCGTAACATTTTAGAACAGTGTTAAATGGAACACTTATCATCGGTACCTAGGTGTTATCGGTCGTATAAATATATCGGGGTTACATCTGTATCAACAGAAGGCATGACGTCCAGAACTGTTTGTCAAGCCTTTTACTGGTAATGCGATGGGTATTGAGCACCTCATGAGCGCCTTTCGTAAATAAAATTATTGTTCACCGTTTTTTTAACTGTAAAAAGAAATGGAAGTAGGCTGATTTCGTTAAAATTCAGACAGAAGTAAACACAGACTTCTGCAAAATCAGCCAAGTGCGTGTCAGGCTACGCTCAGAGTTGAGTTCCGAAGCTTTTAGAGGGAGGGAGGACGATAGCTATACCTTTAAATGATCGAAGATTTTGTCTATCTATACTCCAACAAGAATTAGTTTAATTACTTATCTAATATTTCGCAAACGGGTCACTAATTCGAAAAGTTGTTTTTGCAAACCCTCATGGGTTTTAAACAACCTAACTAACGATACCCACTACACTGTTAAAAATGATGTAATTTTACATAAAATTATGTAATTTTACATGTAAATAATTACATAACTCTGTAGAATTCCCAAAAAATCTGGGTTGATTGTAAAAATTTTGGAAAAAGAGTTAAAGAAAACTTTTGTGTCAAATCTTCACCCTTCATAAGACCCAAACACATTTTTATACGGGGCCCCGGCCAAGGCACGCTACGCCACTGCTTTTTTGTTGTCTTTTGTCACCCTTTAGCAAGTTTAAAAACATAGACAAAGCACAGAGTATTACAAAAAGCTTTACTAAACTAACAAATGCCTACACAATCGTAGATCGTTGGTATTACTGTAGGAGACGTAAATAGCATTTTCTGTAAAAAATAAACCAATTGACAATTTTCACACAATAAATTAAAATACATTTTTAATGGCTCTTTATTGACAGACGCTTATTCGTGACTTTTATGACTATATAGTTAAATTAACAAATACACACACTAAAGTTAGCTATGTATATTCATCGAGTCTGGAGTGGGGTTAAAGGGCAGCGTCGGACTATCAGTTTAATGCATTGTATACAGCGAACGAGCTATTAAGTATATCAAATTCAACGCAATATTTTTACGCGTTTCGTGACGAAATTGTTTTTTTCATGTAATGAATTAAATTACTTAAACTAAAATACGTCATAACAATGTCATCACAGCCAAGGAGACTATTTAAACTAGGTACCGAAGTTACCTTTTTTCGGGCTCTATATTTATATCCCTATAAAGTATCCCTAGTAGAGTCCAAGGCCTATTATTTCCTTATCATTAATACATTATATAAAATAGTTACTTCACGCCGTCGTTCCCTCTGTATGTATGTATGTATGTATGTGCTTAGATCTTTTGAACTTCGCAACGGATTTTGATGCGGTTTTCATCAATAGATAGAGGGATTCAAGGGGAAGATTTATATGTATAATATACCCGTGCGAAGCCACTAGTTTTTATTGACCGAGTGAGTGAAGCGAGCGAAGCGTCTAAGTTTCGAATTGGCCAAAAATGCTTTTGTCTCGCCTACAGGTCGCATTTCTCAACGAATATTATTCTTGTGAAGTAGTAAATAGATTTTTTGTCCATTCAGTTTTTGGGAATTTTTCAAAATGGCGAAGAAACTTTAAAATAAACATATTTCAGCCATTTCAATAAAAATTCAAATATGTCATATAAAACAAACTTTTTTGTCTGAACAACTTTTTTATCCGATAAACTTCAAAGGATGGGGGTGAGCCGCGAGGTTTACAGCTCACAGAGCCAATAGTACTTATTTTGATTGATTGCACTGCTGGAATCGTAATTCTATACATGTATCATTTAATTTTGTTGTAAGTAGGTAGTTGTAAAAAAATAGTTTTAAAATAAATAGTTACGTCGGTTGCCTGGCAGATGTACCTATATCTCTGTGAATAAACAAGCATGGATCCAATATTCTTAAATGTATTGTTTCCGTTGTGAATTCCAGGAGACTTTGGGCGGTACCAGTGCTTCCAGTTCATCCTTCACATCTTGGCCGCCATGACAGCCGGCATGCACATGCTGTCCTTGGTCACGGTTGCCGCGGTACCTGATCATAGGTATGTAAAAAATCACGATCAAATCGAAATCGACGAAATCAAAGACGAAATCAATTCTTACTTTAAAAACCTTAAAATTTCATCAAATCAAATATCGTCAAAATAATTCCATCAGTAAGGAAGTTACGATGACATAGACAGACGCACAGATACACACGTCAAAGTCATATAAAATGTTTCTTTTTGCATTGGAGGTTAAAAAAACCTATAAGTATTCCATCGTCCATACTTATAGCTCGTAGCTTGTACAGACGGTTAATCAGATACCTGTGCCACCGCGCGCGTCGCGCACTACGTAGGGTGGCACAGGTATCTTAACTTTCCTCTGTACATTTATATACAACGTGGAAGGGGCATACCCGTAATAAATCGAACCACGGGCTATACTAGATCACTATAGTATGATGAAATTAAAATAAGAGACAAAAAACAAAAAAAATTTTTGGCATTTCCATAGAAAAGTGTGCGACCGGCCGGACGATTTGTATGGAAATGGCAAAAATTTTTTTTTTGTTCTTTGGCTGTTATTTTAATTTCATTATACTATAGTGATCTAGTATAGTATAGCCCGTTGTTTGATTTATTACGTGTATGTCCCTTCCACTTTGTATAACGTCTAACAAAATATACATTCAGTATTTTTATTTGAAAATATTTAATTTTGTAATGTTCTTTTACGTATGCATGAAAATTGTGTCTATTTATAGTGATGTAACTGTAACATCTAGCATGCAGATGTCTTGGTGTAAAACTGTTAGTCTGTATGTTATATTTTAATAAACAATAAACAATAAACAATACTGAAACTATTTTAAGGGTGAATTCAGTCCGTGATATTGAACAACTTTCCCCAAGGAACATATGTCGAAATATGAAAAATAATTTTTGGCTTTTCATAGAAACTCGGATCAGCTAATCGGTCAACTTGTATGGGAGGCCAAAAATTATTTTTCATATTTCGATATATGTTCCTTGGGGAAAGTTGTTCAGTATCATGGACTGAATCCACCCTTAAAATAGTTTCAGTATATTTTGATAGACCCTTCATAATATGTTCTCATTTCAAATACTTACAATACCTAAAAATGACACAATTTTATTCGATTAGTTTTGTCACAAGTCCATCATCACATTTTACGAAATCTTTAATTTATTTATTATATTTACTTTTTAATTTATTTATTATAATTAACTTTATTACTAAAATGTAACAGGCGTTTTCTACCAGGTCAAACTACAGGTAGTGCTTATAAAAGCAAATTTTGGACGAGATGGCAAATTAAAATTTAACTATTAATTTGAAAATTATTAAAAATGTACCTAAAACATATATGCAAAGATATTTTTCTTTTATATACATTATTTGTTTTCTTCATATTCATCAACCTACATACAAAAAAAAACAGAATTTTATTCATACAATTTATGGAACTGACCACCATTGATTTTAATAATAGTTATTGCTACCGCTCTACTGGGTCCGGTAGGTACCAAATTTCGAATGACGCTGTAGCGAGACACGTTGTGGCGAAAATATTATATTAACATGTATTATATACTTACTTAGGTATACGCAAGTTATTAGAATCTTGTATGTACACACAAATGGTAAAGATGTTACATATTAAGATACGTAACATTAGGTTTTCACAATATATAATTAAAAGAAACTTTAAATTGCAAGCAAACAATGTAGGTAATAAAATATAAATAATAAAAAAAACTATGCATGGCTTCTTAACACTACATATATATATCACAGTACGTACGTATATCCACTCGTTTCTACATATATGTACTCGTACCTAGTTGTTGATCAATTGTAAGTAGACCTACAAACAAAGAGAAAACGTTAGTTACTAACCTGTAAATTTTATACTTAGCATTGTATAAAGTACCGACTGGGTGGCGGGATCGAAATTTAGGAAAGAAGAAAGATTTCTTACAATATCTTTAAATTATTTGCAAGAAATTTGTCACTTAAAAATAAAAATAGATTTCTTGCAAAAAACAATAGATACCTACTTACTAAGAACTTTTACCTCAAAAATTAGTTTTAAGCATGTGCATGCTATTTTGGTTAAAATAGAACTTTATTATTATGTACGTAAAATTACATATAAATACTTTTTGCGCTTTTCTAGGGAACTACAAGTTCTCTGTATCTGGGATTAACGGTTAACAATTTATTTTTGTATGAAATATGTCTTATTTTACTTTTATACATATATATAATAAGTATAACCTAGTTGTAAAGGATATCTTTCACATTGGAAAAAAACATTAAAAATAATATTAAACTTACTTTTAGCGCGTTGAGAATTCTTTCAAACATGGTGTGACGGGGGTGGTAGAGCCTGTTATATTTGCTATTTGGTTATAGAGAGTGTACAATTTTGCTTGATCGGGTTCAAGGGTTTCCTCATATATACCGCCAGCGCCTTGGTCGATGAGCTATTTTGACATCGGCGAAGTGGCGATTCAATGGTGGAACGTAAGTACTATTTTGGATAACTTTTTATTTGCACTGCTTTCATATTTTAAATTAACACTACTAATCTATTATGTGATTTGTATCGGTTTATATTAGAATCACAATTAATTAGTACCTAATTTTTTTTAAACTTATTGTGACAAATGTAAATAAAGCTAATATTCATAAAAACAGAACTATTTATATCAGTTATTACTACTGATTTTAAAAGGAAAAAACTGTTTTTATGTTAATAAAAAAAAAATCTGCAGTTTTTTAAATTGGTAGCATATTATACTCACTGAGAGGGGTCCGGTACTTAGTTTCGAATGACGCTGAAGCGACGCAAGTTGTGGCGAAAATATTTCAGCGTGGTGCACTGGGGCCAAATCTTATTGAAACGAACCCCACCAAGTCGAATGACACCGCAGCGAAAAACATTATGGTGAAAAAATATTTGTAGGTAATTACATTTTGTTATGTGCTAGTTTAAAACTCTATAGGCGAAATGAAATAGACCAACGCTACATAATGTCACATTTTAGGGTCAACTCATACTGGCGCAAAGTCGAAGCGACGCGTCATGTTTTTCACGTAATTAAGTAATCATATCTATTATCCCATTATTAAGGTACAAATTAAACCGTTCGACTCCAGGCAAACGTAGACGCTTGTTGACGCGATTCGTCTATGGAATTTGCTACGCGTATTCCATATTTGCATTACACAAATTGTACAGTTACAATATTATACCTTAATAATAGGATAATAGAGATGAATACCTGACGCTTCGACTCTGTTCCAGTGTGAGTTGACCCTTACGCGCAAACTCGATGACTTAACCATATTTTTGACTGAGATCTTTTTCTTGTATTTTTCTCTAAGTACTTTGGCCCAGATAGAAACGACAAGTTGACTGAATCGTCTATATCCATCATATTTGGGGTCGGCTCTGTATGTCAACTCCCTGCATCGTTTTCTATCATTAATTATTCGTAGCTCGAAAAACAGTTTTCACTGCATTTATAATTGCCGATTGAAAATCAGTCATTATTTGTTCCGGGTTTAACTCAATGTTAAATATCAAAGCATATAGTTAGATATAACTCGTAGGTACATGGTACTCAAAATCTAACTTTTGTTTTCTGTTGATTAAAATTAAACTTACTTTCTGAGTTTCATTTCGCCTTTAGAGTTAAAAAAAGAAATTTGCCATAGTGTTTTTCGCTTCTGTGTCATTCGACTTAGTGGGTTTTGTTTCAATAAGTTTTCGCCGCAGTGTACCACGCTGAAATAATTTCGCCACAACGTGCGTCGCTTCGGCGTCATTCGAAACTAAGTACCGGAACCAACTGAGAGAGAGAGAGAGAGAGAGAGCAGATTCCTTACGAATATTGGAAGAGCAGACTAAATATATAAATAAATATATACGGACAAATCACACAGATTGAGCTAGCCCCAAATTAAGTTCAAGACTTGTGTTATGGGATACCAACTCAAAGATACTATATTTTATAACAAATACATATATAGATAAACATCCTAGACCCAGTTCAATCAGAAAAAAATAATTTTCCATCTTGACCTGACCGGGGATCAAACCCGGGACCTCCGGTGTGACAGCTTGGCATGATGACCACTAGGCCACAGAGGTCGTCAATAAATAAATAATATGCATGTGGCTTTTCAATTAGTTCTTATCTGCTTTGACAGGTATCGATTATCGATCCAAACTGATGATGATAATCCTATAATTTATATTAGAGAAATATTAAATAGGCGTTACGTAAATATTTAGGTAAGTTTAAATGGTCTCTGATCGTTCACCGTGCGAACATTTCACACGAGCAAAAATAGAGGCGCCAACACTGGCGCATACCTTACCTTATGAATGTAATTAATATGCATGTGACTACTGACACCTACTTGTTTCTATAGATATCTAGGCGTGTTTAGGTACTTGTGTTGCATGTAGAAACAGACTAATACAACGTTTATATTTATACAGAATCTATGTTTTGTGCGTTATTATACCTATCTATATAATTCCTAAAGAGAAATACTCCGTACGAACTTGGGAAATGTGTGCTAAAACTGCAATCCGCTTATATGCACATTCATAAGCTTAAAAGCACAGTATTGCATTATATCAAGACACATTTTAAAATAGTTAAATAACACACAAAATAAATTGAAATTTATAACACAAATGCTTTTACATTTCAGATGTGCTGTTCCTGGCGTAGACACTGCCAATCATACGGAACTTTGGAATTCGTCGCTCATACTAAATTCTATACCTCTGAATGAGCACGGGAAACTTGACGCTTGCAAGATTTATGGAGATAATAAAACAGTCAAAGAATGCAGTTCTTGGGTGTATGACACTCAGTACTACACATCCTCACGAGGCATTGAATGGGGCTTCGTCTGTGAGAAACGGTGGATGGGCGCCGCTGCGCAAACAGCGTATATGTTTGGTGTCGTGGTCGGTTCTCTGCTCATTGGAAGACTTTCTGACAAATTCGGAAGAAAAACAGCATTTGTCTGGGCTGGCCTCCTGCAATTAATATTCGGCGTATCCGTCGCTTTTGTCAACGAATATTACACATTCGTTACGCTTCGATTCCTATATGGCGTTTTTGGTTCCGGCTCCTACATTGCTGGATTTGTTCTGGCGATGGAAATCGTGGGCCCTAGCAAACGCACGGTTTGCGGAGTAATATTCCAAATAATGTTTGCTGTAGGGATAATGCTGCTGGCTGCATGGGGATACCTTATTGATAACAGATTCTATCTACAAATCTTGTATGCTGCACACGCAGTCATATTACTTCCTCATTGGTTTATAATGGACGAATCCCCTAGGTGGCTTTGGGCTCAGGGTCGTGCACGCGAATCTGTAGCGATAATAGAGAAGGCATTGAAAATTAACGGGTCGAATGAGATCATAGACACCCCCGCTCTTGTCTCTCATTGCAAGGCTACCTGTGCGAAATACACCGATGAACATTCGGCTGGAACAGGAGATCTGTTTAAGACACCGAACATGTTAAAAAAGTCATTGATCGTGTGCGGTTGTTGGTTTGCTAATTCCGTTGTATATTACGGTCTATCTCTGAATACTGGGAAACTTAACGGTAACCCTTATTTCATGATATTTCTGATGGGAGTGGTAGAGCTCCCAAGTTACGTAATTATTATGTACCTGTTGGATAGAGTCGGCCATAGAGCACTCATTAGTACAATGATGTTGTTAGGTGGCATATCTTGTATGGTAGTCATCGCACTGCCACATGGACATTCTTCGGTGACTGGTGTAGTAATGATCGGAAAACTGTTTATATCTGGTTCTTACTCTATTATTTACAAATACTCTGCTGAGCTCTTCCCTACTGTAGTTCGTAGTTCCGGCGTAGGACTTGGAAGTATGAGTGCTAGTGTATCTGGTGCCCTTACTCCTTTGATAAGTTTGCTTGATTCCCTAAACCCTAAAATTCCAACAGCCATATTTGCATTTTTAGCTATCTTGTCTGGATTTTCCACTTTCTTCCTACCGGAAACAAACGGCCGTAGTCTTCCCCAATCGTTGGAAGATGGTGAAAAGTTCGGAGTAGGTGATACTTGTTTCACTAACTGTACCGGTCGGCGAATGAGTGAGGGGTCTGTTGATCTGCCAGAAACGATGGTACCCCTAGACGCTATTGAGAAAAAACCATGAAATGGATGTCCTTTGTTATTATTATAAAATTGAATCAGATTATACACACGTTCCAAATACATTCGAATGTCTCCTGAAGTTAATTATTTCTTATGATGGCAGAAATCTCAAATAAGTACATAGTTATTAAATAAAAAAAATTAAAAAATATATTTGGGATAATGTGTTTCTCTGCCGTGATGATGGTGATGATTTCCTGGATTATGATATTTGCTGTCACTTGTAGATTCAGGTTTTACTTCTTATTTAGTGTTGTTATATAATGATAGTGAGTGATATAGTCGGGAGAGCGTGCTTTATGCCGTGTCGATGGTGATGAGATCTTGTATTCACATTACCTATAATCAGTACGACCACTTATAGATTTAAGTTTTACTACTTATTTAGTGTTGCTATTGACTTGTACAAAAAATGCGAAATTTTAATAAGTCGTCACACAATTCACAATTCACAAGAAGAAAGTATCATTTACATAGCATATTAGACTAGAAGTGGAAAAATATAGTATTTTTTGGATTAGTATACATTGCATTTTTCGAAATCGATATAATAATATAAGTACACATTTAAGGTTAGAATATATAATAATTACGAAATTTTTACAGTGCTTAAATGGTCTAGTCAAAGTTTAGCATTAATTTACTCTCAAATGATTGAAAATTATGGGCTAGATAGATAGATGATAGGCGATAGCATGTACTTACTTAAAGAAAACATGAAATTTACAAAACAGCTTTGACCGTTTTGAATATCTACCAATACATACGTAAGTGTACATCTTGTATAACTATAAAATTAATAAATTAGACATAAAAATATTAATTTCATATAACATTATTGTTAAAGTATGTGTCGAGAAGTACCTAACGCTTAGCGAGTATATTGCTTTTAAAAATAGTCGGAAGCCTAGTCGAATTCCAAATATTAAAAAGTCAAATAGCAGTAAGACTGATTATTTAATAAATGTAATTGGATTCATGACAAACAAACATGTTCTAAGTAAATGTAAACACTTTACCTATTTCTGTTTTATTATGCATAGTATTATGTATACTTACCTACATTATTTTATAAAAATAGAGGCTAGATGACTAAGTACTTCTACTCGCATTTAATGAGTACCAAAAAAATAATAACATACCTAAAAGTTTGTTGTGATCTTGAGCATATATTTTTGATGCAAAGCTATTGAAATATGTAAGTGCTTGTGTAACAATGATCTTATTTCGCCCAATATACTTAGATATAAAATCGTTTTAACACAATTGCAATAAAGTTACTTATCTATTTTTAATCAACCTGAGCAACAAAATTTAATTTCGTTTAACTTTTTTACAATATTAATTATTAAATATTCAACCAAATTAGGAGGTATTGAATTTATGTTTCTGTGTTGAAATAAAAACAAAGTAAAATAAATCATACGTACGCAATTTTACGTTAGTATTATTTATTCTGTGGTAAGGTGTAATTAACAAATACCTAATAATGAAGTCTTATATTAGGTATTATTGATAAAATGAAACAAAATTAAACAGAAACTACTTTTAAGAAAATTTAAGTATTTGTTCCTTTTCTTACAGTCATTTTGATATTGATATGATACTACACTTTCGTTTTTTCTATCTAATTGTTTGTGAATTAGGTAGCTTATTTTCTTTTAAACCTTCCTTCAGTTGATTTTTTTTAATTTTTTGTTCAAGATTATATCTATCAACCTACAAAATAATATGGTTTTAAGTTAAAGTTTAAACTTTCAATGATACCCATTACCCATAACTAAAATATCTACATTTCTTCATCCAAGTTATATACCTAGTAAGTTAGTATCTAATTGAAACAGGTTGTCATTATTTTTAATTTTCATTTTTTATCAATATTTTCTATTAAATAATGTTTTGTTACTTATTTACTTACAAAAAATCGAATATAAATAAGTGCCTACTTGCCTATTAGGGCTTTACGTGCCTTGAATTGTTTATGTATTTAAGTAACAGGTACTTATTTTATGAACCTACTTAAATGCATAATAAAACTAGCACTTTTTTAATTAATTTAAATGGTTAACACACGTTATATAATCGGAAAACGACGCGCGTGCTGCGCTCAGAGTTGAGCGCTTTCTGCTGCAGCTTTCTGTTCTGACACTCGCTCTTAGATCGTCTAAATCGATCGAAACCTGGTCGGCCTTTCCTGGCTATATTACATGAGTCAACCGTTTTAAATTAATTCATTATAAGTAGATTAATCTCACGTTAGTTTTAATAAAGTACTTTTTACAAGACGTTTTTTAATAAATAATACTTATATACTGCTTGTGTTTATTTTTTTTATCTTTATAAGTGTATATTCCTTTATTTCGTCATCATCATCAGGACTTTATTAGTCTCCACTGCTGGTGCACGAACCTCTCTGTACCACCAGAGCCATACTTGGCCAGAGCAGCCAGAGGATTAGACCTCTCCACGCTGGCCAGACGGGTTGGAGAGGTCTCACTGATGTTTATAAGCTTTGTTTAGCTTGTGTTTCCTAAGTCGCCTTCTACGACATACACGGGAAGACTAGGAGTGGTCCTATTCTACTCTGCCAAAAACCATACGGCAAAAGTTAAATATTTTAATTTTACTCCTGTCTAATGTTTGTATTTTAACTCTATGAATGCATATCGAGCTACCGCTAAGCAAGTCCGGCCAGTGAGGGACGGTTTACAGTTTTATAAGAGATAAAATCGGACAGGTGTGAACCTTGTCTGTAAGTACAGGTTCGAGGGCGGCAGGCGCGAAAAAATGAAGGCAAAAAACAGTACAAATTGGAATGATAATTCGCATGTATAGTTATACCTATATATAATATACCTTATTAACCTGGATAGGACATACCTAACACACATTTTTACCCCAGAAAAACGTGAAGTATATGTCAGATATTACGAAATGCGGGTAATATGCGGAATGATAACTTATTACTTCCATGCTGTTCTGGAAGAAAAGAAAAAACTTTGAATGTAGGTACCAGCTGCTTCTCTTTCCGCGCCAATTGTAAAAGCCGATCCGAGGGAACGGCTGAAAATGTTAATAGGCGATGAGGATGACGCTATAGTCTGACCACGACCGCTGTACCGCGCCTGAAGTTGCGCGGGGAGGCAGGGGGGGGGGGGGATCATGGTCTCACAAGAGATTTAGTCTTCTGTTTTTATTCGGGTAATAATAATTGTTTGAGACGTCTGGGGTCATCTCTGGGTGAATATTTAGAAGAGATAAACCTGAGATATACCTATACGTAAATAAATATTATTGAATTTAGATTAGACGCGGGCTGAACTGAGGATCTAGGTATCTATAGCTAGCTTTATAAAATAAAACAGAGCCACTATTTAAGAAACCACACAGATAGGCTGTCAGTATATACTGAATCGTCCTTGGTATTTATGTGTCGCAGTTGGATGGTATAAACCGCTAATACACGAAACCTCTTGTTGTTTGGCATTACAGCTCGGTTTTGTTAAATAGCCGAATATCGTTCTGCTGGATTGTCTAAGATTGCGCAACGTGTTACATTCATTGAAACCGCTAACCATGTTTTCAAACGGCTAGCGGTTTTGTGAAACAGTAGCGGTAATCCGCTGTTTGACGAAATCGTTAAACAATCCAACTGCGACACATGCATAATAAAATTTTTTAGACATCGAATTTCATTTCCTAGAAAACTATTCACGATTTTTATTGCTATAGGTTTGTCCTAACCTAGTAAAATGGATAGAACTTTTCTAGCACTCGCCGGCCGCTACCGCGGCACGCTCGCTTCGCTCGCTCGGCTCGTGCGTGTGTTGGTCGCGTTAGTTCTAAACAAACCTAACCTATAGGTTTGCCCTAACCTAGTAAAATGAATAGAACATTCCTAGCACTCGCTGGCCGCTGCCGCGGCACGCTCGCTTCGCTTGCTCGCCATTGCCACTTCTTAGGCATTCTAAATTGTATATAATTTCTTTAGATATAATGTTCAACAACTTCTCTAGCCGCATGGATGAATACCAGTCGTTCATTCCATTCCGCGTATTAGGGTTCGCTGTTTTACAAAACCGAGCTGTAATGCCAAACAGCTAGAGGTTTAGTGAATTCGCGGATTATACCATTCAACTGCGACATATGCATAACAGGTAAAATTTCTTTTTAGCAATATTTTACCGAAATTATATGACAGTACTGCAGTACTTTTTGGTTTGGTGCTCATCTATATGTATCTACAAGCAACCGATAAAGTAGTAAAATATGTGCTATTGAATTAGCGAAAGCAGCTTAGTATGAATTCGCAATACTTTTAAGTTATGTCATCTGTGGTAGTAGGTACCACTACGTATGTTCGTACGTACTATTGGAATAGCAATCACATTATTTTTGTACACTCTATATACCTATTTAGTTACACAATTAAAAGTCACGCACAATGTAAAACTTACATACGTATCTATGAGTGTAATAAATTATCTATAGTTAGACTTCGGAGCTTGATGACTCAGCGATGCGCTTAAAGCTACACTGAACACACTTGGCCGGTTTCATTTAGAATATAGGTTTAAGAACGAAACGGAAAAAAAACCATAACTGGCTAGCATTTAACGTCCTTAATTTTTGGTTACAGGTGTTGGATCGCTGGCGTGGACAACGAGACTAACGCAATCTTTAATAATTCAGCAGCATTCAAACTAATACCCCAGTACGAAGGGTCCGTAATGAGAAGCTGTTACATGTATGAGAACAATGAAACGGTGGCTTGTTCAAGATTTGTTTACGACACTACATACAGGTCGTCTTCACGGGCCATGGAGTGGGATTTAGTTTGTGACAAAAGATGGATGGGAGCATTAGCTCAGACTATTTACATGATGGGTGTCTTCACTGGAGCAGTTGTCCTGGGAGGCATGGCGGACAAGTACGGCAGAAAAACTATATTTTGCTGGTCTGGAGTGTTACAATTGATTTTTGGCGTTGCAGTAGCATTTATGCCAGAATATTATTCATTTCTGGTTATAAGATTTTTATACGGAATTTTCGGATCTGCTGGATCATACATTACTGGATTCGTACTAACGATGGAAATTGTTGGACCAAGCAAAAGAACAGCGTGTGGAGTGGCTTTCCAGGGTGCATTTGCATCTGGAATAATGTTAGTAGCGGGATGGGGGGCATTGGTAGACAACAGAAAAATTTTGCAAATTATTTATGGATTACATAGCGCTCTTCTGATTCCACATATTTGGATAATGGATGAATCACCTCGTTGGTTATGGGCGCAAGGACGAGCAAAAGAATCAGTGACAATAGTAGAGAAAGCTTTAAAATGTAACAAATCCGATGAGACTTTAGATAGAGCTGACTTTGTATCTAGAGGGAAAGTAGAAGCATCCAAAGGAACAGACGAACCTCCATCGGCTACCACTTTAGACTTATTCAAGACTCCTTATCTGAGAAACAAAACTCTAAATGTGTGCTTGTGCTGGTTTGCTAACTCTATTGCGTACTATGGTCTTACTTTAAGTACCGGTAAGCTAGAAGGAAACCCGTACCTAATTACAGCCATCCTCGGTTTTGTGGAACTCCCCAGTTACACTGCAGTCATTTTCTTATTAGATATCTTGGGCCGAAGACCGTTGATTAGTTCTATGATGTTAGTTGGCGGAGTTGCATGTATCGTAGCTACCTTCCTGCCAGCGGGAAGCACAGTGTCCACTGGAATTGTGATAGCAGGAAAATTGTTTATTGCAGGCTCATTCGCAATTATTTACAATTATTCGGCTGAGTTGTTCCCCACAGTAGTTCGTAATTCTGCGTTAGGACTGGGATCTATGTGTGCTAGATTGTCTGGCGCTTTGACCCCATTGATTACTTTACTTGATTCGTTCAACCCTAAGATTCCTGCAGTGACATTTGGTGTAGTCGCACTAATTTCGGGATTCCTTTGCTTCTGGTTGCCTGAAACGATGAATCAGCCGATGCCGCAGAGCCTTGCAGATGGAGAAAATTTCGGGAAAGGCGATACTTGCTTTAATAGTTGCCTGGGCAGGAAACGAAATAACACGCACAGCGATGACGACAAAAATACTGAAGCAATGGTTCCTTTGGACGATATGAACAGGAAAGCATGATTTGTTTAGTTATTGTACATTTAGGGTTTTTTGTCTTTAAACTGGGTACCTGTATGTATATTTGGGCAAAGCTGTTTGTACATTGTGTATTATTTTTATTTCGTTATGTAGTTTTTATTAAACTTATATTAAGTTATGTTTACGCTCTGATTATTATGTGATGTGATGTTATACCTACAATGAAGTAAATGACAATTATTTTGTGATAAACTAGAAAAATAAAATATACCTATTTTACTGTAGGTATGTTAGTACCTAGGTACTAGGTTAAATATATGAGCCAGGCCTATAAAGGGCAATGCAACTTAGCCATACCTACACCGCTGGCGTTGTATTTTTATTCCTTTAGCCAGAAATCAAACCCAGATCATATAAAAAAGGACCATATAAGAATAGCAGAAAGAACCAGGTCTCTAAACCCCAACCAATAAAGAGAGGAGAAATTGTAATTTTTTTAACAGGCGTTACTTTTATACAACAAATTAAATGGAAATAACCTTCATAACCTAACCTAGTTAAATGGTAAAGAAGTTTGTTTATTCCAGCCGTTGCATTTTCCAACTGAGACAAAGGGTAAAAAAATACTATTTTATTATTCAAAACGTGGCTCTGTCTATCCCGTAAGAGATAAAGACTTAATAATATGTATGTATGATAGATGAAAGATTGTAATAAAAATAACTCCTGTAAAAAACAAAAAATCACTGCTTAACCCTTATGCTTATGCTGCTTTATCTTGCTTCGGTTGTGGTCTCCAGACTTGTTTTTTTCTGACATTAACTACTCACATGGTCCTCTAGTATATGACCTAGTTTCATATTGGCGAAAACACAAAGACTCCAAGAGGTTGCATTGGCCTTTATACCTACCTAGGTACTTGCCTACGTAATAACATAATTTCGTATAAAAGGGTCAATCCTTGTACCTACCTACTGTGATAGAGCCAAACTAATTAAGATAGGTAAGTAGGTAGTAGTAGGTACCAAACAAGATGTGATGTGATGTGATCTTAGGATGTGAATGAACGTGCCTTAATAATATTTACTTGTAAGTATCTTTTAGATTAGGTACTTTTATGACAAATAAAGGTACCATTGGTCCACCCCAGTTTAGGTATAAGAAGATAGGTAGATACCTCGACCGAAAAATACCGCTTTTAGTAGTAGACTTATCAAATTGAAACGAATACAAAGTAAATTCTTAAGGTCGACACATATTTTACGACGCCTTATATGCCTCATTCAAGAAATCCACATTTATTTTTATCTTAATTTTGTACAAATGT
Source organism: Acrobasis repandana (assembly GCA_963576875.1). Classification (NCBI taxonomy): domain Eukaryota; kingdom Metazoa; phylum Arthropoda; class Insecta; order Lepidoptera; family Pyralidae; genus Acrobasis; species Acrobasis repandana. Next base: position 10,143,740 of record OY756223.1, on the reverse strand, counting down.
GCATAATTAGGTACTTATGGCTATTAATAAAGTTGAGATTCCTGTTATATTCTTTACTTATTTTATTATAATTCATTTGACCAACTATCTTTCATAAAATGCTTTTGTTTTTTTTCCTATTACTGTGCGTTATTATTTACAGTGCATTGTAAATTACTTATAAGGCAGAGCCATTCCTACTCAACTGGTTCCTCTGAAAATCAGCGTCTTGGCCGCAAAAAGCCTCGACATAATGCTGAGAGTAACCATTTTGGTAGCATTATTTGTTTTTTCTTTCATGTTCAATGTCATTTGTTATTTTTATGCTCCAAATAAAGATTTTCTATTTCTATAAAATGGGTAGGTAAACCCTATTTATTAAGGGCCGGTAGTCCAATAACGCTGACCCCACGATGTGTTCTGTGTCCTTGGGCGACGGTAGCACTATCCATCAGGTATAGTAGGCAGGGCCGTCTTTAACATATTGGAGGCCCTGAGCATATTAGGATAATGGGGCCCCCCCTATGACTTTGACAGAACACTATTTTGTTACAATAGACAAAGATAGTAGATAAACAAGGTTTTTTAATTTTTTTTTAACAATCTATCAATATTAACAGTTTTTAATGTGTTAGAGAAGTTTTACTCCAAAATACTTCGTAAAATACGTATTTTCCATCACACCACACTTATTTGTTAAGTACGAAAAGAATCGTCATGTTGCGAATGCCTTCTCTGTTTATGTTGCGAATGGATATTTGACAAATTATTGTTTTTATGTAAAATATACGGAAGTAATAATAATAAAGTCTTCATTTATAATAAAAAAAACCTCAATGCGAACCGAAGTTCTCAAAAAAAAATCTATCAGATCACAAATTCCATTGTTTAATTAAAACGAATTGTATATAAATAAAATATGTACCTATTATTAGCATTTATACACCTAACTAATGTGGCATAAATTATTCTTGGACATCGATATTTAAACCAGGGCCGAACTTGTATGGGATTCCATTCTACCATCTTCTTAAATATAAAGTCAAACACATTTTGTTTACATTTTCTATGTAATTTCTCAATTAAATTATTTGGTTAATTAAAACTTGGAGCTTCATGCTTAGCTTTGTTCGCTTAATTTAAATGGAGCGATTCACACTGATGAGTGTACTACTGATGATTTTTCTTTAAAATGTGTATGTGCTTAGTATACCATTATATATTTAAATTTATCTAAGCATGCTGAAGTCGGAAAGCCTAATTTTTGGGCGAGAGTAGAATAGCTTCGCGCATGTAAAAGCTAGTAAGTTGGTATTGTAGTAAGTAATTTAGGTTCGATTTCTTCGAATTATATAAGTTTTTTGGTAATAAATACCTATTGGTTATTGTTTGGTGATCTGACAGGAACTAGGCTAGACTTTGTATTTGATCTGAGGGGGGCCCTATCGATCGCGGGGCCCTGGGCACTTGCCCAAAGTGCCCACTGGGAAAGAGGGGCCTGATAGTAGGTATATCATATCATATAGGTAGTCTATTTATTTATTTATTTGATTAAATCTTTATTGAACACAATCTTACAAAAGGTGGACTTTAACGCTAAAGCATTCTCCACCATTCAAACTTTACGTGTACCAAAGGGACATACGAGTACCTATACGTAATAAATCGGGCTATAGATCACTATAATAAAATTAAATTAACAGTCAATAAACCAAAAAAAATCGACATTAGCATACAAATGCCAGGCGACGCTCATTTTTGGATGGAAATGCCGAATTTCTTTTACTGTTATTTTAATTTTATTATGCTTACTAGATCTCCATCGAACCACGGACTATAGACCGTGTCGTGGTTCGATTTATTACGCATATGTCCCGTCCGTAGGTTCTGGATTCGATCACCAGCCAATTCAAGTTGGAAAATGGCCTTTTTCAAATGGCCCTGGGTCTTGTGTTTGTCTATATACCTCCATAGGTATATACAACGTGGAAGGGACATACTCGTAATAAATCGAACGACAGTCAATACTAGATCATTATAGTATAATAAAATTAAAATAACAGCCAAAAACAAAAAAAATCGGAATTTTCATACAGAAGTGCGCAGCCCGGCTGATTTGTATGGGAATGTTGAATCTTTTTTTGTTTTTTGACTGTTTTTTTTTAATTTAATTATAGGTACTTTAGTGATCTAGTATAGCCCGTGGTTAAATTTATTAAGGGTATGTCCCTTCCACGTTGTATATCATCGCGTATTCTCTTGGTTGCATCCTCAGCGGTAACGCTTCTGAGCCCGTGGTCCGCTACCTAACCCTACCTAGTGATTTGACTTTGTCTAATGTCTAAGGCTGAGCTTTTAACCATTGGCAAAATTTTTGGAGCAAGTTCAGTCCATGATACTGAACTAGGTACTTTCTATAAAAAAAGTTATTTAAAATCGATAATTTTTTTTCGAATCTGCCATACAAATTAGCGCTCAGCCAAACGGATATTATATGGGAGGACGAAAAATTTCTATAAATAAATAAATATATACGGACAAATCACACTGATTAAGCTAGCCCCAAAGTAAGTTTTAAACTTGTGTTATGGGATACTAACTCAACGATACTATATTTTATGATAAATACATATATAGATAAACACCCAAGACCCAGGACAATTTGAAAAAGGCCATTTTCCAACTTGCCCTGGCTGGGGATCGAACCCAGAACCTCCGGATTAGCGGTCTAGCGTGTTAACCATTACGCCACGGAGGTCGACATATCGATTTTTAATAACTTTTTTATATAGGTAGAAAGTAATTCAGTATCCTGGACTGAACATGTTTCAAAAATTTTGCCTGTGGTTAAAAACTCAGCCTGTATATGTATTTCTTACAAAATATACCTAGTATCGTTGAGTTAGTATGCCATGATCAATGACACAAGTTTAATCTTACTTTGGGGCTATGTACTCGTAGCTGAGTCAGTGTGATTTGTCACACGTTGTATAGTCATTGAAAGACAACTGTAAAACTCAATAATTTATATTTACACCAAACAATAAGAATTGAAAATCACAGTGAGATTAAAAACATCGATAGAAGATACATCCAAGTATGCACAAATAGTAGTTAAACATGTATACAAGTAGTTAGGTATTAGAGTAACATTTGCTTTGAACATGAAGTACTTATTATAAACCACGACAACTTTAAGAAATCATTTAAAGTGCATATACCCTAAGTACCATGACACAAGAAAACATTGACCATTAGATCATGTCTGGGCACAATTACTTGATGACAATGACGATATTCAACTGCTGGAATCATACGGCGTTAAGGAATGGAACAATGACTCAATTTATCGCAAACATCGAGACACCGGCATCGAAGTGCCATTTTTATTTTTGGAGGGAAAAAAATTTCATTACATTTTGAGCTTTCGACACTAAATGCTTTTATTGAGTACGAGTAGGAATTCCTAAAAGTAACTGCTTTTAGCAATACCACAGCGGAAGGTACATAAATATTAAATCATAAATATTTATAAATTCATATTGAAAAGATTTTAAATACCTATATAATAAAAAAATTAAACGTGATGAGCGGAGTCAATGCAGCATTAGTTGACGCCATAGATATCGATTGGGGTTTAAATACATAGAATAAGATTAAATTCTATCTAAGTTATAACATGAAAAATATCTAAAACCCGACTACCTACAACTTTATTAATATTAGGTACCAATCTAGGCAGGTTTTCTTTTTTGCAAGTATTTTGAAGTGTTATTACCACGGCAGATAGGTACCTAACCTACCTACTATCATTTTAATTTTCACAGAAATAATGTAATCGTATTAAAATTTTGTAGTCCAGTTATAGATCTTGACAACAATAGATAACACTGTTATTCTGTAGTGCCTTCATTAAGGTGGAGGTATAGGCAAATGACCTTGAAGTGGCGCCCTCATTTGAAATAAATTATTAACTCGTAAATATGGAGATAATTTCTATATTGCTCTTCGTCATGCACTAGATAGCCCTTTAAATTATTTTATGAACCACCGTTGAAAGTATTTACATTAGTCCGTCTAGCTTTAAAACTTGCTTCCGCCAAAAGTGGCCACGGCAAGTTTTAAAGCTAGACGGATCACTAATAATAGTTTCAACGGCAGTTCATAAAATAATTTAAAGGGCTATCTAGTGCATGACGAAGAGCAATATGGAAATTATTATCATATTTACGAGTTAACAATTTATTTCACACTTCAAGGCCATTTGCATATATCTTCGCCTTAATTTTAACTCGTCACAAGAAACTTCGTATCTACGAAAACAAGCTTTGAGTTTGAGAGTAGTTATTCTAATAGTTATTACAGTAGAATAGATAACTATGTACCTACACTATGTATATTTTAGGCATATTTTAGGATACTTAGAGTGAGTACAGAAAATATACTTTCATAGAAGTTTTCCATGTGTTATCACTATAAAATTGCTGTACGTATCATTTTTCATTGCTTCCGAGTTTTCAACATTTATAAATACACGTCGTCGGCCCAAACTGGTATCTCAGATCTAATTCTATGTTTAAGTTTAAGGACTTGAACGGAAACTTTTGCGGCAAGTGAGCTTTCGTCAATTAAATAGAATAAAGTAAAAAATAAACCTAAGACAGTACTATGCGATAGGGCAAATACTAAGAACCAATGGCATCTTCCTTCCTTCAACATTACATACGTCTATTTGTTAACCAAATGACCCCTTCGTAAAATCAGGGCCAAAGTTTAATAAGACCAACAAGCTAGCCCTAGCATTGACCTAAGTGCCACTTTTAAAACGCTGTGTCACTAAACGAATGGCTTTTCCATACAAAAAAAACTTTTCGTTTAGTGACTTCGCGTTTTAAACATGGATCCACCAATCGTGATCGTGTCTAAATAATTATACTCGTGTCTGGCCACAGGATATAAATATGTTAATTTTAGCTAATAAAAAAAGAGATTCTGTTTTGGAACTACAAATATAATCCCAATAACTTTACAAGCGACTGCAAACTCCTTACGCTAAGAATGAAAACATCAATGTTATTTTCGCAATTCTAAGATAGCGCTAACAATATGTGGACCAACTAATAAGCTTTTTTCCGTTTATGTATTACCGTGGTATTACCAGCTTTCTCGCCAATATTGCTATTACAATGGATAATTTTTTTACTAACTTATAACGACGCGAAAATTGTTCACACTTAACAAATATAAGATACAGAAATAAAATACTAATATTAGACTGCCAATATTGAGCATGAGCATATTTGAGTGGTGCAAATATTGTCAGCTCCCATAGATCGGCCACTCTAGCGAAAGATCTTTAGAAATAGGAAGTATAGGAACTAAGATTCCTAAGTAGCTTATTAAATAACAGCCCAGAAATTAATTATTTGGTCCTTCAAAGGATAGCCAGGCAATACCTATATCCTTTTATACACCCACCTGTGGCCGAAATATGGAACATACTAGATGACATCTAGAAATTAAAAGCCCTTCTTGAAATGTCTAATCTCAAAAAAAATCTCGTTTATCCTATAATTTATTTATTATTTACACATTTTTTACAATTCTATGTGACAAATTTAATAAGGTAGGTACAATATCACAAAATTCTAATTAGGTAGTACCGCCCTAATAAATTTGTATGCCTGTAATATTAGAGCAAAATATTATAAAATAATACTATAAAGAAGGCCTTGTTTCACAATCGCTGGTTATTAATGCTCTGGGCTTTTTTTATCTATATCTACACAAGCTTTTGGAAATCAGTGAACTAAAAAATGAATAATGATTCAAATTTTTTCTGTATAAAAATCCTACAAAATAAATTAAATACAAAATAAATGTAATATGTCATAAATTATAAAAAGTTTTTATAAAGTGAAAAACAATGCAATATAGATAAGTTTTAAATTGTACATACCTACCTACATCATAATACATATTTATGAACCTTAATTTACTAAAATGTAGTAGGTACATTAAAAAAAATACTTGTGTTTTAATACAGTCTCATTATGTGACAATTTCATAAATTATTATTTTGCAACTTTACACATAATGGATAACACATTCTCAGCCAAACAGAATAAAACAAACAATGATTTTATGTCTGTAGCTATAAGTGTCTCAGTAATGGTTAAATCACAGTCATAAACTGCAGTTACCTAACACTGGCAGTTTTTATTTACCTTTAGTGCTAGTCTGATTGATCATCTGGTTAACTAAAATATTGAAACTTTTTCACAGCAAGTCGGGTCGTAGCAAAATTATTTTTTGAGATTTGTTTTACATGGATTTAAAACAAATCTCAAAAAATAATTTTCTGGAAATTAAGTAAAACTTCAGCAATACCCATGAATAACTAACAGGCGAGTAAATAAGATACAGCTGACAAGGATACTCATAACTTGTTCAATTTTATCATGCATGCCATGAGACTTTAACACGATAACTTTGAATGCGACATGATATTGAGCAACCTTAGAAATCTATGGGATTCAAGTATAACAAACCTAGCTTGACTGATATGTTAACATCTATTTTATTTGTTTTTTAGCATTCATGTCTTCAAATTTGTAGCACAATGACTGAATAAAATCTTTCACTTTGGAAAAGATGATTTAAAATCTTTCCTTATTCTTGGTAGTGTGATTTTTAGTATTTTAATCCGTCAACTCCGGAAAAAACCAGACACAATAGTTAAACAATGGACGCCCGGTCGGATTCGGCCGATAGGTGGTTGACGGGTTGACAAAGCTTTTTAAAATGGCAAATCTCTATGTCATACAGATAAAAATGAAAAAGAACACAAGCACTCCCTAATTATTAATTTAGGATTATAATAAAATATAGCACCAATTTAAACTTTAAATAAATTAAAAAAACTAAAAGCATAGTCTATTAAAGTCTACATAAGTAATTTATAATTAATATTTTGACTATATATAATAACTCACAAATAGAAATATTTTGGTTTATCAGCATTCTATTGGATGTCTTTGGCATCACAGGTCACCAAATTAACATGTAAAATAAAAAGCTTACACTTCATAAGTTACTAATTTCATCAAAAAGGCATATCAATGATCCGGACAACGAGTATGGGCAATTGGGCGACCATGAACTAAAGGGCCATTCTCCACAGATAAGGCAGTATGGACTATAATGGCGGGCTGGGTAGGAGTGGGTGCATGGAGCTCATGACTCTCGCCCGGCGCCAAACTAGCTATTGCAGCCAAGAGGTCATGATTAACCAATGGCTCCCCTTCCTCCCTGGGCTCCCAGCCCACTGGAGGGCTAGATGGCGGCGAAATTAGAAACTGCTTTACAGGAGCCGGCGGTCGTAAGTTTTTTGACACTGGAGTCACCGGTTGTGTAAAATAACAATTTATGCACGAGTTATGAAACCGGTACTGGTGCAGCTGAACTCTAGCGTTGGCCGCCGCCAGAGGACTGTCGTAATTCACTCGCAATCGTCTAAAGCTGCGTAACCACTGAAAGGAAATGTTATCCGAGAAAGTACGAAAAAGATCTTCCATGTCTTTCTTTAGCTTTTCATCGGTAAATACATCGCTATGGATGTTCGTAACAATAACAGATTTAGGCAAGTCATCAAAGTCGTCGATTTCATCAGGACCGTCACTTTCTTGTTCTAAATTTGCAATATTTGGGTGTACATTCGGCATGCCATCTTCTTCATTGATGTAAACGTCGTCTTCTTGGAAAGGTTCATCTTCTTTATGAGCCATTATGCAACGATATCCAACTTAAAATCGATGGTAAACTCAAAATTTGTAGGAACAACAATATAACTCTTGGTAAATATGTCTAAAAAAGCATATCGTACGTAAATAAATTTTAGGAAATTAAAAATCGATTTCGATTAGCAAGTAATAACAACATGTCGTCAGAACAGACGTCAACGTCACTAATTACGTCACGCCAATGTTGCCAGATAGTAAATAAGTAAATATATAAGGACCAATCACACTGATTAAGCTAGCCCCAAAGTAAGTTTTAAACTTGTGTTATGGGATACTATGATAATGAGCGTTTTCTTTCTTTCACATTATAAAATATAACGAAAACGAACGATCGACAGGCAGGCAGGTGCTAGTTTTCAACGAGGGAGTCAGTAAAACACAAAACGTGTAATTTTCCAAGTCACCGCTCGCGTTCCAAGTTTCCAAAGCACCACAAGTGATATTTTACGCAGAAAATATCGTAAATTGTCAAGTGTTTTTAACATTTAAACATGATTAAAAAAATCAGCGTGAAACGAAAAGGTTTCACCATGATGAAAGGTTTCTTTTTTTTTTTGATATTCGTAAACTTAAATAGTATATTTCATTACAAGTGCAGAAAGGTTGTCATTGCAAAGAGTTCCGACAAATGTCGTCTACCCGAGCCGAGGCGCAGCCAAAGGCGAGGGTTGACAGTCGGAACAAGTTGCAATGACGGTTCCGCACGTGTACTGAACGACTATTTTTAATACAGTTCCGAAAAATGAAGCAATTTAATAAAAACAAATTCTGAAAAATGGCGCCAATAGTAAAATATAAGCAGAGATTTTTTTTCTTTACCCATTCTGGTAGGCAAAGGGAACTATGCCCATACAGCCAAGTCTTTAGTAGAATTTTTTTATTGATATGAAATGAAAATGAAATTTAATGAGATGAGATGAAATGAAACCTAACCTTACTCATTCAATCAAATCATTAAATCTGATATTGAAACAAATTAGTAGCTTCTTTTATGAAATATACGTATTTGCATAAATCATAAAAACTCCTATGAATTTTTTTAGTAAAAACTTCATGGTTGGTTTTTCTTTTTAATAGACATTATTTTGACAGTTGGGAAAGAGAACGCATGAGTTCAGGCAAGGTAAAAAAAAGCACGAGTATGTAATAGCCCACATCTCGAACGCTATACGTCCCTGCAATACGCCACTTTTTGAGCAACTGTATTAAAAATGTCATTACAAGCACAAATTAGATAGTTATGTATAATTACGAGTGGTGTGGTGAGGAGTTCAAGATGGTCAAGCATAATGAAGCATAGCATAATCTTAATAATCTCATACACATTCTAGCTCATACAAAAATAAATAAATATAAATATTTATGGACAATTCACACTGATTAAGCTAGTAGCTAGCCCCAAAGTAAATTTTTTAAACTTGTGTAATGGGATACTAACCACAGACTACGGAGCAGATACTATACTATATACTAACCATAGATTAATATTGTATATACTGAAAAAGATAAAAAAACTGCAGCTTTAACATTAGATCAAACTAGTGGCGCCATCTGGTAACATGCTTTCGCATCACCAAAGGACTAAAAGATGAAATAAAACGGTGAAAAAATTACTCCGTGAGCTGGGACTTGAACTCGCGATCTTGGTTCATATACGACTATGTTCTATAGCCTAAACAACTGATCTATTAAGTGATTAACCGCGCATGGCGAATTTATCCATCATGTAATATTCCTATCAAATAAAAAAAATGGTGTAAAAAATATACTACGTGAGTGGAACTTGAACTCACAATGTTGCTCTTATTTTAACCATGCTCTAATCAACTGAGCTATCACGTGTTCTACCTCGTATGGCGAATTTCTCCACCATTTAATATTCTTCTATGGCACGAATTAGGATTTAGGTCAGCTGATTCGTGACTAGATGGCGTTTTATTTAATTTTTAATCAAAATTCTGCAATGTTCTAAGTTTCATAGGCATAATACTAACTCAACGATACTATATTTTATGATAAATACGTATATAGATAAACACCCAAGACCCAGGACAATTTGAAAAAGGCCATTTTCCAACTTGGCCTGGCTGGGATCGAACCCAGAACCTTCGAATTAGCGGTCTAGCGTGTTAATCATTACGCCACGGGCGGAGGTCGTCAAAATAGATATTAGCATAGACCATAGTAGGGATGTAGTGGTGTAGTAGTGGTAGTGTATTGAGTGTAGTGTAGCGACTAGTGAGTGTAGTGAATCTACCTAGTGAAGTGACTCACTCAAGTGAGTAGTGATATTTGTTTAGCGGACTTGTGGCCTTGTCGACTATCAGACGTCGTAGGCGTAGATCTACCAATTTTCATTGCAGTCTACCTATCTACCACCCTAGACTTAAAAACTACCTATTTTTTAATTCTGACATATCACCATTTTTTTTTTATATCGACGAGTGACGTTGCGATGTGTTGCATGGAGAGATGGGCAAATGCCCGGGCATTTTGGGCACATTGGGAATATTCCCAATAGATGCCCGATGAATTCCTTCCCTTGGGCATTTATCTGGGCATTTATTTTTTTATGACGATATTATTTTTTTATTCTATTTTGACATTGAAAATAAACAATATTGTTAATAGAGCTAATAGTTATAGGTAGTTAAGTAATATTCACGAAGTTAAGTCGGGTTAAGACCCCTTATTTTTAAACAACTTTGCAAATTATATGCATTACTCGTCAGTGTGGTAAAATTACCGTACAGATTTTATTATATGTAATGTCTGAGTGCTTAATTTATCATATACATTTTCCAGTAAAAATGTGAACATATACCTGTCAATTTGTTTGTTGCCATTGACGGGCGTAAATACCCGGCATGCTATTTTAGGGGAAATGTTATACCAAGTTGATGGGGTATCGAAGAACTTGTCAATACGAATATCTAATTCAATAGAAACCCGTAAACCCTATTCTAATTTAACGAAGCCTACTTTCAATGTATGATTAGTGGGTATGTGTGCAACGTTAAAGTTTATGAAAAAATCATTGTTTTTATAAACTTTAACATTTCACTTGTCGTATACCTGCATTTTAAGCATATCATAGCGTTTGCACACACTTTGTGACAAGTAATACCAAGTCATTATTCATATAATTTACGCAATATGTCGCACCACCTAAATTTATTTCTCTATGTACATAGATAACATCATCATCATCATCCAAGCGTATTCCTGGTTGCATTCTCAGTGGTAACGCTTTAGCCCAGGCTTCCGTCCGCTACCTACCTAGGTGATTTGACGAGGTTACTGGTTTTTACAGAGAGACTGCTGTTTGACCTCTACAACCCAAAGGGTATATCAATCCGAGGATATGTTTAAACAAACACCAAATGGCGTCCAGGACCCGCAGCTTTACGTGCCTTACCAAGCCCGGAATCATCATTCTTTTCGAATAATCAGGTGATTCAAGCCTGCAATATCCTAACCAGACCGGAAATAACTTTTAACAAAGTACCTATATAAAAACTTTATTGTTACACAATAAAAAATTGGTACAATTGGCGGACTTAACGCTAAAAGCGTCCTCTCCCAGCCAACCATAAGGATAAATAGATACGAATCATGTTGCGGCGCAAAAAACTAGATACAAAATAAAGTATTAAAATATGTGCATAATATATATATGCCTACTTAACACTATATAATATATTACAATATATAATATACAATTGAATAAAATATACCTCATAGAATACACCTACATACGTACATAAGACTATTTTTAATACCCTAAATACATATAACACATAAATATATACGAAACATGCAATATATATGAATAATAAATGATGATGGTGAAAAATAAAGAATATAATAACATCAATCAAAAAGATAAGAGTGCACTCTTCTCTTAAAAGACAAAAATGTAGAAAGAGCCCTATAGCTTGTTTGGTAAAAGAGCTTGTCATAAAATTTGTGCGATGAGGAGGAATAGAAAGGAGAAGATTATCAGTAGACCGAAGTTGCATGAGTGTCAGAAAGAAATTAAAATTTACAGTTAGGTACTCAAAAGAATTGAAAAGAGAGTGCAAAGAATTCGCATTTGTCTGCATTCACGGATAGGTGCCATTTAAGCTCAGAACGAAAAGATGATATATGATCATATTTGCGAAGGAAAAATGAAACGTATACAATTATTAACGAGACAGTCAAGCTTTCCAGTGGGATTTGAACCCACGACCTCTGGATCACAAGGCAAACGCCTTTGAACCACTAAGGCAGTTAATTCTCTATAAGTATAGATAACCTTTCTACAAATTGTTTAATAAGGAGAAAATAAATAAATACAATTGAAATTAAACTACATTACTACAAACTAAACCTAATCTGATCTAGTGCGGCATGGTGTCAAGATCGTTTCTACTATATTTTAAAGCATAGATGCCCTTCAGAATACTTAAAAACGCCTTTTAGTTTTTATTTTTTTCTGCCCTTTGATTAGGCATTTATTTGGGCATTTATGGATTTATGCCCAAAATGCCAGGAATATTCCCAATATGCCCGTTTGGGCATAAACACTTTTCCCATCTCTAGTTGCGTGACCTGTGAGCCATACGACGATGCGTCACATCAAGTACATACGAGTATACATAGAGTCCAGGCATAAACCACAAAAAAAAAAGTCAGCAACAGTTTGCCGTTCCCGCCATTTCACGCCTGACATTATTATACTGTTCTGTCTGTGGCCCATTCTCGGTTGGTTTGTTGATTGTTGAGAGTGGAGATTATTAAGAAACATGACATTTCATTTTACAGAAAAAAATGTGGATCCCACACATGAAGAATTCTGGAAGCATGTTTCATCCTTTAAAAAAGGAGACCAGTCCCCAATGTTTCCCTTGCTATGCGAATTCGTGAGAAAATTACTCGCACTTCCACATAGTAGTGCCAACGTTGAGAGATTGTTTTCTGCAATTAATAATATGAAAACCTCCCAGAGAAATAGAATTTGCACGGAGACTCTAGAGGGATTGTTGCGTACTAAAAGATTCATAGCAAACAACGGGCAGCCTAGCGCAGAACATTTAAATTTTTTTAATAAAAATATGTATAATTTCCAAAAATAAATATTTTAGGAACATATCATGCATTTTTAATCTTAAAAAATCTTCTAAATTAAGATGGTAGATCTACCAATTTTGCATTTTACATTCTACCAACTTCTACCAACATTTGGCACATAATCTACTAATTTTCTAAAATTCGGGTTGGCAACACTGACTGCACTAAACTAAAGCCTGACTAAAGCTGAAGTCATGCCTATGAAACTTTGAACATTGCAGAATTTTGATAAAAAAATTCAATAAAACGCCATCTAGTCACGAATCAGCTGACCTAACTCCTAATGCGTGTGAATAGGAATATCAAATGGTGGAGAAATTCGCCATACAAAGTAAAACACGTGATAGCTCAGTTGATTAGAGCATGGTTAATATAAGAGAAACGTTGCGAGTTCAAGTCCCACTCACGCAGTATATATTTTACACCATTTTTATTTGATAGGAATATTAAATGATGGATAAATTCGACATGCGCGGTTAATCACTTAATAGCTCAGTTGTTTAGGCTATAGAACATAGTCGTATTTGAACCTAGATCGCGAGTTCAAGTCCCAGCACGCGGAGTAATTTTTTCACCGGTTTATTTTATCTTTTAGTCCTTTGGTGTTGCTAAAGCATGTTACCAGATGGCGCCACTGGTTTGATCTAATGTTAAAGCATTTATTGTATATACTGAAACAGTTTCTTATCTATTTCAGTATATACAATATTAATCTATGGCTAAAGTCTAATCAAGAGTTTTTGGCGGGAAGTCAAGGTGTTTGGTTGGGGTTTTCTTTAAATTAGATTTTAGTGGACCTTATAATATGAAATTGGTGTTGTTTGGTGTTATAAATGCTCATGCTCTTGAAAAATATGTGAAATAGTTAAAGTGGACAGTCATAGTACGGCTGTAGTGATATTAGTTTCAAAGACTGTATGGGCGTCTTTGGACGTCGTCCGCCACTCAATCGGCTATGAAAACCAGTGGACTCGTATAGATTTGTCGCCAGAAGCTCCCTTAAAGCAATCAAAGGCCTACACCAACCTTTGATTGTAACTTGTTAGGAAAAAAGAATTTCCCACGTTTTATTAACTTGTTCCTGGCTAAATACGCAGTAGCGTCAAGCCATAAATTAAAAAAAAAATGTCAAATCAAATGTCAAAGTCGCTGGTCAAGTGTAAATTTTTGGCTTATTTTTGGTCTTGGCGTCGTTCGTCGTGGTGTTTTCCAATCGCTATTTCGTTATTTTTTATAGATTTAAAGCAAATTGAAGAATTTGATATGGCTGGACTAGAATCGATGGTCGTCGAAGAAGTGAAACCGATAGAGAAACCTGTAGACAGAGAAAAGGTAAGTTCCCTGTTCCATGAACATGTACTTAGGTACATATATTTTAATACTATTTTATTTGGTGTTTTACAAATCCAGTGCTTTTAAATAAGTGTCCTGCTTGGATTGTTCGCAGACTTGTCCTTTGTTGCTACGAGTATTCTGCTCAACGGGTCGTCACAACTCTCCTGGGGATTACGCTCGAGGCAATGTACCACAAAATGAACTTCAGATTTACACATGGATGGATGCATCGCTGCGAGAACTCACAGGCCTCGTTAAAGAAGTTAATCCTGAGACCCGACGCAAGGGGACCTACTTTGATTTTGCTATTGTGTACCCGGATTTGAGATCCCCGACATATAGAATGAGAGAAATAGGAGTGACTTGTTCAGGGCAACGAGGAGGGGATGATAATAAAACTTTGTCTCAAGCAAAGTTCCAGATCGGCTTTTACCTTGACATATCTATCACTCCTCCTAATAGAATGCCCCCTCCAATGAGGCGTCCACAACCATATATGAATAATCGTCCATATTAAAACTGATATATTAATTATGTAAGGTAGTCTACTAGTAAGTAATTAATAATAAAAAAAAAACAAAATTTACTCAGTATTTGAATTCTCTGAAATGTACACATGTAGGTACCTAAATATTCTAATTCAAACACACTCAAATCTATATCTCTAATAGAGAAGACAGAGCCGAAGGCCGTAAGATCCAAAGGCCACTTAGTGTAAAGGTAACAAAGGATTTTATACTAAGAATTGGGTTGCTAGCCACATCGTCTTCTTCATCTAAGCGCACTCCCGGTTGCATCCTCAGCTGTGCTGCTTCGGAGCCCAGGTTGCGCTTTCCCGCTTTTTCTTCTCCAAATATAATATGCATGTTGATGACATCCACAGGAGATGGAGTGGTCCTATTTTAACCCAGAACCACATGGGTAATGTATTAGAGGACCATGTGAGTAGTTAATGTCAGAAAAAAACAAGTCTGAAGACCTCAGTCGAAACAAGATAAAGAGGGTTAAGCAGATTGCTATTTTTTTTTAGCTACATCGTCTATTAACCTCATTTCACTTCAGGCTTATTCTTTCAATGAATAATAACATTAAATAATATAAATAGTGTAATTTATAATGTAAGAAATTTAGGATGAGCAATCTTTGGGTTTTTAGGTAAGTAAGTAACTGTAAGATATGTTTCTCATGATGAGTACCTAGTAAGTAGAACATGCATGGCACGGCCATTGAGTTTGTGACTAAAAAGAATTGTTAATTATTTTGACACAATACAAGGATTTATTTATTTTGCAGTATTACTCCATACTTATCCAAAGGTGTCTCCATGGTTATTCTTGTTAGGAGCTAGCTAGCAACATTATAGGAAGTGATGAGAAATAAGTAGGCAAATAATTAATTATGTTTTTATTTCACACCTAGACTGATCGAAGTATCCGAACAACCAGGTGATGGTTGTGTTATAAATTTAACACGGATGACAAGATAACGAAAACTTCCTTATAATTAGATTTCCTAAAATAAATACAATATCCTTATCCTAATGATTTACAGGTGACCTGAATGGCCTTTTGGACTTTTTACCCATCGCGGCGAGATCAATGGTGATACCATTAGGAAGCACTGCTTTATTTTCTTGGTAATCTATAAAACCTTTCTCTTCTTGAGTTTGTTTGTTTTTGTCGCATTGGATACCAGTCTCGTAATTGTACTCTCGTTTTAAGCCATCAGGATCCACATACCCGTATTTGCCGCGTGTGACGCAGTCCACACCGATTGTCTCCTCTTTGAAGGAACCATCGTCATTTTCGAAGCCCCATGTGATGCTACCATCTTCATTTTCTTCGCGGTATTTGCGAATGATTTGTGCTACTGGCTTCTTTTCCCTGGGGTTACTGGCGGTGTATCGTTGTGGAGCACTCTTCACGGGCGCACGATTGATTGGTTCCTGAGAAGGTCTTGAGTATTGCCTGACTGGTTGGACAGGCTCGTCGTCTTCTTCAACGAAAGGCTTGGGCTCTGGTCTGAATACCGGACGCTGAGGTCTGCTTGACAATGGTTGAAGTCTGACTGGTTGAGGTTTGGGTGGCTCATTTCTTACCGGGTTGAAAGATTGTGAAACCAATAGTGGGCGGTATTGAGTGGGTCGAATGGGCTCTGGCTTGGGAGCTGGTGGGGTCGATTGCTGGAATATCGATGGGTTGAACACTATTGGTGGCTTAGGTTGCGATGTAGTAGTTATATCAAAGAAGTCATTTTGCGGCTCAGGTGTGGAGAATATGCTTGGAGAGAAAGCAGTGGGGGTGTTGATTTCGATTTCATCTTCCGGTTCCTCAGTGACGGGTTTCGCGAGGTCCTCCAATGACTGGAGGCTGGGACGTGGGGAGGCGTCTACCGACTTGAAAGAGGGCCTGCCGTGGCCCGGCCTTCGGATTCTATTCCCTGCTCCTGGTACGGGCGCTTGTATTCTACCCTGGCGGAAACCACCTTGTCTTGGATTACCTAATGGTATCGCTCCGGGAATGAGTAATCTTTGGGGAGTTGGTGAGTCGTATAATTGCGCATAAGCTGTGACTGCGCACAGCATGAATATCTGAAATAGAATAAGCGTCGTATTAATCAACTGGGCCACCTTGGATGTAATGTAGTGTGTGTAATTCATACTAGTTTTTGAGGTCACTAGTGATATTTTACACCAAGACGTAAGTAGGTACTTAAATATATATTAATTGAAACTGCTTTATTCTTGTATTAATTTTATTTATTGGAAATTCATAGCTATAAATGGTTCTTCCATTTTTTGGCCAGCTATCAATTTCCAACTTTACGCTCATAGGGTTTTTGCCATTTTATTATGAAGCGCTAAGAAAGCGTAGCCTCTAAAACTCATGAATAGGTAGGTACCTACTTAGTAGAAATTATTTTAGAAAATTTTGCGTAATGAGGGACGTAGATGAAAAATGAAACCGAAAACAACAAAAACAATAGATACTCAAACAGTTGTTTGATTGTTACGACAGAGCCATGCATTACATAACCAGTTTTGATAATTCATGAAAAGGCCTGCAAAAATATATAAATAACCTCATCGCAAAAGTGATAAACGAGTTTTAAATGGTATTTCAGGTTTACAAAGGTACCTATATGTCAAGCTCAATTTGGTCGCAGGCACGTCGCCACGCAATGCCGGCTTTCGAGAGCCGTGGACCTTGTTCCTAGCTATCAAATAAAATGAGCCATAGAAGGAAATCCAATGTAATTTTTTCTGGACGACGTGTATTAAAATAATAAATTATGATCAGTCAAAAGATTTTTTACTTTCTTGTTTTTATCGAAACGACTCAGACTTCTTACTGACTACAAAAAGGGCAGTAAGCATTATTGTGTGGTGTATCGACCACAGACATCACCTACATACCTACTTATATCGACTTCAAAGAAAACAAACACTGCAAAATGCACGAGAACTCACGCTTGGTTTTTTCATAAACTAAATATTTATGTTGAGATTACTTATAACACGCTCGTGTAAATCATATAACGAAAGTACTAGGTACTTCTGTAGTATTTGCTATAGCGCATATTTCATAACTAATCACATCGATCTCGCATTTTGTTACTCTTTTAATTTAAGTCAATGCAGTTCACACTTGACTCCACTTATTCTACTTACAGCGATATAATGATACAATCTATATCGCCCTGCCCTGCTCGATTCTATTATACTCAATGCAATGAGCGAAATTAAACTCTTGCGGCAAGAGCTAACGTTTTCTTTGCGCAATGAATAACTTAATCTGTAATAGGTAAGTAAGTAAGTACTCCTTGTTTCAAAATTTTAAAGGTAAATAAAGTATGTAACACAGCGACAAATAATGAATGACATTCTTTGCCGCAGTGTTTCATACTTTATTTGGCTCTACATTAATTATTAATTACGTTGGTTAGTTATTTTTCAATCATGTTTTAAATATAGGTAATAAGTTAGCTGAAGTTTAAAAAAAAACCTTGCTTGGTTGTTCTTATGTGTAGGCTCACCTTAATTATTTACATAATACATAATTACCTCTTAAAACGTAGATCAGTCAAAAGTTTAAAAACAATGTTGGCTATATTGCAAGCTTAGATCTACAGTTTGGCATGCAAAATATATATCTAATTCTATTGTACCTACATATTATATTAAATTACCAGGTTCTTTAGTATCAACCCAACCGTTATAATTTAACGCACGCGTGAATAAAAATAAATTAGTATTCAATCTTATGTCCGTTATCTTATAGTTTTTAGGGTTCCGTACCTAAAGGGTGCAAACGGGACCCTATTACTGAGACTCCGCTGTCTGTCCGTCTGTCTGTCCGTCTGTCACAGGGCTCTATCTCTTGAACCGTAATAGCTAGATACGCTAAATTTTAACCGATTATATGTATATATATGTATTACTGTAGCCGCTATAACAACAAATACTAAAAATAAAAAAGTTAAAAATTAAAGGGGGTCGTCATACGAAAAACGTGTTTTTCAGCCTTTTTAAATAGATCTTTATAATGGAATTAACTAGAAACTTGAAATTTTCACAGATTATGTATTATTATGGCAGCCATACCTAACAACAAATACTTACTAAAAATAAGAATAATTTAAAAATCAAAGGGGTCGTCATACAAAAAATGAGTTTCTTCAGCGTTTTAAAACATTTTACGGAGGTACGGAACCCTTCATGTACGAGTTCGACTCGCACTTGCCCGTTTATATTCGAATGTTATCCCTCTTTTCATAAAAAAATTAAACGTTTTCTAATTCTATTTTAATTTAAATATGTTTTGTCTCGTTCTTACTATCTCAAATATTTTAAAAAGGAATGAGGACAAAACATATTTTAACTAAAATAGTTTTAGCAAAGGTTTGATAATGTTTATGAATAAGAATAAGTGAGTATTTAAGGTGAAGATATAGGCAAATGGCCTTGAAGTGGCGCCCTCATTTCAAATAAATTGTTAACTCGTAAATATGGAGATAATTTCCATATTGCTCTTCGTCATGCACTAGATAGCCCTTTAAATTATTTAATGAACCACCGTTGAAAGTATTTACATTAGTCCGTCTAGCTTTAAAACTTGCCTCCGCCAAAAGTGGCCACGGCAAGTTTTAAAGCAAGACGGATCACCAATAATAGTTGCAACGGCAGTTCATAAAATAATTTAAAGGGCTATCTAGTGCATGACGAAGAGCAATATGGAAATTATCACCATATTTACGAGTTAACAATTTATTTCACACTTCAAGGCCATTTGCCTATATCTTCACCTTAAGGATCCGATACTTCCAAATGTGCAATGTCCTGCAATTGAGAGTCTTGCCGTCGGAAGTATTTAACCTCGATCAACTTAAATTGAATGATATAATTGCCGTTTGGATGATGCAATGTCTAATATCTATTATTTTAACGGATAGTGATTTATCCGTTTTCACTAATCTTACTCAAGGTTGGTTTAACTTGTAGGATTGTGAAAAAGCAATATTTCCCTTTCACTCAGAATACATACCTTTCATAGACCGTAGGTATATCTGTGAAAAATTACCTTTCAAGACTCGATTAGCAGTTAGATAAGTAGCTGTGTGGTTCCCGGCATAGTAGAAATAAGACCTCTCCAAGTTTTTCCGTGGATGTCGTAGAAGGCGACTTAGGAAATATAAGCTGTACAAAGCTTATAAACATCAATGAGACCTCTCCAATCCGTCTGGCCAGCTGGAGAGTGTAGGCCAAATCCTCTGACTGCTCTGGCTAATATATGGCTCTGGTAGTAGGTACAGAGAGTAGTGCTCCTGCAGTGGAGACTAAAAAGACCTGATGATGATGATGATTAAGTATATAAACATTCGAATTTCATAGAGATCCAAAAGCGGCTAAGTATGCTTTTCAGTATGTACTGTATGAGAACAAACAATATTAGAAATCCATATCATAATTTGGTCCCTATTTGCCTGAAGAGTTTTCTACAGTATTCCTAGATCTTACATCTTCGCATCAAGGAAAGTGATTTTTCCTAAATGCGAATTTGTAAAATAAGTCTAGTTATTTACGTTTCCTATTTTGAACTTCAAAGGAAGACTGTTCATTAAAAATGAAATGAATCTACCAGGTTATTTTTACCAATGATGCGATATTTTTGGAACAGTAGGCTATTAGTTGGTCTTTAAGCAATATCTATAACAAAAAATATAAACTTAAACAGGTACTTCTATATCTGGTGCGGTGCAGGTAACGGTAGCTATCAGTGATTGCTTAGTACACGGTATTATTTTAATAATTATCGTAAGTATAAATAAACGGGCAAAGTGCGAGTCGGACTCGTACATGAAGGGTTCTGTACAATGCTTTAAAACGCTGAAGAAACACGTTTCTTGTATGGCGACCTCCTTTAATTTTTAACTTTATCTTATTTTTAGTATTTTTTGTTATAGCGGTAAAACATAATTGGTGAAAATTTCAAATGTCTAGCTATTACAGTTCAAGAGATAGAGCCCTGTGACAGAGGGACAGACAGACAGCGGAGTCTCAGTAATAGGGCGGGACCCTATTACTGAGACTCCGCTGTCTGTCCGTTTGCACCCTTTGGGTACGGAACCCTAAAAAGTATTAATGGTCGATATTGAGTAATGTCAGATGTTGACTCGTTAAGGCAACTGAATGGGATATTGTCGCAACCACAATCCATGCAAATGGATTGCACCTACTCCACTTTCGGAAATTGATGTTTGTGTCGTAATATTTGGACCCTTGGTGCTTATGGGCATGCAACACGTCACATACTGTGCATGTTGTGCATTACATGACATGCGTAGAGTGCCGGTATTTTTCCCTTGCTTCCGATTTATTGGGAAAGCATGAGGCGGTTTTTAATGTGTGGTTAGGTTTTAGCATTCGCTGTAATAGATGGTTTGCTTTTGAATACTTGCCAATTAAATTATTCTGCTATTAGATCAAGTTAGTTTCCCAAGAATATGCCATACAGGATGTCTTTTAAACACCAGCCAATTATACTAACTTACTTTCTATAAAAAAGTTATTAAAAATGAATAAAAAATTTTCGTCCTCCCGTACAAAATCCGTATGAGAAGACAGATTTTTATTTTAGTTTTTCGTTATTTTTTTATGGAAAGTAGTTCAGTATCATGGAATGAACTTGCTCCATAAATTTGGCTGGTGAATTAAAAGTCAGCCTGTACATGCAAGCTACAGTCAGGTTTTGAGATTCCTGACCAGACCTTCTAATCTCTCATCATCATCATCATATCAGCCACAGGAAGTCCACTGCTGGGCATAGGCCTCCCCCAAGGATTTCCAAAACGACCGATCGTAAGCGGCCTGCATTCAGCGTTTTCCTGCAACCTTGCTCAGGTCATCTGACCACCTAGCAGGTGGGTGTCCTACGCTGCGCTTGCCGGTACGCGGTCGCCATTCGAGAACCTTTCTGTCCCATCGGCCATCGGTTCTTCGCGCTATGTGCCCCGCCCACTGCCACTTCAATGAGCTAATCCGCTGGGCTATGTCTGTGACCTTAGTTCTTCTACGAATCTCCTCATTTCTGATTCGATCACGTAAAGAAAAACCTAGCATAGCCCTCTCCATAGCCTGCTGAGCGACCTTGAGCCTTCTTATGAGACCCATAGTAAGGGACCACGTTTCAGAGCCATAAGTCATCACTGGTAACACACATTGATTGAGCACTTTCGTCTTGAGGCACTGGGGTATTTTGGACGAGAAGACACTGCGTAACTTCCCGAACGCTGCCCAGCCGAGTCGGATTCGTCGAAAGACCTCTTCCTCGAAGCTGGAACTTCCTGCCTGGATCAATTGACCCAGGTAGATATACTGGTCTACAACTTCGAGGGTGGAGCTCCCAACAGAAACAGGTAAAGGCGTTACGTGCATATTCGACATGACCTTCGTCTTGTCAATGTTCATTTTCAGGCCAACCTGTTGGGAAACTCGATTTAGGTCTTCAAGCATCGTACTTAAGTCCTCCATCGATTCTGCCATGACAACGATATCGTCGGCAAATCGAAGGTGAGTGATATACTCGCCATTGATGTTAATGCCCAGTCCTTTCCATTCTACTTGAAGGCATCTTCCAGAGCAGCGGTGAACAGTTTTGGAGATATGACATCTCCCTGTCTCACGCCTCTTTGCAATGGAATAGCCTTCGTACTGAGCTCCTGTACTCGGACCGACATAGTGGCTTTGTTGTATAAACACCTCGATATACCGATAGTCAATACGGCACCGCTGGAGAGACTGAAGCACGGCCCATGTTTCGATCGAATCGAAGGCTTTCTCATAGTCCACGAACCCCAAGCATAACGGCTGGTTATACTCCCTCGTCTTCTCTATAACCTGCCGCAGCGTATGGATGTGGTTCATGGTACTATAGCCTTTTCGGAACCCGGCTTGTTCGGGAGGTTGGAAGGCATCAAATCTGTTAGCGAGACGGTTCGTGATGACTCTCGAAAACAACTTATAGACATGGCTCAGAAGTGTGATGGGCCTATAGTTCTTCAAGAGAGTGTTATCACCCTTTTTGAAGAACAGAACCACCACACCCCCGTTCCACGCCTCTGGCGTCACTCCCTCGAGTAGAACGGAATTAAAGAGCCTTTGAAGGACTTTCAGTACCGGCGTTCCGCCCGCTTTCAAAAGCTCTGCTGTGATTCCGTCCTCGCCCGGCGCCTTGTTGTTTTTAAGCTGTTTGAGAGCCATCCTAATCTCGTACAGACTGATGTCCGGGATATCTTCGGTATGGTGTCGGGTTAACTTGGCTCTTGGATCTTTTGCCGTATTTATGTTAGGTTTTGCAACGGATGTATATAACTGCCCATAGAACCTCTCGATCTCTTCCAGAACCCCCTCCCCCGTCGACACAACGTTTCCGCCCTCCGTCTTCAGCTTAGTCAATCGGCTCTGCCCAGTAGACATAGCCCTTGCAAACACTTTGGAACCTTTGTTTTGTTCTATCGTCTCCTTAATACATTTAGTATTAAAGGAGCGAATGTCGTGTCGCAAGGACTTTTGAATTTGTCGGTTAAGCTTTCGATATGACTTAGCGTCTTCGGAGGTTTGCAGCGGCATGGATCGTCGCTGTGTCATAAGGTCTAGGGTCTGAGCAGAGATTTTTTGAGGTTTACTTTTAGGACGGGACTTAAAGAACTTAGATCCCACTGCTTGAACAGTTTCTATAAACCCGTTGCTTATCTCGTCCACTGAAATGCAATCCTGGAGAAGTTC
Source organism: Acrobasis repandana (assembly GCA_963576875.1). Taxonomy (NCBI): domain Eukaryota; kingdom Metazoa; phylum Arthropoda; class Insecta; order Lepidoptera; family Pyralidae; genus Acrobasis; species Acrobasis repandana. The sequence goes on along the minus strand of OY756223.1, from coordinate 10,120,226 downwards.
AAAGCGATTGGAGAGTTCAACTTAAAAGCTTTCGGGGTTTTGGATCTGGCTCAGTGATGGTCGGAGCGTAGACTTCATAAGCCTTGACCTTTCAAGTCGGAGGTCGATATTCAAGATGCCTCTTACAATTCGGTGATCGCTGCCGGTTTTAATCATATTGATCACGGAGACATCATTGAATATCTGCCTCTTCGCTGTCAGGAAGAAGTCTATCTCGTTCTTGACTGGGGGCTGGTTATTCTTACTAGGACCCATCCAGGTCCACTTCCTCTGTGGCGGCTTCTTGAAGAAAGAGTTCATCGCAAAGAGTCCCTCTTCCTCCAGAAAATCAGCCAGCCTGTGCCCCCTGTCATTGCGCTTACCATATCCAAATTGCCCCACCCTGATCTCTCCATCGCGTCCCTTCCCCAGTTTTGCGTTAAAGTCCCCCATAATAACCGTGAAATGGGTTTTGGAGGCGTGTATGGCTCTACTAATGTCCTCATACACTACCTCAACCTCCGCATCTGAGTGTGTTCCGGTCGGCATGTATACCTGTATGACCTTCAACGAGTATCTTTTGGATACTCTGAGTATCAGGTATATTACCCTGCTGGAAACACTGTCGATGGTCACTACGTTATTTATGAGGGACCTGTGAACGAGAAACCCGACACCATGCTGGGACTTCTTTTCGTCTCCCTCCCGGTGATAGAGTAGGTTACCGGACTCTAAGGTTGTCGAGCCCTCGCCCTCTCTTCGGACTTCAGACAACCCCACTATGTCCCACCGTAACCTACTCATCTCCTCTTCCACCTCAGTCAGTTTCTCGTCTGTCCTCAAAGTGCAGACGTTGTGTGTTACCAGGGCCAGTTTTCGCCGGTGGTGGTAGCCGGATCCCATCCGGGGATTCTTAGCACCCCCTGCCCTGCCGTTACCATGACCGCTACCGGAGTCAGGAATAGCAGGGCTGCCGGGTACTGGGGGCCTGGTCGCATTTTGTACCTTCATAGAGGGGTTTTGCCATACTCGCCACGCTTGGCAGGCGGGTTGGCGAGCGCAGTGGGGGGTCACTATCGCACTTCCGACGCTGCTGCCCATCGGAAGTCTGTTCATGTGCAGTGACGGAACTCTCCTTTAGTCGCCTCTTACGACATCCACAGGAAGACTTGGAGTGGTCCTATTCTACTCTGCCGGGAACCACGCGGCAGAGTAGAACAGAATAGAATTCTAATCTCTATCTATACTATATTTTCTTTTTCCGTGCCAAAATATTTGTGTGAACATTTCAATTTACACCAAAGTAATAAAGCCTTTAAACTATTTCCTAATATTTTAATATTATACTCGTATCAGGAGGAAGAGAAACATCAAGATTAAGTAGAAAGCCTATTCAAGCATCTTGATACCTTATTGCAACCTTAGACCTAATATGAAAAAAAAGACTTATTTTTCTAGTATAGGCCTTGTCCTTGTATTGTCCCGATTCTTTATAGTTTCAATGTTATAATGACACACACACACACACACACACACACTGGTAAAGCCAGTGGCCTAGATTGGCCGCTTATACAAATACACATACGAAAAACATAATGGACATAAATTGATAAAATAGCTATGTGGAATAGAGGGAACCCTGTTGTATATCAAAATATATCGAAGTAAGTCAATGTAGAGTAAGAAACTATAGACTCTAATATATTATGTTATTTCGTTTTATATCAACAACTTATACATATACACACACTATCATGTATTTATTCCTAATGGGGCAGACTGAGCATTTTGGGTCTTGCGGCTCTAAGCAGACAGAGCGACGTGATGATGAGCAAGAAGGTGAAAGAGGGAATAAAAATAGTAATGGGTTGCAAGCCGCATCGCCTAAATATATAATATGATTCGATTATATAATATGATTCTCATTTTCGCCTACATATCTTTACCAACATTCTAAGATTTTTCCCACAGACCAGCATGGAAGAAACTACTACATAATAATCAACTACTACGATATAAGTAATAATGGTCTGTATATATACGCTTTTTATGCGACTTTTTTACTCGTATTAGTATGAATAACAGACATCCTGTCATTAGCTGCTGATAAGTTACCGAGTCACTCTACACCAGTTTTTCTTCCCACGCACTTTCACTGAGTTATGTTACTATCCTTGCTCTAATTTCACACCCTCACAATCTGTTTCATTAATTTCATTATAGACTAGCGGCCCTCCCTGCGGGTTATACAGGGTGACTTTTTAAACACAAGCGAAATTTTTGGAGCAAGTTCAGTCCACGATACTTAACTACTTTCTATAAAAAAAGTTATTAAAAATCGATAAAAAAATTTCCATACAAAATCCGTTTGGCTGAGCGCTGATTTGTATGGGAAGGCGAATTTTTATTTTAGTTTTTCGTTAATTGTTTTTATAGAAAGTAGTTCAGTATCATGGACTGGACTTGCTCCAAAAATTTGGCTGGTGGTTAAAAAGTCAGCCTGTATGTAAATACCTATGTACGAGTATTATACATATACGCTTTCTTCTTGAATCACTCTATTAATAAAAACTGTATTAAAATCCGTTGCGTACTAGTAGAACTCGAAGTAAGTATTTTTAATACACACGTTATCTATATATAAGTAAACATTAACTTATGAATTAATTAGGTACTTTACGACATTAATTACAATTTTCGCATTGCAATTACTTAATAACAATCGAAATACTACCTGTTCTTTATTGTTAATATTACTAATATGTATGATAATTATGAGCTTTACAAGAACCTACTTCGTAAAAATACCTATCGTAATTATTACATTGAAAGTAAAAAGGTGTTTTACTTCCGTAATTCAAGGCGACATTGGAATGGAGTGGTGATGAAGTAATAACTGGTTTTCGCATGAAATGGAGCATTCCTGATCTAAATTACTGCTAGCAAAAAGCTACTTTAACAACTTTATTGAACATACATAATATCGAAGTTATTCATCATTAATTCATTATATTCAAGGAAAAATCACACTGATTGAACTGGCCACAAAGTAAGTTTTAAACTTGTATTATGGGATACTAACTCAACGATACAATATTTTATAATGTATACATATATAAATAAACGCTCAAGAGTACAGTTTGAAAAATAACATTTTCCATCTTGCCCTGGCTGGGGATCTAACCCAGGAGTGGCGGAATAGCGTTATAACCATTACGCCACGGTGGTCATAGGACGGCTGGAGGGCAGGCCTTTGCCCAACAATTGGACAAAAATAGGCTAGCAAAAAAATAGGACGGCAAACGAACAAATGGGTCACCTGATGATAAGTGATCACCGCTGCTCATGGACAACTGCAACACCAGGGGTGTAACAAGAGCGTTACCGGCCTTTCGGGGCCCTCCCCAGAGGTGGTATAATCGAAATATTACTCAACGTACCTTTGTACATCCGCTTATTTAGTGACTAATTATAAATTATATTGTTTACAATCTTACGGGCGTCAGTAAATTTTTTTTGGACGCATATGTAAGTAATTTTTTAATTGTTTTCATTTATTAAAGTAGGGGTAGGCCGTGTAGCTATCGATCCATACTTACCATAAAATTAAGCCCCCTGTCTGCATGCGGTAAACTCGGAAACTAACTTCTATTATAATGCAGTTTTCGCTAACATACTTATACAGCATTTTCTCAGAAATGTTTACATATCTAAAACATACTCATGCGAATGCATCTTATTTAGAATCTCTAATCTTAATTATATGTGCGTATAAATACAGACCTGTGCAATAATAATTATATACACATTATTGAGATTAAATACATACTTTTTTTTACTTACTATCATTTAATTCAAGGCTAGCAAAATTAAATTGCAAATTTTATAACTTCATAAGCATATTTAAGCAGTATATTTTTACGACTCTATCAGCAATTGTTTACTGCAACTTAAATACTGAATAAAAATTGCATTATTTATGTTAATTAAGTTTAAAATGCATTAATATATCTACTACTTATTCCTTAATTGGTAAAGTATAACTTTCTTTCTGCTGTACATAAACTCGCGGAACGTTCAAATAAGCTGGCATAGTAATTCTAGCTGACCCGGCGAACTTCGTTTCGCCCTTTCCCGTTCCCTTTTTCATAATTTCTCACCGTTTAAACCTTCCCTGGACTTTCATGAATATTTCAAGACCAAAATTATCCAAATCGGTTCAGCCGTTCTCGAGTTTTAAGCAGACTAACGAACAGCAATTCATTTTTATTTATATAGATAAGCATATTTAAGCAGTATATTTTTACGACTCTATCAGCAATTGTTTACTGCAACTTAAATACTGAATAAAAATTGCATTATTTATGTTAATTAAGTTTAAAATGCATTAATATATCTACTACTTATTCCTTAATTGGTAAAGTATAACTTTCTTTCTGCTGTACATAAACTCGCGGAACGTTCAAATAAGCTGGCATAGTAATTTAGTGTCTAGTTTTATCCGGAACATTGTTTTACGGAAGTTTACCATTATTTGTTACGAAAGGCAACCGATTAAATATCTAACTATATTCCATAGTTGCGTGAAGCTCTCATAAGAGTTATCTAGTATACCTAATTGTTTATTTCATTTTATTTATTTTATTTTATTTGGAAGACCAACAACAATTATAATTTACATAGAAAACTTAATATATACAGAAAGTCCATTACAGGTCCTCACTGATAGATAACATTGTATTTTAAAAAAAAGATTATGATCTCTCAACAAAGACATTAACATCCGCATATTCAGTAGGTACTTAAAATGTAACTAATATCTAATAGTTAATGATAAAACTTGTAAGCAAATATTAAACTAAATTGAATCGCATTCAATATTGTCAATCGTCAATTGCATCGCTTGGGAAGAAGAAATCAGTAAGAAGGCGTCTCAGTCTTGGTATACTTGTTAATTTAGTAAAAATAAATTAGCCGTGTGGTTTCCGACAGAGTAGAATAGGATCACTCCAAATCTTCCTGTGGATGTCGTAGAAGTAGTGATATATCGTTCTCGTTCCCCAGATTTCTGGGAACGTTCCCGGGAATGTTCCCAAAAATGGAAATTTCAGGGAAAGTTGTAATTTTATTTATCAGACATTTTTTATCACTGTAAATATATTGTATGTTCTAACGTAAATGTATCACTTGATATGGTCATAATACAAATAAATATATCCAATATTCCGTAACATTCCCTAGAAATACAGGAACGTTCCCCGGGAACGTTCCCAAATTCCCCGGGAACGTTCCCGGGAACGGCACATCACTACGTAGAAGGTAACTTCGGAAACACAAGCTAAACAAAGCTTGTAAACATAAATGAAACCTCTCCAACCCCTCTGGCCAGCGTAGAGAGTGTAGGCCAAATCCTCTGGCTACTGTGGCTGATCGCTCTGATAGTACAGAGAGAGTCGTGCAGGTCGTGCTCCTGTAGTGGAGACTAAAAAAGACCCGATGATGGATGATGAGTAAAAATAAATGTGTGTATGTATTTCTTACCCAAGTACGAAATACTTATACCTTAGGATCTGCAACGGGACAGTGTTCGAAGTTAAATTTGTTTTAGAATTTAGGCTTTCAATGCAGTATAAATAGTATTGAGGCTAGAAGGCTAAAAAAAAATATTGGAAGGACAAAGTAACAAACGTAGAGGCCTTAAATAGAGTAGGTGAAAACATACTCGAGGTCATCGGAAATAGGCGAGTCAATATGTTGGGACACTTGATACGGCATGACAATTTTATGCGAATAATACTAAAAGGCAAAATAGAAGGAAGGGGAATGCCCAGGCACAGCTATATGAAGAAAGTCAAGGAAAAGGTGATAGCAGTGTCATATCAAGATGTCAAGAGGTTGGCGGAAAATAGAAAAGAATGGAAAAACTCCACCGACAACAGCGCCGCCTTAAATTTTGATGATGATGAGTAGATATTAATATTGTGTATTATAATAAAAAGTACCCTATAATACAGATACCTACATTAATTTGTCATCTATTCCTAAAAGTCAAATTCATGCGAGATATTTTGAGCTTGTGAGACGTTTCGTAGCCTATTTACGATTCCAGAAGACATATGTACCCTAATACTTAAATTATAGTAGGTAGGTATTATGAAATTAAATAATTCTTGCCTTATGTCAAGGAAAGCCGAGTTAAAAAGTCTTGATGTAATAAGATAAAAATAATTTGTAAACAACAATTTCACAATATAACCTACGTACTTGGCAATACAAAACATGAGTGTGGGGCGTGGGGCGGCGTACGTAGGCCCGGCGCGTTGAAGTCTTTTGCAAGGTGCTACGGTTGCTATTGAATAATAGCCGCGTGGGCAAAAAACGGCCGATTAACCCAGTGCATTAGCGAATCATCACATAACCACATGCATTAAAAGATTGACGTGACTTTGACGTACGTAATTGATAAAATTGCTTAATTAACCACGCCTCAATCTCGCCTCACAATAGCAAATTATTTGTAGTTTTTAAATGCATAAATATAGCTTGTTTTTTCATCCTGATGGGATAAACAGAGCCTAAAAACAGAGTCACAAAATCAAAAACATATATTGAGAAAATTATAATAATACGATTAATGGATTGATGTATATCCAAACACTTAAAGCTCAAAAAGAAGCCTAAAAAGGAACTTATCTTAAATTAAGCTGCAGTTTTATCAAATTTGTCTTCGAATATTTCATCATTCGAATTTCTCAGACAAATTCTAAGAAACCAATTTTTTTAACCTTAGTAGGAACGTGATCGTGATGTATTCAAATGTCTTTCTGTCATGCAGCCGCGGTTATAGATGATACAGCCTAGATCTTTATCAAAAACTCATTGTATTGTAAAATTTATTTTTTAACAGATCTGTATCTACACATATTACATGTTTATTAATTTCGCGAAAATCTTCATACTAAAATTAAATGTTTAAAACCATAGCTACGAGTAGTTGCCAGTATTATAATATTCGAATTCAGGGTAACATACGCCGCACCGGTACTAACAGTGGTGCATTTTTCTCGCATGCCAACCTTGGCCGCTCGTGAGACAAGTCTCAGTGCACTGAACTAAAGTTGATAACCTTTCGACACACAAAAAATGTGCCCTTTTTAATTCATAATGCGGAACTAATTGTTAAGAACGCGTGTTTGGCAAACTTGTCGTATTAACTAGACGATTACGTAAACATGCAACTCTGACAAATACTTTGTTGGTTACGCTACTGCCCTGTTATTAAACAGGCTTAGCCAGAGATAGGTATTATACGGGTACTAGTACAGTCAATCATAAAATCGAATATTATTGTTTCACTAAAAATGGTAAATAAAATATAATTGATAATATCGCGGGGCACATTTAGTTTAGATCAGCCTTCAATCTATAATGCAACTAGATATCGGGTCGGCGCAAAAAATTGTTTGTTTGTTTAGTTCAGTCAAGGAGAAAAACACTTTATACGTAATGTAATAAGGTTGACTTCACAGTGAATGTGGTTTGATATTCAAGTGGACTGAATTTTGCTATTAGTGTTATCTAGTTGTATTGTCGATCGAAGAAAAAAGCACAGGACAGAGAATGGTGTATAAAGAAGAATCAAAAAGGCAGATATATTTATTCAAAAGCTAGGCCTTCCTACTGCTAATCATAACCTTATCATAATGCATGACGTCATTATACGTATATTTAAATTATTTATTATTTTAAACAAAAGAGCTACAAGCATTTTAACAAAGAGTTGAGAAGAAGCGCCGAAAGAAACCCTCAAAAGAAGTCCCATGCTCAACAGCAGACGGAAAAAGGCAATTATATGATGATACAACAAACTTGGCGTCCGTGTGATTATTGAATCATAGCTATTCACTACAAGATATACATTTAAAAAATTAAAACCCGACTACGGGGAAATTCTTACTAAAAAGTATGAATTATCCAATTAATGCAAGGTCGGCAGCCATTTACGGCTAACAATGTATATATTTTTAAAATGTGTAAGACTTTTTATTTGATACGACTCGATATCGAACCGTTCGGTTTGAGGATCATTTCATCTTCATTTATTTGTATGTAAATTTATCATATTTATTTCATACATACATAATGTAAACTGTGTCACCTGGACCGTAATGAGGTATAAATTGATATCTTATTTGTTAAAATCGGATCAGCGGTTCAGATGCTATGGCAGAACACACATAAATATCCATATACTTAGTTAAATAGGCTATTAAAATTACCCCTCTTGGCTTTGCCGTAGTCGGGTAATAAAGTTATTATACCCTTCCTTTGCCATAGTCGGGTAATGAATTGGAAGTACCGATCCCCTAAAGAAGTAGGACTGGTCATGGAGAAGAAATGAACATGGTACAATTTAAGAATGTCTAGTCTGTCTGTTGTGTACTCTAATCTGTTACTATGATTTGAACTATTTTATCGTTGAGTGTACATTTCATCGGTTGTAATGCGCCCGTTCACTGCAAAAAGGTTTGCAAAGACTGGACCGGTCCTATGTGGTGGAATTCCTTATCAAATGTATAATTAATCTGTGGGAACGAAATAACTTTCATGGCGAACTTTATTGCTCCCTGTTGAGTTACGAATATTTAGTGCAATTTTATGTTATTGCCTGTTTTTAACCCCCGATTAAAAAGAGGTGTGTCTGAGTGTTTATCATATCTGCTAAGCAAATAGACCAATTTCGATGTGTATTTTAAATAAAAAGCCTAGTCTGTCAAGATGGTTCTTAGCTATGTTTGATGAAAATCGGTTCTACCGTTCAAAAGTTATTAGGGGTGAACGCTTGAAAGTCAGGGGGATTTTAAATTTGTCTGGCAAATATACTTGCAGCAGCAATATCAATTGTATCTAGGTACTTTTTATTTAACTTAATGAATTCAGTTAATTTTACCTTTTTTTTTAGTTTTATACATCTTATCCCAAGTATTATATATTTTACTAGAAATCCTGTTGCTATATATTACAATGTAAAAGATAGGAAGTTTTAATGTTTGAAAACAAAAATTGACTGGAACTTGGCTCACAGGCACGCCACGTGACTCAACGCAAATAATAGTAATCATTCAGTAATTATTTTAGGTTAACAAGAGCATTGAGTTATCAGAGACAGTAAAATATTATTAACGTATGTCAGTATTCGGTATAGTACGAGTACATTGAAATACAAGTGTGAGCTATTTCAGTATAGTGGGCAGTGGCCGGCAACGTAAGGCAAATTATGCTATCTGCTCAACTGGTCTAACTTTCACAATCTAGTGTCCTTACTTGGTGATTTGCATATTTTTTTCACCATTATTTCTATGCAAGGTTTCTACCAACTAGAGCAGTAAATATCTCTAGAATATTTTATTGTGTGGGTATTCTAACGAATTCACAAATTAGTTCCAATATCAGATTGCTACAGTTTTGAATTTGATTTGACTATTATTAATTGTATATTCACTTTTGCTTGACAATTAACATATTAATAACACTAAATAATGAATAATAGTTTATAATTATTGGTATAATAAATAAGCTTTCTAATTTAAATTCCTAAAAAATACATATGATACACAAATACCAAAATCGCCACAAAAATAATAAAAAGAATTATCATTATCACAGTCCATCATTCACAAATAGGGGTTGATGAAAAGGCACTAGTGTAATGTAATCGCCCTTGAGGGCATGTCACTGATACTCACCAGTAGAGTACGCATGTTGCCCGCACGTCACTGGCACGTCGCGAACAAACAACAAATAAAGGAAACACCTCCCGCGCAAGCTTTATGTGGCTGCCCACTCTCGCCCTGCACCAGACGCGACTGCCATACCTGAGTGCAAGGTGACCGACTACGAACGTATGCCATGCCACTTCCAAACCCCCTAAATTGTACTACTACGCAAATCGGCTGCACTAACCGCGAAAATACCGCTAAACGAACTATCATTAATTGAAATTCGATTGTTATACGAGTATTCTGGATGGCGTCTTCCTTTATGGTTTATGATTTTATGCTAAAGAAGCATTTATATTTTGAATTCGTAGCATCTTTTATGTACCGCTTAAATAAAGATAAGTTATCCAATCCTATTGCAGTGGAGATGTTATACTGTTCCGCTATTTTTAACGCCCGAAAAAAAGGGGGTGGTATAAGTTTGACGCTAATATCTATTGGTATGTCTGCCTGTTTGTGGTATCGTGACGCTCGAACAGATGGACTGATTTTGATGCGGCTTTTTACGTGAAAGCAAGTTCCCTCGTTGGTTCCTCCGGTGGTTCTAAGCTATGTTTGGGTTCTAGCAAGTTTTTGTTCTAGGGTACAGCCGTTTAAAAGTTATTGGGGGTTAACGCTTAAAAGTCAGGGCTTTCTCTAGCAAATAATAGATGGCACTACGGATATCAAGTCGTATCGGTAGTTCCGCTACTTATCACTAGATGGCGTTCTTGACAGTCGGGGGTTTTTTAATTTGCTTAGCAAATAAACTTGTTAAAACATGTGCTATGAGCACATGTTTGATGTAGTTTGGTAGTTTGGTAGTTTGAATATGTCACACATTAGGTCCAGGGTGTACCCTGATCAGCACGAAAGTCAACGGCTTATCAACCTACTACAAAACGACTACAGCTACAAGTCCAGGATACTCAATAAAATTACACCATAGCCGTCCGATACTCGGTAGCGTCGTCCTTTTTGAATGACAAAGCAAATTAGACTACATCATAATTTTGTAGCGCTTATTGTTGCTTGACACTGCAACGTGGGCACGTAGCTACGTAAGCATGTCGTGTCATTTTTAGAGTATAGGTCCTGGTTTTAAAGCTATTAATAATATCATTTTTTGGATTTAATCGAGTTATACTGGTAAAGTAAAAAGTACCGCTTTTTTATTAACTTTTTACTTTGCCAGAGAAATCTTTTATAATAAGGTGCACTTTTTCATGTTGATACTACTTTGCTCTTGTCAAACTCAGAAACTTGTCCTTACTGGCAGTGCTATTTGAATCGAAATAACTCGAGATTGTTGTCGTACATCCCATAGTGGGTTGGGCTTCATACAGAGTATCTCGGCCTTGAGCCAACTGCATCTAGTTGACCTGCATCTCCTTCATATAAATAGTAGTTGAATCTTAATAGTAGCCAATGACTTCTTTATCGTTGGCTTCAACTACAAAAATTTAACACATTCGCGTGCTGTAAATGAAAATTGAAGAAGAGAGTCGAGCTAAAATTACCTGAGATAAATGGCTAGACAAATAGAAATAGTTGTCTGTGGTCCTATTTAAAGTAACCCAACAATATTGTCATTTAATGGGATTTGCATAGCTCCAGCAGAAGACGTCATGCGGTTGAAATAATGATGATCATTGTAGTGTTTCTGGCGGTTTTTGTCTGTGGTAGAGCCACGCTACCGGCAAAACTCAGTTTTGCTAGTAGCATGAATTGGCCGGCTCGTCCGGGGAAGTACAACACTCTCACAGAAAATCGACGTCTGAGTAGTAGCTTCACCGCTTCTATGCTTCGTTCGGTGAGTGAGAGAGCCGGAGACTTATATTTTTTTACCTCTATCACCCCCTAACCGGTGAGGGTCCTTCGTGATCTTATTAAATTTGTATAGGGAAAAGGATTAAGGTCTTTATATTCACCAAGGAACGTAATACTTTGTCATTTGTAAAGCTTCCCTCACAACATAGATAGAGCGTCCCAAAGATTTTCCGGACGTGGTCGTTTTGGGCTGATGATTTATCTTTTATCTAAACATCAGAAAGTTATAAGATTTGTGTGCTAGATAATTTTTAAATTCTCAACAAATCTATTTACCAAATCAGTGATACATATACTGGCATAATTAAATCAAGATATGTATGAAACCTGATCCCGGCTCCATTGAATTCACAAGGGCAAGGGGCGTGACGTAACATCCGATCCTCCACACCTCGCCTGGGTATTGTATCTTTCGATTTGTAATTCAATCGAAATGCTCGCAGCATGCTATACGACTTGTGAGGCAATAGCTTTGTTACATTTCGTTTAAAGCCTTCGCTCGGTGATATAACATCTGTATTGATATAGTTTCGTAGATTAATGAGCTATTTAATAATAGGTATCTATTTATACGGCGCGTTTGTTTAATCACTATACAATATAATACAGTATATTGCGGCGCTGATTCTGTTATAAAATGTGTGGAAATTCTTGAGATCAGGATATTGTATACTTTTTTAACCCTTTAACCGCAAACGTCAGATTAATCCGACAAATATTTTCGTGCCCATTTCGCGAGCGTCGGATTTATTCGACCAAAAACTATGGATATTCACAATTCCTCGCGCTGGGAGCACGACAACTGACTCGCGGTAAAAGGGTTAAAAGCTCGTAGTGAATATCTAACATATGTCCTTCAAAAGGGGAACCTTTGCTCAGCAGTGGGCGATATGGGATGAATATGGTGATGATTAACCGAATTAGGTAATCGATTTTAACGACAAGCTGCACTTGCTAAGTACATATAAAATGCACAACCTTACGCCACCAGCATTAGCAAACTGTAATTAAAAGTCTTTTCAAACTGATCGTCACCTACTTTTACACAATTCGGGAGTTCGTGGCGAACAAAACCGTCATTAGCAGAATACGTTTTGTAAATATAAATGTGGTCTAGTTTGTGTTGCAGGATAATGCATTTGGGTGTTACGTATTCATGTACGTAGTCTGGTCACGCAGAGCAGAGCGCAAATGCAGGAAAGTATAGCACAGCAGCATCACAAGTAGTGAGAGTGTATACGGTTTATAATAGTTCATTCCCCGCGTCCGACATCGCTGGAAATTGGAAACAGTCGATCGATTTTAGCTTTCTTTGTAACTTCTAAACTACAGACTGACTAAATTTTATGTTTGGTGACTAATTTAATTTTTAATTAAATCTTGCTAAGGTCAGAATTTAAATCGGTGATGGTGTCCACGCCTGAAAGTGTCACACCTACCCAAATGCATTTTTTGCCTGATTAGATTACTCTCAACGGGACTGACTCCATGGTGTTTCCATGTAGAAATATTCTTGTTGTAAATTTTATAGGATCTAGGAAAGTGCAGTTGTTTAAAACTTTCAACATCATTTATTATAGTTAATTGCTTCTTCTTCATCCAAGCGCAGTCCTGGTTGCATCCTCAGTTGTACTGAGGGAGCCCAAGGTGTGCTTTTCCGCTCTCTCTTCGTCAAATATAACATGCATGTCAATGGTGATCCAAGAATGCCAAAGCCCTTGCGACGTGGACAAGAAATAGCTAAAAAAGTCTAATTGATTTAGCCTCCGCCTGACGTTGGCCCTCCTTGGAAATGCAGTTGTAGCACGAGATGTTTGTGCTTAGTTCTTTACTCGCTTCTAGCGATATCCACATGAGTGGTCCTATTCTAAGCCGGAAGCCACACACTCAGTTCATCATCATCATCATCAGGTCTTTTTAGTCTCCACTGCAGGAGTATGGCAGGAGCTCGACCCTCTCTGTACTACCAGAGCCATATATAACAAGAGCAGTCAGATGATTTGGCCTACACTCTCCACGCTGGCCAGATGGGTTAGCGAGGTCTCATTGATGTTTATAAGCTTTGTTTAGCTTGTATTTCCTAGTCGCCTTCTACGACATCCACGGGAAGATACATTCAGTTAGCAATAGTAAATAGCTTCTTACAGTCATAATATAATATACAATGTCATGCAGACAGCAGCCAAATCCCAGTACTAGTGCCTTAGTTACCACGCTCGCCAGGACGCGGCGGGGAAACCGCCGTTACGCGCCCTGTATCGCCTTTTCTATGGCTCGTTTCTGATTCGACACGTACTCTATTTGTCACCACAATAGGAACGTTTCGGGGTCATATTCATACATGCTAAATGCTACTGTTTATGAATGTATTGATGTCAGCAGTGTTAGAGGTTAACGACCACGAAACTATCATTAAAGGACTGACCAGTAAACGAACCTTGGAACTTAATGCATTTCCGAGTCACGAGAACAACTCTAAGACGGAGGATGGAAATCGAAAATTACTTCGTGCTATTTGCAGTTCGTAGATCGGTCAATACTTAATATCTCCTTATACGAAAATTAAGTGTTTCCTTACGAAGACAACCACAATTTTTTATACTTACTAAATGTTTATTTTTCATAGATATCGCTATTTCCTTCATTGCGCCGTGTGGTTCCAAGTTAAAATAGGACCGCTCCATCTCTTCCTATGGATGTCGTAAGAGGCGACTAAAGGACTAAGCACTAACATCTCGTGCTATAATTGCATTCCTAAGGAGGGTTTACGTCGGGCGGCGGCCGGTTATAAAACTTTTCGCACAAATACATTCCCAAAGAGGGTTGACGTCGGGCGCGCGGCCGGTTGTTAACTATAGCCAAATCATTTAAACTGTTCCAGCTATTTCCTCTCCATTTCGCAAGGCTTTTTGCATCCTTGGGTGACCATTGACATGCATGTTATATTTGGAGAAGAAAAAGCGGGAAAGCGCACCCCGGGCTCCGAAGTAGCACAGCTGAGGATGCAACTGGGAATGCGCTTACACGAAGAAGAAGATAGCTATTTCCTTCACTTCTACCAGACGCAAAGATACATGTAACTATCTACCATTAGAAAAGTAATACCCACAGCCACACATTCTTCCAAAATTTTGCATTTCTATTGCATAGATTTAAGATAATGTCATATGAGGATTTAGCAGCCCAACAACTGATTTGTGGTTTATGGGGTTAAGTAAGTATTTTTACTCATCTTTTCTCAAAAGGAAACTAGCCTCCATACCAATCATCATTATTGTGGTTACTTGAAAATTTAAGTAGGGCGTTAAAATGTGTCTTTTGAATTGTTGACGTATGGAGTATCAGCAGGCTAGTCACGTAGAGGCGGCGGCGTCACCGTTACCGACATTTTGTAATGATGGCCGAGGGAATGCACTGCCCTAGCCGTGACTGCGAGGAGTCAACGTCCTGCTTTAATTCGTATGGACGCTTTCGGTTCCAAATTAGAACACGAAGCGCGCGGACATGAGCAATTTTCCAAGTATCCAGTTATTCAAAAGTCTCGGTATGAGGTATGAATACATTTTTTTTTATTAGAGATTTGAGTGCGTTTGACCTCCATCTAGCCTGATGGGAAGCTAAGATGAGGTCTAAGGTGTAACACGCAGACTCAAAAAATGCCTATTCACTCTTGCCGTGAAAATCCCTAAATCATATGTATGGGGAAACATCAACGCTGGGAGGGAATTCCACACCTTAGCGGTTCGCACAATGAAGGAGGAGGCGAATCGAGAGGTATGATACATAATTTTTACATCTTTTTACAGATAAAGTAACTAAAACTTGGTCTCTTGGTCTGTTTGTATTGCCTAGCAAGCTTTACAAGTCTACCTACTATTGATGGAAACTTACTTCTACTTACACGGTAGCGCAGCGACCCAAAGTGGATCTTGGCCTCCGACACTAGATGGCGCCAATTCATGTGGTCTTGTAAGCGTTCAGGTCTTTCTGCAGCTCATCGGCTCATCTACAGATGCACCTGGCACGCTCCAGGTACACCTGGAATGACTAACAGTTCGACGGCTAGTCGGTCGCCCCAAGTAGGCTCTCTTCACCGCTCGATCCTCTCCAATTAATAATAGCTGCTTTCGTTTCACCGATGATATTTGATTCAGCCACTAGACCTTTAATCTCCTTGTCCCTTCTAATTCTCCAGCTTCCATCTTCCTTTTGCGCTGTTCCCAGCATCTTACGGAGGATTTTCCTCTCCGTTACTAGCACCTTGTACCTTGTTCTCTTTCTTTAAGGTTAGAGTCCAAGCTTCACAATCTTCACTTCAAAATCGCTTCGATACCAGTTTTGTACAATCGTATCTTGGTTTTTCTGCGTAATAGCTTGGACACTAGGACTATGTGGAGAGCGGCTGTAGGGACATTCGAAGGCGTTGTGGATCTGAATATCAATCTCCTCTTTCTTTGGTTGGTATCTGTCACGATGCAGCGTAGGTATTTGAATTTGCTGACACCACCATAGACTGTCTATTGTCAATTGGTGGAAAACTGGAATAAAATTAGAAATTATGATAAGTCCATTCCACCGCTTTACGATTATTGTTTTCATACGGAGTCTACTGGACTAATTTAAATGATTAATTAGAAAAGTATGTCATGTCTGATGTTTTTATTTGTATTTAGAAAGTGTGTTTTGGTGAATTGAAATTGATGAAAAAGAGATATTGAAGTCGCTTTTTTGTTTAAAATTATTTAAAGTAAAATACGTGGTAACAACAGAGTGGTGACCAGCAATAAAAAAAAATTGAAAATGTAAATGAACATGTTAAAACAATGTCATTTACTTTATACTTGAAAAATTCAGACGCAAATGTGTTACACGTGGTCCGAATAGCTCCTAATCGTTTCAGAAACAATCCGTGCCATGTTAGTGTTAGACGAGTATTATGTGTTAGAATTAGATACATACTCTTAAAATACAACATATCAGTACAAAAATCAATAGGTATAAACAATAATACGTATGTAAGGTAATTAGACACAAAGGCCGGATTTTAATTTAAAAAAAAACCAGTAATTAAAAAAACATTTAATTAATATCCACCGCATTAACTCGCTTATTACAAATAAAATTAATACATGCATCTTGTTTTGGACATTTACAACAGATTTTCCTATCATTAGAAAAAAAATAAACCACGATTGCTAATAGCAATATTATAATTTGTAAGTACAAGCCTAAATTGCAGTAATGTATAGTTTTATAATAATAATATCTACCTTTATCTTATCTAATTTGCGCATTAGAAAAATAATGTGTTCTTTTTTAGGTAAGCTGGCAAAATTTAACTTAGTATGTAGTTTATAATCGAAAGGCAAAATAATAGGTTACAGGGCATGATATCGATTATAAGGTTCCTCAGATATAAAATATCAGAAAGCAATAAGTATTATGTATTAAATAAATTAAATAAATAGCACTCCAGATTTTATAAATTTTATTTGTTTACTTTAGATTCAGGCGCACGTCAACCCTTTTTGGAAGTCAAGTTTTTGCTTTTGGATCTGAAATCTAAATATTTTTTTAGTTCAGCCAAAAATATCTTTTTAATTCACATCCGTATTACGGGTGTATCAGGTAGATTATAAAAAAATATTGTACACATATTTATTCATTTCTCAGATTAGCAAATAATCACAGCGCATTTAAAATTTTCATGTCGTCACGATCTAGTAAGATTTTCACTAGACGATGACGTAAAATGCCGCCACTCCGAATCTCCTATGCGCTGTATCTTACTGAATTTTCACTACTCTCATAAACCGAAAAATATGGGTCCAATATTTTTGAGAGAATTTTGGAGACAGACTAAATAAAATAAAAATTCGGACCCAGTCCACATCCCTCTTATTTTGTGTGCTTCCGCATGTCTGCTGACCCCGCATTCACTGCAGTTGCAGTCTTGCAGTACTCCGTGCCGTGTACGTACACGGAGGGCCTGAATTTAGGGACTAATAGTAGCGGGTGCTGCACGAGGCATCGACAGTTTGTATAAACTCAGTAAGTAATTGGTCAAGAAGTATCTACATGAAGTAATAAAATAAAATATATTTTATTTAAATTTCCATTTACTTATTTGTGTAAATTTAATATTAAGAGCAATAACCAAAGACTTTTTTCGCCTTTTAAGATAGTTACACTATAAAAAAATATATTCAAATAGCATACGATAGAAATTTTAAATAGGTACTTGAACATTTAGGTACGAGTATATGACAGAAACCTGGTTTCCGGTTACAACTAACCTAACTTTTTAATTTAGTATTAACTTTAGAACATTTAGCGTTTGGTTAAATGCTCTTAGTTCTTAACATAACTTTTTACATACTTACACTTAAATGTTTTATTACAATGGTTGAAGGGTGGTTTCAACTTCCATGCATGAAGTTAACCCGTCCTGGTAGGTACTTCATATTATTAATAAATATTAAAACAGGTACAAATATACAAGTATTAACCTAAAAATTAGGTAAGTATTTACAAGGTATTTAAGATTAATACATGTGCTATTAAAATGCAATTAATTCATCCATACTTTGTATGAATTTGATCAACATTAAGCATACGCAATAAGTAAGTGGTACACAGTAATTTTTATACATAAAAATAAGTGAAAAGTAAGTTACATTACATAACCTTCCATTTCCTTTTGCTGTAGCTGGGTAAAAAAAATGTGATATTCAGGGGAATATTTTTAGATATCAAAGTTATACGTATATCACAAACTGATATGTCTACTCGTATCTGCCTAAAAGTTGTAGGCAACTTGTTAGGTACTTATATAAATACTATTTATGTACTAAAAAAATTAATAACGATAAAATTATTTCTTTTCTGCGAACCAGCCGCTCATTTTCACATTTCCCTAAATATCGTACGTATACTTACAAGTTTAGTTAAATACATAACGGTATCTATTTTACCTATATCTTACTATGTTATCTTATACACTTATCTACAATAGAGATTGTTCAATTTGTTCATGGTAGCTTTTAATAACATTTATATTTGTTTTGTAAGATTACTACCATAGCAATACAACTTTAACACAATGCCACTTTTCTGAAACATGAAAAGTTCGGAAAATCTCAGATTTCAGTATCTTATCTTACTTAGGTACTGATATAAAATAAAAGTAAAATTTAGTCTAAATAACTATTAAATTCGTAATGGTTCTCACTTTTCATTCATTCACTTATCACTATTATTGCCAGTTTTTTTTACCACTGTCTTCACTTTTGAACCACTAGTGCCCTCTGTCGTCTGTGATTGTGAACGTTCCGTTACAAGGTGAAGCATTGTCGAATGCAGGCCTGTAGGTAGATGCAAATAGAAAATTTATGATTAGTTATAAAATGGTGCCTGTTACAGTTTTCTCCTATGCATTTCTCAAATATTTTCTCTAAGCTTTTTCATTGTCAGGATCCAATGAAGATGTTGGAATAAACTTTGTTATTGTACCTACTCATTGTTGTGCTCAGGAATAATAACATGGCATAGGAGATGTGTGTAAATGTGCCATTTTCTTTTTATAAAGTTTGGAGCTAATTTTCTTTGATCTTTTCGTGTCACTATTTTGAATTTCAGAAGTCGGCGGGACAGATTAAGTATGTAAAAATATTTTTTGCTTGACGTAAACAATAGGGCGTAGATTTTTTTTCATAGGTATTTACTTACTCCCATATATCCAGGATGTCACAAAAACATGAGTAAATGCTCAGTAGCACTATTTTCGAAATGGGGAGTTATCAAACGAATGCCCTTTGTTACGAAATTGGCAAACTCATCAATTTTGTTACTGTTCAGTTCAAAAATATGGCCAGTGATATAACTTATAATAACTTACGTTACATTGCCTGGTACCGACTGAGGGGCTTTGTTCCCTGCCGTGTCTGGCAGCAGCAGCACTATACCACCACCGATTGCACTCAAAACAGCAATGGTCATCATCGGCAAGTGGACACTGAACGCCGTCTGGAATAAAATAGCATTTTTTCAGCTAAACCACATTTTTTACCACACAACCTTATTTTTGCTTAAAAAATGTAGGACGGTATGCAAGTCTATAATGTCGTCCGTAATAGTATTAGCCGTCGAAATATCAATAGGTATCTATTAAATCACTAACACAAGCCTAAAAGTTTCGGACTGTTATAAATTGATATTGGATACCCGTATTTTAAAACAGAGAAATCTAGAATAGAAATCTAGAATTCTAATATGGTTTGTGATTTTCGTGCACGTTTGCATTGCCATCGAGTTCAAAAATTTAACTCCTGCTCTGTAACACTGTATATTCCTATTATATAGGCCTTATGAAATCCTTGTAGGTGTATATATAAGGATTTCATATTATATGACAAAGTAAGAAAGAAGATTTTGATATATTGTTGCAAAAAAAATATTAGGTATCATCTATGGTAAAGTCTTGTCGGTGTGATTCGGTAAATTTGTATCAGTCTAGACTCTAGGTATTTAGTCAGATTTCTTTGGAATACAAATTAAATAAAACCTACCAGTCTCCATAAGTACGGTATTCCAATAAGCGCCAATCCTGCCGCAATCTGGCTGGCACCAACCCCAAGATTCCTTACAATAGTTGGGTAGAGTTCGGCGGTGAAGATAGGCAGCATCATGTTCGTAGAACCGATCGCGAACTTGCCGATAGTTAGACACAAGATCACAACCCAGTCCTCTTTTATAGACATTGTGAAGAGTTCGCTGGCAACGCAGGCTAATCCACACACCACCATACTAATAAACGTTGGTATGCGTCTCCCTGCTTTCAACAAAATCGGGATACTAATGGCTATTGCTGGAATTTCGACTACTGCTAAAATTATAGATGTGACGTGCAAATTTCCAAGGTTGAAATTCCCGATGTTCAACAAGAGTCCATAGTAAGCGATTGTCATCGAGAACCAAGCGATGAAGAGACACATCGTTCTCTTTCTTAGGTTTCCTTTAAAGAGGAACAGCACGCTTATGTCGGAATTGCCCGCTTCTGGTTTATTCGCCATGAGCATCTTATCTAAGTCCACTGGCACTTCTCGTTTATTGAATTTCGCTGCTTTCACTAAAATAGCTTTTGCCTCTTGTGTTCTTCCCATGCTTAGTAGCCATCTTGGAGATTCTGGGAAAACGAACCTGAAAAATACGAAATATTTTTAAGTTAGTAGGTAGGTTAGGTACATTCTAAAAATAACGAACTACTACTAGTAAATTTAACTAACTATAAATAATACCTAAAATTTCCGCGTTTCCTGTTACTTTTTTATCATAAGTTGCTTATTGTTCTACTAAGATAATAAAATAAAGTAAAATTAATAAACATTTTTAAATTATTTGATTTTGACTTGATTGAGATCGTTGACATTGCTATCTAGTTTGTTTTTCTCATAAGAGTGCCAAACTTAAACTAACAATAATCAAACTTACCACAGTACAAGAAGTAAACACCCAGGGATAGATACAGCCAGTTGTAGATCTCTCCAGTTAGGGAGTAGCAATGACAGAAGAGACACGATGACGTACGCCAGAGGCAACGGGAAGAAGTTGCAGACCCCAGCGATGGTCACCCACTTGCCTCCCACCAACTCCACAGATAGCACGAATGCGGCGTACACCACTGACACTGACACCAACCCCATTACCAGTCGCACAATAATGTATTGGATGAAGGAGCGAACCAGTAAAGCCAGGATGGCCAGTGCACTCTGAGCTATTGCCATTCCCATCAAGATACGCTTGCGACCAAATCTGAAACAAACAATGAGAAACTAGCCTCTAAATCTATACGTAGTTAAAGTTTTAATGGATGCATGTATATTATAGTTTATAGTTTTTAATACTTAACTCACTATTTTTGTTTTACGACCACAACTTCAGGATACCGAGTCCGGTTTCTGATAATATTTATATTTGAGTATATTTAGGTACATATGATTTATAGTTTGATCGATCATATTCATAAGATATGTATCGGTATGGTTACTGTCGATCTTAATTCAAAAATTAACATTGTTTTTTAAATAAATAAAATGTCATTTGATATCTTAACCCATTGATGGACAATAAGTCAACAATAGAAATAATAATTGATTACGTCTGTAATAGGCGTCCTACTGTGCTTCAATGTGTTAATAATATTCAACTCGTTAATATGTCATATCTAGGATATTTCAACATATTTTAGGATTTTTATTTATTTAAACTTTATTGTACAAAATACAATTTGTATAGCACAATAGGCGGACTTAATGCTTAAAGCATTATATGACAGCCAACCTTTGGGTTGTTAGAAAACTCAAAATGGGTACAAAAGATATTCATTTAATTTCAGAGCATTCAGATATATATTTAATTTCTACATAAACTACTTTATTAATACTTACTATACTTCAACAATATAAATATACATATACATACATTTATACATACTATATACTTATATTCATCTATAAAATACACTTCTAATAAATAATAGTTTCTCATAACGATATTACAAATGCAGCAATTAAGTACGTACATAGGTATTACACTTGATTGGACTGAGCGAGCATATGCTTGATCAACAAGGCCTTAAAGCTAGCACGACTAGTGGCAGTCCTAGCAGTGTCAGGATGTTATTTATGGTATCTTTAAGTTAATCTTAAATTTTAAAGATAAAAACTGAAATCATGCTAGCAGTTTGTTGCATTTAATGTTGTTATGTCTTATCTAAATTACATCTAGGATCATCATGTCATTATCCACATGTGTTTTCCCATTTTATTATTGCTTGTATCATAGTTACAATCTAATTAGGAATCCTATTTACCTTTGTTTTAACTTTCAAGTAATATTTACCACTTCCTTCTGAAATTCTAAGAAATCCAATGTTTATTTTAAGTAGACGTATAAACTCAAATCTTGATACGTATAAACGTCAGTGCTCAAATAAATAAATGGTAACACTGCATTGTTAACTTTTTGTGCCAACAAGAAATGTTTTTCGTGTTTAAAATGGTAATGCAAATCTTAAACAACTGTCATTATGGCAAAATTATTATAATGGTGTTCTTACTTGTCGGAAATCCATCCTCCCACGACGCCTCCTATACCAACTCCGACGAGAAACACTACCTCAGCCAAGCTTGTGAGGTATGCTCTATCGCAAACAAGGTTCCACTCCGATATGATTGTGTCTCCTACTTCCGATCGGTCATAATCCCAAGCTTCACATTTCATGAAAGATTCTATCAGAGGAGCTGTGCCATTGAGTATGCTCTCAACAGTGATGTATGGTGGTAAAACTCGGACGCTACAGCCATCGACAGGCTGACTGTAGTTTATCCAGCTTTGCAGTGGTAGACTTGACAAGTTTTCGGGTCTTCGACACCAGAAATTTGTTGATTTGGCCTGTAAAAATGAAAAATATAATTATTAACATGGGTTTTCAATAGCATAGCAATAGTTTAGTTTTCGGAATATAGACAAAATTATATATGGCTAAACGGGCAAGTGCGAGTCGGACTCGTATATGAAGGGTTCCGTACCACCGTAAAATGTTTTGTCTTCTTTATCTTATTTTGAGTATTTGTTGTTTTAGTGGTCATAGTAATAGATAATCGGTGAAAAATTCAGGTGTCTATCTATTACGGTTCAAGAGATAGAGCCCTGTGACAGATCGAGTTAAAAACGCTGAAAAAAACACGTTTTTTGTATGACGACCCCCTTTAATTTTCAACTTTTTTTTATTTTTAGTATTTGTTGTTATAGCGGCCACAGTAATACATAATCGGTGAAAATTTCAGGTGTCTAGCTATTACGGTTCAAGAGATAGAGCCCTGTGACAGACGGACGGACAGCGGAGTCTCAGTAGTCTCAGGGTCCCATTTGCACCCTTCGGGTACGGAACCCTAATAATGATCTGCAAGTCTTTTCTTCTTTTCTCAAGTTAGAAGTTATAGATTTCGTTCAGTACATTTACTAGTTCTATTACAGGTATTTGCTTAATAAGCTGATAACTGCAGTTATGTCTATAAAAAAGATTTCTGATTTCTTATTTAGTTACTTTTGCATTATTTTATGATTTTGGTTTGATCGCAGTGATTTCATTGAAAACTTACCGTAAATGTAGGAAGATAAATATGGAAAGTACAGGGGAATGAAAAGAGTGCCAGCAGGAACGTGATGAGCAGCTGCCACGGCCCGTAGTTTCCTATCACCGTGGACACCACGTCGTTTTCCTCCTCCTGAACGTCTGCTGGCGGGGCCTTCTTGTTTTTGTTTGAAACTTGACTCGGGATAACTGAAATATAGAGAAAAACAACCTGAATTTTTCAATTTTTCCTGAATGAAATTGTTTATTAGATAAAACTACCCACGCAATTTTAGACGTATGTCTATATGCAATGCATCTATAGGATATGCAAACAATATCTATACATCACAACATGTGTTGCCGACTCTGTAAAATCCTTTTAGCGGAGTTTTTTAAAAACCTCCCAAAATATATATAGCGTAGTCTGGCTCTACTCTAATCCATTAACGACATTATTTTTTTATATAATATAATATATAAATACAGTTACACAATATAGACATATGTGAATTATTTGAGCTAAACAATGGTTAATACATATCATTAATAAATGGATCTACTTGTGCTAAGCGCAGCTTATGCTATGGGTATTTTTAATCGCTTTTTAAATTTGTATTAATTAAGCCACGCATCACGTCAAGGCACCAACTTAACTGACCTTTAAAATAATCCAATTAAATTACATAATGACGATATCCGCAGCATATTGATCCGTCACTCGGTGGTTCTGAATTCGATCCCCCCCCCCGGGGGGGGGGGGGATCTTTTTAGAGTTATTCTGGGTCTTGGGTGATTGGGTGTTAAAATATAGTATCGTTTAGTTAGTGTCCCATAACTTTAGTCTAAACTTACTTTGGGGCTCGCTCAATCAGTATGATTTGTCCAAATTTATTTATTTATAATATTAGGTCTCGGCAATCAAACTAAAGGCAATTATACAATAACCTATTTATGAAGTTTGTTTTAAACCTCTTTATTAGGTGAATGAATTTAAATAATCGCTTAGTTAGTGTCTCTACTGAACAAATACTAAACGTAAAACGTATAATAACAACGAAAAGAAACCGTCACTGAAGTCTTTCATTGTCTTTTTTTGATAAAAAATATTATACCTAGCATATTGGAAGCCTATATATTATAGGCTATGTATATCCTATGAAAACTTATCAGGTTTACCAGTCGATGTAGTGACCCTTGGCTTTGTGTACCTATTAGGGATAGCGACATGATAGCACAGAATATATATTAGTACAAGTAATGATAGTATGTGTTCTAAAATTCGTAGATTTTAAATAACTTTTTATATCCTTCCCTACATGTAAAAAGTTTATAGACAAGTAAGTAGTTGAAACGAATTACGTTTCATTCAGTATCCCGGAAAGATGGCAGATAGCCGTGAAATCTGTTAAAGTACCATACAGAATCATCAATTTCCACTTAATTAATGCGCAGCAATGTCCGTGTTTAGCGTATGCAGTATTGTCTATGATATGCGATGATACTATACGCAAAGATATAATAAATGGTATACTACTTTATAGACCATCACGTGCCACGTGGTGTGAATTTGTCCAGTTAAAGTCTTAGAGCATGATATGATTTCTTTGTTTCGTCATATGGTTATAGAATTTCTCAAAAAGAATACAATATATAATATTCATTTACAGAGAAATAACCCAAATATACATACTTATGTAACTAAAAGCGACGACGGGCATGACATAAAGTAAACACAACCGTTTATGTTAAATAATAATGATAAATACAAAAAAAATGGTAATACGCTATTTTGCAACTAGTCAAATCAGATACTTTTTTCTTAACTTCAAAAACAAACATTTTCTATGGGATCTGTTTGAATAGTTAATTGTCATAGTTCCTTGGAGTCAAATAGCGCTTTAATATCCGTTTTTCTGCATGAATAAATCTAAAATCACGTTCAAAGTGGATGTGATCAATGACGTCTTTATCCCTATTGGGGCAGACAGAGCAGTTTGGGTCTTGTAGCAGACAGAGCCCTGGGCCGCAAAACCCAAATACCACTTTTAGCGTGATGGTGGGCGAGAAGGTGGAAAAAGCCTCAGTATACAAAGTGGAAGTACACCCATAATAAATCGAACCACTGTCTATACTAGATCATTATAGCATACCTATAAAGATAACATAACAACCAATAAACAAAAAAAAACATTCGGCATTTCCATACTAAAGTGTGCGGCCGCCCGGGCGATTTGTATAAGAATGTCGAAATGTACGAGTAGGTACCTTCCAATTTGTATAATATTATCTACGGAAAAAGCAATGAATCAAAATAATAATGGTTGCTAGCCGCATTGCCTATTAACGTTTCGTTTTTTCGCCCATTCCCTTGATCGACTTTTTATTTTAGACTTTTAATTTTTTTATATGACAACCTCCGTGCCGTAATGGTTAACACGCTAGACCGCTAATCCGGAGGTTCGGGGTTCGAAATGGCCTTTTCCAAATAGTCCTGGGTCTTGAGGCTAGCTTAATCAGGGTGATTTGTCCACTATATATATTTATGATAGAGTTTTTTCTTTTCTCCCAGACCAGCATAGAAGATACTTAAACAATACAACAAAATACATAGCAAAAACATATATTTTGTTGATGTCAATTGTTAATTAATGATTCTACAGTAATAACATTTTTTTTTTCATTTCTATGCATTTCTTGAAAGACAGTTCGAGGTTTTACTAATCATAAATTTTACGGAGGTACGAAATGATTCGTAGAAATAATCTACTAGTTCTCTGAAAGACACGCGACATGTCTCGTGCGGCGGCGCCTTGACAATGATCTTCATTTGAACGATAAAACGACAGAATCAGAGTGATGCACCACGAGCATACATGTGCTAATTAATCATCGGCCTTCTGATGGGTATGCGCACATTAATGTCACGTAAAATCTATTTACAGCATAGAAATAAAAATATAAAAGTATCAGGTTTTCTCTAATCGATAATTTGCGCTACTACAACTATTATCCATCTTACTTAACTGACTTGTTGCTGTTTGATGACAAGGGTTTGCCACTTGTATTTTGTTTGTATGTATTTTTAGTGATTGCAGTTTTTACCCGACTGCACCATGCTATGTTGCTGCGTACGTAAATTTCTTTGGCAGGCTCTGCAGCCTAAGAGGCTTGATGGATTTTAGCTTGAGAGGTGTCGTTAGATTCGTCTTATTTGTGAGAGTGACACTGCATGTATCAGAAATTAAAAAAAAATGGCGGTATTTAAAAGCCAAAAATGTTTTCAATTTCTTTTGTTATTCAAAACGAATCGAGTCCCCACTCGTCCACATTCTATCAAAAAATTTTATATTAGTATTACAAATCTATATATCATATATCGTATCAAGGTGTCAAGAAGTTGACGTAAGATAGAAAATAATGGAAGGAACTCCACCAACAAGAGCGTCGCTCTTAAATTTTGATGATTATGATATGTTAAAATGTAATTTGGAATGAGAAATGCCAAAAAGACAACATATAATCTCGCTCATGTTGTATCAAGCAGTCGGGTTTTTTGATTTTTAATAATTGCTTGTTACCTTATTTGTTACTAATAGCCGATAAAGCCACTGAAGACTGTCAAGCAAACCTAGGCACAGCAAATTTTTTTCTCGAAGTTATTTGAAACACTCAATTTTTTTTCGTAAAATCCGGGCTCTGTTGTTTTTAGGGTTCCGTACAAAAAATAAAAAAACGGAACCCTTATAGGATCACTCGTGCGTCTGTCTGTCCGTCCGTCTGTCACAGCCAATTTGCTCCGAATCTACTGGACCGAAACACGTGAAATTTGGTAGGATGGTGTAATCCTATGACCCAAACACATATGTGCAAAGTAAATAAATAGTTTTGATCGAATAGTTTTGATTTTATTCATTAAAGAAGACGAAAATTTACCATTCCCCCCCCTGATCTCCGAAACTACTGAGCCTAAAATTTTGAAAAAAATATAAAATATAGTTCATTGCTTGTAGATTACAGGAAAACCTATAAGAATTCAATTAATTCTATGGAACCCTCTCCACGCGAGTTTAACTAGCACTTGGCCGGTTTATTATATTCTAATGTTACCAACTTGTAAACAAATAAATAATCTCTTTGTTGGTAAATATATAAGGTCTATATTTATAAGGTCTGTTCTAATAATCAACAAATTACGGTTCTTAATTTATACTTTCCTTATTTATATCCATACTTAACATCAATTACGATAGTTAAGAAATGCCGCTTAAATAAGGAAGTCTTTTAATCATTTTTACACTGTGAAGGTCATTAGAGAGATGGGTGTTTCCTACTTCCTCATATCATCATAATACGCATTGCTGACAATTCGAGGGAATGTGACTTATAATACTAGTGAGTACAAGTTAAAATAAGCTTGTTGCAAATAAAAGTATGTTTGTTTATGTTTGCCACACTGCTGTGTTATGTCAACCGATAAAATCACGTCGATTTTACATGCTGACACAAAGGCGTCATACATTGTTAGGTTCACCAAGATTTTCAGTGTAAAACACATTCAAAATTCAGATATAGAGCATACATTAAAGTGAGGACAAAAAGGACATATCGATGTTGCAATCTATTTTGTGCACTTTGAGCAAGTAGGATTTATGTGTCTCATTCGGAAGAAGGCTGTGTACTCTACTACAGCGCAGACTCATCATTTCAGCCGCAGGAAATCTTCTGGACGAAGGCTTCCCCGAAGTAATACTGTATAATTATCCTTTCTTTCAACTTAAATTACAAGTCAATAGTAAACCAACAAAAAAAGAAGGATTCTGGAAAAAAATCTTTCTTTTATAATACTAAGAAAATGATAGAGTTGTTATTCTACCAATTTTTGCATTATAAGACTGGCGAATAACAAAATAATAACAAGAGCATCTAAAAAAGGATATAACAATGGCAGGACTCGTACTTACATAGATTATGCGTAGTTTTACTCACAAATAGAGAGCACGCGTCATAAGGCAAGACATTATTCTTCATCCCGTGGACAGCACGCTGCTTTGGGGCCAAGGTTGGGAGTATTGATTACAGAGATCGCGATCTGCATGGTCGGCTTACCACAAACTAGCAAAACACTAAGGTAACATGTAATGCATCAACATTTAATGACCTTTGTGGCGCAGTTTTCCACCATCGAGACCTAGTTAAGATTAATAAAGAACTCGATGAAATATTTCATGTTATGTGTTCAATGGTAATTTTTTACCTCCTTCTTAATTTTATTTTTATACTTAATTTTATTAATTACTAGCTTTTTCCCGCAGCTTCGCTCGCGTATCCCACGGGAACATTACATTTTTCCGAGATGAAAGGTACCCTATGTCCTTCTCAGTACTCTTAACTATGTGTATGCGAGTTTTCAAGAAGATTGGTTTAGTAGATTAAGCGTGAAGAGGTAACAAACAAACAAAAATACAAACTCACTTTCGCATTTATAATATTAGTTAGGATTAGGATTCACAAATCCATGGGTCCTAAGCATTTCTACTTACTTTAAAAATTATCTAATACCGGCGAAGCCCCGAGTAAAAGTAAGTGCACCTGATTTGTATTTATTTATTTTATCTATTTAATTAGGTAGGGTATTTTTATTATTATATAAAATAAAGTCGAAAAGCGATGCGATTCAATGAATTGTTATCAACATTTCAGTATTTTTAATTAAAGGGAGTTAAAACCTTTCTAATTTATATCAGATATGGAGAAATATGATGCATTGTAAAGTCAATATAAAACATTTGCTTTGCTAGAAACAATCGGACAGTCAACAAAATACACTTTTAAATGTTTTATACATAGTCACTCGTATATTTCCCTTGTTTTAACCGATATTATTATTGTTTTATGTTTTCTTATAATGTTACAAAATGTTTTATATTTTAACATTCAATACATTGTACAAGTAAAGAATTCTTTAATTACTTAAATAGGTATAGTAGTAGTAAGAAACTCAATGTAGAGTTGACTCAATCTACGTTATTTGTCTCTATTAGCTAATAGGAATTTTATTACAACCACCAGCTGGTAGTTGTAATGAAAACTTATGTTTAATAAATTTTACAAGTACCATGTGTTACAGCTAAATCAAAAAATAATCCGCATTTTTTATTTATTTAGGTACAACATAAAATAATTTAACAAAACATTACAAAACATATCTCTATATTATTAAATAGATTTTCTGAACATTGTATCGTTTTAGTTAATCAACATTTATTAATAAAATTCTATTCTACATCAACTAATAATGTACCTTTCGAAAAACTCTTTAAAATAGAATTCAGTTGATTTTAAGTGTTCCGTACTTAAATGATGCCAACGGGACCCTGTAGGTACGGAGACACCTATTACTAAGACTGCGCTGACTGTCCATCTGTCCATCCGTCTGTTGCAAGGCTCTATCTCTTGATCTGTAATAATTTCCGTGGCCAATATATATATTATATACAACAAATACAAAAAATAAGACAAAGGTAAAAATTTGTGGGTCGTCATCTCGTCGTCATACAAGAAACGTGTTTTCCTACTTTTTGAAACATTGTACTGAGGTACGGAACCCTTCACGTGTGTCCGACTCGCACTTAACCGGTTTTTTATTATTTATTTCTATTATTTTTTCTTTTTCTAATGCACAAATCCTTTTGCACTGCATGCAGCATAGTATATTTAGCCTTCATAGTAATTAATAACTCGTAGATATGTCGCAATAGCATCAATTAAAAGTGTATTCAAATTGATATGTGAGAATTGTGCATGTTAAAGAAACATTTTACTGTCTAGCGCAATAAGACCGCACTTTTTCATTTTCGAATGTAAATTACAAGTTTACATTTAAATTTGAAAAAACTGACAAGTTACACTGATTAGGCTAGCCCCAAAGCACAGAATACATAAGAGTCAAACAGAATGGTCTCACAGCGTCTCCCGCAAATTGGCGTCCCCACACCTCTCCCCCGCACTTTGTGAGCTTTGACAGCTCCAAACCAGGGTTTAATTACTAGCCGCACGCAATACGCGACGTGTGTTGTCTTGAGAACTGTCAACCAATAGTAACCATCATGGTGAGAAGGTGCGCGTATAATAATTGTTTATCCACCCAATACTCTAAAGAACGTATATTTCATACATTTCCAAATGATGAAAACAGGTAAGCAAAGCAACAATATAATTTCACGTTATTACCCAGCAACCATCTTGATTATATACCCTTCTCGCTCTCTCGCATTGGCGGGAGATACACAAGAGCGAGAGTGTAACATTACCGGATTGCTAATAAGCAATCCGGTAATGTTACATAGGCTCCTCGCTTACAGGTAATCACATACACGCAGATGCCAACTAAATTTCCGCGGGTTATAGTGCTAAATGCCATTGTTGACAATGACAACTTGACATGCTGTGCGTGTCAATTTGTCATCATCATCAAGCGTGATAAACATTTGTTTATTTTTATTGAATTTATTCATATAATTACCGTATAGTTTTGCGCCGAATATGCAAATTACTATATTACAATAGTGAATTAGTGAAATTAGTGCGTTACATTATAAACGACTCAATAATAATCAGTAAAGTGAACTAATGGTGAAATAGACAATGGACATAATGAAAAATATTTGTGAAGTGATATTATGTAGCTGTTTCCGACTTTCCTGTAACATTTAATACATATAAATCAGGATATTTTTTACGTCATAGTGTTCGCAAATCTTCCGGTATGGAAAAATATAATCGTAAATATGTCGAACTCGTTAGTAGGTAAGTATTAAAATAATTCTTCGGTGCGACCCTAAGTATAAAACTCACACATCGACGTGTGTACAGATAAATTGTTTCGTTTGTAGTAGTAGTAGGTATATATGTTACTCTAAATCAATGGAGAGTCATACCAGTGCCCAAAGTAAGTTTAGACTTGTATTATGGGATACTAACTCAACGAACCAATATTTTACCAAAAAAACCAAAGACCCACAACAGGAAAGAAGAAAATTATTCACATAGAAGAGAAGCTCTTTTAAAGATCCGGTAAAAGTACGCGGATTCTTAATATAAATAAATGAAAAAAAAGGAGGAATTTACAACAAAAACAATTTTTACCCTATTTATTGTAAGTACCTACTTTAATTCAACTGCGTTAACAAAGGAACTTCAAGTGCCTATTCATTATTACTAAGCCGTGTCGGGTCAACAAATGGTACATAAATACAAGATCTAACAAAATATACTGAAACTATACGTATAATAGGAATTTAGTCCATGATACTGAACAGGTTCCCCAAGGAACATACAGCAAAATACAAAAAAAAAATTAACAGATTCCCGTACAAATCAGCTGATTGGTCAAATCAGCTGATCGGTGTTTCTATGGGAAGCAATCATTTTTTTCATATTTCGATATATGTTTCTGCGGAAAGTTTTTCAGTATCATAAACTGAATCTACCCTTCAAAAAGTTTCAGTATATTTTTTTAGACGTTATATATGTTCCGTATAAGAACTATTTGGTATTTACAAAAATGCTTATCATGTAATAGGCGATGTGGCTGGCAACCTAACACTATTTTAATTCCTTTTTACACCTTCTTGCCCACCATCACGCATAAAGTGGCCTTTGAGTCTTGCAGCACTGGGTTCTGTCTGCTTAGAGCCGCTAGACCCAAAATGCTCTATCTGCCCCATTAGGATTATAGACGTGATATGTATGTATGTATGGTATTTTGAACAATCAAACCAATAGGTGATCATTTTTTGGAGTAGCTTAACACCAAAATAAAGTTAGAAGTTAATTAAAGTTTTATTTTGATGTGTAATCAATCTATATAGTTAATAGTAATTGGAGTTTTGTTAACCTATTAGTAATATTTTTATCATAACCATGAATTATTTACCCTTATTTATGTAATCTAATCTAATGGGCAATGACCTACTTTCTATCGCTAGTATTCTTGTAACAATTGCAAAACTATCTATAAGAACTACAATACGGCTGTAATTGGGTTGCCGTTTTTATCAAGTGACGTTATTATATGCACACACCGTACTATGCAACTTTACGCGTTCCCTAAAAAGTTGCGGATGTGAAATGCCAAACGATTACTTAATCTATGCACTGTATAAAAACTTAATCAATTACATTTAAATCACTTTGATGGGTTGTTTTAGTTCCTGATAAAACAGCAGGAAAAAAATGATTGTAATCTAACGTTCCAGTCGACTCCATTTATCGGTTCAACAGAAGTGTCACAACGTCACAACTAGTTAGTGACCTGTTAAATTGAGTTTTACGGAGGTGTACGAGATTTCTGAGTCAGCATAGCAGCGTAACGTTATACGGTGTAAAAGCCGGATGTCGGAGTACTGGGAGTGCATTTACTGTAATAACAATTGTCACTGTGACACGTCTGAGGTAATTTTATAATCTTCGTGGGCTATATTGCAACTCACTTCTAGTTTACCCAGACTATCATAAAAAATGTATACCAGCTGCTTCCCCTCCCTTATAGAAGTCAATCAGGGAAGTCATCTTCGGTCTCTTTCTAAATATCGATAAGGTGGCCATTGTTACAATTTAAAAAAATGCGGGTTTTTAAACATAAATATATCAATATCTGTTTGAGCTACATTAATTATTTTATTTCAAGACAAGTTAAAGGACTTTATTAAATACTTATGCTTAATTATATATCTATATATATAATATCTGTAGGTTTTGAAGGTTTCGAGTTGTGAAGGGGTTAAAAGTAGCTCGAAATGGTTCGTGTAAATGTGTAACACGGCTGCTGCGTCGCCAGTTCCTTCTTTTGAACTTGGCTGGACACGCTGCCGCGTATCTCGATTAAATTATTGTATATGTAAAATTAAACTTATTGTAATTACTATGAGCTAAGTATTTCGCTTGTATTAACTAAGTATTTTATGGTCGTTCCGACATAGTAGTTTGTAGCTTTCTTTAAAATGATATACAGGGTCTAACAAAATATACTGAAACTATTTTAACAGTGTATTCAGCCCATGATACTGAACAACTTTCCCCAAGGAACATATATCGAAATATGAAAAATAATTTCTGGACTCCCATACAAGTTGACCAATCAGCTGATCTGAGTTTCTATGGAAATCTAAAAATTATTTTTCATATTTCGATATATGTTCTTTGGGGAAAGTTGTTCAGTATCATGGACTGAATACAACCTTAAAATAGTTTCAGTATATTTTGTTAGACGTTATATATTTGAATGAGCGGGCGAAGTTCTTGGGTTTAGTAGAACTATTTGTACAACAGTTTGTATGTAGTATGTATGTACGTATGTTTACTGTACCTCTACAATAATATGCTTCGGAATGAAATGTGATAGGCGTGTAAAATTATTCATATATTCATGTAGATAGACAGTAGAATTTTTAAGTTCGAACATGAGATAAATCAACAAGGAGTTGCCGAGATATAGGGTTCGCGAGATCACAGTTCGGCACGAACTACTAGTTATCTTAAGTATATTGATTTCTTTGTACCTTGACTTTACTGCTGGATATCTAAGATCATCCTAAAACGACCTATTTGAAAGCAAACAACAACAATCGCTAATAAATGCAGACCGCATTTATAAGCGATTGTTGTTGTTTACTAAGCCCGCTATTTTGCTATAAGTGACTCGAAGTTTAGCAAAGCTTAGCTCTATCTGTCACTAAAAGGATTATGACGTAAAAGATAGATAAACTATTTATTTATGGAAACTGCACATACACACTTATACACAAAAAATACATGAATGACTTTATGTTATATATATACCTACAGGTTTTTAGCTATGTGTGTGTATCGTCATTGTGTGCGTTTTGTCTTTCCACACAATGTCACCGAATAATTAAATTTTTAACAAAAAAAACAACCGACATCAATTTTTTTTAAGGAGTTTCTTTCATATCTCCAAAGTTCTTTATCATATCTTCACCAAATTAAAATGGGACCAACTTGGTAGTAAAGGCTTTCATATAAAAGAATCATCAAAATCGGTTCACAATTGGCGAAGATATCGCGTAACAAATATACATTAAAAAAAAACTTACAGTCGAATCGATAACCTCCTCCTTTTTTGAAGTCGGTTAAAAAGATGTGTG
The DNA here is from genome assembly GCA_963576875.1 of Acrobasis repandana. Classification (NCBI taxonomy): domain Eukaryota; kingdom Metazoa; phylum Arthropoda; class Insecta; order Lepidoptera; family Pyralidae; genus Acrobasis; species Acrobasis repandana. The sequence goes on along the minus strand of OY756223.1, from coordinate 10,085,358 downwards.
TATGTACCTACTATGTATGCTGCAGCAGCACAAAAAAGGTAGGGTCAGCGAAGATATTGCTCAAGGAACAATGCGCTGAATTTCAGCTATAACCGTAGGTAGGTGCAAGTGCTATCATTTGTGAAGATTGTTAGATTAACCTAATAAAAAAGAAATTAACTACTAGACATATAGATCCACAAAAGATACATATTACTACTTTATACAATCGTGACCTACTGAGTTTTTTTTTTTTAAATTAAAATTATCATAGGATATTTATAATATCTCTTAATAATAGTCACTTTGTTTTGTTTTGCACAGATGTTTACGTCAAATCGTTACTTACAGCTAAATTTACGCCGCTGCTTATTGCACCTCCTTACATATACGAATTCGTACTGATGCTTTTAAAAATATTGCTAACTTCATAACGTGTAGCGCTAACCTTGAACTGAACTAGGAATTTGATGATTGAACAATCATGACTAAACTGTTTGATATAACGAAAACCACTGATGTGGTTGGGTACCGATCAGATCATAATAGGTTGCCAGAAAAAATAATTAATCTATTAAATGCTCACATTATAATAAGGTTTCGTGTATTTCCTAATTTTCCCACGATATCATCAATTGGATATTCCAATGTGTCTTTTATTAGTTCATATTAAAATTGTGGTAATGGAATAATTTGTTTGCTTCCTCTTTTATAAATCTGCATCTAACTAGTTGGAACAATCGTAACAATTGAAATTGTCTACCATCTCGGATGCATTTTAGGCAATGTACGCTTATACCATAGTAGAAGTACGGACCTAATTATGACATCTCGAAGAAACGTTTAGTAAAGTGAATTAACACTTCATAAGTAAACTAAGTAAATGTAAGAAATAGTCAATTTATGAAAATTTAAATATATTATATGATTTGCGTTTTAAAAATGAAAAAGAAAAATATCATAATATAATTTCCATATCACTTTTTAGGGTTCCGTACCCAAAGGTTGCAAACGGGACCCTATTACTGAGACTCCGCTGTCTGTCCGTCTGTCTGTCTGTGTGTCACAGGGCTCTATCTCTTGAACCGTAATAGCTAGACACTTGATATTTAACCGATTATGTATTACTGTGGCCGATATAACAACAAATACTGAAAATATAAAAAAAAGTTTAAAATTAAAGGGGGTCGTCATACAAGAAACGTGTTTTTTTCAGCGTTTTTAACTCGATCTTTATAATGGCATTAACTAGATACTTGAATTTTTTACCGATTTTGTTTTACTATGACTACTATAACAAAAAGTACTAAAAATAAGATAAAATTAAAAATTAAAGGGGGTCGTCATACAAAAAACGTGTTTTTTTAGCGTTTTAAAACATTGTACGGAGGTACGGGACCCTTCATGTACGAGTCCGACTCGCACTTGCCCGTTTATTTAATATTAGTACAGAGGTGTACAATAATTCGCATACGCCTATTAAATTAATAAAATAGGTTTTTACCATTGAAATGAAAGGTCCGTTCTGTAGTACTAACCTGCACTGCAGAGAAGCAATGTAAATGGGTCTTTACCAATTACATAAATGAAAATCTATTTTAAATTAGCAACAGAAGCAAATCAAAAGTTCTATTTTGTACTAGTTACACGTAAGACACACAATCTTACCTACATGTGTCAAGGAAACTAGTATGTCTTCAAATCAAAAGAAAAAGAATATCGAATTGTCTAGTTGTGTTAGAGAAGCTTGATGGAAGCGTGACAAACGTGTATGCGTAGCACTTAATCTAAAGCTACACCGGGTCTCCGACCTAAGGTTCGACCATGGTTTGACTATCAGAGAATGCTTCAAGAATGAAGCCCGTATATGTATTGCATTTATATGTTTGTACAATATAATAAGAAGGAAAGTGTAGTGTCCGGTGAGTTGACAAACAGCTACTGTCGTGAGTAACCAGAACAGTGACCGAGCTGTGGGTACGTATCAAATCGCTCTCATTGAGCACGTTTGCTTCCGGAGTCGGCCCCTAACGCAGACGCGTCGTGTCGCATCACCCTGCTGTACTTGTGAGGATATCAACATGCTGGCGCTTCAATGAACTAATCTGGAAAAGTTTTCGTTGAGGCAAAAGGAACTAATTTGAATTCATAAAACTAAATGAATGATCTGATAGAAAAAAATTCTCACTGTAGAGATCTTCTACCTAGCTTTTTCCCCTATTTTGGTTTTCTTAGCATTTTTGCGGAAAACGGCCACTTTCAGCAAAAATGCCAAGAAAAGTTTCACGTTCTCACTTTAAACTGTAAACAGTAGTTCATAAAATAGTTTGAAGGGATATCTAGAGCCACATGAGACAAAATTTTTCAATGATATGTATCTTCGTCCCTGTTTTCTTTCAAATAATTTATTTCAAATGGGGGCAGAACTAGACCCCGAAAAATTATTTAAATTAATTTAATTTAATAATTTAAATTTAAATTATTCCCTTAAAGTGATTGCCTCGAAATATTAAAACAAATTTTAAATTCTTCAACAATTTTATGTAGTAGTATTTACTGACTGGCAGTTACGAGTAAAGTACAAGAAACTTACTAAAGAAGACTTATTTTTTGTATCTAATCTTTCAAACTCCTACTAAACAAATATTGCCTCTATGCCCTATGCGTCGCCGCTGTAGCGCTTCCGCAATGTTTGCAGAAAGGCATACAGATGGGTTTCATGCAATAATGCGCAAAAAAGCAGCATCATTCTTAAACAGAGTGCAAGGCAGCGATAACTGCATCTTAAAGATGATAGCAGGCCGGTACGACTCTCCCATAGTTACCCTGCTAGCTATTCTCCCACGTGATGAGAATAGCTATCGGTGCTATCAAATAAATATAAAATGTTATGAATCCTAAATTAATTATATACTAACATAGGTTAAGAAAACATACTAACAAAATGAATAAATATCTGAAATAAAGAATATTATTAGTATAATTATATTGTCCACGGATAATACCTATACACAACTACGCTAAATATATCGATTTTTCAATAATAATATAAAATGTACATACTTATGTTAAAAGTAAATGGCCATGCCATTGCAATAATGACTTCATTCGAGATGTGAGAAAAGTTAAACCACAGATTTGTAGTATTACCCCATATACAACAAGATTCTTTGAAATGTGATCAGGTTGTCGATTAGTGAGAAATAATACTTATTGTGAAGATAAACGATTCGATGTGGTTTTACGCCGTTATCTCAAAGGGGAAATTAGCCTCTTATTAATATCCGGTTGTAAAGTCGTGTACTTACCTATAAACAAAAACTGACCTCATGTCTACAAGAAAAACTCTTTCGTGAAAATAATACAAAAAATTCTTAAATAAACCTACAGGTACTTGTACTAATATGTATTCTGTGCCAGAGGTAAAAAGTATTATCATATATTACATTTATTTCTATTGAACAGCCTAGATACTCGTATAGGTATCACATACCTAATCAAAAGTAAAATAAGTGACAATTAAAATTAAATTTATGACATGCTTAGGAAAAATTGTTCATGAGCTAAATCTACTTTTTATATCTAAAGTTTCGCTTAGTATAATAACAAATATATAATAATTTTTACTTTAGTTATATTCTTTATCCATTGCATAAAAAGTACAGGAAAATCATTTTATCAATGGCAATAAATTAAAATACATAATTTATCAAAATGTCATTACTTCACGTAGTAATATTTTATGATAAATATCAAGCAAAACAATATAATAAAAATGATATCGATACATAGTACATCAAATACGTTATTTATTTTAATCACGTTGTTTATTTGACCTCTATTTCTTTATCGCCGTGGGCTAGAGCCAGAACTTTTCTTTTTATTCCTTCTTAGTGACAGTTCGTTTGTTGCCCTTAACCAATCAGGTGGCATGGACCTTTTGACCCTGCGCCCAGTTAACATTGAACTGTCAAATTAAAGCCGCCCCGCAGCCGTGTTTGCTTGACGAACACAATACTTTGCCGGCACAGAATAATAAGTAGTAGCTAATTCATACTGCATAACGTATGCAAATTTTTTCAACAAACTTAGTTTGATAAAGGTATGTCCATGATTTATTTGATTTTCTTATTTTGTTTAATCACTTGCACAATCAAAATAAACTGAATTTACTGTAGATATGCGCACTGGAAAAATAAATAATTAGCTGTATAAAATAAACATGCTTAATTCTTTTCTAGTAGAATAGCTAACCGGCCTCTTTCTTCGAGGGATATAGCGAATGATCGTCAGTGTTAATTTTCTTATTTTTTTAAAATAGGAGATGTAACCGCGGATACATTGCTGTTGGCACGGTGGACATGCTTACAACTCTCAGAAACTTGTGACGTCACACTTTCACGGTCATAGGAGTCTTGACCACAACTTTTTTTGAACGCTGGATACGCGCCTGGTGAAGAGAGTGCACTTGAAGCGAGAACGGTTTGTCAGGGTCGTAGCAGGCGCACGTATTATCACGTCTGTGAAAAACAGGCGTGATAATATGTAAGTATGTATGTAAAAATTAAAAACAATATGTAAGATTTTTAAATATACAAAGTTGTCATCTCGATCCGTAAAGATCGAAAGCGAAGTAGTTTTAGATGTACACGTGTACGTCTAAAACTTACTACTTACTGACTTAAACTAAAAGACGCAGTCTCCCATCGCTATTTAAATTGTAGTAAATAAAGAATAGAGAACGTAATCACCATTGCAATTTGTTTAGTAGAAGATATATTTCTTCTCAAATCGTGTGACCCACTCAACATAAGTAGCCGTCTAACTAATGCGGGCTAAAGAGGTGAAGGTTGGGATCTATGTCTTTTACAGTCAATCGAGATAACGAGTGGCGATGAGCTAATACAATAAAATCGCATTTGCTTCCGTCCACCAATTTAGTTTCGAGGGTCCGAGCACACCCGTAGTGTGCCCGTAGGGAATTACGCTCGTTCGTCGGGTCACAGCTATGAGACAATTTTACTTGTTTACTTTCGATAAGAAACAAAAAAGTAAAATAAAAGGTTTGATAAAAAAAAATAAAGAACATAATATAAATATGAATTGGATTTTTATCCAAAAAGTTCGTATATAAATCATAAAGAGTTGTCCTAGATTTTAAAACATTGCTGGACACTAAGCCAGACACAATAGAAATATCAATTGATTTACGTCTATAGACTTAGTGTGTCCTACAATGTGTTAAGAGTCATAATATTCACACTTTAATTAAAAATTTAATTTAAGTAAATAAAACTAGTGAGACATCAAATCCAGGACCTCCCAGAGTGGCGGATTGGCGTATTAATCACAACGCCCCGGAGGTCGCCGCGAAATAGGTATTCTGTAGAAGGTCCAGGTTAAATTATTTGTCATTATTTTTATGTCGGTACGCTTTTCAGCCACGGGTCCATGGGGACCCAGTCCTTTGAGGCGTTCATGGGGCCAAAGCCAACATGAAGAGGCCTTTTAGTACCTTTTTATCTAAAAAGTGAGATGGCTGCATCTATGGAGGTCTATCCCCTAATGTACCATTGAGATGCACTAACGGACAGTCCTCCATAGCTGCCGAACTATGCCAGGGATGGAATAACTTGGTTTGGGCTATGTGGATGGGATGATAGTGGACCGGATAACTGGGTTATGGAGTGAGATATGGACATCTACCTAAAAATCTCTCACAACAATTTTAGCCTGGTAGATGGTGACTTGCTGCTCGTTGGCTACACTGCCTGTGGGCACCCTAACTAGCCACGAAGATGCGGCCAGGGCGCAACACAATGTAAGCAGCTGAGGGTGTCGAGAGGTGCGGCTCCGGTTTCACCATCACGGGGCTTACCCCCGAGAGCGGGTTTCCCCGTTATTACGCCATTACGTGCAATACACTTCCACCCTGGAGCTTATGTTCTGCTCTTGCGACTCCACTCTGGCCGGCCGGTCAAGGCAAGACAGAGGCGGGGGGTGTGTAACTGTGTGTGTGTAAGCGCATGTGTGTATGGTCCCCTGGAGGTAGGGTCCGTGGTGTCGCCACTCACCAAAAGCTCGCCACAAGCTGCCCTGCGTTGACTGACTGCACTGGAAATTCAGTGGGCGATGGGGTCATCACGTCCCGACGCCTTATTTTATTCCACTCGTCACTACTACTCACATACGCACCAAGCGGGAACGAATGGAAGATTTCTTAATTCAAGTGCCTTTTGTTCCAGTGGTGACAAATGGGAATAGCTAAGATTTTTTAAAATAGTGGTCGAGCTACATAAAAAAACCGCAAATCGATGTACGGGATAGCCATTTGGTACACAGGTACTTTAGGTTTAAACAATCATTTTGAGGCGGTAGTTCTTAAAAATATTCCCATACTGAGGGCAGTAATGACGTCATATCCTAGTGCGATAGTGGCAATCGCCGGCGAGGACTTGCGTACGATGTAATTCAATCCAGTAAAAAAGGTAGGTTTTGCGTTAATTCCCGTATGCATTAATTTAATAAAAACATAACTAGACTAATCAGAGGCTGAGAATAATAGAAAAGTAGCGCACTTGTTTTAGATAATTGTTTCTTAATACCGCTCTTTTATTTGCAGCAAATATTATGCAAAAGACGAAGAGGAAATTAATTAATTTCCACTTTCAATTAAAAAGTTTAAAAATTATGAACTAAAACTTAACAAAAAAGAAAAAAAAATAGTAATGTTATTATTTATAAAATCACCTTTATAAAAAATAAAATTGATGACGTCATTACTGCCCTCATATGGGAATATTTTTAAGAACTACCGCTCAAAATGATTGTTTAAACCTAAAGTACCCGTGTACCAAATGGCTATCCTGTACATCGAATTGCGGTTTTTTGTAAATTTTTGCTTTGTACACCGTCCACCACTATTATTAACGAAACGCATTTGTTCTAATGGGGCCTTATGGGAAATCGAAATATTAGTTAAGGATGTTGTTTCTGATAGTGAGCGGTGGTTAATCAGTAATCACACTAGTCACGAGTCAGCATAGCACACGTTTTTTATCTTAGTTATTGCCACTATAGAGGTATATGTGTCTCCATAGGGGATAAATAAACCACAAACCTTATTAGATTAAAGTACTTAAGAAATACGTAGGAAAGTAGGAATCTGCAGTTGAAAGACTGTTTTACCTAAATGAATGCATGTCGATAGTAACTGTATTGTCCTATAATATATCTTATTCTTTCAAGGTGTAACGTTGTTTTAAATAAGTACTCACTCGCCAATTCAAAATCTGTTTCAAAGAATTGGTTCTCGACCTTTTTAATGTTTTTTCCTTGACTTTGACCTGAATTTTAGTACTCAATTTATTTTTAGTCATATTTATGCACAAATATCATATTATAATATGTATATTTAAATTTTTCATATAAAATAAAATACAAACTAAAATAAATGTACTTATAGTAAAATGTCATGAGTAACATAAAAAGTTACTCATAGACATTTTTTTTGTTAGCGAATTAGGTTCCATTGTTGGGCAAAAGTCTCCCCACTTTTTTTCCATACATCCCGGTCCCTTGATATCACCCTCCACTCCTTCTCAAAATAAGTCAAATCATCCGCCCATCTTTTTCATAGTCATCCTGGTTTTCTTTCTTTTTTTCATACAATTATAAAATCTAAACTGACTGATGAGATGAAAAATAACTTTTCATCTCATCTATTCGAAAAACTATGTTTTTAGACACTGAAAATTAAAAGTAAATTCCCTAGGCATTAAAACACATTTGAACACCGAACACGAATTTAGTATCAAAAATAATATTGGCAGTCAACAAAAAAAAAAAAGAATTTAGTTTTAAAATTATAAAATATAAGCAACGGCGTCGTAATTTTTTAAAATTGGAATATAACACGGTTTTACATGGATTGTAGACTGTAGGTCAAAATTTTTTGGTTCTCTAGCTTCAAAGTAATTTATTATTAAAAACGCGCAATTGTTGTCTTTGATTTAAATAGTAATTTTAGGAACTAAGGTTATTTTTACATAAACTATTTTAAAATTTCTTAATGTGGCCGATAATAAATAAGTATGAAGTTTACGCATAATATATATACATATTTAAATATGTAAAAAATTACACACAAGGAAAAAGTAATAAAACGATTCTAATGACTGTAAAATTTATAAGATGTGTTGGTCCTAGAAAAATATTTTCATAGTACTTTTTCAGTGAAAAAGCCACCAAATAAAGGTTAGTAACCGACTGTTAAACTGATTAGGTATATGTAGGTATTCTACTTTCGTTATAGGTATATATTTGCTTTTTCTCATAGATGGAGATGAAAAGAAGAATGTGCTACGAGGTGTACGGTAATAGTTTTATCTCGGGCGATATACTTGAATCCCTCGCTTTACTCAGGATTCCACCGTAGAATCCCTCGCTACGCTCGTGATTCTACTGTGGCATCCTTCGTTTCGCTCTGGTTTCAAAGTAGCGCCCTCATGTTAAAATTATTACCTTTACGCCTTGTAGCACAATCTACTATTAAATCATTCATCCTTAACGTCCAAAGATCCTAAATTTCGCTGCCTATTCCGTCTATTCTGTCATCCGTTTTAATACAGCTCTATACTTTTTCAAATATATGTAAGATTGCTGTCGAGGTACCTACCTCACTGTTTAAAGCAGTTCAACACCATAAAAATTCTGTTTTTTATTTTTATTTTATTGTATTTTCAATATATGTATATATGTGTTTGTGTTTTTTAATTTACGTTGTTCATACGTGGGGTCCAAGTAAAAAAAAAATTAATAGCACTCCTCGGCTCGTATCGCCACTGGTGACAAAAGTTCAGTACCTAGCTATTCAGCATAGCTCATGAACAAAATTTATATTTTTTATTAAGATTTTAGTTTAGTTTTAGTTAGATTTTTATTATGGAAAGTTGTTTTATATCAAATAATGTTCTTGAATAAAGTTTAAATAAGTTCACACATTAAAAACTTTGTAAAAAAATGTAAACCGTGATAAGTACTCGTAGCAAAGTTTTTTTTTCTAAGCAATACAATAAATTTAACCGTATCATAGTGTGACTAAAGTGTTTACTTGTTGCTGACAGTTACTAATAGATCGCAAAAAAAGTCTTTTGTATTAATATTATACATAATATATATATTATCCCCGTCACGGATTCAGAACAGAAATTTTGGCTTACAATGAACACAAAGCAAATACTTACTCGTACCAAGAAGGCTTTGATTTTCAATTTGTTCTGCTATGTCATATTACTCATAAGTTAAGAGTATACATTTTTATTTATTTGAACACGTAGAGAATATTGAATATAGAGTTAATCAGCTTTTTTATGATTATTGAAATTAATTTTATTGTTTAATTAATTGAAGTCAAATCTTTTGAGTACCCGCAACAAACTTATTATTGTTACGTAAAAACAACAAAAAGATTCGGCCTTGTTAAATTAAAATATGTGTTTATCTGTACCTACAAAGCTAACTTTTTAATGTCTGACTTTACGATAACCAAAAATTCTCTATGTCTTTACGCATGTAGAGCCGATTTAAAACTGCTCTACATTGTCTAGCTTTTCACATGTACAGATGTTTTTAACTGTCAGTACGTTAACACGAAGGCCCTAACCTCTTTGCATATCTGAGCAGTTACTGAAAGAGTCCCCTGAACGATCACGTTATTTATTCAGCGCCGAGACGACTGCGTCGTCCAAACATCACGTAGTAGAAATAACGACTCCAATAGACTTCGGGGCTCCAGGCTAGTGTTGTTTTTTGCCCTCTGACTTGATCAGAGACTATGTTTTCTGCTCATGATTTTTTACCATTTAAATTAAAAATATATAAATGAAATATATAGATATATATTATAAGATATGTATATTATAAAATAATGCTGTTCCTCAATCTTACTAAGGCTCAAATACAGTTTTGAACAGAAGCTAACCAGAAAATGCCAAGCACACTGTAAACCGTCGCGTTTCAACCGCAGTACTGGCCCGGTATGAATTATGCTTTCGACTATTATTGCCTCTTATGTTATGCTATGTTGTTTTTACCTATTATAATACGCTATTTTTTTTTTCAGTACGTTCTGGGCTGGTGTTACAAGAAAACCGTGTTAGGTGGTGTCACGCTGATAACGACCTTTGCGACCGCGGTGCCATTAGATGGACTCATACCACCTTCTTTCGTGTCCGAACAGCTGCTCTTCGTCATGTACCATAGAGTACCTTAATGATGGTAACGACAGAGGGATCGCCGTGGCCACATACTGATCAAAGATGATTAGAAATTGACGCTACATGAAACCATTTCAAGTCGATAAGAAGATTAATGGCATCGCCGCGCAAAGGCAGACTGCCGCGTTATTAGTATACAGATTGTATTGTATCAGGAAGCTATAGGTACTAATTATATGTTGGATGGATCAGTATTGTATAAACAATTAATATTATTTATCTTTGTGATCGAAATAGTGAACTTACGAAATCAAAACTAGGTTATCTATATAGTACCTACCTACCTATATCTTATAAACTATATAATTAACATCTTTATTATCTATGGTTTTACACGTGTAGAAATATTTTAAATGGTCAGTACGTTAACACTAAGGCCCAAGCTTCTTTTCTTTGAATATCTGAGTAGTTACTAAAAGAGTCCCCTTAACGAATGTGTTATTTATTTAGCGCTGAGACGATTGCCTTGTCCAAACATCACGTAGAAGGAATATAATATCTTCCCCCCGTGCCTTTTAAAGAGTCATGTTATTAGTTTAATGATTGTTTCAAGAAGCTATAGAAAATAAGAGACTAATTACATTTTATTTTTTTATTTATTTATCAAACTTTATTGTTCCAAAGTAATAATATACTTTTAACAAATGGCGGACTTAATGCTAAGAGCATTTTCTCCCAGTCAACTATACGGATAAGCAGAAAAAATTGTGCGGCGCAAAAGCTATAAATATACTTACATTCAAAAAATACTAAGTACTTCATACTCACTATATTATATATAAATATATCAGAATCTCATATATAATATAAATATATCAGAATAAATACCTACTTACGAAATTGTATGTATTTCGTATAATGAATATACTTAAAAAAAAGAACAGAATGATGATGACTTTATAAAGAAAGGGAGTTTAAAAGGTGGACGTGGACTTTCCTCTTAAAATACAATTTGGTAGAAATTTCTCTAATATCAACGGGTAAAGCATTCCAGGGCCGTGAAACTGAACATTCTGTATGATAAGCATTTATTCATCTTTATTTTCGAAAGAGTAAACCTCGGGATATGAAAACTAGGTTATCATAGAGTATCTTTGAAACTATACGATTTAAATCTACATAGTATGGCTTTACACGTGTAAAGATGTCTAAAACTGACGGTACGTTAACATGAAGGCCCCAGCCTCTTTGAATACTTGAGCAGTCTTTGAAAAAGTCTCCTGAACGAGCGTATTATTTATTCAGCACCGAGACGACTGCCTCGTCCAAACATCACGTAGTAGGAATGTAATAACAACCCGCCGCGCCTTTGGAAAGGGTCTTGTTACTATCACACAGAATGTTTCATGAAGGTGTGAACACCAAAATAATTAGCATTTTAGTTCAGTGTCTAGAGAATTGTGCTTTATAGTCATGTTTTGAAATGTGCAAAATTACTAAATTTCCAATAAAAATGTAATGATAATGATAAACGTAATGATAATTAGTTATTGATGAAGTAATGGATTTTAAATTAAAACCGTGAAAATATACTAAGGAGCTGACGCATATTTTAATGTAGGTACTCATATAGTCTGTCGCAGACGTAGCTATAATATTATTAATATACTATATTATATTATAGCAAGCCACCGCACAAGGTAGTTACGCTACTTATAATATATATTTTTGCCTTAAGAAACCATAATTAATATTTCATATCTTGTTATAAACTTCCGCATATTTTGTTGAATTATTAGTGTATATATATTTTAGCTATGTCTGTGATGGGCTTATTCCATGATTCTAAACGACTTTCTTGGAACTTAAGAAACAAGTATCAAGTATTAAAAAATAAAACGAATCAAAACATTGAAAAGTCAAGACATTGTAAAGGCCTATTTACACAGTGCCATCTTCTTGCCTGTTGCATACAATTTTATTAAAGCAATAAATGATTTGTATGGCTGACGTTCTGTTTAGACCATGCAAGTTTTCTATTGCTTCAATTTAATTGTATGCAACAGGCAAGAAACTTGCACCGTGTAAATGGGCCTTCAACACGATATTTTTATAGGACGTAGTAACTGCTTTGATCTCACATTTAGTTTTTAAAAGAATTATCTATAAATACAACACTTACAGAAGGACATAGGACGTAGTAACTGCTTTGATCTCACATTTAGTTTTCAAAAGTATTACCTATAAATACAACACTTGCCACGTCCTTCATTCCCCCAATTTTCGTTTTCAGCTGTTTCCGAGGATGAAGTTAGGAAATGCATAGCTCATGTTTCCTCCAATGCTACAGGTAACGATATGTTGTCTGCAAAAATGATTCAGCTTCTTGTTCCTGTAATTCTTTCTGCTCTCACTCATATTTTTAACTTCTCACTATCCTGTGGCTCTTTTCCTACATCCTGGAAATCAGCTCAAGTCATTCCATTACCTAAAACTAGTAACCCGTCTTCTGTTTCTGACCTTAGACCCATTTCTATTTTGCCCTATCTCTCAAAAATTCTTGAGCTAATTTCCCATAACCAACTGTCAACTTTTTTATCATCTAACAATATCCTTAGTTCATTTCAATCTGGCTTTCGAGCAGGTCACAGTACGGTGACTGCTTTGCTCAAAGTCACAGATGATATCCGCTGGGCTATTGATTGCAAATCTCTAACACTCCTTGTTCTTCTTGACTTTAGTAGCGCCTTTAATTCTGTTGACTTCGATATCCTTCTTGGGATCCTTCAATCTATTAACGTCTCTTCGTCTGCCTTAACGTGGTTTGATTCCTACCTTCGAGGCCGCTCGCAGTGTGTTCGCTTCGGTGAGTCTCTTTCCGAATGGTGTGATCTCAGTGCGGGTGTTCCTCAGGGCGGTGTCCTTTCTCCGTTGCTCTTCTCAATATTTATAAATTCTGTCACTTTTCTTCTTTCCTGTAACTTTCATCTCTACGCAGACGACCTTCAGCTTTACAGGCATTTCCCTGTATCTGATTTAGATGCAGCTATTGCTGCTATAAACGATGACTTGCGCCAGGTCAGCGAGTGGGCCCAGTCTTTTGGTCTTAAAGTTAATCCCAAAAAGTCTCAGGCTATGCTTATTGGTAGTAGTTATTATCAGAGAACCATTGACTTATGTTCATTGTCTCCTTTATATCTTGATGGCTCTCCAATAGCATACACTGATTCTGCTAAAAACTTAGGGGTTATTATGGACAGAACCTTAAGTTGGACTGCTCATATTTCCGAAATTATCCGTAAGTTACATTATGCTAAAAACTTAGGGGTTATTATGGACAGAACCTTAAGTTGGACTGCTCATATTTCCGAAATTATCCGTAAAACTTTTTTGGCGGCTGGCAACCCAGGAGCTTATATGTCAATTTTATTGCTCCGTATTTAATATTGTAAATTTAAATATTTTTATAGTTTAATTCATTAAACAATATTATTTAATCGTAAAATGAGATAGGTGCTTGCATAATTCATAATTTGTTTGTGTAAATTTAGTGTATTTTGTGAAATAATGGTGTTCCAAGTTGACGTTCAGTGGGTATAAATTGTTACCGGCTTTTTACAACTTTTACAAGGTAAGAACGGTACAATATTTAATCCCGTTTATATATTTTACTAAAACACAGCGTCCTTTGTGCACAATTTTTCATATTTGCGAAAATTATCGTACATAAACACATCTAATTTTGATGTAAATTGACAAAGTAGATTAGGTTATGTTATTGTTATTTTTTAGTTAGGTGATCGGTTTTGCTAGCTTTATCGTGCAATTCTAGCCTTTATTATCTTCCCTAGACATTACATCTGTCCCTTTTTGTAAAATATGTCCTCCTCAACCCGTGCTGAGACTGCCCGACAACTGGAAATCCAGCTGAAGCAAGTCTTACTCGAGCTCAAGGCAGAAAAAGAAGACAACGAGAAATTATTACTGGAAAGGGAAGATAATGAACGCGAATATGTATTGATGCGAAATAACAACATTAGACTTGAACAAAAACTCTCTGAGAGTCTTCAGTTATGTGATGATTTGAGTGAGCAGCTGAACCGATCAAAGTTAGAAATAGATTATTTCCGCCAATGTGGTGATACGTATGAGCAGACCCTCAGACGTACCACTGAATTAGAAAAGGAGTTGGGCGAGGCATACAGACAAATTAATAGCTATGAGCAAGATGCCCAGATGCGTCAGTCAGCAGAGGTGTCCAGCCTATATGACCAGCTCATTGATAGTGTCGCTATGTCTCCCTCAACTAATTCTCCAGTTATTGATCTCACTAGTGAGACATCATCGAGTAGTATTGATTTAGATATCTCAAAATCAATGATTAGTCATAACCAAGTTAAAAAATATGTAAAACTATCCAAAAAAATTAAGAAAACTAATAATAAATTAAAAATTAATCTCAGGAAATCATGTTTATTAAAATCCAGTTCATTAAATTGTAAATTGCAGTCAGAGTTAGAGTTACGTAATAAACAATTGGCGGAAAGTCAGGAGTCATATGAGGACAACAGGATTAGACTTGAATCTCATATTATTAAGTTGCAGGAGGACTATTCCAAATTATTCTCTAAGTATGACCTCCAACAAAAACAAAATACCGAACACATGCTGACTGTGGAGAAATTGATTAACGACAGCAGGTACAATCAAGAAACTCTTGATTTATTAACTAAGCAATGTACCTGCGGGCAATTCACCCAGCCCACCATCAGTGTCTCCACACCAGAGCTCTCTCCTTGTGACGGTAGTTTGTGTAGTAATGTGTCTGATTGTGTTGACTTTATTGACCCTCCATGTAATACTATAGTATTTTCTGACAGTATAGGTCGCAATATGGGTTGCATGTTAAACAAAATTCTAGATAAAACTTGTATAAATTACTGCTTTCCGGACGCAACCTATACTCAAATTTTAGATAAAATTAAATCAACCAAACTGAATTGTAAATCTACTGTTGTATTATTAATAGGCAATAGTAACAAAGTAGGAAAGAAATAAATAATCAGCTGTATGGATTATTTATCTGAACTAGAAGTAAGCAAAATAATATTATGTGCGTTCCCATATCTACATTGCCAGTCTCCAAAAACTAACAAAATTATTCACTATCTCAATACTTTGATACATAATATGACATGTCGTTATAGTGATAAATTAGTGTTTTTTGACACTAACAATTTTATAAGTAATTGTCATGTGACAAAAGATAATATTTATCTTTCAAAATATTTTAGACATAAGATTGCTACATTGATAGCAAATAATATTAATTTTTGGACGAGTTTACATTGTAAACAAGATTCTAGTTTTAAGACACCTACAGACTTACCAAGTTTATGTAACGGTAATTCTGTAGACTTGACGACAGATTTAAACTGACCATTCGGACAACGGGAAGGCCTCATGAATTAAGAATACTTCATCAAAATTTAGAAGGTCTTTCCGGCAAAGAATTATTAGTAGAATTAGTTTTAAAAGAAATGGATGTGGATATTTTATGTTTGACTGAACATTGGCTGCATGAGAGTCAGATGATGTTCAGCCTAAACAACTATATTATTGTTAGCTGCTTTAACAGAAAGTCTGCTCAACGAGGGGGTTCTTTAATTTTTATAAAAGATTCTTTCCGTAGCAAAGAGCGGAAGGATATTGTTAGACATTCTGTTGAGCGCTGTTGTGAGGTGGCCTGTGCCGAGCTTGATCATCATATAATTGTTTGTGTATACAGTCCACCAGATAGTAATTTCAAAAGTTTTTTAAAAGCAATGGACCAGGTTCTTAAGTCCTGTTCAACTAGTAAAAAGAATTTAATTATTTGCGGTGATTTTAATGTTGATATTTTAGTACATAATCCAAAGAGCACACAATTCCTAAATCTTTTTAAGTGTTATGGATTAGAAAACTTATTTTTTGAGCCAACCAGAATTACAGCTACATCTGGCACATGTCTTGATAATTTTTTTAGTAATATTCAATATTGTGATAAATCTGTTATTAATAAATTGCCTTCAGATCATTCTGGTGTATATGTAGCTTTTGTCAAAGAGTCCACCAGTAATTTGAGAAAAGATAAGATCTTGTGTAGACCGATTACTTCTAAAAACATAAAAAAACTTAAAAATAATTTAGATAACAAATTATTATCAGTGGTATATACAGGAAATAATCCTGACGACCATTATAATAAACTATTTAGTACTGTTTCCTCTGAGTATTCTAAAACATTAAAACAAAAAAGAGTAGTAGTTCATAGTAAATCACAGTTTAGTGAATGGGCTACTACCGGCATCTACATAAGTAGAAACAGGTTATATGATCTATATGCCCAAAAACAATATAACTTTAATCCTTCTTTTATAGAATATGTTAGAAATTATTCTAAAATATTTAAAAAAGTTTGTAGACGAGCCAAGTCGAATAGTATTAGCAAAAAAATAAATAATGCTCCTAATAAAATTAAAGAAACATGGAGTGTCATAAATAAGGAAACAGGTAAAAATAAAACCAAAGAAAATATTTGCCGAATCAAATGTAATGGTAAAAATACTTCAAAAACTGAAGAAATAGTAAATATATTTGATGATTATTTTACTAACATTCCTTTGGAACTCACTTCTAATGTGAGTTCTAGCGCCCAGCGTGCTGAGGCTTTGCTTAAGAGTAATGTTAGCCCTTGTGATTCTAAATTTAATTTTAAGCATGTTAGCCCTAGCGATATAATAGATGCTTTTAAACAGTTAAATTTAAAAAAATCAGAAGATCACTGGGGCATGTCAGTAGCCGTAGTAAGTCATATTATACACATAATTGCTGCCGATTTAGCTTTTATATTTAACGAATGTATTGATGAAGGCATATTCCCTAACTTAATGAAATGTAGTAAACTAATCCCCTTATTCAAAAAAGGAGAAAAAACAGACCCTGGCAACTACAGACCTATCTCTATTCTGCCAGTTTTGAGTAAGGTGTTCGAAAAGATAATGCTCAATCAAATGCTACTTCACTTTAAGACCAATAATCTTTTCCATAGCCAACAATACGGCTTTACTGCTGGAAAATCGACCACCGATGCAGGAGTAGCACTTATTACTAATATCTACGACGCGTGGGAAAACAGAAATGATGCAATTGGATCATTTTGCGATCTTTCTAAAGCATTTGATTGCGTTGATCATCCAACACTTTTGCTCAAATTTCGTCAATACGGTTTTGATGATAAGTCAATTAAATTAATAGAATCTTACTTAACAGATAGGCTTCAAACTGTTGATATAAACGGCGTAAAATCACACGGGTCTAATGTGAAAATGGGCGTACCCCAAGGTTCAATTCTAGGACCGTTCCTTTTCTTGGTTTATGTCAATGACTTGCCTTACATGGTTGAGAAAGAGGCTGACATGGTGCTGTTTGCTGATGACACCTCGCTAATATTTAAAATAGATCGACATAACAGTGATGCTAGCGCGGTGAACAGCACCTTATCTTTAATTTCTGATTGGTTTTCGGCCAATAACCTCATGTTAAATGCGAACAAGACCCAATGCATTCGATTCTCTCTTCCTAATGTGAATCAAGCCTGTGTTGACATACTAATTAATGGTCAGAAACTCGATCTGGTTGAAAGTACTACCTTTTTAGGAATCACAATTGATTCGAAACTTCAATGGGGCGCTCATATAACTAAACTTTCTAATAGGCTTAGCTCTGCGGCTTACGCTGTTAGGAGAATAAGACAATTGACAGATGTAGCAACTGCTAGACAAGTGTACTTTAGTTACTTTCACAGTCTAATGTCTTACGGGATACTTCTATGGGGGAGTGCAGCGGACATTCAGACTATTTTTCTTTTACAAAAAAGAGCAATTCGTGCTATTTACGGTTTAGGATCGAGAGACTCACTGAGGGAATTATTCAAGGAAATAGGTATACTTACTTTTGCATCACAATTCATATTTGAAAGTATAATGTATGTAAGGAAAAATATTTCCATGTTCAATAAAGTAAGTGATTTTACAGATAGAAATTTACGTAATAAGAATGACTTAGTTAGCCCGTATTACAGGCTGAATACAGTCAGTAAGTCTTTTATGGGGAAGTGTATACTTTTTTATAATAAATTGTCAGAATCGGTCCTTGATATGCCAGACAGAAAATTCAAAGCTTATGTAAAGAAAGTACTTTGTGAGAAGGCTTATTATAGGACCGATGACTATCTTAAAGACAAAAAGGTCTGGCTTGAGCTTGGCGCGGGTCCCTCTTAAAGGTTTGTATACCTAGACATGTCATAATTTAGGTACATTGGTACATACTAAATTTACAAATTGACATTATTTTAAATTTCGTAATTCTTATAATTCAATTTAATTATGACATAATAAACAATGTAATCTCTGTCCATCTATATAACTAATTTTAAGTTTTTAGTTTGTTAGTTGACGTCTTTGGAGAAAACGTGCAGTGCAGTTTGTTGCCGCTTCTTCTGCACTTGCGCCTAGGAAGCGGCGTAAACTTAGCTTTAAGTAACGATTTGACGTCAACATTTGTGCAAAACAAAACAAAGTGACTATTATTAAGAGATATTATAAATATCCTATGATAATAAAGATAAAAAAAAAAAAAAAAAAAAAAAAAATCACTTCACTCTCTAAAATGTCTTCAAAATTTCTTGCCATTTCAAACTAAAGTCTCCCTCTGTCATTTCCTATTACTCCCACTTCTTGACTATGCTGATGCCTGTTTCCTTGACGCTACAGAAGAGCTTCTTAATAAGCTTGAACGTTTGCAGAACTTGTGTATTCGTTTTATCTTTGGCTTAAGGAAATTTGACCACGTCTCTGACTTTCGCAAACAACTCAAGTGGCTCCCCATCCGTCTTCGCCGGAACACTAGAATCCTTTGCCTCCTCTTCAACGTCCTGTACAATCCCTCATACCCTCCTTATTTGCGTGAACGGTTTTCTTTCGCACGTTCTGACGACGCTCCTTGTAGATCTGCCCGTAAATCCATCCTTCATTTCCCAACACATAGCACCACTATCTATACTCACTCCTTTTCCGTGCAGGCAGTCAGGCTATGGAATCAGCTACCACCGAGCATTCGAGAGTCTAAAACCATAACGACGTTCAAGAAACGAGTAAAAGATTACTATCTGTATTTATCATCCTAATATATTTAGAAATATTAACATATATGTATTTATTGTATATATGCTTTATGAATATATATTTATTTATGTATTTATGTAAGTATATTTATGTATGTTTATGTAGGTATATATCTTGTCTATTTAATTATTTAGTTTTGTATTGTAGGTACACGCCAATTACCTCTTTTTTTTCCCATTTCCTCTCGCGGGTCTACTGGAAGAAATTTCTTTAGAAATAAGTAGCACCTAAGTACTATGTTTCCTTATTTTTTATGTGTGTTTGTAAATTTCCAAGTGTACTTGAATAAATAAAATAAATAAATAAATAAACACTTACAGATTTTCTATTTTAATTAAGAAAAGTCATGACTTTGCATAAGAGATGCAGTCCTGAAACTGAGACTCATTATTTACATAAATAGTAACCATTTGAAGTTAAAAAAACACAATTTATAAATCTTAGGACGTTTTACTGATAACATGTAATGAAAAAACATTACTGAACAGAGCACTAAATAAAACTAAGATAAACACCAGTAACTACTAAGCAATTTAACAATGTAGCGTGTTTCAAAGGCATAATTTGTGAAGTTACGCCTGAGATACAGAGTAGTATAAAATAACCGTTTATCTTTGCAATATTTGCTAGCAATTGTAAAATGTACTCAAGTGTAGCCTCAATTACTTACATGACAATGAAGGCATATATTTATTTGCATTGTATTTTCTTCATTATTACTACTGTACCTAGCCACAACAAAGAAGATTACTGTGTGAGACATTTCATGTCATATCCAAACAAAATTATATTGTCACACTTCCTTAATATATTTTTGACATATAACTAAAATAAATAAACGGGCAAGTGCGAGTCGGACTCGTACACGAAGGGTTCCGTACCTCCATACAATATTTTAAAACGCTAAAAAAACACGTTTCTTGTATGACGACCCCCTTTAATTATTAACTTTATAGTGGCCATAGTATACATAATCGTTGAAAATTTCAAGTATCTAGTTAATGCCATTATAAATATCTAGTTAAAAACGCTGAAAAACACGTTTTTTGTATTACGATCCCCTTACATTTTTAGTATTTGTTGTTATAGCGGCTACAGTCAGTAAAACAATCAGTGAAAATTTCAAGCGTCTAGCTATTACTAGATAGAGCCCTGTTACAGACGGACAGACAGCGGAGTCTCAGTAATAGGGTCCCGTTTGCACGCTTTGGGTACTAAACAGTTGACAGACAAGTATGAGGTGACTAACACGCCCAGAAGCTGCAAATCAAAGAAGAATCTAGAATGATCATCATCATCATCTTTAGGTCTTTTTTAGTCTCCACTGCAGGAGCACGACCACCTCTGTACTACCAGAGCCATATGTATGCTAAAGCAGCCAGAGGATTTCACCTACACTCTCCACGCTGGCCAGACGGCTTGGTGAGGTCTCATTGATTAAGCTTTGTGTAGCTTGTGTTTCCTAAGTCGCCATCTACGGGAAGACTTGGAGTTGTCCTATTCTACTTTGCCGGGAACTATACGCACGGCTATGGAATAATCATAGCTCTGAACAATTCACTAACAAGACAGGTAAATAACTCAGCTCCAGTCTGTCTTGTCGTCTTGTCCTGAGCTGACATTTGAATGTTCCTTTCAAAACATTGTAATTTCAAGTCAAGTCGAGGCCTAAATATAATAATTATAAGTGCCATTATTATCCAATGTTTGCAACATCTTTTGGGTGAAGGGCGACATCTAGAAATTGCATGTTGCACCGGATAAGAGGTGAGCGGATCTTGCCTCACGTAGATTAAAACCTATGTTCACCAGACACGCTTGCTTTAACCGAATAATGTGAATCAATAATAATTTAAATTGTCTACCGGCGATTGTAGACGAAGGTCTTCAATTGCGCCGATTATCTACATTAGAATAAGTGTGTATTTATGTATGCATAATAGGTTAAAAGTGCATTGTAGTAAAATATAGCTTTAAACTCGAATCTATCGTATTAATTCACTATATGTATGAACAACGGACGATGATTGTTTTAAATAAAAAAAAGTACATACATTCAATCTTTAAAGCTATACAACTTTCTCTGATAGACACAGATATCTACTATAATATTACGCCTGTTTCCCACTGGGGTAAGTAGAGACTATGGACATCCACTTGCTACGCTCCTGAAAGATCTCTTTCTTTAGCGTGATGACGGTGGTTAAGATGGTAAAAGGACAACCATGGAAGAGCTTTCTATAAAAGAACCCTCCTTTTATTACAAGGTTTTATTTAGGTTGCCCAGCTTGTTATTTATTTGGGAAAATCTTGCAAGCTAAATTCGACCTTCCTGGTTTCCGATTGAGATGAAATTTCGTACGCTAATGCAATTAAACAAAAAGCTTTTCTGATGATCGAGCCGGAAGGTGGCTAAAGGAACCATTTATTATAACACGACGCAACCCCATCGAGTTAGGGCTTATAACATTTGTTTTGATTCACAATAAAAGCTTGTACGAAAAAATGTTTTTTTTTCGAAAAACTTATTTCATTTTACATCTTACCTAGGCAAAATGCCCATGTATACAACGTGTTAATGAAATAACGCAAAATCTCTCAGATGGTACCTCAGCCCATGAAACTGAACAACTTTTGTTCTACAACTTTCACGAAACCCGAAAAATAAATTTGGCAAATTTGAATTTTCATACAAACTGATCAGCTGATCGAGTAAATTTGTATGAAAATCTGAATTTTATTTTTGCCATTTTGGGAATGTTGTAGAACAAAAGTTGTTCAGTTTCATGGACTGAGTTACAACATGAGAGGTTTTGCGTTATTTCATTATCGTTAACCAAAGCTTAGTTACCGGTTTCATGACAAAGATTTAACACGATACAAAATGTAATTATGTATAAGAACCAACAGATTTATTTTTAACCTAGGTCAACTCTTTATAGATCAAGTGATTAATTGAAATAACCTAAATCCAATAAGGGCAGTGACAATGGCATTGGTTGCTAAAGATCAAGATTTTAGTTCGCGGCGCATATTACGACTGTTTGTGTCAACATCAAAACTTGACCTTGACTTTTGAAGTCTCCCGGAAGTCCGGAAGTGCCACTTCCGCAGTAGCCCGTATATGTCCTGAAGCTATTTGGCCCACATAGCAACCGGTTACACTAGTCGTCATTGAGTTTTCCTCTCGCGAAATGATAATACGCGCTATGAACTACGATGAACTTATGTTCATGTGTGAGGAACTATCGAATAATGTTTTAAAAATATGTTTCAAAAATGCTTTACATTCTTTGCACGGGTACTCTATATTTTTATTAAGGCTATTTTGAAACATCCAATAATACGATTTTATTAAGTGTGACTAATGTGATGCGTGTTGTGATCTTAGGCCCTCCCTATACCGCAGGTCTACCTTTTTTGAGATAATACATCCGTATCTTTATACTTAGTCGACATTGTTATATATACAGCTTCTAATAATTTAAATGCTGAATCTTTGGTGAAAAATACTCCATTCAACGCATTTACTCCCAATGTCTGTTTAGTTCGAAAACATGTTTTAAAACTAAACGGACTAATGTAACACTTTCAATGGTTGTTCATAAAATAATTTATAGAGCTATCTAATGCCTGAAGGTATTTGCAATTGTGGTAAGTCCCGTAGTTTCAATAATAGTCATCATTGTTTATTACAATAGCCCGACAACCACAAACAAATAAGGACAAAGGAAGGACCGTCGGACGTTGGTTTATCGATATGGTTCTAATTGACAATTTTCAAAATGCTAAAAAATGTATTCGTAATAAACTTACTGAAATCACTCATTAGTCAATTACGTACAAATTGTATCAAGTTATACAAGCTGACTGTTCAATTGCTGCAGATCCTTTATGGGAAACTTTAGCCAATGATACTGAACAATTTTCTCCAAAGAACATATAGATTGATACTTTCATAACAAAATTCCATTCCATTATTATTTTTTGTTTTATGCATACGTCATTTCCACTCTAGATGTACAATTATACGATACTATATCAATAGCATTAAATGCGCGCAGCGACTGCATCACTTTTTCATAGAGAAATTATATAATGTCTAACAAAATATACTGAAACTATTTTAAGGATGAATTCAGTCCATGATAGTAAACAACTTTTTCCAAGGAACATATATGAAAAATATTTTTTTTGCTTTCCATACAAACTCGGATCAGCTTTTCGGTCAACTTGTATGGAAAACCAAAAATTATTTCTTATATTTTTTTTCGATATATGTTCCTCGGAGAAAGTTGTTCAGTATCATGGACTGAATTCACCCTTAAAATAGTTTCAGTATGTTAGACCCTGTATAAATAAATAGACTACACTCAACGGCCCATAGTAAGCTTGTATCTTGGATCTAATGGATACAAACAGAGACATGCAAACACTCCCAGAACCAAAGACCTAAAAATATCTTTTAGTCGAATCCAGGACCTACGAGTATGCCACGGAGGTCCGATATTTGAAGATCAAACGAATCGATCGAAACTATGTGAGCAGCATCATTCAAAGCAAAAATTCAGCGCAATAAGGCTACAGGCTGCATCTTGTTAAATACTTATTTAGTTTTTTTTTGTTTCAAATTATATCTTTATTTGTTTTGGTAAATAATCGTTTTACTCTCTAGTATCGAATTGTCGTTCATTGATTGAGTAGGTATGTATTAAAATGTGAAGTATATATTCGCTAGTAAATTCTTTACATAGGTACTCACAATAAACAAGTGTTAAATAACTTAACTGGATTAAATTAACTATCCAAAAGTAACTTCATACGGCTTTTTGACTAAACCAGGAAGACTTCCTGAATGTCAATTTAGTTTGGCACAAACATGAACAAGAAATACATTGCAAAAAACGGGTTTCAATTTCATAAAACTTAGGTGTAGGTAAGTATGTAGAATAACTAATGTAATGAAACACCAAATATTTTGGTTGTAACTCAAATTACCTTTCAAACTACAACAGGTATTTTTATAAGCTCTTTGACCGTGGTGTAATATTTTGCACGCCTCATAAGCGAAGCGCATGAGGTATTGCACGCCTCGTAAGCGCAGCGCATAAGGTATTGCACGCCTCGTAAGCGAAGCGCATGAGGTAGTGCTCTACTCTCGCCTTACAAAAATCAAGTGATTTTTTTAATTAAATGTGTCTCTATTTATTTTCTATCGCACTTGTACAATAATATTTACACATAAATGTCAAGGAAAAACACTAGTTTCAACACTTATGACATTTTTAAAAGACATTTTGCCTTTTAAATAAATAAAAACAATGTTTAATAAAATCATTTTGTGGACGTCCGTGTGTCTGTATGTATGGAAACTGGCGTGGTCACGATAACTCCCGAAAAACTTATCTGATCAAGTCCATTTTTTTTTATATGAAGCGTATAAAAAAAATGGACATGATCAGATAAGTTTATATATATATATATATATATATTATCCAAAACTAAGTCCTTTCAAAGATCACGGTCTAATTCAATGTAGTTTAATCGTAATTTCAATTTAATTGTGAAAAATGAGATTATGAGGCGTGCACTTTTGGATTTTCCAAACTTATTTTCAACTCGTTCCGGGACACTTACGGTTAGGTGTATTTGGCACAAACTTTATAAATATTTTATTTATTGTGGCTGGTGTGCTACCAGTGAAAAAGTCCTGTCAAAATCCGTCCAGCCGTTTCATTAATCAGTCCAAACAAACAAACAGACAGAGACGAAAAAAAGGTAAATAATGTTTTTGTTATCAGAACCGTCTAGACTTTCATATGTATTTAGAAAAAAACTGTTACTCTGATATTACAAACAGAAACAGACACTTCAATTTAATTTATTTGTATTATATGGATTTGAAAGAAATACACGCAGAGGGGTTAGCCACATCTTAGATAGATCCATAGGATATTTTTTATCTTCGAACAAGATATGATAACTGAATCAGTAGATAGTATTTCTTTATTTCGTAGTTCTTCATTTTATAGTAATATAAGAAAAGGTTTGTCTACCTACTTAAGTTGTTGGCCGTTTTATAACATCTATAGGTAAGTGTCAAAACATACCTACTATGCCGAACATGAAAAAGTTGCGCGACCGAACTTTGGCTAAATGACGCCTGCAATGCAATTTGAAATAATAGCACCACACTATGCCGAACTTGCGTCGCGTTTTTCTCGAAGAAATAAATGAGCCGCAGATCGTCAGTCGAGCAACTTCGCCAATGTGTGTTTAGACACATGAAGTAAACCAACAACCAATCGTTGTTTGGCAGAGATATATTTTCAACAATCCTGCTCATAAGTACCAAATCTTTCTTTTGGCAAGATATTGAAATGCTTCAGAAATAACTCTTCACGTCTTAAAGCTCTTTATTTTATTATACAAGTACTTATGCATTTGATCAACATTCATCATTATGTAAATATGAAATTTAATTGAATAGGTTATATCCAATTATATTTTAATTTATTGCGTACAAATTCTAAGATGAAAAGAAAAAAAATAGATCTTATATAATATATACCTATCATATCACCAACCAACCCAACACATCATAAAAATCTGTTGTACGAGTAGGATCATAGTATCTGGTCACTTGGTTTATTTACCCAAATGACAATTACTTCTTTTTTCAACTTTCATTTTTGCACATCTAAAGAACGCGCGGGTTCCGAGCCATTTGTAATCTTTTGTGTGATAGTTTACGGCCAGCCTAGGCTTTAAATCAATTGGCGCCTTCCACTTTGACAAAATAATGGACAAGCACTTCAATACAGTGCGTGGTTTGAATAGATAATTACAAAAACATGCCGATAGATGAGTGGAAGTCACATAAATTACTTTACTTGTGTTACTGTATACGGATTTAATTTGACCTTATTTGTTCTTTTCCTTGTCTAATAATAACCCTGATGCCAAGTGTAACTGCAAAGGCAAATTTCTTAGGTTATCTACCTAGATAGATATAAGATTAAGAAGTAATAATGAGAAGTTGGTTTATAATTTATATATTAAACTGAAGACCGCGCAAAAAATGCGGGGCGGTAGAGGTTTAGATCGAAATTCATAATATTCAAATGTTTAGTCTAGTCACAGGTCTAGTAACAAAAAACCTTACTTTTTCCTCTTTTTTGTTTTCCTCTTTTTTGTATTTGTAAGTGGCCAACATTTTACAGGCTGCTTAAGGGAACTTTTATATATGCCTACTTGTTCAGTCACGAGTATGAATAGGTAAGTTATATGAAAAGAAGCACGTACAAGTAACTAAAATGTAATAAATCTGTTATATTTTACGTCGATACATACAATGTCTAGATGACACGGATGCATACGAGTACATTCTAGTTACTATTTACCTTTGGGCCAGGGACGATTCTCTCGATTCGACTGACAATTTTGACGAAGCATGTTGCTTATTTGTAGGTAAGTACAATTGACTTACCTACCTTGTTGAGGCCACATGCCATGCCATGAGCAACGTTTTGTACATTTTTCAACGAAGCTTGTTGCGGATTAATTCTTGTAAATGAGTTAATCTGATTGTGCATTTAATAGAGACACTGTTTAATCAGAGTCTATGTACAATCGGAGAGCATACAAGATTAGATAGTCTTAATACCTGTCTCGAGTATTTCTCTCTTGTTTTTAGGTATAGTTTATTTTGCAGTTATATTTTTGACATAATTTAATTTTAAAATCTGGCATAATATAAGTTAGTATACGTAAATCCTACAAGATAAAAAATATTCAAAAATGCTACATTGATATATTTATTTATCTACGTGATTTACAGTTTCTAAAAAAATAAATCTTGTGAAGGATATTTTCACTTCGTTACCCTATAGAAAAATTTAAATCGATGAAGAAGTAGCCGCCTAAACCAAGGATAGAGTAAGTACCCACAAAATGTATAGATAGGTATTATAAATTATGCTATACTCATTACAAAAACATAATGGCAACAAGGGTAGTGTCAATATTTGCTCCCAAAGCCTAAAATCATAGGTCGCAAGAATATGTAAATAGGTACGAGCTGTAAATAAAGAAACAACAGGTGAGTTACTCGGGCCGTCTCCCAACTGCCACATTGTGGATCTGCAGCGGTGCATGCCGGCCGGCCTGATTGCAGCTACCATACAGCCCACTGATTGAAACTTCGGTGGCTATCTATGGGTCTGTATAAACATGTTTACAGTGTGAAAAAGAAAAGGTTTTGATATTATGATACGAGTTTCAAATCTCAATGTTTTATTGTTTTACAGTAAACAATAGTTAATGTAACGCTAAAAGCATTCACTCCTAGTCAACCATGTTGGAATAAACAGTTTTTTTGGATTTATAAAATTATGATAATATGCCTTGTGGCTGAGTAGAATAGGACCATTCCTAAGTCTTCCCGTGGATGTGGTAGAAGGCGACTAAGGAAACACAAGCTAAACAACGCTTATAAATATCAATGAGTAGAGACCTCTACAACCCGTCAGGCCAGCGTGGAGAGTGTAGGCCAAATCCTCTGACTGCTCTGGCTAATATATGGCTCTGGTAGTACAGAGAGGGTCGTGCTTCTGCAGTGGAGACTAAAAAAAGAATTGATGATGATGTAGGTAAATACTTGAATTGTTTAATACTTTTTACAACTTTTTTAAATATTTATTTAAAACTTAATTTTTATACAGAATTCTTTACTATAATGTAAATTAAAGCTACTAATACTTAATTAGGTATATAAATTAAATACCCGATATTCTGTATCACTTCATCATCATTTTAGTGTTTTCAAGATAATTTACCCGTTATTCCTGGACTTTAAAAAGACTTATTAGAATCCCAACTAATATTATAAATGCGAAAGTGAGTTTGTTTATTTGTTTGTTACCTCTTCAGGCTTTATCTACTGAACCAATCTTTTTGAAAATTCGCATACACATATTTAGGAGTACTGAGAAGGACAAAAAAGTTATGTTCCCGTGGAATACGCGAGCGAAGCCGCAGGCAAAATCTAGTTAATTATATTTTTCCTGTCCTTCACTTTCTTGGAATTTTCCTTTTCTTTTTATATTTTTCCCGTAAGTCATATCGACACTAAAACTTCTCATACTATCAAATCATTTCAGTTTAAAAAAGAACTGTTACACAACTTAATATCGATTCATTCTAACATGTGACTACCAGCATCAGGGTAGCGTGTTGAAGTTGAAGAGTTAATATAGTATGACCCCATCCTATTCCAGTCATTGAATCAATTTCAAATGCAATGGTCCCATCCCAGCAGAGAGCTGGATTGTAATGTTTACACTTTTTACATTAAACTGATTTGTTTACATGTATTATGGCCATCACTATGTCCTTTGGGTAAAGTGACTTTTGGATAAAAACGTTTTGTGATATTTAAATTGGCGATATGTTTTGCGTTTTGTTAGATTTTCTTAAATTACGAGTGTTTTCCCAAACGAAGATCGAGAAAAATGCAACTCATTGGAATGATAAAATATCAACTAAAGTTAATGCAGTCGGATTTACAATTTAATAATTTTGACCGATTACTTTTTTTGTGTAGGTAGCGTCTGTAGTTGCATGAAATTTTTGTATTAAATGTCCATAGTACAAAAGCAACTACTTAAAATTTGTAACATATCAATCTAAGTCACACATACATACATCGTAAAGCTTTTTGTTATTGTCAATTAAAAGTTTTTCCGGGGCATTTCTGTTATGTATGTTTAGTATACGAAGTACTAAATTAAAAAATATATATTTGTTTAGTTTCTATAATATATAGTATCTAGTCTCCTAAATAGACCGTATTTATTTTCAATTACTTATTTAATTAAAATACTACACTTACTTTTCAAAAGGCCCATTTTGAAACACTTTCTCATACTGCTGCGGTTAATAATTACTTCCTTTAATCACTTAACACTCATTAACATATAACGATCGTAATTTTTAAATGAATTGCGATTGTTGTGAGAAATATTCGTTAAGCGTATCACCGTGGCCGGTTCGCGGTGAACTGATACATTATCACAGCTCGAAGGCGGCAGGCGCGCGCGCAGCCGCCCGCCCGGTCGCTTCCAGAGAGAGCTCATTGCCACACGAATCCGTGTAAACCGTACATTACGTCGATCACCGACGTCAACGCATCTCGCGTATAACTCATGGCTAAAGTACAACCGGTAGTTTTTCGTTTACGAATACGTTTTTGGATGTAGATGAATTTCAGGTTGTACTTACATGGTAGTCATCTGGTGAAGGAAAACATCGTGAGGAAATGATGAGGAAACCTGCACACTAGTGGCTACTAAGTTTACTAGTGTGTAAAATAGAGAAGGAAATGGCAAACCACTCCATTATCTCTGACGAAAATCGTCTTTGTGTGCGTCTCTTTCCATACAATGACACCGACAAGAGCATAGCTCTTAAATGAACCATTTATATGACGCCGAGATTCTTTAAAACTACATAATACTCATAAAATCGCTTTTTGCATTTGTCTGTTTTTACCACTAATTGCTTCTAAACCACTATTGTGTAGACTGTTGTTCTGTGATGTAGACAGTGGTTAGCTTGACGATGTAGAGCATTTCTTCCGATGGGAATGTATTTTAATTGTACATTATTAGAACATGTCCAAATAGTACTTAAGTATCTATACCTATGTGATAAAAAATTACAATTTAGATATTGTTTCAAGCATTTTAATAGCATTATATCTAAATATATATTTAAATCAGAAATATTTGCTATGGTGGCAATTAAGGTGTTAAGTACTTAGTCAATAAACATTTGAATCCTTTTTGTTAAACAACTGCAAATGCAAATAAGATCTGTCATGATACTCATGATGTAGTGTCATACGCTACACGAATACCTAAACTGTACATAACCACCGTATCGTATATTAAACTTTACAAAAGTTTTTACAGATATCAAACATTCAAGTCGGACAAAGTGATTGTCAAAATAAATTATTATGATTATGAAATCATAAACGTTTCTAATATATCATCCTGTAGATAGGGTAATATGTTTTTGATGTAGAATTTAATCCTTCAAAACAGCTTGATTTAGTATATATAGTAATAATAAAATGTATAATAAGTACTTAAATTATTTAAATTTCCTCGGCAACTCTTTTACTTACAGCATTGCTAGCTACAATACGGAAAAGATGTACCAAGTGATAAGCCAATGCTGAACTTGATCGAAAAGATAATTCCTCAATACGATGTAAGTAAACATATTTAGAGACCGTAAAAAGAAAAATCTCTTTACTTTATACCAATTAATACGATATCAATGAATTTACGTTAAATAACATTAATTACAGTAAGTACTTAGTTTATTATACACCGAAACAATAATACCTCTATAAAATAATACAAACATCAAAAATATGTAGGTACAAAATATCGAACTAAAAAAACAGCATCAGATTTGGTGGAGTTTAAAGAACATTTGTAATATATTTGAAACTAGGCTCTAGAACAGATATACATATATAGATATATCATACATATATGTAGAAAAAACTTAAGACAGACCAAAGTCAATATGTTTTATATACATTGCGTCTGATATAAATGAAAGTTTAGCTGTTTGTTGTATATACTATCTAATATATAAAATTCTCGTGTCACAGTTTTCGTTGCCATACTCGTCCGAAACGGCTTGACCGATTTTGATGAAATTTTTTGTGCTTATCCAGTATCTATGAGAATCGGCCAACATCTATTTTTCATCCCCCTAAATGTTAGGGGTAGCCCACCCCTAAATTTATTTTTTTATTTTTTAGACAAAATTTTTAGTTTCTATTTTTTTATGATACAACATACAAAAATACATACAATCCTCAATTTTCACCCTTCTACGATCAACCCTTATTTTTTACTAGGAAATTATTTATATGGCAAAACAACGTTTGCCGGGTCAGCTAGTATATTTATATAATTACTATAGTTTTCTTCTCCCTTAGATTGTTATGTTTTTATTTTATTTTTTTATTTTACGTGTATGAATCTCAAGCTATTTTAAGGTAAAACTCTCACTAATATAATCGTAAGTTTGTTCATTGTTATGACTTCATTTGATATTCAATGCTTCAGTTTAGTCTACGAGAACTAAGATGCATATTTTATTATACCCGTGTGGTTCCGGGTTAGAATAGGACTACTCCATATCTTCCTGTGGATGTCGTAAGAGGTGACTAAAGGACTAAGCACAAACATCTCGTGCTACAATTGCATTCCTAAGAAGGGTTAACGTCGGGCGGCGGTCGGCTGTAAAACATTTTGCACATATACTTACATTCCCAAAGAGGGTTGATGTCAGGCAGGCGGCCCGTCGTAAAACTAGCCAAATCATTTAAACTGTTCCGGCTATTTCTTCTCCATTTTCCAAGGTCTTTGGCATCCCTTGGTGACCATTGACATGCATGTTATATTTGGATAAGCGGGAAAGCGAACCCCGGGCTCCGAAGCAGCACAGCTGAGGATGCAACCGGGAACGCGCTTAGACAAAGAAGAACTAAGACGCATATTTTAACATAACATATTTACTCTACCGGAGTCTGACTCTATTGAAAATATATCCCAAAAAAATATTTGCTGCCCGTGAATGACTTAAGTCACAAAATAATATTCCAACAATGCATACCCAGCTTGGATGCATTGAGTCATATATTTTAGTATATAAAATAAATTAGAAAATTACGCTTTAATTAAAACTTATAGCTATCAAAATTAATGATGAATTATACAAATTACGTATATAGGATTACTCAGAGGATCATTTGTGAATAATGGAATCCTCATTTACAAAATAGGTAATAACTCTAAAAAATATAAATAGGTTATCGATGTCATACATTATCATATTCAAACGTGAAGTGCGACGATCAACATTATCAGATTTTTTTTCAATATTTAACAGAAAATCAAGGTAAGCTTATTACAAATATTTCTTGTATAATTTTGAAACTTTAATTCTCGATGAAACTTTTGAAGTGAAATTGTAATCGAAATAAAATTTCCCAAGTGGTTTGTCCTGGTGTGCATATTTCACTATTATTAAGTACTCAAATAACTGTCTTACTTAACTTACCATTAATCAAGGAGTCTCAATATAAGATACTTACAAGTTTATACTTTTATCATTATGTATTAATTATTAAGAGTACAATGTTGTCTTATAATTTAATTCATTTATTTACAACAATAGGCTTGGGCAAAAAGTTACAAAGTTTCATCAGCAACAAGCTTCGTCAAAATTATATAGGTACATAAATAAATATAATTCTATTTATTTATGCAGTAGTAGACTCTATAAAATATAGTCTCTACCTAAGTAATAAAAGCCGAAAACGTTAAAGTTCTTAAAAAACAAAAGCATGTTTCCGATTCCTATTAATTAGCTGATAACTTAGAAGTCCAAATTGTCTTATTTATTATATTGAACAGCACAAGTTTTAATTTGACATGCGTAGTAATGATACTTATTCAACTTAACAAACTACTAGGCAAATAATTCTCACTCGTGTAAGATAAAAGTTAGCACTAAATGTTACGCGTTTACTGAAACAAAGACACACATTTATCACTAACTATTATTGCATACCTGTCACGAGCCACGGCTTTATCGACCATCCAAAAACCTTTTTTTTTTCAACTGACACGACATTTTATTTCATACCATATTTTGCCTGGACGTTTTGCTAGAAATAGAGCCTTTGTATTGTATGGAATATCAAATTTTACAGATATTGGCACATTATGGTTGCCCGCGGCTCGCAGGCAGCATTTTGCGGATGCATGGCATTGACGGACAATTAATGAAAATATGTTTATTTTCAGATGTTCCGCATTCAAATATTGAGCGTTATCACTATTTCACTAATCATAGCAAGTTTGGCCTCACCAATGCCTTCGTCGGAGGGCAAAGACATCAGCATCCTCGGGTTAGAAGAAGCCGAAGATGAAATGACCAACCTAGAGCCATCCTATCATACAAAAAGAACAGGCGAGTTCGGATCTGTGCTGCAAGCAATCAAGAGTCAATTCAGGGAGATCATTGAAGACCTACTCGTACAAGCCTTTGAATATTTTAAAATGAATTTGCAACAATTCAAAGTGAATCTTCTACGGAAACTAGGAATGTACACACTGTCTGATGTGTTCCACACTATTTTTGATGGCGTAAATGATTTTGTCGCCATTGGGTCGGCACCTGCGTCCGCGGACGAGGAATATTCGGATGACAAGACACCAGTAGTACTTACATCAGACTTTGATAGTTACAATGATGCTTATTCACTTGCGGCTTTATTAGCATCTAAAAGAACAGTCAGCTAGTAAACCACCTGTATAATTTTATCATATGAATGGTTGAAAATTTATAGTACAAAATAATTTACGTTACATTTAGTTCTTATAAAATTGTATAAATTATAAAATAATTATGCTGATTTATATTTAGATGTAAGTGTTCTAGTTCTAGGTCAATAGGAAATATATATATTTATTAATACAGCAGTCTTTGTTTGTTATTGTGTGAATAACATTGTTTTTAAAGGTACATAATTATCAATTGTCAAATGAACGCACCATGGGAAATAGGTAAATTTATAATGAGATGAAACTAATTGATGATAAAGTGGTAAGCCCTATTAAGGCTCTGTGATCCCAGCACCGACGGTTTTAGAACAGGTTTGTCCTAAAGAAATATCTACTTAATTCACCTTAAAAAAATACAATGTATGTTTTAAACTTTTATGTTATATATTAACATAGTACTTACATTTCATAAAGAAACGTACATTTCTATTAAAACTCTTTCAGTTTAGGCAGTAAAACTTTGGAAACCTTTTTTTTAGCTCTGAACTAATAAATCCAATATATTTGTTCAATGATTACTTTCATATAACTTCCAACGATTTTTGTTTTACTTTTGTTTATATTCATAGGTACCTTTATTTTATAATTTATTAATTATATTACAAGAGTTGGCATAGTTTATACTACTTAAACTGTGCCAACTTCTCCATTAGTTTTTTATACAAAGTGTACGTAGTATATTTATTACTCTGTGTCTCAAGGTTGGCTAGCTAGAAGAAATCGCTTTAGTGATAAGCTCGCCTTTGTCTTACATTGTTTTAATTTCACTTTTAATTATTGTTATATTAATATATTGTGCAATAAAGAAGTTTTATCTTTATCTTAGTAAAAAAATCAACTTTTCTTCTTCAAACATACATCTGAGTTTAATTGATATCAAAAGAGGATGAAAATTTTAATTTATTAATTAAATAAGTTAATTTTTACGATTACTGTTTAGTTTGTAGTTGCTACTGTCCTCAATTAATATTCAAATATTTAAAGCGATCAGGCATCATAACAGAGAAGTGTCTAGAGTCTCGACCATACTAAAATCCTCATGGGCCTACGAGTACATCGCCTTAATGAAATATTTATTCATAAGTACGCTTTAGAATAAAGCAATCGTCATGATGTGAGAACCCAAGAGCGAATATTATCAAAATAAAACCAAGTGTTCGCCAAATGTTTACGGAATTAATATTTTTCTGTCAAGGAATCATTAATTTACCTTAATCTTAAGTCCCTAAGTTATTAAGAGGTAATTATATTTATAAATTCACACGAGTGCAAACTAATGTTAAACATATGTAGCGGAGTACTTATTATTATTGTACAATACAAAATAATCTATTTTGTATATATTGTGGCACATTTGATTTAGATAAATGTTCTGTATAAGATAAATATTAATCAATACGTTATATTATAATAGACGTTTGCAATTATTTTTATAAACATGGGACCAACTAGGCCTCAATACAAGTGTGGTTGAATTTATGTAGAGATGTCAAAAAAATTTCATTAGTTTACATAATAGAGCTGTTCATGTTATCATGTGTAGAAAGGTACTTAATACGTAACAAATGAAAAAAAAAATTACCAGTAACGTGTTTAGAATAGGTAATACCTAAACTAGTTTCCCAATGTACCTAAGTTGATATAGTATCTGATGAATAAGATTTGCTCCTAAGAAATGTTAACGAAACAAATATGCTGTGCACTTGCTTGCTATAAGAAAAATAACAGGCGGTTAGTAGATAATATTCACTCGTATTTTACTCATAGTAGATCGTAGAGCGACTTGTCTAAGAGTAGATTGCAAAGAAATTGTATACAAATCTAGAATGCTTACGCAATGGCAAAGCCGTTCCCAAAAATTATACCTAAAGTTATAGCTCCCCTTCTACTTTATTGCACTGACAGTTTGCGGGAAAGGGACGCCTATAACTTTAGGTACATTTTTTGGGAACGTTAGGTATTTAAATATAAGCATTATGAAAGATATAAGCATATGAGCTTTATGTGCGTAGCATTAAGTTTAATTTTCAATGGTGTTTTTGTGAGATTATTATTCGTAGTTATTCTAGATAGTATTATAAATTCTTTGGTAGATTGGTATATTTCCAGAAGTGCCTGGTAGTTAGATCACAGCAATTAATCTTTGTGATAGATCTACAAGTTACCTACTTATTTTCTAAGGAACTTAGGGCTCTACAATACTCTATCTACGTTTGATATCAATAGTTTTACCGAAGATTCTTTAGTATTATACAATAAAGTAATTGACGACCTCCGTTGTGTAATGATCAACACGCTAATCCACCAATGCGGAGGTTCTGGGATCGATCGCCAGCCAGGGCAAGTTGGAAAATGGCCTTTTTCAAATTATCCTGGGTCTTAAGTGTTTATCTATATAATATGTATTATTATAAAATATACCTAGTATCTTTGAGTTAGTATCCCAAAACTCAAGTTTAAAAACTTACTTTGGGGCTAACTTAATCTGTGTAATTTGTCCGTATATATTTAATTATTTAAGTAGGCATTTGCCTACTTAGGCATACGGCCCATCTGATGCGAAGTCTTTGGAGGCACAACACTAAGGAAGGACACAGGCGCGTTCTAGATTTTATAAAACTATTACAGCATCACATGCCGATATGTCTCAGACTATCTTAGTCTTCCAGATTTCTGTTAATTATGGTAACTTTTACAATGAAGGAGGCCTTTGCTCGACATTCGGATACGTGATAGCTTGAAATGTACTGTAAATTAGTCTTCTCGTTTTCTATTTGTAATAGGTAAGTCCTTCATTAGAGAAATCGTCCAGAATAGATTCATTTAAAAAAATTAAACTGATTATTTTAATATTCGTATTTACTACACATAATAAATGTGTGAAATAGTGACTTGTTATAATAATATTATCTATATCTGTAGATAGATAAACATGAATAAAAAGTCCTCCAACAGAATTATTAAGAATTCCTTTATGCACTATGTTACATTACGAATATAAGATTAAATTGCTGAAAATATTTTATAGGCGTCAAGTAACGAAACTTATTTTTGTGAGTTTGCTCTTCATAAACTAAAAGGTAAGTACTTAGATATCACAACTTTACTAAAGACTAGCAGTCCACCCCGGCTTCGCCCGTGGTACACACATAGCCTATGTCACTCGGGGATAGTGTAGCTTTCCAACGGTGAAAGAATTTTTTAAATCGGCCCAGTTCTTTTTGAGCCTATTCATTACAAACATACAAACATACAAAAATAGGTTCAAATCTTTCCTCTTTATAATATTAGTGTAGATAAATATCCCCCGAAGTTGTATATAAAGTACCCCGGCACATATATCTGACTGTGCGTCTGACTGTCTATATATACTTGATAGATTCTGAAATGAATGGCACAATTTGGTGCAGGTTCCTTCAAAATGTCGGGAAGGCTTATATCTACCTAATTACAAAACATACACGTGTGAAGCCACTGTTTGATAAATCAAGTGTGAAGAACTGAGAAAGCACCAAATAGATGACTTCATTATTTTTCAATTATATCTATTCAAATTTCATTATTATGATAGCAGCAACGTAAATCGTTATCTACTTATTACGTCTTAGTATAAGATATATTTTATGAACTACTGCTTACAGTTTAAAGTGAGAACGATAAGCTTTAAGGGTATCGTAGTAAAGCTTCAATCCAAATACACAAAATCCTTTGTTTTGAAACTAAACTCGATAAATTTTGAATTAAAAAAATGCAAATGCCTTGGCGCCAACAACCCTTTTGCCCTTCGAAAAACAAAGGGTTATGTTTTTTCGGTTAGAAATAAACGTTTATTATTATTATTATACTGGGTAGGTACTCGTGTATCAAAAATAAAGTAATAAATAAAATGGCGAATTGTTGGCGCCAAGGCATTTGCATTTTTTTAATTCAAAATTTATCGAGTTTAGTTTCAAAACAAAGGATTTTGTGTATTTGGATTGTGAAATGCTATAAACAACATAATAACCTCGCTTATTCGAACGTGCCTATCCTATCCCGATAGCATCCTAGGCATACAGCTGTTGTATCTTTTCAGTTCACTTTTTTACATGCAGTTGTGTTTTTTTAATAATTACTTGTTGGAAACACTAGAAACTACTATAAAGGTTTTTTTTCCATACAAAACTATTGCGTCACTACTATAATATTATTTCCCTTTTCCACCTTCATGCCCACCATCACGCTAAAAGTGGCCTGGGCCTTACCACCCTAGGCACTGTCTGCCCCGTTAGAGCTAATGACGTGATAGTGTCTGTATCTGTATGCATACAAAAAATCCTTCTATACCTATTTACGTGTGCCGCAGTAATGTTAACTGCGCAAATAGTACACGTATTATATGTCCTTTCGGGTCATTTTATTTGCATCAATGTCCAAAATCGAGATTAGTATTCGTGCGAATAGTAAACGGACCTACCTACACGTAGGTTTTGGTTATCAAAATGGTAATTAAATTCAAGGATCGGGAAATATTTAAATTAATAATGTAAATAAACGTAACGGTAAATGTTATATGCGCATTTACATTCACTTATTGATTCTAAACCATTTTCCGTATTTACTTTATGTATATAGTTATAACTATGTAAAATTTTAATAGTAAGTACTCGAAAGGAGTACCTACTTATAGAAATTTAATAAGACGCACACGAAGTCGGACTTATCCCACATATACAGGATTATAGATATACGCTGATTGATCTAGCCCCAAAGTAAGTTTTTTAACTTGTGTTACGGGACACTAACTAAACGATACTATATTTTATGTTAAATACATATATAGATAAATACCCAAGACCCAGGACTATTTGAAAAAGGCCATTTTTTAACTTGCTCTGGCTGGGAATCAAACCCAGAATGTCCAGATTAAGGGCATACATGAATTATCCGGGATCCAGTGCTGCCCCCATTTTAATAAATCATTTCAAAGGAAACGGAGATATCATTTAAAATTTTGCTACTACCAAGTCCTAGTTAACCCTTCGAAGTATTTTATGAACTACTGTTTACAGTTTATAATGAGAACGTTTAGCTTTACTACGCACATTTGCCAAAAGTGGCCGTTTTTCGTAAATGTGCATAGTAAAGCTTAACGTTCTCACTTTAAACTGTAAACAGTAGTTCATAAAATACTTTGAAGGGTTATCTAGGGCTTGGTAGTAGCAAAATTTAAAATGATGTCTCCGTTTTTTTAAAATGATTTATTTTAAATGGGGGCAGCACTGGACCTCGGAAAATTTAGGTACGGCCTTAACGGACTAGCGTATTAGTCATTACGCCACGGAGGTCGTCCTATCCACTTTGAGACCGAAGGAGAATAACAAGTGTAGGAAGAACTGTGTGTAATATGAAAATGTATGAGCGTCATTAAATAGTAGTTTTAGGAAGTTTTTTGACCCTTCCCGTTTTGAGCATTAGCTTTTTGGGAGAGTGGCCCAAAGATTTTCATAAGTAAATAAATATATTATAAGAACAAATCACACTGATTGAGCTAGGCCCAATGTAAGTTTAAATTTGTGTTATGGGATACTTAAGTCCTACTTATGTTTAAATGTCATTCAGATGATGTCGTTTAGTATCAGAATAAGAATGGCATTCCTTATAAATATGCTAAGATCAATTTGATAGCCTACTTAGCGCCTTAGCTATAAAAGGTTTATAAGCTAGAAAACAAAAGGGGTAATACAAACAGATGATTTGCAGTCATATCATGAAGGGCGGGAATCACACGAGTACATGTAATGCAGTGACTCAGAATGAGGTTACCAAGTTTTTGAAGTTTTACCTGAGATTAACTTGTTTTGCGGGAAATCCAGCATTGTGATTCTTCAACGTTCTTGGCACTATGTTCTTTTTTTTTTGATTAAATATTTTATTTTAAAAGTATACTTATGTACTACTAATATATAAAAGGTCTAACGAAAAGTGCAACTTTTTTAGGGCACATCGGTAATCAACAAATAGGGGTGTTGTGAAAGATCTAAAAATGAACTTCTTTATTTTGGATGTTCTACCTTTTCCTATAGGTAGAACATACAAAATAAAGTTGGTCATGAAAAAGTTTGTCACTAACTAAATCTGCCCTTAAAATAGTCAGCTTAAGTACGTTTTGAGTTTTATTAGACATTCATAAACATATTACCTATGTATGTGTTGGCAATAGCAAGGTACCAGTAGGGAAGTAGTGTACAAGTATCTCTTTGAGACCTTATAATTGCTAGCAGTACACAGCAATTAACGTGGAGTTGATATATTTTCAAATTGATCCATTGCGCGTAATAGATGTGGCAATGTAGTGTATAATGACGTTGATTACAATTAAAGAAATAAACAGAAGGATACAACATTTAAACTTTGAACACATTTTTTTTTCATATAATTTAATAGGTGTGTTCCTTAGGTAGAGTTGATGAATATCAATTTAACCCTTGAAGTAATGTCAATGTTAGACATTATAATTTTTTTTATAAAATACACATACAAATTCGACAACCTCCGTGGCATATTGGTAACCACGCTAGTCCGCCACTCAGAAATAGTGATTTCGATTTCCGGCCGGAAAATGGCCTTTTTCAAATTGTCCTGGGTCTTGGGTGTTTATCTATATATTTATTTATCATAAAATATAGTATCGTTGAGTTAGTATCCCATAACACAAGTTTAAAAAAAACTTACTTTGGGGCTAGCTTAATCAGTGTGATTTGTCCTTATACATTTATGTCGATGGTCACCCAAGGATGCCAAAGACCTTGTGTTGGAGAAGAAATAGCCGGTAGAGGTTAAAGATTTGGCTATAGTTTTACGACCGGCCGCCTGCCTAACGTCAACCCTCTTTGGGAATGTATTTGGGCAAAAGTTTTACAACCAGCCGCTGCCCGACGTTAACTCTCCATGGGACTGCAATTGTAGCACGAGATGTTTGCGCTTAATCCTTTAGTCACCTCTTACGACATTCACAGGAAGAAATGGAGTGATCCTATTCTAACCCGAAACCACACGGATGACGGCACAATCAAAATATTTAGTAGTATACGATTCAATACGAAACTCATCCCCCTTTTCATTAGCTGACCTGTAAAAATATTCCCTTTTCATACGACTTTAACGTTTTAAGTAGATCCAGGTTCCTCAATTCATGTCAACAGTGTACACACAATGTGCTAGAGCGCACCTCTAGCAACATCATCAATGCATTTTCCCTTGTTGGGGTCGCCACTCTACATTTCTTCTTATCTTGATATTATCAAATAAATAGAGTACTAGAGAAGACACCACATGTAGTGACATGTGGTGTCACTTGAAGGGGACAAAACAGTGGTTTTGTCCCCTTCAATTGTGGCTATCTCCATAAACTTCACTTAGTCCCTCGCTAGCCGTAGCCGTGGAACGAGGAGGGCCGACCCCAAATAACGGGACAAGGCACGGCAAAAGAAGAAGTCCCTTGCTAGCTCAGCTAATTCTTATGCGCCTAGTAGGTACTTCAGACAGTTTATAAGTGAAACCTAAGAAAACATAAAAAACAATTTAAAATGCCTTGTTGTGTGTTAATAATACTGTAAGAATAATCAAGGAACACGGCCATGTGTAAAGAAATAAGTTTTCATTGATAAGTAACCAGATTTAATCATTGTTTGAAAATTAAATACGTTTGATAAAATTCACGCCGTCTTATAATAATTCAAAAATATAACAGGGGGCCAATGTTTGAGATAGGTAGCTGGTCTATATATTCTATGCTAGCCCCTCATATAATAAAACGAAATCAATGAAAATAATTCACACATTGCTTCCACATCTTCCTCTGTAGCTATCCACCATAGATCATACTCGTATCTTGGCCAGTAACTGTTCAGCATCGCTCAAGTCAAACATTGCTTATTACTTTGTCAACTTTTGGTACGAGCGATTTGGCCTCAATTTTTTATATTAATTAATATAAGTTCTATTTTTAAATATTTTTAGTTTAGTTAGTTTTAATTAAGTTTACGTTGTATTGTTAATAGTAAATAATACTTTTGGTACTCGATTTCGTTGTCGTGCTATCAATATATACCTATAGGAATCATTGTATATTGTGATACAGATCTGTTCTTGTCAGATTTATGTGCACACGTACACCTTCTAGCGATGTTATTGCGGAAAATATGACTAACATATTACTAGATATTAATATTTATAAAGAAAATATTGTTTAGTAGAGTCCTTCAGCCCGGAATTCCATAATTTCTTAATCGAGTACTCATTAGTGTACATATTAATTCTGTGTAGAAGAATAGGTACTTTACTTATATAGAAATAAATGAATTCAATATTTTATTGCTCATAAACATTGTTTTTAATAAATAAAGTAACACTAACACAGTAATTCCTGACTAATCTGAACAACTAGCTAGATACCTAGTAATTAAATTCTACTTACCATTTTTTTTTCAATTATCTACCTTTACCGGTTTAGCGGTTCTTCTGATTGAGTACCACCCACCCAACCTTCCGCATACCTACTTCTATCATGAAATATGTAAAGTAAAAATAGGTACTTATGAAATATCTACAAGCTTGAAAATAGGAGCGCTCTTATGAAAGAAATAAATCATCTGCCTCACTTCATCACACCAGCTGGGGTCGGCGTAATAGCTGTGGTAATAGGTATGTCTTCTCCTTCCACATTTCTCTATTTCCCGTCGTATTAAAATCTCATCCTACTCCTAGTATCCCCATATCTTACCACATACATTCCATCCATCTCAGTCTTCTCAGGTTCCCGTCCCCTGTTTCGATCAAAACCGTCATATTTTTGTTACGTATAAATATCTTCTCATCACATGTCCAAGTCATGACAATCCGATTGCTTAATTCTTACTTAATCGTTTATTGACGCTACCTTTAAACTTTTCCTCGCATATATATATATATATATATATATATTGCGCCGCACAATTTTCTCTGCTTATCCCTATGGTTGACTGGGAGAAAATGCTTTTAGCATTAAGTCCGTCATTTGTTAAAAGTATATTTTTATTTTGGACAATAAAGTTTGATAAATAAATAAATAAATAAATAAACATATCCATTTGTGTCTGTTTCTATGAAAGATAATAAAGTTTTATCTAAACTACGGAAATATTTTATTTATTGACGACCCTACGGAGGTCGTAATGGTTAACACGTTAATCCACCACTCCGGAGGTTCTGGGTTCGATCCCCAGCCAGGTGAAGATGGAAAATGGTGTTTTTTAAACTGGGTCTTCGGCACTCTATTAGTACTTCATAATACAAGCTTAAACTTACTTTGGGGCTAACTCAATCAGTGTGATTTGTCCTTATATACTTATTATTTATTTATTATTATTTAATATTAGGTACTGTATTTGGTTACATTGTAACCGTTATACTCGTAGGTCTGTAGTTACTTATCTAATAGCTACTTATGACCAAGTTTAGCAACCTTATTAGTATACTATGTACATTGTTTTATTATAAGTAGGTACCTACTTCATGTAACTAATTTGTTACGATTTTATTGTTTATAAATGCACAATTCACTTAAGTACTCAATAAAATAGAGGACAATATGAACGGTGAGATAAACCAAAGCATTAAACTCAATAACAAATGAATCACGACCCATTCAGAATCGTAGATTTAACTTTTTATTAAAGTATTTAAAGTAATTCTGTGATAACTCCTTCATCGGGTTTTGTTTATTTATGATTACTTTACGGTAAGTAATATCAAATCGATATGTATTTGGCATGTATTATTGTGTTTCTTTAAATAATGTTTATATTTAATTTATTTTCTTGAATATAATGCATAGATCTAACTATTCAGTAGTTATTCATAGTGAGATACCTATTAACAATATTTCTTTGGTCAATTTTTGCAAAAGTTACCTTTAAATCTCGAAAACTGTAGGGTATGATAATGTTGCCGGTAAAAATTGAGAAAAAAATGGTTGTCTGTAAAGTCGGTTTACGGACGGTAGTTTGACGTGACAACGTCAAACATTCCGAACTGAGCCGATCGCTCGAGCCGATCATGCCTCTCTCTCGTTCGTGCCGCGCTCTCGCTTGCGGAACGCGACAATGACGTCATCTTTTTCGTGTATGCAGCCCGTAGTATTGAGTTATTAGACGTTGTCACGTCAAAAACTTCGGGCGTTAAAATAATGCCACAAGGGCCAAGTCTCCTTTGTTATCTGACGTCTATTCAATCGATAAAGGATAAAGAAAAGAAAACTCTACAGATTCCTAGAATAATACTGACTTAGTAATGAACTATTAATTATCTGTGATTAATTATAATTAACTATAATGCAAATTGTGTAAGAAAGGTAGTCGAGACAAACAATAATCAATGCCGTCAAGTGACCGTTGATAATTTTGTACAACCTTCAATCAATTTTATTAAGTACTCCGGTATTCGTTACCGGAGTATTTAAAATTGCTAATCTTGTCTCAAATAATTGCATTTAAAATTCTTACGCATATTGCTATAAAAAGTTTTTCGAAAGAGTTTACCATGTCATCGATACAGCAACACATCAATCAGAGTTTGTCTGCTAAGAACTTCTAAGGGACCGTTCAAGTATTACTTAAGCAGAATTTTAGTCATTTGTAATCCCCCCATTCCCCTTGTCAGCAAAAGTAAGTACATCTTTTATCCCCACTCCTATGCTACGTAAGCATTGAGTTATTACTTCTTTTTTATAAAATATACTTAAGTTTTTTATTGTTTTCATGAGCCAGTATATTTTTCAAAGCTATATTACTGT
Organism: Acrobasis repandana; assembly: GCA_963576875.1. NCBI lineage: Eukaryota > Metazoa > Arthropoda > Insecta > Lepidoptera > Pyralidae > Acrobasis > Acrobasis repandana. Next base: position 10,040,687 of record OY756223.1, on the reverse strand, counting down.
CTTTTTATTTTCAAACCAAGTTACCGAAAATTCACAAAAAATATAAAATAGACAAATCAAAGTCCCCACTCTCTTTTGGTGCTTACTTAATATTTGAACGGTCCCCAAACGATTTTGATGCGTTTTTCACGTTGTGAAGAGCAGTATCTTTATATCTGATGTTCATATATGGGACGGCCTACGCGTAGCCGGATAAGGCCAGCGTGTATCAAATGTGAGTATTACGCCTGCTACTACATGTCCGAAAAACGCTACTATACTTCCTGGTCCATGAAAGATGTAAAATTGTATACACACCTCGCGCGATGACAAAAAAGCTTCAGGCAGATGGTTATCTGAGGGTTTTATTTTTTCGTCACCCTTGGTGTACAATATACTATTACATACATTGCTAAGTACCATAAGTCTTTTTACCAGACACAGTAGAAAAACTGTTTTTTGTGTACACAAACTGTGAATGTGTTAAATATTGTTATTTAGAAAATATACATAATAAATCTATAATATACTTATAAGTAGGTATATTTAAGAATAAAGAAGAACATAAGTTACATGTAGCAGAAATGCGGATGCTTATGTGTGGGGTGACGAAGATATATAAGAAGAGGGAGTTTAAAGGTAGTACCGATTTTAAAGTAGTTAAAAAGTCACCATTAACATGGTACGGTCATGCCAAGAGGCGGGCGGGACGCCGAACATCTGGCTAATAAAATGGTTAACTTAAAGGTGGATTGGCAGTTGCCACAGAGATAGAGGACCACCTAGAAAGACGTGGGGGGGAATGTGTGAAGCGGGACATGATGGAGAGGGGGATTAGTATAGATATTGTAAGTATTAGAAAACGTTGATAGAAAACGTTGACGTACAGAGCTCACCCCAAATAGGGAGAAGGCGAGGAAGATAATGATGATGAATTGATGATAAGTACATATAAATAGATTTTACTTTACCATTCCCATGAAAGATCCTAAGCAACCGTTACGAATTTCGTTCGAAATGTTCGAAATGAAACAATAAATAAAAACAAATAGGAGTTCAATGAAGCAAATAATAATGATGACCTTATTAAAGAGATACTGACCGTAGCAAATAGCGAACATAATTATAATTTGAAACTATTGCAAATGATACTAGTTAAAAAGGTCAATGTCATGTCAATGATCAATAACTTAATCGTTTTGAAACAATGAAGACGGTTACCGTGTGGTTAATTGATTTTCATTAAAAAGATCTTGATCATCATATTTAAGGTGTCTTAAACTCTGTCTGTCTGTCTTAAACCTCAGAGATTCCAAAGTAAAATATAAGTAGGTATACCTAATTACCTAAATAAAATCCATTCAATGTCGTCCAATGTAACATTACACACGATTTGGGCATGTATGTGACCCATTGTGCACTCACATAGATGATAAAAATGACTATATATAGGTATATGCAAATTTGCATAACCTAGAGAGTGCAGTTGATGACCTATAGAATGCAGTTGATAACCTAGACAATGCAGTTGATAACCTAGAGAATGCAGTTGATAACCTAGACAATGCAGTTGATAACCTAGAGAATGCAGTTGCTGCCTATGCTGCTAACGTAACTACGTTATTTTAATAATCCAATCCAATATGCAGAATTTTATCATGATTATATACAAAATCAATCAATGCTTTAGCTATTTACCATCCACTGCACCGTAAATAGCCCGTGTTTTGAATCACAACGGAAACTGGTCCCATTATACAAGAACGAAACGACCGTCATTGTTTACTGTTTGTAGTAGGTATCTACACATAATAATAAAGTAAATATTTCTTATGTACGTATTTAATAAACCGCCCACGGCCTCGCGGTCTGCAGGGCCTCGCATATGAAACGGTTTCCCTTTTTTTTAAGGACGCTTCGCACTCTGGCAGCGCTTTTTTTGCTAGCCAAAGGGCCTCGCCCTCATAAAACTTTGATCTTGCGCCGTCACTGGCCTTATGAAAAATATTATATAAAGATTGATGCATTCGTACCTAATTGAAAGTTAGGCTTTAGGCCATACATGAATTTTCCAGGGTCCTGTAGTACTGTCCCCATTTGAAATAAATATACTAATATTATAAAGAGGAAAGATTTGTACCTATTTTTGTATGTTTGTAATGAATAGGCTCAAAAAGTACTGGGCCGATTTAAAAAATTCTTTCACTGATGGAAAGCTACACTATCCCCGAGGGACATAGGCTATGTGTGTACCACGGGCGAAGCCGGGGTGGACTGCTAGTTTGAAATAAATCATTTCAAAGGAAACTTTTTTCTTTGTGAAGCCCTAGATAACCCTTCAAACTATTTTATGAACTACTGTTTACAGTTTAAGGCCGTACCTGAATTTTCCGGGGTCCAGTGCTGCCCCCATTTAAAATAAATCATTTCAAATAAAATGGAGACATAATTTAAAATTTAAACTGCACTGCACTTGCGCCTAGGAAGCGGCGTAAACTTAGCTTTAACCCTAGATAACTAAACTATCCTGGGAGTTACACAATAACTAAACATTCGTCTAGCGGACTACGCATTAAAAAATCTTATATTATCAACATCATTTAACGTGAGGAAGAAATTGTTACATGATTCGTATAAAGGGCTCTTGTGAATAGAGACAAGTATAAATAATTTTATACTAATGATGCCACATACCTTTTATACACATCTACATTATGGGTGCCACAAATTGCATTTTTATATCTAAGGCATCAACTTTATGTCTTCCTTAGCAATTTCGACGGGCAAACGTATAATTTTTTTGTAATATTTCATACTTAAGGAAATGGAGCAGATTCTTCATATGATTTCACCAAGGATATCTCCTATCATGACCTTGATGTCACGTCTCAAAGTTACCGTCCGAACAAGTTGCCGCAACCAAGGCTCCATGAGGTGGTTCGTCAATTTCAAAACAAAATCTCGCCGTGTTGCTATTTTTTTATTATTTTTGATGTTATTCGCGACGTATCATAACATAAGTAGGAGTAATCCTAGTGCAGATGACCATTTATGATGAGTTTTACTGGATACAAATCAAAGAGTTGCTAAAGCACATGTCGGATGCTACCTGAAGTACGTTTCTTTTCATGTTCAAATCATCCGAATTAATAATTTGGGTTCTGTTGTCTTTTACTTGGTACTAAAAAATCTCATTCAGAACCCAAATATTGGCACGAGACATCAGTATCAATGCTGATATTGTATTGACTTGCAACCTTCCAATTATTTGTCATCACCACAGAAGTTAAATTATCTTGTTACTTTTATCAGAGTCATCAATCTTAATAAACGTGAATTTGTACTTTCAGCCTAGGACATATGTTTCCATTTATAAATCCATCAATAATATTAGGTATATGAGAAAAAGTTGAAAACAATTAGTAGTATGAATGACATCTTACTATTAAACCCTAGTCATTAAAAAATAACCGTTTTCATGAAGTTCATATTATTTCCTAGTATGCTAATGTATATTATCTAATTATAATACAAACATTTATTATTTTTATTTATTTTAAAATACTAATATAAAATAAAATGCAATTTAGATACCTTTGAAAATCTGCACCTGTTATAACTAAACTTTCGTAATCTAGACGACGCGGTGATTATAAATCACAAATAAAGACAATTGTTTGCGCAAACGCCGCATTTGTGCCACTTTTCACTCTAATTATGAAGGTATACAAAGGCGTGCAAGCAGGGGGTACGCGAAAGTTTGTGAACTAGACTTATGCAAGGGGTCGCGTAGTCTGCCAGACGAATGTTTAGTTATCTAGGGTTAAGTAACGATTTGACAACATTTGTGCAAAACAAAACAAAGTGACTATTATTAAGAGATATTATAAATATCCTATGATAATAAAGATATTTTGAATTGAATTTGAATTGAAATTAAAATAAAATATATACATAATTTAAAATTAGACAAAATTTTAAAATTCGGAAATTTATGTATGGACTTTATTGATTGGGAATATGATGCTTTCCGCATGTTGTACTTGTTACATTTGTAAATGTGTACAATAAAGTTTAATAAATTATAGTTGGTAAAAAAAGATAACGCAAATCGAAGCGATTTCTTCTTCTCATCTTCATCATTTAGGCTTTTTTGTCCATAGTTGATTTATGTATGTCAATGGTCATCCAATAATGCCAACGTGTAGTAGATTCAGGAACCATTAAAATAATGTGGGTCAGCTTTATGACCTGCCTAACGATAACTCTCCTTGGTAATGCCAGGCCTATGTCACTCGCCGTTTAGGTATCGAAAATGTACCTACATTATTACTATGCGCGCAGGCGGCCCCTCCGGGTGGTAAATTCAGTTATACGAATCGTTTGTCCAGAGCAATAAGAATAAAATAGGCTTGCAATTGATGTCTAGGTATCTATACGAAAAGGTACTGAGTTCTGACGTGAGCTAAATTAAACCATATCGCTAGCCACATTGAGTAGATATTTCTTTGAATTTATTTGCTGACTGAGACTTCTGTTAGTATTATTTAGTCTGTGGTAATGCATTTGTGCGAGCTCAGTGTGCAACGAGCTTTTTTTAGCGGATTATATTCCGCTACCGCTCGACGTCAAATCCTATCATATTATATTCTTAGGAATGTAATTATTGCACGAAACGTTTTAACTTAGTTTTCTCGTTACTTAGGTCGCCTCTTACGACATGTATAGGAAGAGACGGAGTTGTCCTTTTCTAGGCCGGAAATCACAAGCCGCATTGTAGCATCATAATATTTACGAACGATAGGTAATGATATAATTATATGTACCTACGCATTTTATCAAGGCAAGTGCATACCTGTATTGAATATTAAAGTGGATCGTTGCAATTTCGCACTCTAATCTTAAGTCCGGATTGCGCAACTGTGTCTTAATATTAACAGGCACGCGTGACATTGAATCTACGCAAATTCGAGCTCACTATGGTCAATATTCAAAACTTTTCATTCGATTAAGTACTTATTCGTACCTATAAAGATTAATTGAATAACATTAAGGAAGATATTTCATGAAGGGAGTTGAAAAATAGAAAAAAAATGGTAAGGTACCGTGGTTTTTACTTCTAGCTGCAATATACTCGTATAAGTTTATTGACTAATTTGTATTTCTTAATCACTCTCAATTTTATCCCGGATATGTACCTATTCTACATATAATATTATATTCCGGTAGAGTTGTTTACAATCTATTTGTATACCAATTCAAAATAAGAAATCTATAGACAAAGATATGTTTGGCAAAGTCGCACTGCGTCCGTGGTCCTTAGTCAAGGCGTTTGCCTTGTGGTCCAGAAGTCGTGGGTTCAATCCCACTGGGATTAATACTTTGTAAATAAAATTTGCTCGTTTTAAGATCATACAATTGAAAGCAATAAATTATTTGTATAGTTGACGTTGAGTTTAGACCATACAAGTCATCTCGGCTGCTCCATATTAAAACTCAGTAAAGTGCATTGGAACAAATTTTACAGGAGAGCGGAAAAACACAAATCGGTTTACCCTGCCAAAATATTTAATATTTTTTAAAATAAGTGATATTTAATAAAAATATTATACTCCAATTATATTAACAATTTAATTGAAGCAATAAATGATTTGTATGGTTACCAACAGTTTAGACCATACAAGCCATCACACAGAATATATTGCTTTACTTTAACACAACAGCAATAGGCAAGAACTTGCACTGTGTAAATTAGCCTCAATAAGATAACGCAAGGGACAAGAGTCTGGCGAGAGAGGTCATTTTCAGGGTTAGGTAGGTATTTAGTATTAGTAACCAGACCAGTATGAAATACTATAGTAGACTTAGACCACTTATTTATTTAATTTAATTAAGCAGGTACATCATTAAATAAAATAAATAATTAGGTTTATTGTTATTAATCCAGTTATCGTGACAATCTGTACTTTACCTATTTTATATGTTCTCACGGTATGTTACTAAAAAAGTTACTGAAGAACGTCTGACTATTAATCAGACTTAATCGTTTCAGATGTTGTTGACCTTCTATTTAAAAGGATTCACATTTAAAAATCAGTATGCGACGTATTTTATGTAAGTACTTAATATAATAATATTTAAAAAAATGTTTTGACAGGAATCAAATTTTCTTATAGTACGAATCAAATTGGAAACAGTGTCTATGGAAGGGTCACCGTTGTATTGTATATCTTTTTTCCATTTCATTCCATAATCAATACAGATACACTATCGCGTCTGTAGATAGAGCCATAGTAAGGGCTGTAAGATCCCAAGGCCACTTTTAGCATGATGGTTAGCATGGAGGTGGAAAATAAAAGTAGTGATGGGCTAACCGCTTCGCTCACTGACATGACATGATTCAGATTGTCATCCATTCCCTCGATCTAATAATCGATGTTTATTCACTAGGGATGAAAAAAATTTTAAAACCTGAACATAAATGATTTCCCAGAATAATGTCAGTACCTATATAACAAAAAAAAATATGAACCTCTAAAATGATAAGATTGATCACCCATAATAATTATCTAAAATGCTTTGAGCTGATATTAACAGCACACAATTTTATAAACTTGAGTATTTTCATTTGTACAGTAAATATATTAAATATTTGTCTTAAAACAATGTTTGGCCACATTTTCTGATATTTTCTTTATATTTTGACGTCATGAGTATATACGCATCAGGTTTAACTGTTTAGTATATTATAACCATGACTATTGCCTTTCGCTACGGCTAATACGTCATAATACTTAGTGAATACATCACTCTAAACAAATCGTTACGAATATGAAATATATTCGCGTTGCTTAGCTTTAGCCATTCAGCTGATTTTTAATGATTTAGTAACAAACATCCAAACATTCACATTTTATTTATTGTTTCACTAAGTAGCTATCTAAGAATTTGTCTTTAGGAGTAAATTCTAGTCATTACTATATTGTTGTAACTTGTATGTCAATACTTACAACAAATGTTGGAGTTTCATACTGGTCTGGGAGTAAAGAAAGAGCTTAGAATGTACCTATCAGCTGCTTCTCTACCTAGATCGTAAAAGCCGATCGAGGGAATGGGTGAAAATTAGGCGATGCAGCTAGCAACCCATCACTTTTGATTCCTTTTTCCACCTTCTCGCCCATACCATCAACCTAAAAGCGGGCTTTGGGCCTAACGGCCCTGGGCTCTGTCTGCTTAGAGAGTTATTTTTTATACCTATCATACTAGTACCTAAGTATATAAAACATACCCAACACATACATAAAAAATTATCTTGGGATGTCATAAATACTCGTATGTTATAAAAATATGTAGAGTACCTTAGTATATTTTATTAGGTACAAAGGTAACTCAATACGTACGTTTTAGATAGGTAGAAATAGGTACATACATTTATCTTAAATCTGTTATAATATAACGTGAAAACTAACTGATTTTATACAATTAAATTCATATATAACGGGACTTAGCACGAACCTTTTATATAGTTTTTTCTTACGTTTCGAATGTGTTCAAAGCGCGATGGTTTAAAAACCAATGTTACGATTAAAGTTGCAGGTGTGCTTGATATCTTTGTTATAATTGTTTGACCCTTAGCCCGGAAACGCGGTGACACACGACCGTGTCACCGTATTTCCGTAGTTCCGTACTAAATCTTTATTTCGTGAATGAATATTACATAACTTCCGTGCATTTCGAAGTCCACATTTCCGTCTGTTATCTAAACATACAAACGATCGATCTACATATTTATAATATAATACTGTAACCGTGACATTGGCATTCTATTCTAAAGAGAACAAACTCGTGCTTATTTATTCAAGCTATATTTAACAAGATGAAGTTTTCGAACTGTTTTTACAATGCACTGTTGAAGTAATTCAGGTATTATTTCTAGGTTTTACTTTATACTTTATATTTTAAGGTTTTACTTTCTAGTAACTAACTATACCTAAGTTGCAAATAAATGTTTCTCCCCATTTCCGTTGAACAGCTAAAGTGATTTTTGATAATAAAGGTAGCAGTAGGTACCTAGCAAAGTAGAGAAATAAGCTGAACAATACAAGATAAGTACCTACTATTACTTACTCGTATACCTCCTCTCCGCTCTCTAGGGATGACTGGGTCAGTAAAGTATTATTCTAATTAGTCCGTTAGTTAGGTTATCCAAAAATAATGTACCCATATTTTTCAGTTTATCAAAAAAGTAAAAATTCACAAAGATACAGTGTATCTAAGTTCCAGAGTGGGGGCTTGTGACGTCACCGATGTGTAAAAATCGTTTGAAAGCGTGTCGTGACGCAATTTAAATGCGTTGTATCTTCGTCATTTATTGTTTCTCAGAGAAAAGAAAAAATATGTGTACAATATTTTTTAATAATGTAACCAAAACGAATAGGCCAAAAATATTTTTTCAGTCATCATACCTATTACCGAATGTGCAAATTTTTTTTATTGGACCACAACAGAAAAAAAGTTATTCAGAAATATGATTTCAATCAGACTTTAATCATAAAGACGAGTCGTTATCAATTTAAAACAAATTACTTTTAATATGGATCCAATTCCGAAATCATGGAATCAGCTGATCCATACAAAATAAAATACGAGTATATTTATCGTGGAAAATGTACAGCAACAGCTGATATTGTACCGGGATTTTACAGGGGCTCTACATAGTATAAGTTGTTTAGTGTTGATTAAAGGTATGTATATTGTATACCCTTTCTCACACTTATATTGATTCGTCATTGAGAAGTCTTTGACAATTAGGTTATTTGAAGTCTTTGACAATTAGGTTATTTACCGGATAAGTATTTTGTTTTCTATCGATTGTAATATGCATTCAATGTCTGCTCAATATCGTATTCCACACACATAATATTTGTTAACCAACTAAGCATACCTACTTATTTTTGTATGTTATTTAAGCTTTAACATTTTTAAATATTGATCAGTTAATACAGAGAACAGAGTTATGTTAATTTATGTAGGCAATTGTGGTAAATCTCCTGGTCGACCCCGTAAATATAGTATAGACACGTGGTCAATTATTGTTACATTGTCAAAAGCATTTTGGCTAATGCATCGATCTGTTATTTTAAAAAAATGGATGGAGTACCAGTAAAGAAAATTGTTCGGCTTTCCAATAGGACTTATATGTTCCTTCTTTTTGGTGAGATTCAAAATGGTCTACTTGGCTGCTTTCATAAATTATTTTAAATATCTTGGGATTATCAGGAAATTTGTAGAACTAGTAATTGAACACGGAATTTGAAATGAGCAGTGAGATTTACTGTCCCGCAGGTACGTAAGTACTAAGCATACTTTGAAATTGAAAGTTCACTCGTAGAAGGTCTTTAGAAGGGCAATGAACTTAAACAATATTATTTTGTTGAATCAATGGAAAGTTACAATTTAAATATACTTAAATAATCAAAAAAATGTGTTATGATATGCGTGTCAATGGTCTTACATCCAAAGGATGTTCATTGTGGAGAAGAAAAAATGGAAAAGCGAACCCAAGCAAGAATCTAGATTCAGCCAACATCGCGTTAAGATATGAGAGATACGTGGATATTCTTCTATCTAGTATCTATATTATATACCTATATTTATTACAATTAATTCTTCGGGTGAATATAAAGTCTCAAGCGTTTATTACATTACATTAATAATGAATAATCCTTCAAATTATTTTCGTACATAACTATTTTTGGGCAATTCTGTATCGTATAGCTTTACAATTTGATTCGTTCATAAGCTAGACGTAGATGCATTTTCTAAAATAATATTCAATTAAATTCGCTACTATAGTAGTGTACTTGTATGTTAGCTGCGATGTCTTTGACTTGTAAAAAACTCATTTAAATGTAAAATTAACGATACTTTTTATACTTGAATAATGTTTCAGTCCATACGTAGTCAACAAACAAATAAATCAAAGATCACAATAGATTTATAAACGTTGGCTGTACGCTGTACGTCTCTTACTAATTATCTTTGAATTATTTATTAAGAAAACATACTTAAATATTTATGATTTTGGGTAAATTTTCCACAAAATGAAACATTTTGTGGAAAATTTACCCAAAATCATAAATATTTGTGTTATAATGTTAGCTACTTATCATAGGTACACTTTTTATGACATTTTATTACTTAATAAGGAATATGCATGTAATACCAATCCGGCTCATATTTTTATTTTACAATTTCTATCAATACGTTACCACGCATAGTTAATTTTTTTTCTTACTGACTCTTATTTGGATTAGAAATAAATTATTGAAAATATGCAAATATTGCGCGGGAACTTTTGACAAACAAAAGGGAAATGACGACAAAGTTCACAAAAGGGAAATGACAAGTTCGGGTGCGTTCGGTGGAACTGTCCGTCCATGTAGTTTGACTATCGATGACATTCGAAATGTATGTAACTACTTTTATATAGAGGTTTAACAAACATCACTGGCTGATAATATGGAAAGTACCCAAAAAAGAAAAACATGCGGATAACAGCTTCTGTCTGGGTTTTTGGCGGGAAGTCAAGGGGTTCGGTTGGGGTTTGCTTTAAATTATTTTACAAATTGATTTTAGTGGACTTTATAATATGAAATTGGTGTTGTTTGGTGTTATAAATGCTCATAACATGAACAATGTGTGAAATAGTTAAAGTGGACAGTCATAGTACGGCTGTAGTGATATTTATTTTGCGGACTGTGTGGGTGTCGTCCGCCACTCAATCGTCTATGTAAACCAGTGGACTCGTATAGATTTGTCGCCAGAAGCTCCCTTGCAGCAGTCAAAGGCCTACAACACCCTTTGATTGTCTATTTAGGATTAGGTTAGGTTAGGATTAGGAATAAAGAACAAAAATAAAGATAGGCTCTAAAGGACTTGTATCCAGAGCCGTAAAATTATTTAATAAAAAAAAACAGCTTCTGTCTCTAGCGGATATTGCAGACTTTGACGTCAGATTTTAAAATGGCGTGTTTTTGTTGTTATAATCTACTTGCTCTTTTTAATATTTATTTTTACACCATATACATGTTTTTCGGCACTGATTTATTTTTTGCGGCTATTTCTCGACGAGGACTATCGATTAAAAATATAAAAAAAATGCATGCATACTCTCTATTAGGTATAATATTTTTACTTAAATATAATTTTTTATACTTATTATTCAATGACCTTTCATCATTGTTATTATTGAATTTTTACCATATTTCTTTATCTGCCAAATATTCTTAATAAAAACTTTTTGCTATTTATTAGATACTTTACAATCCATTTTTATTGGCCTTCTTTGAGTTTGAAACTTTTAAGTGAATAGTAAACTCTGAGAGAACTGTAGTAAGAGTTGTTTTGAAAGAGTTGTAGTGATAGTGATTTCCTGTGGGACAGTTTTCCCTGAGTGATATCTCGTGGGAGAGTTGGTAGTGAGGGAGTTTACTTGATATGGATGTATGCTACTGGACCTTGGCCTGCTCACCATGACGTGGGCCACCAAAATCATGAGATTTTGGTGTCGTATCAATGTTCATGTTTCATTCATTCTCTCCGTGATGGAGTGATATCTCAGATCCGCAAGGGCCAAAGAGTGGTTATTTTATACAGAATGAACACACAAGTATGATTCATATCCATGCGAAGCCGGAGGGGGCTGCTAGTAATAATATAATTTGTTTATTAGTAACTACTACTAATAAACATTCCTTTTGCGTTTTATAACATTATATTTTATTGTTCCATGCGTAATAACAAAAATTTGGAACACAAAAAACAAAATAATTTAATCCCAAAATGCCGTCTGTCTTTGGCCATGACAAAGAGTGCACATAAGTTTCTAGCCATAGGCTTGTGGCCAAAAAAAAAGATTCACAGGTTATTAAAGTTCATTGCTATTTACAAGTACAGTGACTCGTACCAGGTTCAAACTCCGCGTAATACTGGAACTAAAAGGTAAAAGACGTAAATGATCCGCAAAGAGAATAATAAACCTAGATGTAACTGCTACTTAAAGAGTAAATTGCCCAACCAAAAATTTAGGTTTTGTCAGACCAAGGATAAAGAGATATAGAGATCTGTGGGCCCATCCACAAATAAAAATTCGAATAAAAGTGCTTTGTTAGGAGACTAGCGCCATCTGCGTGTGATCTCCACAAACACGGGCACGATTATCGATTCATCGATATTACGGCTGTCGAGCGCGTATTGTATTTGCCCGGCCAGAAAAATAATCATTGTCTTTGCGTCAAAGTCATGGGGACATTGTGGATGACTTGCGTGCTCCGGTCGCGAAAGATAGCCATGGCGGCATAATTTTGTATTGGATATTGCGAATATTTCGTGGAGAATTGTCGCTAATTTTTGTTTGATTTGTGCCTAATTTGTTTGGAACGGCGTGGAGCCGAAATTACTTGTATTACGTAAAGAACAGTGATTTGTGTCAAATGTAAAACGCGTGCCATGCGGCCTTGTAAATTGTTATGTGAATAATCTTGAAGTGTCAAGAAAAGGAAGAAACTTATTGTGCGGTGTTGAAGTGGTGTTATAAATACGACGTATTCGTTTGGGGCGACATACATGAGCTCATGGTTAGGTTAGCTTAGGAACCCTATTTTCCTCACCACTGACTTGGGATCCCATGGTGGGACCTAAGGCCGTCGCCAGCCCTGAGGAGGACCTCGGACTCGACGCGAAGGCCAGGCGAGGCTGCCTGAAGACTGCGTGGACGCGGTAAGTTTTGTAATTAGTTTAATTACTTTTAATTAGATTTAATCTTAATTTATAATTAGGTTAGGAGGTTCCCTGGACCTTATCCAGGGTGGTAGCAGACTGCGTAGGTTTGTTTGTGTGTTTGTTTGTTGCCGGTGGGATTGCCGGACTCGTACCAAGAGCGTAGTTATTAAAATTTCTTGGTATCAGAACGTAATCTTAGCTATCTGCGCCAACATATACCTATATCTCAAACAAAATATACTAAAACTATTTTTAGGGTGAATTCAGTCTATGATACTGAACAACTTTTCCCAAGGAACATACATCGAAATATGAAATATATATTTTGGTTTTTCATACAAACTTGGATCAGCTGATCGGTCAACTTGTATGGGACGCCAAAAATTATTTTTCATATTTTCAGTTCAGTATCATGGACTGAATTCACCCTGAAAATAGTTTCAGTATATGTTGTTAGACCCTGTATATTTTTTTTATTTATCCTTTCCCTAGATACCCTTTTAGAAAGACATGCGAGAGCGAACGGATGGACAGTGATGAGCCAGATCAGTGGATGCCAACTTTATACAAACTTTTAGAGGGCACGTAAATAAATAGTTGCTCACTTAGATGGCAGTACACAAATTAAAAGTAAACCTGCAAAAGGTAGGGTAATAAGTATACAGGTGACTTTTTATTAACCGGCAACATTTTTGGAGCAAGTTCAGTCCATGATACTGAACTGCTTTCTATAAAAAAAGTTATTAAAAATCGATTAAAATATTCGACCTTCCATAAAAAATCCGTTTGACTGAGCGCTGGTTTGTATGGGAGGACAAATTTTTTTTATCGATTTTTTTTTATTTCAAACCATCAGATTAAGAATGCTCTAGAAATCGTCAGATTTATCGTCGCGAGCACGACTAGGACATCAACCTGAACTGTCTGTATAATGATAATGTTCTGACACGCACGCTTGAGTATTTCTATGTATTTACATTATTGAAAACCTGTAGACGCTTCCCCGCCGCTAAAAAAAAAACACTTTTCACCCCACCTTTTATACTTTTTATCAACTAACTAACCGAAGAAGCACCTTGCATCCAAACTTTTCCTTCGAACTTTGCAAGTTTCCTTGGATATATCTGTCCTGATCTCAGACCAGAGGCACAGAGACTGAGTAAACTGAGCTATTTCTGTGAATTATCTAAGTAACTTTACTTTATGCTAATAAGGTCTCGTAGAGGAACGTACCATACTCGTATTGACCTCAAATGATGAAAAATTACAGATTACAAGGCTGTAATTTAGGGTAGGTTCATGCAATCGTCTAAAAATGTTAACGGAAGGCTAGGTGGATGAAAGATAGAGAAAAACTAGACCAAAATTGGAAAAAAGTATGAGTTACAACAAAGTAGACGACCCTTTCAGGCTTTTGCAATCGATTTCCAGTTCCACGAAGTTAATCTTAATTTAATTTAAATGTGATAACATTGTTGTGTTGCAATTTGTAATTTTTTTAAAGTTATATTCCATTTTTAATTTAATTATGTTTTATTTAAGTAATTATTATTCTTTTTTTCGTTTGTATTATATTAATAATTAATGGATGACTTGTTATTTTTTATGAATAAATATGATTATGATTTTTTTGTTCTAGCAAAGTAAAAAATGTTTTCATGTCGTTAGAATCTAAAACTTTTTCTATTAAAAATGTAAGACGGCGTTATATGGTGCAACCGGACATCGACAAGTGTTTTAGACGTGCACACAACGTAAATACTTTACCGAATGAATACCGTGACCAGTATTTACATAACTCGCTCAGTAGTCTTCACGTCCAATGTACGAGTAACATCGCCATTTGATGTGCCTCACTTGAATTCGGAACTAAAACAATAAATGTAAAAACGACGACAGAAACACGTGAGCGTGTGTTTGGAATTAATACATCTTAGTAGAATTTAGAACATAGTAGTTTGGACTGTATCATCATCAACAGTTCCTTTTAAGGGTTCCGTGCCCAAAGGGTGCAAACGGGATCCCATTAATGAGACTCCGCGGTCTGTCCGTCTGTCGCAGGGCTCTATTTCTTGATCTGTAATAGCAGACACTTGAAATTTTTACTGATTTATGTATTACTGTGGCCGCTTTAACAACAAATACTAAAAATAAGATAAAGTTAAAAATTAAAGGTATGGTTATCCTGAGAGACTAAGATTCTTAACACGTTCATTGCCAATCAGGCCACGTCGCGCGTTTGCAGTGCGCTGCTATCCGGCTAATCACTCGCCGTCACGTGAAGCGTTGCTTTCTTGCAAATGTATTTTAGGGGCCTCTAGGGAAAGGACGGAACCAAATGGTCAAGTACAAGTTAAACTCGCATGAAGAGGGTTCCTTACTTCTCATAGGTTTTCCTGAAATATATTTTATTTAAAATTTTAAGCCGAGATAGTTTCGGCGATAAGGACAGGTGGTCAAATTTCACCTATTTTGTTAAATAACTTCAAAAATACTGATCTAAACAATTATAAAAAATATTTTTAAAATTCTCATTAAAAAATCTTTTTTATTTGATATGTCAAACGATATAATTCACAAACCCCATAAGTCCCCCCATATTTTAAATTCATTCATTTACGTTATAGGTACCTACGTGTCTTTGGGTCACTGACTTACATAGGTATGTGTACCAAATTTTAACTCAATTGGTTCTGTAGTTTCGTAGAAAATTGGCTGTGACAGACGGACAGACAGACATTAAGACAAGTGATTGATTTAATAAGCGTCCCTTTTTTTACCTTTGATGTACGAAACCCTAAAAATGTGGGCCTCCCGTCAGACTTAAATTTTTGGTTGGGCAATGAACGTGTTACAATCTACTAGCTTAATCAGTCTGATTTGTCCGTATATATTTATTTATTATTGTTATTATTAAAATGACTTAAAAAGTTATCTCCAGGGTTGGCAACTCGCTTTTCACCAGTGTCACGACCACAAGCGTCTATAGGCTACGAACCGCAGCAGAAACTACCATCGTATATGCCTACTTCGTTCTGTATTGATATAATTATTAATATTTTTTTCAAAACAAAATAACCGACTTCAATACTAGAAAAGCTAAGTATTCAAACAATTGTATATTTTTTCGATTTTATTAAAATTTATTTTGGACCACCTGGAAAGGTCGATCGGTCCAGACCATACATACATACATAACAAACATAAAAAAAAATATTCCGACGAATTGATTACACATAATTTTTGAAAAAAAAAACGCTTCTATTGCTTTCAACATTTCATTTCAATTCAATAGAGTCGTCATAGCCCAACATCAGCTTATCCCCGACCCAATAAGGTAACGGTATTTAGTAATGAAAAACAATATTAGATAATAATTAGTAAAGATAGAATAACACATCAACTAAGAGTAATATAAGAAGTAGGTAGTTTAGCTATTAATTGATTTATATAACACTAGCTGTTTCTCGCGACGTCACCCGCCTGGTCAAAGTGTATTTTAAAATAATTTAACAGAAACCTCACATTTTCCCGGGATTGAAAGAAACTACTAATGTAAAGCCATTTACATAGGTACCTGATTTCATTCCAATCCGGCCAGCCGTTCCGGTTTGAAAGCGGAACAAACATCCATACATACATCCTAACAAACTGGTATCTATAGTATTAGTATGATTACTTTTCTCGGCGATCAGCGATGGTTCTCGTGTTCTGGCGCCTAACTTATTCGGTCGTTTCGGCAGTATTTGTCGAATTTATATCGCCTTTTTCCCTGAACATTCATCAACTACATGTACTACGTACATTATATTCAATTTTACCGCCCAGCTGTGCCGATGAATGCCAGCAAGAATAAGTGTCTTCTTCTTCATATAAATGCGTTCCCGGTTGCATCCATCCGGGGTGCGTTTTCCCGCTTATTATTTTCCAAATATAATATGCATATCAATGGTCACCCAAGCATACCAAGAATCTAGCAAATTGGAGAAGAAATAGCTGGAAAAAATTAAACGATTTGGCTTTAGTTTTACGACCGGCCGCCTGCCTGGTGTCAACGCCGTCAACCCTCATTGGGAATACTAATTGTAGCACAAGCTTTAAGTGCTATTTTTCCTTTAGTCGACGTTTCCCTCTTACGACATCCACAGGAATGGAGTGGTCCTATTCTGACCTGGAACCACACGGTTGGCGGCCAGAATAAGTGTTTAGCAACCCTAACCGCAAGCTCACTGCCAAGCTAAACGTCGTTTCCTCCATATAATAAAACAAGGTATTCTTGTCTAGCGATGGCCCAAGACTACGTCACGAATGTCATTGTAAGTGTTACCACTGATTGTTCTTTTCAGTTTTCAACTTTTCAGGACTTCCTGAATTAATTAACTACTTAACTATAAATACTTAACAGATAAATCCCACCATTCCCACCAAACACGAAAGTGTTTGGTGGGAATGGTGGGATTTATTGAATTTTTAATAAACATATTGAATACTTAATTTGTTCATAATTGGTTTGTTAAGTTTAAAAATGAATTTTATTCAGGTAATTCAATTGTTATTGTAAATCCCTTGTTGGGTTTCTCCAGGAGGGTGCGTCAAACGCTGAGTCCGGCTCACAGCTGGCTAGGAGACGAGACCGTTCGGACAGGAGCTGTCTCTAATAGATTTTTCGCATCTGCATGCAGAGGCTCATCCTACTGCCATTGTGAAATCAGATACAGAGGCTCTAATCTCAAAATTACAACATGTGATAAATTACCTGCTTAGCGGCATATTTGCTGACTATAACCACAGAATAAATAATATTAACATACAGAAATCTCATTTACCAAAGAAATTCAAAGAAATATCTACTCAATGTAGCTAGCGATATGGTTTAATTTAGCTCACGTCAGAACTCAGCACCTTTTCGTAAAGATACCTAGACCTGGGGGCCGCCTGCGTTCATAGTAATAATGTAGGTACATTTTCGATACCTAAACGGGGAGTGACACAGGCCTGCTATAACTTTCAATTTCAATACAAAGAACAATTTATAACATTAGGATTACAAATGCTTTCAGCCTTTTCAGTCTTTTGGATGTGTAATGTAAAACTCTGCTTCTGAAAGCTTTCTTTAAAACACATTTAACAGCCTCCAAACGCCTTTTGTTTCTTATACTAAAGCAGAAAGCTTAAAAGCCCTAGAAATCTGTTAGTCATGAAATTATAAACAAACGGTCTCTTTTTAACCCCCGCGTGAAAAGTAAGGGTGTTTACGCTTATGTCTGGCTGGGCCACTTGCATTGCGTATTTTATTCTGTTCAGAAGTGTGTTCATGTTTGGAAGCTCATAAAATTATAGGAGTGATAATTTGTATTTGTTTCTTGTTTTTACCTGACTGCGCCAGTAGGAGGGTTATAAAAGTAATAGGTTCTCTCAAATTTTTAACCTTTGACTTTATTAAAAGTATTCTTAAAAACTTTTCCATAATTGAAAATTTAAGAGAGAAGGGGTATTTTATGCTAAAATTAAAGTTTTTACTTCTAAAGAAAACTAAGATTTTTCGTTAATTTAGGCTTTCGCAATCGATTATTATTATTCGATAAAGTTCTCATTAGAATCTAAAACATTAATTTTCTAGATTGAATAATTGAAGAATAGAAAATCTAAGAAGGCTTGAGATCGTGCCACTTTTGAGCAAAATTCTTCCCGTTTCTTCTATAACCTCCTATTTAACGTAATTTCCATCCACCGTCCAAAATGTATTACTACCAAAATTTTTAACCTTTGACTTTATTAAAAATATTCTTAAAAACATTTCCATAATTGAAAATTTTACTTCCAAAATTTATTAAGACTGCAGTCTTCGACCGAGGGAATTTTTGATTGAAGACCCGAATCTATATTTTCTATCTACACATACGCATTGCGCTGTATTGTACATGCACCCTGGAGACGAATTTAGACGAATTCAGAAGCGCAGCAAGCGGTCTGCCTTATCAGCGTTTTCGTCCCAATATTTATTTGAGAATTTCTGAGAACTTTAAATTTTTCTATCTTTTTACAAAAGACAAATTATTTTTATTTATTTATTGTACGTGTTTAAGTATGAATCAATCTTCATTTTATTGTGTGTGTTCATTTTAAACACATGTGTGTTTTTTATTTTTTAACTCAGTCGTATGCGCAAGAAATCCGACGACGTATTTGCTTATATTTTCTTCAAAGTTTAACCTTTTTAACTAAGTTTTTGAATGAATTAAAATAAAAAATTACTCAAAACTTCTCATTCACTTTTTAGGATTTTCCTTTGTCTTTATTTTTCTGTAATTTATTAACAACTTCATTTTTCAAATTTCGTGTAAACAACAAAGACATGAACATCGCGCACCGCAAAAAATTAAAATTGAAAAGTTATTTGGAATTAAACAAACTATAACAATGAAAATCACTAAATTGTCTCATTCACATTTTTGATACTAAAATAAACTTCAATTTAACATATCTTAACATATTGTTTCTAAGATAGTTTGGCTTTCATCAGCTCCGAAAAGCAGTCAAAATCGCTAAAAGTAAGGACCGGGCCCTTAAGGCCGTACCTAAATCTTCCGGGGTCCAGCCCTCATTTAAAATAAATCATTTCAAAGAAAGCGGAGACATCATTTAAAATTTTGCTACTACCAAGTTCTAGATAACCCTTCAAAGTATTTTATGAACTACTGTTTACAGTTTAAAGTGAGAACGTTAAGCTTAACTGCGCACATTTGCGAAAAACGGCCACTTTTGGCTAATGTGCGTAGTAAAGCTTAACGTTCACATTATAAACTGTAAACAGTAGTTCATAAAATACTTTGAAGGGTTATCTAGAACTTGGTAGTAGCAAAATTTTAAATAATGTCTCCGTTTTCTTAGAAATGATTTATTTTAAATGGGAGCAGCACTGGACCCCGGAAAATTCAGGTACGGCCTTAAACCTATGTTATATATGAGTTATATCTATATAACCATAGACATATTATTCTGAGAAGTACCTATCTGTGTATATAAGCATTTCCTCGTATTCTTATTTTAATAAGGCAGAAAATATTTATCAATGAATGAAAATACAAAAATTTGTGCCAAAACCATGAATAAGAAATATATCATGGAATTTTATTGACGTCGCTTATCAAAACTGGTTCCTACACAAACTGGGCGCCGCCGGCATGTTTCCAAAACAGGGCTCTAAATCGCAGGTATGTGCCTGCATTACATTTTTATTCTCTTTTTTCTAAATTGATTTAATTATCAAGATTTTTAAGTAAAAAAATATGCGACGCAATTTAGTCGAGGCGTTCACTTCAATAGTAATAATGACTGATGGTTAGCAAATTATGGGAAAATGCTGTAAATTACAAGGTTACATAATTGGGATCAGTGTCATTGTAACATTTAATAGCTTATTTAGCTGTGTGCAAGTATAAATAAAATTTTAATAACTATTACCTATATCCTTAACTTACTATAATACGAGTACCTAGCCAATCGGTCGTCACTATTTTTTTATTGTTACTTTTACAGCAAATCCTTGTCAGTAGCCTGCTTACCATTAAGAACGCAATTATTGTATAATACCTAGATATAAAACATGAACCGAAAACGGATTATTTTCAATAGTCCCCTCTTGCACTGTCGTTGCAGTTGTTACCGGGATGACAAATTTTCCCACTTGTTCCCTTCCGATCTGAACCAGAGGGGACAACTGGTATTTAATTTTTCTTAATTGTCACCCCTGACACAGATTGACACAGGGAGGGGTGACAAAAGCTACGATTCCTTCCCAGTTGTCCACTCTCACCAATTAAGATCAAGGGTCTTATCTTTTTCTACGACACAATATGTCTTAGTTATAGTTTATGTTAATTTAATTTTTATTTAGTAAGTAGTATAATTTAAAAAAATAATATGTCATCAATATAATATAACTTTAAAATATATGTAAATAAAATAAAATTTTAAATAAAAAAAATTCACAGAGAATCAATATTATTTACAATAATTGTTGGTTCAGGTAACTGAGCTTGAATAAAAGTTATACGTGGTATTTAATGTCATAGACTGTAAGCTTTTATATCTAAAAAACAATGATAGGTAATTACTATAATTATACACTTTTAAAATATTACTTTTATTAATAACATAAACTAAAACTAAGTTATATTGTGTCGTAGAAAAACATAAGACCCTTGATCTAAATTGGTGAGAGTGGACAACTGGGAAGGAATCGTAGCTTTTGTCACCCCTCCTAGTGTTACAGGTGACAATTAAGAAAAAATAATACCAGTTGTCCCCTCTGGTTCAGCTCGGAAGGGAACAAGTGGGAAAATTTGTCATCCCGGTAACAATTGGGAAGAAAATTCACAGTTGTCACCCCGGGGGACGGTGCTAGAGGGACTACTGGGAATAATCCCCGAAAACACGCAACATGCCCCAAAGTTGTCCGAAGGACTTGATACACATAAATCAAATCCAGTGGCACTACGCTCCGTGCCGCCGGGCACTCTCGCCATACAAAAATACGTTTTTTGCGAATTGAAACAAAAGAATTTAAAAAACAAAGTGGACATAAAAGAGTTTTGATGCCGCCATAATAACAATTAGTATCTACTTGTATTATAGGTATCCACTTTGTTTCTCAGATATTTGCAATACTTCTTTTGTTTCAATTCACAAAATACGTAGGTATTTTTGTATGGCGACAAGGTATATGATTAAAAATATTATAAGATTAATAATTACTGACGTACATATGTACGTCGATAATTATTAATTATATCATCACATCTGAAAAGCAAATATTAAAAAGATATGAGTAGGTATATAACTTTACTTATCACATACTTGTCGGCTTTCTTCTATCATGTAGCAATGCCAGATTATTGGGCTTCTGGAGCAATTCCTGCAGCTCCGGCGGCGTGTCCAGCTCATCATTTTTTGACTTCATTTTGTCTTTTTTATCACAACGATCAACTATATCATCACTCACAAATTCACTTAGATCAGTTAGGGTTAGGGCGCACTGCGGTCATTACTGGAAACGTTGGGGTGAATACTCATTTCGGCGCGCATAGTAAATCCCCAGTGGGTCCAGCGACCGCGCATGGCTCCGAACTGGGCTGAAGCTGGGGGCGGGTCGTGTTTATATTTCGTACAACTTGTGTTCTATAATCCGTTGACGCGATGCTGTTAGCAAAGCCGCGCAACGACTGAGCGCGATCGTCATACGGTCAAGGGTACCGCCACAGCCTCTAAAGCACGCTACACACCGGCTGCTGACAACAATGACGGCGCTTCCATCGGAAACCCCTGACCACTACACTGGATTTATATCAATTACGTAGCTTCTTTTTCTTGTATTTTTAAGAGCCGCGCTCTTGTCGGTGGAGTGGGCTAATTTTCGTAGATGAACCGAACCATGATTGATTAAGTAGACGTCTATAACCTAAGATATGGATTTGTATAGGTAGCAAATTCATATCTACTGACATAGTCTTTACTTTTTAGTTCGTACCTATATTGATGATTTTTTTTTTGTTATCTTATCACATTATATGTAGATGTACGTATACCTTCCACATTGAACTGATAATTTATTAAAACCATATAACTAAAACAAAATTGGTATTGGAAAAATAAGAATGCATTTGGGACATGCATCTGTATAACAATAGATGACCACATATGTAATTAAGGAATTTTCCAGATTTAGGTAGCTTCCATGGTTAAAAAAATCGTTAGGTACCACAGTAAGTACCAATTAATTAATTCTACTATTAGTTAAAGAAAATTGTCACAAAGTGATATCACTTTCAATCACTTATATTTTTATTGATTTTAGATTTTTTTTAATTTCGAATATGTGATGATGTCACATAATGTTACACAATGTTTGTAATGTAAAAAAAGTACGGCTTTGATTCGTTGGAATCTAGCCTAAAACAATCATAAAGGTACGAAAGAATGTTATCGTTGATGTCAAACGTAAAATGTATCGAACGATAACCATATTTGTAGGTATCATCGAAGTAACTTTTCCTCTAAATTATATGACTCCTAATACAAATGTTAACATGAAAAACGAGTAAAACCGCAATTTCCCGCTTGGAATCGTTTTATTTATCCATAAAACAGGTTCAGTGCGAAGTAGGCGGTTAAACACATCTAATTGTACGTTGAACATGAATTATAATCAATCGCATAGTTATCCAATAACTACGTACGTACTTAGCTACGTCAAATTAAAATATATCTAAGCAATATTTCAAATGCCATACATCTTTCCTATTTAAGTATGTTATTTCACTTTTTTATTCTGCCTTGCGTACATCTCAGCATGATATCCATTTATTATACAAATATTCTACTCAATAACCAGTTTTAGTTATTTTATTAGGGACGGTTTAGCTTAAGTACATATTTTTATTTACGGTAAAAGCCGGATAGTTGCCTTATTAGGATACTTGCTACGTTTTTTAATACACTATATTATAGAGGTAGATGCCTTGTCATTAGCGATCCTTAATTTTTGCAAGAGGACCTCTGGCAGGCCACAGAATCAAATTATAGGTGTCGTCCGTATAAGTCAAAATTATATTTTTGCGCTTTTGAATATTTTCTTTTTATAGTTGGGATCATTGTGGATTCAGTTAACAGTTTTTTTTGGATGTGCAGGAGTTAAAATTACACTCTCTATAACATTTTATTGTAAAATAGCTTTTATTTATTTTTCAAATAAAAAGGGAAAGTACCCATATCGAAAAGGATAGCCGCCCAATATACTTTTGCAAATAGTGGTTCTAACGGCAACTATGGACAACTATTTCTTTAACGATTTCATGAAAATCACCATAAACAAACTATTGAACATTTGTTAACATATTTAATGACATGAAACGTGTTAAAATTGATAGTTTGTTTATGGTAGTTTCCCCCGAAAGCATTTTTAACGCTTGGCAACTATCCGCCACAGGAGGCAACTATCCCTGTTTCAAGAGTGCAACAAAAACAGCATTTACTAAAAAACAATTGTTTCAAAAATAGGCTACAATAAAAGATTAAAGACCAATTTTGTAACGTAAAGGAGCTTATTGTAATTATTAGATAAGTAAATAGGTTTTTTTTTGTCATACACTTACCTATACAGCTTTTCAAAACGTGTGCAACTATCCGGCTTTTACCCTATTATTTACTTATTACAATTTGGTAACTCTATAAAACGAAGATTTCATTGAATTTGTTTTTAAGTTAGGTAATTACCTAAATACATACCTACATATCTTACCTACAGCCCAGCATACAATCTTTTTGCAAAATAAAATATTAGATCTATCTAATATTATATAGATATCCAATCTAATGTTTTATAGAGGGAGACCTCTAGATATTTTAAATTTGGATTTTGTTATAGGTTAGTAAATCATTGAATCTTAAATTTCCTAAAAACAATATTAATATTTAGACCATAATTTCTCTAATATTAATAATACGTGTAATATTGCAGAAATTTATTTATTTAAACTTTATTGCACATAAAAAAGTGTACAAATGGTGGACTTAACGCCTTATGGCGTTCTCTGCCAGTCAACCGTTGGACCAAGTACAGAAATTAAAGTCTAAATATTGATACGTTTGATATTTTTTACAAAGATCATGCAAGTAAGATTCAATTATAAAAGTCACGGGAAGGGCCCTTATTGTCTTTATTTGTATTTTATTCTGGCAACATACTTATATAGTTAAAACTATCATATACAACGTGGAAGGGACAAACCCGTAATAAATCGAACCACGGTCTATACTAGATCATTAAAGTATAATCAAATAAAAAAAACAGCCAAAAATAGAAAAAAAATCGGCATTTTCATACAATAGTGTGCAGCCGCCCGGGTGATTTGTATAAGAATGTCGAATTTGTTTTAGTTTTATGACTGTTATTTTTGTTTCATTATACTTTTAGGTCAACCAACAAGGTTTATACCTTGAGTACCTACCTAATATGGGTTAATTTTATATTACTAAAGTAAAAATCAGAGAGAGTGCGATACAAAACAGATTACCTACTATGTATATGTATAGCATTTAATTCAGTAACTAGAATAGAATAGAAAAATAACTTTTTTTTTCGAAGTTAATAAATTGCGTAGGAACTATAAAGTACAATTAAATCATATTGAGAAAACTTCAAGCTGAGACATCACTAAATAAACGTGTAGCTGCGACCAATTCCTAAAAGTGAGTCTAATAAATACGCATTTGATGACGCATTTTCGTAAGTTTCCTCTTTCCAGTAGGTAGGTATATTGACACATTAATTCCAAAAGTGTGTGAAACTCTACTCACTACATGCGACACTTCAACCATAGTATTTTGTGCTTCAACTAAGGTACTTCAACATAACTTTGCGTAGACAAGACCCTAAAACAACAGAATTATGAGAATTATCTACGCCAACACTAATATACACGGACAAAGCTCTACTTCAAAACTCGACTCTATTTCAATAAACTCTACGCCTGCGAGTATAACTACTATACTATTTTCAAAAACAAATAAGTCATTTCGTAACCTAGATAGGTAGTTTGTTTAGCTTGGAAAATTATATCACTATCGTATATCAATTTCCAAGCCAGCAAAACCAAAAGCGGGAAAAAAAAATATTTACGTAGGTATAAACAGTTATTGTTTTTCCGTCATACATTTTTTTCCCAATATTCGTCTGTTTTTGTTTGCTTGACATACATTTTACGCATTTTTTCCGTCTAAAAATATATTTTCTGCTATGAGGATGTTTACCTCATAAATAAGTGTTAATTTCCTATCAGACGTAAGAAATTAGGTAGGTACTTACATTATTATTATAGATACGATAAATTTTTCACATTTTTATTCCTAACAGGGTAAACTAAGCCAAGGGCCGTTAAGGCGTGAATTTTCCGGGGTCCAGTGCTGCCCCCATTTAAAATAAATAATTTTAAAGGAAACGGAGACATCATTTAAAATTTTGTTTCTACCAAGCTCTAGATAACCCTTCAAACTATTTTTTGAACTACTGTTTACAGTGTAACGTGAGAATGTTAAGCTTGTACGATCGGGGACCGTACAATAATGATATATTGATATTAGAAATGATATAAAATTGATACTGATAGGGTTTGAATACCGTGATGATTGATAATGATAAAACGACTTGATTTCGAGACTATTTTAATGGTACTGAAGTAAATTACAACGAGACGGCGGCCCGTCGGCGCGCCTGTCAGAATTTCTGCTTTTAGGTCAAACGGTTATGTACAGCGTACGTAGCTCGTACAAAGCTTTATTACGCACATTTGCGAAAAACGGCCACTTTTTGGCAAATGTGCGTAGTAAAGCTTAAGTTTCTCACTTTAAACTGTAAACAGTAGTTAATAAAATAGTATGAAGGGTTATCTAAGGCTTGGTAGAAACAAAATTTTAAACGATATTTCGGTTTTTTTTAAATGATTTATTTAAAATGGGAGCAGCACTGGACCCCGAAAAAAACAGGTACGGCCTTAACAGATTTATAGACAACCCTTAACCTAATTTAGAAATCAGAAGTAGGCTGCTAGCGTATTACTTTGTACTCTTATGTATTCTGTGGTATTACTTTTAACAATTTAGCTACGGGATCCTAAGTCAGAGTTTGTCGGTGAATTAATAACAGTGTATGTCCTTGATGGTCACGGATCTTTTAACCCGATCTTTTGGTGGCTTGCGTGTTGATACAGATCTAATACGTAGAGGCCCTTTGGACAAGTTGATGTAATGTCGTACTCCCGCTAAAACTCATTCCTGGATATACTCGTACTTACTACAGGAAGATATACCCTTGAACAGGTTTCGACAGGAAGAGGATCTACTGCATATTAAGGGAAAGTTATCTGGCTTATGGGTGAAAATTAGATTCTCTGGGTTATTGCAATAGACATCTCGTCACCTAGGCTGTCATAATCATAATAACTGTAAATTTTTGTGGCAGGTGGAGGCTTGCCGCACACTAGACGGGTCCCACAAATAAGCCGACAAAAGTTGCCGGGAAAGGGGCAACACAGGTACAGGTGACTCAGGTGTCAGGAGTGTCGAGAGGTGTGCTGCGCTTTCTCCGAAGTTATTCGTGATTCCCTGGAGCAAGAGCTCTAACGACTCCCCTCTGCACGGTTAATTAAGGCAACGTAGAGCTGAGAGTCCTGCGAGCCTTCTTGGGTTTCCATATCCCGACCGATAAAGGCACGCCGGGGACGAGGACTCTGATCGACTCTTTCGAGCACTCGGGTCCGTGGTGTCGTTACTCATCAACAGTTGGACATGTTCATTTTTGAAGTGAAAACTTATTTAGGCGCGGTGGGCATTTTTCACGATGGCAATAACCATTGAACTCGCGACACCGTAACCGTAACCACTTCGTTTAAGTTTTTCGGCACTCCCGGAGTGTCACTGTTTTTTTTTCTCTTTCTTAACGTAAAAACTAAAAATAATAATAGTAGATACGCTAATATTATTACAATCTGAGCCTAAACTTAGACTAATTCGTAATTTTATATTGACCTAATTTTATAAGTTAAAGTACCTATTAAGAAAGTGTCCATCGGCACTTTTTTTACTGTCTTTATTAAGGGGAAGGTACTTTGTTCGTGTTTCTTTAATTATTGCACTATAACTGCACTGTTATAGGTAATATTATTTGTCACTACACTACACTAGTCAAAGAAATATTAATTATTAAAAATACAAACAAGGGACTTAACTTTTTTTTAAACCTCAGATAACTCCCACAATGTACAAAAATTACTATTCATAATAACGCCTAAATAATGATGCGTAAAATCAAATGGCATAAATGTTCCATCGCGATACAAAAACCTCCAGCAAAAAACCTATATTGTAAATTCATAGTGACGAAAACTCGAGCATGACCAATAAACATAGTAAATACGGCTATTATTCTCTGACAAACACGTGGTTCCTCGCTGATTTTGCAGAATAATTCTATTTTTACTCTCTACTAGTAAATAGAGCTGGTTACATCGACTACTCATCTCATATGATACGACATTTATGATATTTTAGCAGCCATTGCGACGCTGGGCCCTGGCTACATTAAGTCTATTGATTGTCTGGTTCCGTATTTAAAAATTATAAAATTTCATCATATTAACATCATCATCATTCGCAGCCTTGAACCTCTTACTGCTAGAAGTATTCACCACGGTTCTGAGTGAGCTATTTTCATCCAAAGAGCTATTATATAAAACTAGAAGAGACATAACATATCACTGTTTTGTCCCGTTCAATTGTAGCTATCTCCATTAACTTCACGAAGTCACTTGCTAATTCTTATACGCCGAATACTTTCGACAGTTTATAAGTGAAAACCATACGAAAACATGGTAACCAAATAAAAAAATGCCTAGGCGTGTGTTACAATACCGTAAGAATAATTCAAGGAACACGGCAAAGTGTAAAGAAATAACTTTCCATTGGTAAGTAAGTAACCAGATTTCATTGTATGAAAATTAAATACGTTCATATGATAAAATTCACGCCGCCGTATATGCGAAAATAGAAGAGGATACAATGTTTGAGATAACTTGTTTATAAATTTATATATTTGTCAATGCTTTCAATCTACTAGTTTGACCCGCGATCTTTCTAATGCTGTCGACTTATCTTGATTGATAACGAACGAACAACCTACGTACGCTGGGCCATCACCCTGTTTATATTTTGCGTCACCACCACGCCTTGCTAGATAAAAATAACAATACCGGATTTAAAACAATAAAAAGTGCTTAATTATCAACCACAGTTATGATGCCACTAACAGTTCATGTTAAATTATTTTGCGGTACAGAAAAATAACTACAAACAAAATTAGCTCTTTTACAAAGAGCAGTCTTTATCAAAATTCAATTAATTTATTTTGTGAATAAAATATTAGTCATAAATGTTACACGATTTTGGTTTTCATATAGGTACCTACTTAGCTGTCTGTAAACGTTTAGATAGGCTACTTTCACGTGTGGATAGCCCAAATCTCATTGTAGGTAATATTGATGTCTAGGTGAATCTCAACGCTGCTTTCTCTTGATAATTAATTCATGTGGTACTCAGTAGGTGTATATTATTTACAATATAAGCTGTTTTTAAATATTCTGAGTAGGTATGTAAGAACTCCATAACATTGATAAATATTTTCTACCCTGTGATATTGGTAGGCATGTAAGTACATATAGTAGTACATGTAGTATATTGCCGATCTATTTACAAATGACCATTCGCTGAACTTGTCCTAGTTACATACCTATTACAGGCACATATCGAAAGCTATAAACTATCTCTATAGGTACCCATATACTAGTAGCTATGGAACGTATGAATCCCTAAATTAGCGTCACCTTCAAAGTTCTCTTATATTGGGCTGATTGGGAACAGGAGGCAGTTCGTGTTCTTTTTCATGTCGTGGGCTCGTGGGGGAATAGGTTAGTATTGTATATGCACCCAGCGTTATGTAAACCAAGTAAAGCTTTTAAACTTCTATTTGCAACGAAAATACTGAAACTATAAAGAGCGAAATTACAAGTAGTACGAGTGGTTAAGCTTATTATGAAAATTTACCTTTTTTATTTAGACATCCAATATACCTACCTAAACTTTTAAATAGGTATATGATTAGATGTTAAGGCCGTACCTGAATTTTCCGGGGTCCAGTGCTGCCCCCATTTAAAATAAATCATTTCAAAGAAAACGGAGACATCATTTAAAATTTTGCAACTACCAAGTCCTAGATAACCCTTCAAAGTATTCTATAAACTACTGTTTACAATTTAAAGTGAGAACGTTAAGCTTCACTACGCACAATAGCGAAAAACGGCCACTTTTGGCTAATGTGCGTAGTAAAGCTTAACGTTCTCATTATAAACTGTAAACAGTAGTTCATAAAATACTTTAAAGGGTTATCTAGGACTTGGTAGTTGCAAAATTTTAAATGATGTCTCCGTTTTCTTTGAAATAATTTATTTTAAATGGGGGCCGCCTTAATCAAAATTTTAAGCAGTACCTTAGACTTTTTAGTTAAGTATATTAAGTATTTAAGTGATCGAGAGCTATATATATATATATATATACCTACAGACACATAGAATATAGATCCTTATCTACTCAAGCAAGGCCGGATAAGGTAAGGAACCCCTAGGTTTATCATTAAAAGTTAACTTATTTAGTATCGTACACTTTAATGACATTAGATCATCAATCATGTCATAGTGACGACTCAGTCGTCTATGAAAACCAGTGGACTCGTACAGATTTGTCGCTAGAAGCTCCCTTGAAGCAGTCAAAGGCCTACACCACTCTTTGATTGTAACTTGTTAGGATTAGGAATAAAGAACAAAATTGAAGATAGGCTATAAAGGACTTGTATCCAGAGACGTAAAATTATTTAATAAAAAAAATGTCATAGTGACGACCACAGGTGATGTGACAACCATATAATTACTTAATTTATCCTGACTTACCATTACCAATACACTTCTTCTTCTTCGTCTAAGCGCATTCCCGGTTGCATCCTCAGGTGCTGCTTCGGAACCCGGGGTGCGCTTTCCCGCTTTATCTTCTCCAAATATATTATGCATGTCAATGGTCACCCAAGGATGCTAAAGACCTTGTAAAATGGAGAATACCAATACACTTATCCCCCCTGATTTGTTTGATCTCTCCGACACATCAAAGTTCTAACAGACAGATTACCTATTTACATGGAAAAAAATTACGTCGAGTCTACATCGGGTGAGTCTCTCGATTAAGGAAAACTCCTCACATCAATTCACCTACCTACTCTCAACTAGACAAGCATAGAATACATAATAGTTTTCTTAAAATATTAGCAGTAGCCTATATGAGTGAAGTTGTAGGTAAATGCTAGGTTTTGTCCCGGAATTTATATCCAATTAATAAAAAAAGAAAAAGGATACCTATACATCATACAATGTACTCAGTACGAGTAGTGGTATCTTTGCCAGCGGTTTAGTCTTAGTTTGTTACTTTATACAGAAAGTTACCTACAAACTACCTACAAAGTTCTTACCCTCATATTCATAAAAAATCTGCCCTGCCAATTTAGGTAGAGCACATGCATTGTTATTTTTAGGGAACGTACCCATACTACGTTACCCTTTTATGGGGGGAGGGGTCTTCAAAATACCACGCTTGGTACCACGGTCTTTATCACGTAGTCAATTATCATCATTTCAGCAGCATAACGTCCACCTGACCTACCTGTGGGTGGGTGTCCAATGCTTCGCTTGCCAGTACGTGGTCGCCTTTCGAGAACCTTTCTGCCCCATCGGCCATCGGTTCGTCGCGCTATGTGTCCCGCCCACTGCCACTTCAACGAGCTGATCCGCTGGGCTATATCAGTGACTTTTGTTCTACGAATTTCCTTATTTCTGATTCGATCACGTAGGGAAACACCGAGCATAGCCCTCTTCATATAGAGCGTTGAGCGACCTTGAGCCTTCTTATGAGACCCATAGCCTCAGATTACAGAACAAAACAACAACACAACCTTTTGTTCTGTAATCTGAGCCCATAGCATATATATTATCTTTATCTTTGCCCATAGTAAGGGACCACGTGTCAGAGCCATAAGTCATGACTGGTTTCACACTTTGATTATACACTTTCGTCTTGAAACACTGAGGTTTTGGCTTTGATCCATGTGTGAAATTATTTATTCACTCGTGCAGTAAAACTTATTAATTAAGTAATAATAAAAATAATAAATTTATTTACCAAAAAATAATAATAATTTACAATTTTACTTAACCTAATTTAACTTATTTAAACTTGTACAGACAGAAGTAGGTTCCTTTGGACCCTGCACTAAGCGCTGCTTGTATCGCAGTGGTCCGTGTTGTATCCGTTACCAGTTTTTTTTTACATAATATATTTATCGGTTCAATATTTGTCACAATCACAAACTGTATATATGTGTGCTTGTGTAATATATAAGTATTTATTGTTTGTTTGAGTAGGAGTAGGTAGGTATATAAGTGTTATAAAAGTTGTTACTTACTTTTTGGCAATATATCTTCCGTTTCTACATAGTCTAATGTCATTAACCAGGTTTTTACCGCATGATTTGCTCTATGTTTGTTAAAAGTCATTACATTTTTAATTTTATGACAGATCTGATTATACATATATGAAAATATGTATGGAGCAAGCCTCTTGGCAAACATAGTATTTACGGCCACAACATCAATCCTATGAACTCTTCTACTAACGCAGACCTCATAATCGCTTGCTGAACGGATTTTTTTGTGTGTGGACATAGTGGCTCTCCAAATAAACAGTTGTCGAACTCTGAGTACCTCAGCTTCCGCGTAAAGAGAATTCGTACAATACCTATGCGGTTTACGTAACATAACCTTTATTAATGCTCGCTGGGCTCGTTCCAAAACAAGTATGTTTTGGCGGCACCACCTGTTGAAGTGTAAAACCTCTTTGGAATCATTTATTTTGGAGAAAAGAACTTATGTTTTTTTTTAGTTGTCTTGTCACTCGTGTCAATTGAGAAAATACTGGTAAACTGTTGTTGTATAAATAAAATAAATATATTTTATTTATAACTAAATTAACTTCGTTTAATTATCCACTGGATGGGTTAAGAGTAGCCCTGATGCTAGAATCAAGTGAATTCTAACACCACCCCAAGCTTTAAAATGCAGTATATGATATGATATACGATTGGGAGTAGTACGAGTACGTCGTGGGTTTAGTAAGACGCATAATTAATGAGACTAATGCTAGTACTTAAGTAGGTACCTATAAAATATGCAGTACTTAACTACCTAACGTCTACCTTCTACTATTACTTACTATCACTAGGTACCTCGGGAAATATAAAATATATGCATTTTTATATCTGCATGTTATAGGTACTTGCCTAAACAGAAACCAGTACCTAAGTAGGTACATCTTTGATGTAAAAAGCTGCTTATATTAATCTCTTTTCTGCTTATACCTATAATGTGTTAGGGTGAATACTAGATTATTATAGTTTATTGAAATTAACATAACAGCCAAAAAACAAAAAAAAATTCGGCATTTACACGGCGGACGCACACATACAAGTGTGCGTCCGCCTGGGCGGTTTGTATGGGAATATCAAATTTTTTTTTGGTTTCTTGACTGTTATTTTTATTTCATTATACTTTAGTGATCTAGTATAGTGGTTCGATTTATTACGGGTATGTCCCTTCCACTTTGTATAATCGACTTCAAAAAAAAGAGGAGCTTCTCGTTCGAATGTACTTATATACTCGTACTTATGTTTATTTTTGATTTCACTCTACCACTTTTTGACAGTCATCAGTTGAAAATGGTGCATGAAAAAAGTCGAAGCAAGGACATAAGTTTAAGGATTTTTCATCACCGAAAACCTTTTCTTATTTTATTGTTATTTTTATCTAAGTACTTGCCGTTTCATTTACCTGTAGTAGAACGAAACTATTATAAGGAATGGAAATTTTAATCAAATCTCTAAACTTAGACTTTGAGGAAAGTATCTAAGCCTGCTTGATAGTTATCGTATGCAAATATGGAGGTAGTATGTTATGGGTACGGGATTTCCCAACGACCGGAATGTCGCATAACGCAAATATGTTATGTGGGAGAAGGAAAACGAATGAATATCTTGTGAAATGTGATTTCCTACACAGGGGACTCTGAAAATAATAGAAAATAATTAACCGGTCAAGTGCGAGCTAAACTCGCGTGAAGAGGTTTCCGTACTTCTTATAGATTTTCGTAAAATTTACTTATTTATGTTTATTTTAGGCCCAGTAAGTGTAGTAATTTCGGAGATTAGGGTGGGTGGTCAAATTTCGCCTCTTTTCTTAAATAACTTCAAAAATAGTTATCAAAGAACATATTTGGGATTTTTACAAGCCCTTTTGATACTTATGTCACACGCACGACACAGATTTTTTTATTTACCCCCAAAAGTGACCCCCCCCCCCCCATATTACCTTTTTTTATTTAAGTCTGAAAACACTTAAAATCTTATTTCCCTTAAAACAAAAAGATACATTTTTACAATTCACATCCTTAGATCCTTACATAGTTTGTGCAATTCTTCTGTTTTCATAAATAACTTCAAAAATACCGATATGTCACAAGATATAGTTTATAAAACTTTTTTTAAAGTCTAATTTAACCCCGTATTTGAAATTCATTTATTTACTCGGTACGTTATATACGTACGTCTTTGAGTCACTGACTAAAGTATGTGTACCAAATTTCAATACAATCGGTCCAGTAGTCGTAATAAAAAAAAAATACCCCCTAATTTCTCACCGGAATTTCTCTTGCCGGTTGAGATTCATAGAAGAACGACGGACATTGCCCAGTGGATTAGGTCATTGAAGTAGCGGGAGCCGGAGCACATGGCACAATGATCCAATGACCAATGGGGCAGAAAGGTTCTCAAATGGCGGCGTACCGGCGATAGCAGCGTAGTACACATACCAAGTGGTCGTTTTGGAAATCCTTGGAGGAGGCATATGTACAGCAGTGGATTTTTAGTAGCTAATATGAGTTGCACTTTTGCCACTGAGGCCACCAGTTTATTCTATTTCCCATAAGCCACCTGCAGTTTGCCACTAGGATGGTCAATTCCACTGAATCAGAAAGACAAAAGCACTTTTTCATACTATAATGGATTAGCAGGTATTTAAATAAAAATATATGTATAGAGGATGCCAAAATTGTATTATCAACATCATTTCACAATCTATGGGGATTTTGCTGCTTTCTTTGCTATTTTCTTCTTCAAGAGCATTTGTTTCCTTTCTTGCGGGGTTTTCTTTAATCCCTTCATCTTCCGAGTCTGAAGTTTGTTGATATCTTGCTTGCCCATGTGAATACGACCCAGTTTTGAACCGAAAGCATCTCGAGAAATGTTTTTCTTGACGCCAGATTTTGCTTCCCTTGGTATTCTGCAAGCTTCCTTGAAAAGGTCATCTGCAGCTAACTTTGTCCTTCTGAGCTTGAAGTCAATTGAAGGACCTGCAATAACAACGCAATTTGTAATGAGAAGATTTCTTAGAGATGGATAGTTAAAACAGTTAGAATCAAAAATGAAGACTTGAGACAGGTTGTCCATTGGCCATTGGCTTTTTATCAAAAACATCAGATATCATTTATCAGAGTACTTACAATGCATACTACTCTGTGTAAAAAGTATCGGGAATATGTCAATAAAAAGACCTGCGTAAAAGAGGTCGTTCTAATTTTTTTACTGCATGTTGGTAGCACTGTACTGATTTAGCGCGCAAAATTTGAGCGGGATCTGTCATTTAATTTGTTTTAAACTACACTTTTTGTTGGTCATAGTTTTGAGTTCTCGGCGATTTTTACAATGGAAAATATTGTTGAACAAAGAGTGTGCCTTAAATTTTGTGTTTCGAATGATATTTCATGTGGTGAATCACTAAAAATGTTGCGAAATACCTACGGCGAATCGTGTATATCGAAAACAAGGGCTTATGAATGGAATAAGGCTTTTAAAGAAGGCCGAGAAGTAGTAGTAGACTTGCCTCGTTCTGGTAGACCTTCAACCGCTACGACCAAAGAAAACATCGACAGAATCAAGAAGCTAGTGCTCGAAAATCGACGTATGAGTCTGAGAGAGTTGGCTAGTGAGGTAAACATATCTTTTAAGTCCGTCAACAACATTCTCATTGACATTTTAGGCATGAAACGCGTCGCCGCTCGACTAGTTCCGAAAGAGCTCAATTTCGTTCAAAAAGCGCAGCGAAAGCATGTCGCTGAAGACATGGTTTCCCGAGCTTCTACGGATCCGACCTTTATGAAACGTATAATAACTGGCGACGAGACATGGGCTTATGAGTACGACATGCAAATAAGCCAACAGTCTTCAGAATGGCGTCTCGAAAACGAGCCGAAACCCAAAAAACCGCGGCAAAGTCGCTCCAAAATCAAGGTGATGCTGACAGTTTTTTTTTACTACCGTGGTGTGGTTCACTCCGAATTCCTTCCTGAGGGAGAAACAGTGAATAAAGAATATTATTTAGGCGTCATGAAGCGTTTGCATGAGAGTATCCGCCGAAAACGTCCAGATTTGTGGCAACACAACTCATGGATGCTGCACCATGATAATGCACCATCACACACAGCCATTATAGTGATAGAGTTTTTAGCAAAAAATTCAACAAAAGTTCTCGACCAAGCACCGTATTCACCTGATATGGCTCCATCTGACTTTTTTTTATTTCCCAAGTTAAAATTACCACTTCGAGGAAAACGTTTTGAGTCGATAGAAGCCATAAAAGAAAATTCGCTGAATGAGCTAAAGGCCATACCGGAAATAGCCTATGAAAAATGTATGGAAGACTGGGTGAAGCGTTGGAGATGTTGTATTGCAAGCGATGGGGCCTACTTTGAAGGCGATAAAATAAATTTAGATGAATAATTTGTATTTTTTGTTTTATTGACAAATTCCCGATACTTAGTACACAGAATGTATGTCGCAGTTAAATGGTATAATCCGCTAATTCACTAAACCTCTAGCTGTTTGGAATTACAGCTCTCGGTTTCGTAAAACAGCGTTAAATATAACTGAACCCTCATACGTAGAATGGCATGAACAATTTGTATTCATCAACGCTGCGGCGCAAGACGTAAGATTGTAGATCTAAGTTCAGAATTCTTCACAGCGTTCCAAGAGTAAGCTTTTTCATCGAGAAATATTGGAGACATCGTTTGTGATTTTGGACTGCAAATTGTTAAGAAGAATAAAGCAGATCTTCAGTTTGGTTTCCATATAGTTATTTCGACGGCCGCCTTCCGGCAAGATGGAGAATTTACGTGAATCAAATGAGGGCCGAGAGAAACCGCTACGCCATTGAGATTATGTCGCGTTAACAAACTTTTCTGTATCCACTTGCATCGAACTTTGTATCATTCTTTATTGGTGTTATATGATGTTAGAGACTAGATTACATAGTAAGAAGTTGAATTGAGGTTTTATTTTAATGCCTCATCATAATTTTGTTTGATCATCATAATAACATGCCTGCAAATAACCTATTCTGCGGTCTAAACGTGGTTAGCTGGTTTGTTAAACGTGACACTTTGACAATCCAGCTGAACGATATTCAGCTGTTTAACAAAACCAAGCTGTAATGCCAAACAACTAGAGGTTTAGTGAATTAGCAGTTTATACCATCCAACTGCGACACATAGAGGAACATTGATAGCAGGATTAAAAAATAAAATAAAATACCCATACATATCCATTATTTACTCTTCTCAGCCAGAAAGTGAAATTGAAACATTGATGCCTCCTTTTTTCGTTTTTGTACAATGTATACTGGAAACACTGCCTACTTACCAATCTCTTCGAGCTCAACTCTGGGTGTGCGCTGGCCACTTTTCTTAAGTGCTATCCTGTAGGAACGCAGGTAGATGATGCCATCATCTGTTGCAGTGAAACTTATAACATGTTCCAGACCTTGTAGTCTTATGGTTTCAACCTGAAATTATAATTTTTACTTTACATTTTGACAGCTGAACCAGATCAAATTTATATATATCATCATCATCATTTCAGACTGATGAAGTCAACTGCTGGACATAATATAAAACAAAGAAATACAAAATGTGATAATTACAAATTAACATAACCTTAAAATGGCTTTGTATACAACACAAATGACCCTTTTTATATTTTATAAAAAACTCACAATAAAAAACCTAGCTTCACATTATAATGCTTACATTTACAAACATTCTCCCTTGCTGGTCTGAGAGAAAAGAAAAAACATAGAATGTACCAGCTTCCCCCGAAGATTGTAAAAGCCGATCGAGGGAATGGGCCAGAATCTGAATCATATCAGT
The DNA here is from genome assembly GCA_963576875.1 of Acrobasis repandana. Classification (NCBI taxonomy): domain Eukaryota; kingdom Metazoa; phylum Arthropoda; class Insecta; order Lepidoptera; family Pyralidae; genus Acrobasis; species Acrobasis repandana. The sequence continues at coordinate 10,002,965 of OY756223.1, read as the reverse complement.
AGGCGATGGGGTTAGCAACCCATCACTATTATGATTTCCTTTGTCCTACTTCATGCTCACCATCACACTAAAAGTGGCCTGGGCCTTACCGCCCCAGGCTCTGTCTGTCTCGTTAGGGGATAAAGACATGATAGTGTATCTGCGTTTACAAAAAATTTCACTACATGAAAGCATGCATTAAGGCTTTGAAGTACTGTGACCGAAAGAATAAAGAAAAATACTGTTAATACACAAAAAATCTACCTTTTCTCTGTAAAAGAAGTCTGTAAACAGGGATTTTAGTCTTTTCAAGTCCTGATTCAAATCCCAGCTTGGACCATTAAACAGCAGGCACGGCTTCAACCCAGCGAGGACCTTCATGTTGTGGAACTCTGCCATTGACTTGTAGTTTTCCGCACCAAGTTCGATCATGTCCAAGATATTATAATTAAATGTCCTCCCTAAAATTATGTTATGTGGCCTCTTCTTACTGTGTGATCCAACTCCAAATAAAGCTGCTTCTTTCTTATCACACAACCTAAAAATATCAAAAATTAAAAGTTAATTAACGTGAGCTAGGTATGTCACCTTACAAAAAGAATAAAAGATATTCAGTGGAAACATAAGTTATGTTGAATTTCTGATATCTAGTAATATAAGAATTCATTGGCACTGATGAGTCTATGATTATATAGTTTACATCTAAACCAACCAGTCAACACAGTCCACAATGAGGCATTTGACATGATATAAAAGTACTTTTTACTTTATATATAATCATGAACACTGTAGTAGGCATCATAATCACTAAGGATTCAACTGTTATTCATTCGATGAGATACTGTAGACAGTGCTACTCTATCAATGGAACATATTTTTTGTATATATATATTTAAAAAGATCTTGTGCATGAGTGAATTCTGGCATAGTCCATTAAACAAGTTCTTTTGATAGAGTAACTTGGTCAGACTTATTGCACCATGACTGAATGTGGACTGTGTGTACTATAATCAGTCATGATACCAATTATACATAATAGTACTTACTTTTCGATAAGAGAGGCATCTTCAAAGGGAACGAAGTCGTTCTTGCGGGTGAGGTATGCTGCGTCAGGTTTTTTCAAATCATAGATATCTTTCAATAGACTGCGAGTGCGCTCCGAGGGGTTGCGACCCTGCATAAACAAACATTGTTTGGGGCCTTCCACTGGCTTCGGCTCCTTAGCTTGTAAAACCTTTTTGCCCCTACGTGTGGTGGGTTTCCTGAAATATACAAGATATAAGTAATTACTAGAAGACCATGAACTCACGGTACAGTAAAGCGATATCTTTAGTTTTTCCTACTTTATCCTTTGCATTACAGGCATTCTAACTGCTAGATATCGATGATTATTTTAAGAAATTTATTCAACAAATTCCAATACGCACGTGGGGAAACAAAGTCACACAAATATAAAGTGACAGTGACAAGTCATATGAAAGTGACAGTGTCTGTCAGTCTCATTTTAAGGCTGTTTTATTTATAAGGACAGGCTAAAGAATCTAGTACATATAGCCAACTCCTTTTGCAATTTTACTACTACTATTTTTATTTAAGCAGGCAAACAAACACACATATGGCCCACTGCCACCTGGTATACCTAACTTATCTACCTGGTAATAATATATTATCAAACTCAAAACTGCGAATTAAATAACTTAATTATTTTTTTAGAACTTCGCGGTCACAATGACTATTTTTAACATTACCACATTACGGCAATTACGGGCTAAGCAATGAGCGGTACGGTACTTATCTAAGCCAGATATTTATTATAGACCTACCGACGATGTTTGACATCAATACCAATGCCGATTAGTAGCTGACAATATTGTTTTCTGATAAAATCAATGGAATGGAAGAATTATGTACGTAGTTATGTGGTACGTACGAGTACCTACTATGCTCGAGGAGGATTTTTTTCTGTTTTGATGGAGTCGAACTCTTACCCGTGATGTTCCGGGTTAGAATAGGACCACTCCATCTCTTCCTGTGGATGTCGTAAGAGTCGACTAAAGGACTAAGCACAAACATCTCGTGCTACAATTGCATTCCCAAGGAGGGTTAACGTCGGGCGGCGGCCGGTTGTAAAACTTTTAGCACAAATACATTCCCAAAGAGGGTTGACGTCAGGCAGACGGCCAATTGTAATACTATAGCCAAATCATTGAAAGTGTTCCGGCTATTGCTTCTCCATTTTACAAGGTCTTTGGCTTATTTGGGTGACCATTGACATGCATATCATATATAGAGAAGAAAAAGTGGGAAAGCGCACCCCGGGCTCCGAAGCAGCATATCTGAGGATGCAACCGGGAATGCGCTTAGACGAAGAAGAAGAAGGAGTCGAACTCTGTTGTAGTTGTTGTAAACTTGTAACACTTGTAAGCCATTGCGTGTTTAGGTTAACTGGTCAAAAACTTGAGTAGTCCAGCAGTGGCTCAGTTTGGTTTATCGATAGACTATGAACCCAAAGGTTCAAGTTTTGACCCCAGTAGGTCGATTCAATTTTCCTTGTAATTTATTAAACTTTTTTTTAAAATTCATAAATGTCGCCAAGTCGCTTTAGTTTTTTTTTTTCAGTGGTACCGCGAGACCGCACGTCAAAACGTCACAAAGCGAGGCCGAAGGTCGAGCTACGTGGCAAGGACGAAGCCTGAGCTCTGAGCCTGAGCACGATAGTGGAACTGTGTCTACTGTGTCTATAGTACAGATTACTACTATTACTACATTCAGTTACGCGACTTTGGAATGCCTTACCCGAAGTAATTTAAAGTACCTATCACAAATAGGTAGGTAACTAATAAAAAAAAATTATTTTATATTATGTATGTATATAGTTATATATATTTATTTTCTAAGCATTGCCAATTCTTGACTCTTTATCTTTTGTTGATGCATCAATTGGGGAGGCCTTTGGCACACAGACGGGAGATGAGGAGACATTATAAAGTGCACAAAGTGAAATAGTATCATTAGGTATGTAGGTATTTCTCTTCTGAATAAAGGCTAATATTATTATATATTTGTATTTATGTATGTGTAGGTATGTAGACATGTATATAGTATGTGTATTTAATTTTTACATGCTTATCTTTAAGCGCCTATCGCTATTATGTTTATTTCTGTTTTTCCCCTAAAGTATTATATGTAAGTAAAATCCCTGAGTGCAAAAAAATTTTTGATTACGGTATATCTATATGTAATAGCTATAGCTTCTCGAGTAAACAAGTTAATAAATTTTAGTAAATACTTTGATGTAAGTAAATATCATAGGTACCAAGTACCTAGGTTCTATTACCTATACCCACCTGCCCTGTTCAAGTAGATATTTTTCTTCCCCATTATGAAAAGCTAAGTCTAAGTTACTTTCAAAGATAAAAATAGTCAAGGACAGTCAGGCGATGGAAAGCTTAGAAAAGAAAACACATAAGTATGTACTAACATATGGCAAAACTAAAAGCGCATCGAAAAAACGTTTTATTCAAGGTTTAAAATCCCCATAAAATAGTACCTACCTACAATCCATTTGGTTAATTACACAAATTACTTATTTTATAAATTACATAATTAATTTGTAAAGTGTATGTATATTTCAATAAAAAGACATTTCAAGATTGTTTACATATATTTATATAGGTAGGTACCTAACTAAATGAAGTAAGTATAATTTATTCGCGAAACTTGGGGAAACCGTAAAATCGATATGATGCTTATTGTATGTCAACAAATAAAAATATCGGCATCTTTGGAACCGGCTTGGATATTTACGGATAACATTTAAAAATCCCCGTAATGGTCGGATTTAGCGTCATTAATTATGGGAACTAGTTTCGTGATACTTCAAAGGCTATTTTGTTCGCGTCTTATTAGGTTTTCCTTAGACGTGGGATATGTCGTCACGGAGTAGTCTGGTGCGTGGTGCTTAATTGATACTGTGCCATCTATATACAGTCGAAGTTTCTGAGGACCGGTCAATCCGTGTTGGAGCGTAGCGGGGACCGCTACGGCGCACGATTGCGGACGGAACTAGCCATTTGTGTGATTATTTCGCTGTTTATCAAGTTTAGCTGAGTTACCGAGGAAGTATTGCACAAAAGTAAGTAAACTTTTAAATCTTTTTCATAGAAATAATCTAAACTATATTTAATAAAAAAATTGAAAGTGGCCGTTTTCCGCAAAAATGCAAACTAAAGCTTAACGTTCTCATTTTAAACTGTAAACAGTGGTTCATAAAATAGTTTAAAGGGTTATATCTAGGTTTTACTAGATCAAAATTTTTAATGATATCTCCGTTTTCTTTCAAATAATTTATTTCAAATGGGGGCAGCACTGGACTCCATGCATCGTATTAACACTTTCCGAGACACTGATGGCTGTAAACGAAAATCATTTATTTTATTGTGTATGGCTAAGTGTACTCTGCCATGAAGATGTCAAGGAAAAACTGTAGGTACCTACTTGTACGATACAGCGAACCTTAGCTGCTCAGCTCAAGTTGATCCATTTTCCACTTCGGGGTTGTCTTCCCATTTAGGAGATACGTAAATACTTATAGCACCTCTGTTCTTAATTTGTTGTTACAATTAAAATTGGTTGTACCTACATACTCATAATTCGAACGCGTTGATGTCTTTTGGATCATTATTTATTACTTGCTTAAATACCTAATTTAAATAAAAAGTTTTGGTTATTAAACAATACCTCGTTGATTGATACCGTAGTACATTTTGAATCAGTATATATAGAGTAGTAATAGTTAGTAGTTGTACCCATATCTACCTACAAAAATCAAATCGAATGTTAATCATCATCACCAGATCTTTTTAGACTCCACTGCAGGAGTACGCTGCACAACCACCTATGTACTACTAGAGCCATCTTAGCCAGAGCAATCAGAGGATTTGGCCTACTCTCTCCACGCTGGCCAGATGGGTTGGAGAAGTCTCATTGATGTTTATAAGCTTTGTTTAGCTTTTATTACCTTATTCACCTTCTACGACATCCACGGGAAGACTTAGAGTGGTCCTATTCTACTCTACTGGAAACCACACGGAAAAAAGTGACGCGTTAATTAGGCGGTGAACAAATCCTAGAGAATGACTGATAAAATACTACGAGTATTTAACCCGGAAAAATGTCCGTGGCATAATGGAATAATGCCCCTTTGACTTTGTAACAGATATGTAGCTCTATATGAATTCAATAAGTATATACAAACAGTATTACGTCTAAATTCCAAAGGTAGATAATCCAAGGGTCGCAATTAATTTGTTTTTCAAAAAAACAAGATGGACACTTCATGAGAAATGTTGGACAAACAAGGTTCGAGCAGAATAGCCTTTCTTAGAGATCCGAAGTCCCTAGACAAAACTCACCTTCTAGGTCTAGAACGTGCGCAGAGGGCACTTTTAAAAGTATGTACCTTTAAACCCATCCTTTTCCCTACTTTTTCCCTTTATCAATACTGTCAAGTGCTTACTGTTCGCCAACTCTTCATCCTCAACACCATACTAAAAAAGCACTGCGAAAAAGAGTCAGTTCCTACCGTTTCCCGTTCTGCTCGGCGCCCTCCACTAATTCAGGGTCCTGCACATAACACCTTCTTCTCTGAACACTTTTACTCTTTTCTCGGTCGGTTACTCTATAATAAACTCAACCGTCAACTGAATTTGCATGAACATACAAAATTTCGCTGTAAAAAGATAGTCACTAGTTTCTTACAAGATCTTTCCTACCTTGACACCGAAAATCTGATAATACCAATCCGCTAGTCTTTAACACGCTAAATGAGTTACTTTTCTTTTTCTACATCATAATTGATTATTTAAGGTTTTCTTTTTTGTTTTTAGTTAATTTTGCATGCACACTGACACTTGCAACTTGTGCGAGCGCACATACTAAGTACATCAGTAAATAAAAGACTTAAGTGTTTGATGTTGTTGTATCTTTTTTGTTTGTTTATTTATTTATTTATTTTTCCTCTCGCTTTTTGTCTTTTGTCCTAATCACGACAAAAGTAACTTTAGTTAAGTTTGTTAATTACGCTGTTGGGCTGCTTAGCTCCTGGGGGGAGAGGCTGGTGTACTAAGATACAAGCTCTGTTTAGTTCAGACACACCAGTCTCTCACAATCTTAGACTAATTTGTGCCATCTTTATCTTTATAGTTTCATAAGAATGTAGATTGTGGAGAAAAATAAAGAATTTTTTTATTTTTGATTTGATTTTTAGACGGAACTCTTATAGTTTTAGGCTTAGCTCAGATATTGTTAGTATGTACTAGAAATGTGTTATTTTCTATGGGTAAGTATAAATATTACGTATGCTGACAAAGTGATAAAATAAAATGTTTAAAAAGGATTTTATTGGGTTAGCACCTCAATAGGTTCTACCAATTCCGGATTACGCGGATGTGTGTTACTCGGGGTTGAATTGTGATCTCCTCAATAAACTTGACCGCCTACAGAACAACTGACTCCGTTATATATTCGGTCTTCGGAAGTATGAGCATGTGTCGGCTTACCGTTCTCAATTGAAGTGGGTACCTATTCGACAGCGGCGTGGTCTGCATTCCCCTTACTACCCTTTTTTCTATACTTTTTGACCCTAAGACTCCGGCTTATCTCATGACCAAATTTACCTTTCTAGGTGATACTCACGTCAGAAATCTTCGCTCTTCTAGCAATATTCTTCTTCGAATTCCACATTGCTGGAGCGGGTTCTACAATGATTCATTTGTCGTACAAGCGGTGCGGCTTTAGAATGCCCTCCCAGTCAATATCCGGAAAGCTAAAACTCGTTTCGCGTTTAAAAAGGCAGTGCGTGCACACTATCTCCGAAAACTGTCAGAGATTATATAAATAGTGTTTATGTAGTTTATGTTTGCGGTTTATTGTGGAATAATTTGTATATTTATATATTTTTGTGTAGGTTTATATATGCGATATATATTTATGTCTATACTTATATTGTAATTTTTTTTTTTGTTTGTACCTTAAAAGATTGCTTTCTCAGCATCATCTGTAGGTTGACTGGGAGAAAAGGCCCCTGGCCTTAAGTCCGCCATTTACATGTATTGTAATAAAGTTAAATAAATAAATAGGTAAAAGGGGGATTTTTTAATGCGTGTACCCCATAGTGATGGGTATCGTTAGATAAGCCTTTTTAAAACGGGTTTGCCAATGACAACTTTTCGATTCAGTGACCGGCTTGCAAAATATTAAACAAATTGTTGATTGAGTTGAGTATTGTCGTCGTCCGTTCCCCCTCTAAAAGCTAAACTATAGAAAGGAAAAATATAAAAAAAATCATCTTGATCTACAAATAAGACATCTAGTAACTAAGAGTAACAGTCACCTAACTTATTAAATATATATACTTGGAAAATTTGGTATTAAAAAACATAATTTAAAACAATTAATAAGATGAAGTTGTAACGTGTAACTTTGGAGCTCTACTCTGAGCGTGACCAGGACACGCACTTGGCCGTTTACTTTTATTTTCTTTTCCAATGCCATTGTATTGCGTTCCGGAACGATCAGTTACAAATATTATTGTAAATGTATTAGTAAGGTTGCATATATAGATAATAACTGATTAGGTGTATGACTCGCTCTTGATCCACAACTTCCGAGAAGTCATCATTGCTTATATTTCTTAATGTAAATATATAAATTAGCAAATTACGTATTTGTATACTAAAAAAGGAGATACAAACTTATTTAAATACATGAGTTCTTTTTATTTATTTGTGATAACAGACTTTTTATTATCTAGTTATATTGGTTATTTTTCTGTATCAAATATGTACCTTATTCTCAACCAATCTAAAAAAACGCGAAGAATTAATTCCATGTGAATATTTTTTGCTTTCTTTTTGATGATTATGTGTTTATTTATTATGGGTATCAAACATGACTTTAGTCAGATTTTTATTTTTTTATTTAAAAAGAATTACAAACAAATATACAAACTCACTTTCGCATTTATAATATTAGTTGGGTTTATTCATTTTAATAAAACTTTCAGTAACTGTACTCTTTGTGTAAATACTTATTCCATTTAATACTATTTACACATGGACTTCCCATGTTTTACAATGCATAAGCAAGATTCCTTTTTTTGTCAAACTTTTGTGGTTTAGATAGGTCGCGCCAAAGTTCTAGTTCGCTCTGAAGTCGAAGCGATTCGCGTCGCAGTAGTAAAATACAGATACCCATAACAGATAGAATTTGTTTTATTTTTGTTTATTGTGTATATGTATCATATCTACATTCTTACAATCAATCTGAAAGAAATGTTATTGTGGTAAATATTCTGTCCCTGTTTGTAACCTGAGTGAGGCAACTTCAGAGCGAACTAGAAGTTTGGCGCGACCTGTACTTAGGTATAGATAAAAACTTATTTTAATATGCTATACATAAATACTGGGTTAAATATAAACTACATTATCATTAACGTAACTTGTACCTATTTCGAATTAATAAACACACACATTGAAACACATTTCTGTCAGTGTGGTTTATTGTTGTAAAATATAATAAACCGGCCAAGTGCGAGTTAAACTCGCGTGCAGAGGGTTCCGTACAATTGATTGAATTCTTATAGGTTTTCCTGTAATCTACAAGCAACGAACTATATTTTGTATTTTTTTTTAAATTTTAGGCTGTTGTTTCGGAGATCAGGGGAATGGTCAATTTTCGTCTTCTTTCATGAATAAAATCAAAACTATTCAGTTTACAATAATAACAAAAGTATATTTGAGATCCTCATAACAAGCCCTTCATTTGATATGTGACACAGTAAGCTTTGCAAAACTTTTTTTTTAATTTCCTAATTTGTCCCCCGAAAATGACCCTTATTTAAAAAAAATATTTATTTACTTTGCACATATGTGTTTGGGTCATAGGATAACAACATTCTACCAAATTTCACCTGATTCGGTTCAGTAGATTCTGAGCAAATTGGCTATGACAGACGGACGGACAGACAGACGCAGGAGTGAACCTACAAGGGTTCATTTTTTGTACGGAACCTTAAAAACTAAAAGTACAACAATGAAAATGTCTAACTGTATGTTAATATTTGAAATAACTTTTGTCTTTTTCCGGATAAACGGAAACATACGAAGAATTAACGGTAACAGCTTTTTAATAAGTTTAATAATCGAGATGGCGGAAGAGTGCCCAAACTGGCTCCAGCACTTCCTTAAATTGCTGTGTGTACGTACAGTATGCAGGCTTTTCAAGTATTTTCATTGAAGCTTTATCACCTCAATCAAATTATGACTATTGTAGGGTTTCTTTCCAGTAATCGTAAAAACGAGGTGACCAACACTTAAATGCAATTCGACCTTTGAGCGAATTATCTGATCAACTCTGGGAATGTAATATAGTAGTGAAATTGCATCCTAGCTCTCCCATTATCTATATATGTATGTAATTAATAGGTAGTTATTTGTTTCAAAACATTCTATAGTTAACGGTTTGATATCCGGAACTAACCCAAATAAGCTCCTTGCCCTGAATAATTGTCTCACATAGATAAAACTTTATCAAAAGCAGAAGCTACGCATTTTTTTTAAATCCAAACGTTATGTTTTTATTGACATAGCTAATTGTTAAGAGTGAACAATCAACTAGTGCTTATAATGCCTCTATCGAAACTAAAAACGGTGTTATTAAACCCAGTGAATGATTTGAATAAATCTTCTCTACATAAAAATAATCAATATTAGTAGTAAATAACTATGGGACCTAAAAGCCTAAAAAAAACTTCTTATTATACAATTTTTAGTATCAGCACAGTTATAGTTCATAAAAAAAGTTTGCTATATTTTTCTATTTTATATCCCATATTCAACATTTTTTATTTCACATAATGCAGATTAATTGTATATAGCATTTATTTCTTTAGATATGTCATACCCTTTCGTATCTAAATAGAAAACAAAGAAAAAAAAAACTTTCCGCTTCCTGGAAAAAGTAATAAGCAATCTTAATTTTCGTTTCGATAACTGAGATAAATATATTCCGAAAATATTTTGAAAGTGGCGAATTACCGAAAAAAGCAATTTCGTTCGGAACTGCAGTTAATGACAAGCACTCGGGGTGAATGTCCCGGCCAATGTAGTTTTCCATCATTACAATGTGTGCTCCTACTTACCTATTGTAAGCTCGTTATGTGACGAACTATAAAAAAAACTGTTTTAATCCTGTTTTGATGCATACATCTACAGGTAACAGGAGCAGTAACTAATCTAAGTATAAACAAATAAATAAAGTGTACCGTACCGTACTTATGCATACATGATACATGCTAACCGCTTAATGTTTTGTTTTCTTTTAATTAAATTATTGCCCGCCATTAATACACTTTTTATATTTACAATAAGTCAAGTTTAAATAATTAAATAACTATTTAAATAAATTAACAATACGAAATCCACATTTTCCTTTTATCATGTGATTCATATATGTATATCATGTGATGATAATATTTTTATTTTTGTAACAATTAAATTTTAATTGGGCATGTTATCAACGAATTCAGAAGAAGTACTCGTAAACTATTTTCATCAAATTATATTATCTGGTTGGTAGAAATAAGATTATATTAGTTTAAACCAGTCTAACTTGAAAATTACTGGTTATATAAGGCATGAAGACAACGGAAATATTTTTCCATTAAATATATATTTAAATAAAAAAATATTAATATCTCCAAAGGAAGTTAAAACATTTCTTTAAGAGTTACATTACCTATACGTATTAGTACATATCATATCCTATGCATTTTAGTTAGTAGTAGTTACTTTTGTTGAATACTATTCATCTATTTATATTTTTTTACATATTTTTTTTTTTTCAATTTATGGCTTGACGCAACTGCGTATTTAGCCAGGAACAAGTTAATAAAACGTGGGAAATTCTTTTTTCCTAACAAGTTACAATCAAAGGTTGGTACGTAGGCCTTTGATTGCTTTAAGGGAGCTTCTGGCGACAAATCTATACGAGTCCACTGGTTTTCATAGCCGATTGAGTGGCGGACGACGCCCGAAGACGCCCACAGTCCGCGAAACAAATATCACTACAGCCGTACTATGACTGTCCACTTTAACTATTTCACATATTGTTCATGAGCATGAGCATTTATAACACCAAACAGCACCAATTTCATATTATAAGGTCCACTAAAATCAATTTGCAAAATAATTTAAAGAAAACCCCAAACTCTTTAAATACTTTACGGAATCTGCCACTATGCGAAACATATTTTTTCTGTGACCTTTTGACGAATCATGTTGCTGACTCTTTTCTGCGAATTTTTGAAGAATCATGTTGCTGATTCTTTATTGAAAATTTTTGACGAAGCGTGTTGCTGTTTTTTTTCTGTAGCCTTTTGACGAAACATGTTGCTGATTCTTTTCTGCAACCTTTTACGAAGCACGTTGCTGATCCTTTTCTAAGACCTATTGACGACGCATGTTGCTTTGCAAAAATTTATCTTTGTAATGAAGGTAGGTATCTCAAATGCCTACCTAGTTACACAATGTAAAGCGGTTATCACACTATCCAAATTGAAGTAATCCTAACTAAGAAATCGGAAGATGTATAATCGCAGTTAAGACTGATTAGATCCGATTTAGAGTTAAAAAGGACGATCCGACCGTCTTCTTCCTTGTTAAAATTTGTGAATTCATTATAAAACGCAATAGGTCGCAGGCAACATGTTAAACAGGAATAACCTTATAATAAAAGCAATAAAGAACGGTCACGCGCCTCGATTTAGGATGCATCTTAGTACGAATACCTTTAGCGTGATCTAACAATTTAGGAACCTACCTAACTTTTTCTATACAAATTGAATAGTCTAATAACCGCTTTAGGTAATGCACTGAGAATAGTCACGAGCTATTGCTCTGTTATCAATAAACAGTACAACGGAGGCTTGGCCGTCTCTGACAAGTGACAAGACTGATAAGACAGGATTGACCGCGGGTACGCGACATGCAGACTCCGGAACTGACGTTATCATCTCCCTACTATCATGGGTGAATCTGGGGTCAAGTGTTTTAAATTTTGTATTTTATTTACTTAATCGGTGGATTGCTAACATTATTTGAATTTTTCCTGCTTATTTGACCTATGCTACCTACTAGGTATTATTAATATTTAAAAGATAAGTATACATATGAAACCAATAAACTGAAAAAAGTGCGCACATAATATTTTATCGAATGTTGTTATTGTAAACAACATTAGATAGTTTAAAATAAATACATCATCTTATATATAAAATTCTCGTGTCACAATGTTCGTTCCCGTACTCCTCCGAAACGGCTTGACCGATTCTCATGAAATTTTGTGAGCATATTGAGTAGGTCTGAGAATCGGCCAACATCTATTTTTCATACCCCGAATCTACGCGGGCGAAGCCGCGGGCAAAAGCTAGTATTCAATAAATACTTTAATTCTGTTATCTATCTCTCTCATCTCAGCGTGTTCCCAGTTACATCCACAGATGCAATGCTATGAAGCCTGGGGTCCGCTTTCCCTGGCGTTTCCTTATCCACTTCGCACTATAATTCTGTTATATTATAAGAATAAAGCTTTACCTACATATAAAAACAATAAAAATAAATAAAACTTATTAAATAAAAATATATAACACTACTCACTATACCTATTACACTACCTACTAATATTTACGAATATAAAAGGCAGGGTAGGTCTTTACCCTGCGGCAACGTGCCCAGAAGACTGGCTGCATTGTCACATTGTATAACAATGCTTATTTTCTAATATAAGTAAAGACAAGCTCTTGTCACAGGAAACCTGAATTAGTTTCCTTGAGATAGCGTCGTATAATTTGTGGGCTTATGGCCTCCACGATCCTGAAGTTTCAACCCCAAACGGCTCAAATATGTAGTAATTAATTTCCGATACCTTCTTATTTGCGCCGTTTGAGATTTTCAATACTTATTAAAATAATTCCTTCTGATATCAAAATGGTAAATATTTATTAGTTTTCATATCATAGCGTACGTAACAAGGGAAAACTATCTGCACGTGTGAACTGCGTGACATGCACTTAGAAACATGATATATCTTATTGCGTGTGCGCACCCTGACCACATTATGCCGTATGCACTGACAAAACATACACGAGCAAAGTAGATGATCTTTTGTACACACATTGCTTGATCCCGTAGATGACCCGCGCTTACGTTACTTTCCCATTAATCTTTGTACTGTCCCTCTGCAAATTTTCGTTATCAATACTTTGTTATCAGCAACATGAGTTTAAATGTTTGTTTGTTATGTAATGATATAATTTATTAATGAACTCCTCTGTATGAAGTTAATAAGTTGTTTGTATTTGTAACAGACGAGGCGATAGGCCTTATGACGACGTTGCGTCCGCATGATCAAAAAATCTTTCTTTTGTTCCAGTGTTGGAGAACCATAATAAAGATGTGGAAAATCAGAAGGTGAACGATGATCCTCTGACAAGAGCAATCGGCGCCATCGGAAAATGGCAAATATGGGTATGCTTCGTCGTGTTTCTGGTGAAATTCCCAGTAGCATGGCACCAGATGAGCATCATATTCCTAGCCCCACCAATGAACTTCACCTGCGCACGCGCAACCCCTGCTGATACCTTCGATAATATGTGCAGCAACTGCACAGAGTTTGAATACGATCATAGCATCTTCCAAGAAACCATAGTATCCCAATGGAATCTCGTATGCGACAAAGAATGGTTGAAAAATTTAACGCAAACAGTGTTCATGTTAGGCATCCTAGTCGGAAATATGGTCTTCGGTCATCTGTCTGACAGGTGAGTACTTTAGCAGATCTAATAAAGAACGACGTGGGTGTTATACAACGCGTATCGGTATTCCAAATAAATTGGCACATCCTGCAATATCTTAAACCACTCTTGGGTCCCGGATGCGATTACTTTACAAAATGTTCTGTAATAGGCAGTTGTCCCATTTATTTCTTGTGGTACGAATAGTTATTTGGCATACCTCTGACCTTGTGCGGCATTTAAGCTAACATAAAAAGAACAAGATGTTCAGCAATAGCTATTTTTTTTTTATAAATGTATTCAGAAACAAAGTTTAAATGTTGTTATTGTTATTTTTTACAGATATGGACGACGCATGCCTTTCCTTGCTGCTGTGTTTCTTCAACTAATATCTGGTGTGACAACAGCATATTCAGTGAACTGGTACATGTTCACAACACTGCGGTTTCTGTTAGCCGTGGCCACTGGCGGCACGATGGTCACCAGCTTTGTCCTGACCATGGAACTAATCGGAGCTAAATACAGAGAAAGCGTTGGAATAATCTATCAAATACCGTTCAACTTGGGACATCTGACGTTGCCGCTATTCGGTTATTACCTCCGCGACTGGCACCACTTCCAGCTGGCTATATCTTTACCATCAATCCTATTTTTGAGCTACTACTTTTTATTGCCGGAATCGCCAAGATGGCTTTTAACTGCAGGAAGAACAGACGAAGCTGTAAAAATTATGGAAAATGCCGCCAAGAGGTAATTAACTTCTAACTTGTATCGTTGAACATAAGAATGAGTCGATCAGGTAGACTCAGGATGTGAACTCAAGACACGTCAGAGACAATTTTGATTATTTCTCAAATTCTCATAATTTACTTACATCTAAACAATGTCAATGTAATACCGAAGCTTCATAAATAGAAAGACGTGAGGGGATGTGTTAAGTGGGACATGATGGAGAGGGGGGTTCTTATAGAGATATTAAATGATAGAAAACGATGGAGGGAGTTGTCATACAGAGCCGACCCCAAATAGGGAGAAGGCGAGGAACATGATGATGACTGAAGCTTTATAAATCAGTTTTACTTTTCAGAAACGGGCTGCCTACAGAGACCATTGCCTCATCAACACAGAAAATGGCCGTAGCTGAAGTGAGCAGTAAGCCAGAGGAGCACGCGTCGTTCCTGGCGCTGTTCCGCACGCCCCGCCTTCGCGTGCGCACCCTCGCCATATGCTTCAACTGGTTCGTCTGCGGCCTGTGCTTCTTCGGCGTGTCGCAGTACATCGGGCATGTCTCCGGAAACATATTCACTAACGTCGCCATATCAGCTGCCATCCAGGTAATTGAGAAACCCTATGTATAAGTGACTAGCCTTGTAAGTTGTCTGGAAGATAAAGATATTATTAACCTCCCCCAAGGATTTCTAAAACGACCGATCGAAAGCGGCCTGTTTTCATGCAACCTTGCTCTGGTCATCCAACCACCCAGCGGGTCGGTGTCCTACGCTGCGCTTGCCTAGCATAGCCCTCTAATTGAGTTACCTTGTGCCTTTTTATGAGACCTATCATCAATCATCAGCACCACCCATTTATGATTGACCTAGAAATGGAAAAGTATTTTGCCTTGTAGTTACGTTCTTTCAGCACCCAGCTTTCAGCATTCGCAGAATCAAATTTATCAAACATGCTTTTCTTCTTATTTCCAGGTCCCCGGAACGTTAGTATCAATCTATGCCAACAGAGTGCTTGGTCGCAAGGTCACACTGATCAGCTCCAACTGCATCACAGGCGTAAGCTGTCTTCTCATCATCGTAATTCCTCAATCAGGGGCCAGTCACTTAACCCTCGGCTGCATAGGACTGTGGGGAATGAGTATATCTTTCTCTACTGTGTACTTATACGCTGGGGAGTTATTCCCAACAGTAGTAAGGAACTCAGGAGTAGGTTTATCTTCAACAATAGCTAGAATAGGATCCATGGTTGCACCTTTTGTGGCAACTCTTTCTCACACGAGCCCGTGGTTGCCTCCTCTAGCGTTTGGATTAGTTCCACTTATTGGTGCAGGGCTTTGCATAATTTTGCCTGATACACGTGGCAAGAAGCTACCCGACACTTTAGAAGAAGGAGAAGAAAAAATGTGAATTGTCGCATGAAAATTATACGAGGCTAATTTATGTTGTTTTAATGTTGTTTTAGTGTGTAACCATTTTAAACCAAGTATTCTTTGAGTTCCTGTGTTCTCAAATAAAATGATTTGACACGACGTAGGGTAGAAGACTGGTCAGGTGTGTGTATGGTCCGAGAGCTGGCACGAATTTTTGGGTAGGTATTTGAGGCAAGTTAAAAACTTGTCACATACCTCTCCTATTATACCCCAACACGGAACTGCAGACCTGGCTGGTGAGTGGCGGGGCTAAAGCCACCTATAAATTTTTAATAGTTTTTTTTTCAAAAAAGGTATTTGAGGCAATATGCATTTTTTATATGTTGTAGTTTAATGTTTAAAGAAGAAAAAAATCAATAAGCCAGACCATTTAGTCGAGGCTTTGATATTGCCAGGCACGTGTAAAAGTATTTTTCAAAAAAATATAAAAATGTATTTGAGGCAACTTGAAATTTTAATAGGGTATTACTTATAACAAAAAAAGAAGATTCTCTAAAAGACAGGTCATTTTGATGGGATTTTCTACCTGCCAGGTCAATCTAAATAAATCAGAATGTTTTAGCCCCGCTACTTACCAGCCAGGTCTGCAGTTCCGTGTTGGTGTATAATAGGAGAGGTATGTGACAAGTTTTCAACTTGCCTCAAATACCTACCCAAAAATACGTGCCAGCTCTCGATCTAGTAGGTGATGATAAAATTAAGATATTTTTAACCGACTTCAAAAAAGGTTATCAATTCGACTGTGTTTTTTTTTCATTTTTTTTTATTTTTGATGATTCTTTTTTTATTTGAAAGCCTTTACTACCAAGTTGGTCCCATTTTAATTTGGTGAAGATATGATGAAGAACTTTGGAGATATGAAAGAAACTCCTTAAAAAAATTGAAGTCGGTTGTTTTTTTTGTTAAAAATTTAATTATGTCGACTTGAATGTATTATACCAGTGACGAGTTTTTGTAGCTCTAAGATTTTGAGGACAAAACTTTGCATACCTTAGTGTTCTGTGTCTTCTTTCTTGTTATTTAATGCGTTTATGATTGATGATATAAGATTTATGATGATATATGTGTATAGGCTGTGATATTTAAATTAAATATATCTGACTTTTACCATAAAATTTGTTTTATTTCTATACGTAAAATAAAAATAAAACAAAACCCAAAATGGAATAAATTGAAACTAGTATCTCACCAAGAATCTATCTAAATGACAAAGATGCTGGATTCTGCAATATAGATTATCTATTAAATAAGATAGAGTTTACTAAAGTATGTTTTTTCTTTTAGTTACCATGAACCTCAGCTCTATATTTTTTCCTTAGCATTCTAGATAATCTGATATTAACAAAGATAATCTAAGTAACTCAATTTTAAACTCAAATTAAATAGTCGTCCATAATTAAATTAATTTTAACTCTTCTAAAAAAGTCTAGGTGCGACCCCAATGATTGAAGATGCAGATACACCTCCCTGAGAGTAATCCTGGTGGCGCCCTTGGACGATGCCATAGTCGATTTTACAACGCAACATGAAATTGGCACGTGCATTACTTACTGAAGTTTAAAAAATTAAAAATTTACTTGCCTTCTTACCTTTTATTTAGGTACCTACTTACTACTACTACTTAGATTATCTAATACCATAAAGATAAATTAACTACCGAATGCTTGTCTGTCTCCTTATATCGCTCATTATTGTGAAAACAAATAGACATAAATTACTGGCATTTATACAGCAGGTGTTCCATGCAGTGTACGTGTATAAAGTGGAAAAACAGCTGTGAAACTTTAACCATACACATTTAATTTAATAAAGTGGATAGAAACCGTTTAATCGTGCTTAAATAACAATGTCAGCCGAAGATGGCATAGAAAAAATGGTTGGCCGATTTGGAAAGTACCAGACATGGATATTAATTTTAATTACGATTGGACGTTTACCGACTGAATTTCAACTCAATATTGTTGTGTTTATTCTTCCTGGAGTTCAATACCAGTGCTTGGACAGTGTGGTGAATGCGACCAATCATTGCCCATGTGAAACCCCGGAGTACGACCAAAGCACAATTGTCAGTTCAGTGGTGACGGAATGGAACCTGATTTGCGATAGAGTATCTCTTGCTAGTTTGGCGCAGTCCATAATGCAAGTAGGAATATTAGCAGGGAGCCTGATTTTTGGATATATCTCCGATAGGTAAATCAGCATTTCAATATGTCTTTTATAAATAAGTAAAAAACTGATAAACTAAATAAAATGATTTTCACGATAAAAAAACATCAGGCTGCAACTTGCAATACGTGGACTAAAAAATATTTTTAACTCATTAGGTAGGATTAAAAAATTAATAGGTCTTAATACATATTTTTTTCTGATTAGCAAATAATTACAAACATACAGCGCATTTAATGCATGACGTCACGTCAAGAACGGTTTTCACTTGACGGTGACGTCAATCAGCACTCCGAAACTTCGACGCGCGATCTTTGTAAATTTTGACTACCCGAAAAATATGAGTCCATTATTTTTTGATAATCTAACTGACGGACTAAATAAAATATAATTTTCGGGCCTAGTCCATCCAAAATCCGTCACGTGATGCCGTGTCTCTGTTATTTATTTATTTTGTTTTTTTTTTCTCACCACCATATTATTATGAGCGATATAATTCACAGTGTACAAATAGTTAAACAATAAATATTGTAAGGGAGTTTTTGGCGGGAAGTCAAGGGGTTCGGTTGGGGTTTTCTTTAAATTATTTTGCAAATTGATTTTAGTGGACTTTATAATATGAAATTGGTGTTGTTTGGTGTTATAAATGCTCATCATGAACAATATGTGAAATACTTAAAGTGGACAGTCATAGTACCTACGGCTGTAGTGATATTTGTTTCGCGGACTGTGTGGGCGTCTTCGGGCGTCGTCCGCCATTCAATCGGCTTTGAAAACCAGTGGACCGTATAGATTTGTCGCCAGAAGCTCCCTCAAAGCAATCAAAGGCCTACACCAATCTTTGATTGTAACTTGTTAGGAATAAAGAATATCCCACGTTTTATTAACTTGTTCCTGGCTATAAACGAGTACGCAGTAGCGTCAAGCCATTAATAAAAAATAAAATATTGTAAGAGACTGTTCCCTAAACTAGACTAAACGTCTGTGTTTTAGGACGCCAGGTCTCCTCTCATAGAGTTTGCATACAGCTTGACATTGTGTACATAAATAACAGCTGCATTCGCTTATTGGTACTCGTACATGTTGGTACTAAACAATTAAGACAGTTAAGTGTAAATAAATATTATTTTTTTCACAGATACGGGCGAAAACTTGCCGTGCTCCTATCACTTTTTCTTGAGGCTGCCTTCGTCACAGTTTCGGCCCTAGTTCCGGAATTCTGGATGTTTATGATTTGTCGATTTTTAATCGGAACAGCTGTTGGTGGGACTATGTTATGCGGATACGTCATAATGATTGAACTGTGTGGCAAATCATTTACACCATACATCATCGGCCTCCTCGAAATTTCATACGTGATGGGTTATTTTATATTACCAATTATTGCTTATTTCGTAAGAGAGTGGCGAACTCTTCAGTTGGTAACCTCGGCACCCTGGCTAGCCGTCATAATATATTATTGGCTGATACCAGAGTCTCCCCGCTGGTTGATTACAGTCGGCAAGAAAAAAGAAGCTATTACTCTTTTAACTTATATTGCTAAAAAGTAAGTATACTTAGCTGCTGTACTATCTTCCGTCAGAATCATCATAAACATGAATCCATTTATCCGTTTCCTTAACTTCACTTGCTGCATGCCGTCAAGATAAAATAGAGTTAATTTTCCTTTCCAGAGTCAAAGTCACATCCACTACGAGATCTGTGGCTTTTACCAACAATAAAATCAAGCAAAATATTGCTAGCTAGGATGCACTCATTACTGATAAGAAAATATTCAAATCATTTAAATCAATTCTAAACTAAACAACGTGTGTCTAAGATTTCCTCTAAGATCCTACGTGCTGCCACGTACAGAACTACCTAATAGTAATAACACAATTACTTTAGATATTTTATTACTTGTAGTCGGTCAATCACAACCAAAATGACTCATAAGTTTGTAATGTACATACCTAATTGAAGTACCTATGTTTCTCTTGTTTAACAGAAATAATCGACCAATAGATGACATTGAAAACATAGTTGAAGAAACTGAAAAGGAAACAATGCAAGGACATCAAAAGCCAGCCACCTATATAGATTTATTCAGAACGCCCAAAATTAGATTTTACACAATCGTCACTGCTTTCATATGGATGTTCTGTACGCACACCTTTTTTGGAGTAAACCAGTACATTGGGAGATTGCAAGGGAACATTTACCTGAACGTTATGCTTTCAGCTGTCAGCCTGGTCCCAGGCTTAATCATCGTAGTATTTGCAGCTTTGTACTTAAAACGAAAAGTCAGTGTAGTTTCAAGTTTTAGTGTTTCTGCTTTATCTTTACTTGTTTTTATTTTCATACCAAATGATATAAAATCACTTACTTTAACATTTGCCATTATTGGGCTCATAGGCGCTTACACTTCTTTCGTCCAAGTATATTTATTCACTTCAGAATTATTTCCAACTGTGATTAGAAATACTGCCTTGGGTTTCGCTTCCACATTTGGAAGATTTGGGGGTTTTATTGCACCCTTTGTTGTTAATCTAGGCATAGAGTGGCTGTCAATTTTAATATTTAGTGGTGTAGCCTTCGCAGCTGCTTCTCTATGTTATTTACTTCCGGAAACCAGGGATATTATACTTTTGAATTCAATTGAGCAAACTGAAATGCAACATAAAAAAGATAACATCAAATCTACTTCGTAAAATACCGCCTATAGCAAAATTCCCTGGTCAAAATTACATACGCCACTATAGTTACAGGTGTAGACATTGATTATACGAGAAGAATGCAATGGAATTCCCTTTTTCCATCTAGCCCACCATCAAGCTAAATGGTGGCCTTTGGGTATTACGGCTAATATAATTCTAAGAGTAACAAACAACACATAATGTCGGCGATAATTTTATGTATAATAATCTTATCTGTATGGCCATACTATGTTTGTAATAAACCTTACCTAATTAGCGGAAAATAATTTTCATCGTATTTAAAAAAAAATCAATGTGCCTACGTGTTTTTATTTTCTATAGAACCCAAGCCAGAGACCGTTTCTTTAAATTACACGAGTAACTCCGAGATTTGTTTACAAATTGTGACTATTGTTTTGATATCGGTACAAAATATATAAAGAATGTTACAGATAGGCAAATATGTTTTTTATTAATAACAACCATTTATATAGATGTTGGCGCAGATAGCTAAGATTACGTTCAGCTACCAAGAAATATTACTAACTACGCTCTTGGTATGAGTCCGGCAATCCCACCGGCAACAAACAAACACACAAACAAACCTACGCAGTCTGCTACCACCCTGGATAAGGTCCAGGGAACCTCCTAACCTAATTATGAGTTAAACTTAATTCTAATTAAAAGTAATTACACTAATTACAAATGGGAAACGATCAAAGATAAAACTTACCGCTTCCATGTCGTCTTCAGGCAGCCTCGCCTGGCCTTCACGTCGAGCCCGAGGTCATCCTCAGGGCTGGCGACGGCCTTAGGTCCCACCATTGGTCCCAAGTCAGTGGTGACGAAAATGGGGTCCCTAAACCAGCATCCCCATGAGCTCATGTATGTCGCCCCAAACGAAAACGTCGTATTTATAGCACCACTCCAACACAGCACAACAAGTTTCCTTTATAGTCAATTTATTCACATAACAAATACTTCCGTTCCACACGCAAAATAGGTAAAAACCAACAATTTATAATGACGCCATGTCACGCGTTTTACATTTGACACAAATCACTGTTCTTTACGTAATACAAACACTTTCGGCTCCACGCCGTTCCAAACAAATTGGGCACATAATCAAACAATAATTAGCGACAATTCTTCACGAAATATTCGCAATATATCAAATACAATATTAATGCCGCATGGCTTTCACGACGGGACCAGCCCAACCTGTCATTCACAATGTCAGTCAAGACTTTGACGCAAAGACAATGATTATTTTCTGGCCGGGCAAAGACAATCCGCGCTCCACAGCCGGAATATCGATGAATCGATAATCTTGCCCGTGTTTGTGGAGATCACACGCAGATGGCGCTAGTCTCCTAACAATAAGTACTTTTATCCAAAACAATAGACCTAATAAAATCGCTAAGAATTTTATTGAATTTATAAGCTGGAAATACATGCATAAGTGTTGTAGTTTGTAATTGATGATATTATATGTGTTTTATTACTCTAAGGAACATGGTATAAACAAACAGGTTACAACAACAGAAACTTTTCTTTTTAGTTGATTCAGAAGTAGAGGAGAGCATCCACATGTAAATTGTAGAGTATGTGCAAGGAACAGTCCAGTGACAGTGAACATAATGAGACCGACTAATCTTGTCAACTTGACGTACCTACGAAACCCTGAAGTTCGTCTGTTTACTATAACGTCTGTTTTTTTTGTCTAAACTAAAACCCGTAATAGGTAGAGATTTGGTTGACATTTTCACATATTGTGTATTTCTATTGGCGCTGAAACAACAAAAAAATTTGGTTGCTACTTTCGCAACAAATAATGAAAATCATATAATGTTAAGAAGTAGGTAAAGTAGGTAAACTTATTAAAAGAAACGAATACCCGACTACCTACGTGATAAAAACATAACCCTCCTGCTGGCGTAGTTAAGTAAAAATTAAAGGGCGTGGAATAAAATACGAATCAGGCCATTTGACTTTATAAAATGGCATATACCTTCTACCAGGCCTGTGTCACTCCCCGTTTAGGTATCGAAAATGTACCTACATTATCAGTATGCAAGCAGGCGGCTCCTCCGGGTGGTACATTCAGTTAAGTATACGAATCGTTTGTCCAGAGTAATAAGAATGAAATTGGCTTGCAATGGATGTCTAGGTAAAACGAAAGGTGTCTAGGTAATACGAAAAGGTGCTGAGTTCTGACGTGAGCTAAATTAAACCTTATCGCTAGCCACACTGAGTAGATATTTCTTTGAATTTATTTGCTGAGTGAGACTTCTGTACGTTAGTATTATTTATTCTGTGCTTCTACTAAAGGTACGAAGTACCACAGACCTAGATTTCTTTACCATGGCACAGTGTGGCATAGACTTTAGATACACTACAAATGTTTTGATAACGACAAAGTCAAACAGATAAAGAGTGCGGTTATTTGCCCAGCACAAGTTTAAAAACAATAAAATGGCCTATTCATATAAATGCATATCATTTACCTTGACTAATTGCCACACTTGTTTTTAAAGTTGTACACGACGCAGTTTTATTGACTCCGTTTTCAAAAAGCCGTAACTAAATTCTAAATAAACATATACTTATCTATTTTTATTCAAATAAAAAACATGTAAAATAATAGTGCAATAAAAAATACTATGTCTTCAGAGGATTTAATAGAAACGTTGATTGGAAAATTTGGAATATATCAAACATGGGTATTGTTTCTTGTGTTGCTGGGACGTTATCCAACGGATTTCCAATTAAGCAATGTGGTTTTTTTAATGCCCAGTGTAAACTACGTTTGTTTAGATGAAGGAGCAGGAAATGCTACAAATATATGTCCATGTGAAAACCCTGAATATGACAAAAGTGTGATAGTTACTTCAGTGATCAATGAGTGGCATTTGATATGTGAGAGGGCACATTGGGGCAGTTTAGCGCAGTCGATGTTACAAATTGGAATATTGGCTGGCAGTTTATTATATGGATATATTTCAGACAGGTAATTTTGCCTTTTACTCTTTATTTCCAAAACTATAATAACAATAGAACTTAAAACTATGAATTAACTAAATTAAAACTAAACAAACTAAAATATAAGCTAAATTAAAACTAACTAAACTAAAAATATTAAAAATTAGGACTTACTTATGTTTAATTATATAAATAAACTGGTCAAGTGTGAGTTAAACTCGCGTGAAGAGGGTTCCGTACTTCTCATAGGTTTTCCTGTAAAGGGTTCCGTAGCCAAATGGCAAAAAACGGAACCCTTATAGATTCGTCATGTCTGTCTGCCGTATGTCACAGCCACTTTTTTCGAAACTATAAGAACTATACTGTTGAAACTTGGTAAGTAGATGTATTCTGTGTACAACATAAAGATTTTCACCCTTTGAATTCAAACCCATTGGATACGTGTGATACGTGTGTACGATATCTATGGATAGGTCTTCAAAACTAATATTGAGGTTTCTAATATTATTTTTTTCTAAACTGAATAGTTTGCGCGAAAGACACTTGCAAAGTGGTAAAATGTTGGTCCCCCCCCCTGTAACTTCTAAAATAAGAGAATGATAAAACTAAAAAAAATATATGATGTACATTACCATGCAAACTTCCACCGAAAGTTGGTTTGAACGAGATCTAGTAAGTAGTTTCTTTTTTAATACGTAATAAATCGTAAAATGTTACTTGCTGCTACGGAACCTTTCATAGGCGAGTCCAAATGCACTTGGCCGCTTTTTTTTATATATTATGATGACACAGTAAGGTTTGCAAAAAACTTTTTTTTGAATTTCCTAATTTGTCCCCGAAACTAACCCACATCTTAAAAAAATATGTTTATTTACTTCATAGGATTACACCACCCTACCAAATTTTACCTGATTTGGTCCAGTAAATTTGGAGCAAATTGGCTGTGACACACGGACTGACGGGCATACGCACGAGTGATCCTTTAAGGGTTTCGCTTTTTAATTTTTTTGTACCCTAAAAATTGAGGTTAAATCGCTACCGTCACAGGGCAAAGTACCCAAAGGGCTGGCGAAATTTTATATTGGATAGCAATACTTAAACGCTGTCCGAAATGCGCGCCAGCCCTTGTGTGCCGAGACGTCGATCATAATAAGTACTTACTTATAATTAAACCACAGAATTAAACAGAGCCTGGTTTGACAATGGCTAAAAAAGTTTAGCATCGTTTTTCTATCTACAGCGTGTTATTGAAAGGCGAAAGGTGAATATATAAGCAAATGGCCTCGAAGTGGCGCCCTCATTTGAAATAAATTGTTAACTCGTAAATATGGAGATAATTTCCATATTGCTAATCGTCAGGCACTAGATAGCCCTTTAAATTATTTTATGAACCACCGTTATAAATTATCACCATATTTACGAGTTAACAATTTATTTCAAATGAGGGCGCCATTTCAAGGCCATTTGCTTCTATATTCGCCTTAATGGGTAGGATTCATTTATCTACCTAGAAATACAGCTTACAAAGGAAAGTTATTCCACGATCATAGTATTTTTTTAGACAAATAGAGCAATTTGATCGTAATTTCAGTACAGTACATACTCTAGTATAATAAATACTTATATCTTCAATAATATAGGTTACGATATTTAAAACAACTAAGAGAATTATTTTCTTTCAGATACGGCAGGAAGCCAGGTTTTTTAATAGCAATATTTTCCAATTCCATCTTCATATCTGTCTCAGGGATAGTACCACAATTTTGGATGTTCATGATTTTCCGTTTTCTAATTGGCGTGTCTGTCGGAGGAACTATGCTGTGTGGATATGTACTGCTGATCGAATTAAGTGGCCGCTCTTTCAGACCCTACTTAATAGGATTGCATGAGATCTCATTTGTTACTGGATATCTCATTCTTGGTGTCATAGCCTATTATATCAGAGATTGGAGGGTTCTTCAACTGGTGACGTCTCTACCATGGACCTTAGTGATAGTGTATTATTGGCTGATACCAGAATCTCCTAGATGGTTGATCACTACAGGCAGAAGAAAAGAAGCAATAGATTTGTTCACTTATATTTCGAAGAAGTAAGTAATTTTGATTCATGAAATGAAAATTATTCCCATTTTAAATATTTTACTTTATTTAGGTCAGTCTTCATTTTGGTCCACTCATGCTTAGTAAAAATTAAATTTAAAGTTAATTGATATATAATTGTTATATTAAACATAATAATAATATTTTTTTCTGTGTTGATTACGTTTATATTATTAATTTCTATTTCTATAAACACACTCACATCTTTCTCAGAAACAATCGGTGCACTGATAATATTGAAGTCGTTGTAGATGAAATTGAAGAAGAAATATTTCGAAATCAGCACAAACCAGGAACTTACTTGGATTTATTCAGAACCCCGAAGATCAGGATGTACACAATGATCACGGCACTCGTCTGGATGTCGTGTTCCCATACATTCTTTGGTATTAACCAGTACATAGGACTCTTGGAAGGAAACGTCTACCTGAACGTAGTAGTGTCAGCTAGTAGCCTAGCCCCTTCATTAGTCCTGATCGTGTTAACTGCTAGATTCTTAAAAAGAAAAATTAGTTTAATAGGCTGTTTTACTTTAGCAGCAATATCATTTCTTTTGTTTGCATTTGGACCGCAACACATAGAGTTACTTACATTAACATTTGCCATTCTTGGCCAAACAGGAGCATACGCCGCATTTGTACTGATTTATCTCTATACTTCTGAATTATTTCCGACCGTCATAAGGAACTCTGCGATAGGGTTGTGTTCAGTATTTGCAAGAATCGGAGGGTTTATAGCCCCGTTTGTGGTGAATGCTGAAACTGATCTAGTTTCGATGTCGATATTCAGTGCTGTCGCGTTAGGTGCAGCTTTGTTAAACTGTTTGCTTCCGGAAACCAAAGATATAACCCTGTTAAATTCTATAGACCAAACGGAACACAGTAATTGGTAAACCTGTTATTTTGCATTATTAATATTATGTCTAAAGATTTAGGGTCTTATTAAAATACAAAAAAATATAGTATAAATAAAAATATAGTCCGGTGTAACAGCAGTTCTTGAACCTGCTGGTATCAGTCGAGACGATGGGAAGAGGCCAGACGGAATGGCGCTCATACCTTGGCGGGTGGTCGCTCGTATGGGATGCCACATGCGTGGATTCTGTTTCTGTAAGGCAGGTGCAGCTGCTGCGACTGCTGAAGCCAATAAGAGGCGCAAGTATGCGGCTTTGGGAGAGCCGTATATATTTGCGCTTTTTGCCGTGGAGACCTTAGAGCCTTGGGGTGCGGATACCCGTCAGTTATATAAGGAAATTTCCGCACGCTTAATCGATGCCTCAGGGGATCCAAGGGCTGGCGCGCATTTTGGCCAAAGGCTGAGCCTGGCCATTCAACGTGGGAACGCCGCCATGCTCTTGGGTACCTACCCTACCCTGCGTGTGCAACGATTTGGGTGCCATTTTTTATATTATTTAATGTTTTTAAGTATTTTTATTTAGTTTAGTTTTATATAAGTATGTAGTTATAGATTAATTTTAGTTTAATGTTGTGTTTTTTAAAGAATAATTGTTTGCTCTTATAATTTTGAAATGAGCTAAGTGTTACCTTATAAACTCGATTGATTAGAAAAAAATCAAATCTTAGAAATTCACTGTTGTTCTTATTTTTTTCTTTTGTATACTTACGTTGTAGATTTTTTTTCTAGATTTTCATGGTACGTACCATGAAAATCTAGAAAAAAATTCTAAAATTATGTAGATCGTAGATACAACCTACATAATAACATAACTATACATGTATATACAACCGTAAATGAGTATTAAGTAGGTACACCTAACACAGGTGTACCTACTTATTTACGATTGAAGATAATACTAACGAATGCGGTGGAACGAGTGAAACAATCGCAGACAGAGCCAGTACGTTATCTCTGTGGTTCGTCAGGAGGACACAATACGAAAACTGTTTCAATTCATTTAAATACAAAACGAAATCATGTTAAAATTTTGCTTAAGAGAATACGTTTAATACCTAAATAAAATGGCGTCTGAAGATACACTAGGAAGGACCGTCGGGAATTTTGGTAAATTTCAAATATGGACAATGTTATTGATTGGCCTTGGACGCTATCCCATAGACTTTCAATTGAACAATGTAGTGTTTGTGATACCTAGTGTGGATTATGTGTGTCTGGATGAAGGTGCAGGCAATGCAACGAATATCTGCCCTTGTCAATACCCTGATTATGACCGGAGCACCGTAGTTAGCTCGGTAACCAGTGAGTGGAATCTCATTTGTGACAAGAAACCATTAGCTAGTATTGCTCAGTCGATGCTGCAAATTGGCATATTATTTGGAAGTTTATTGTACGGATATGTTTCGGACAGGTAATATTTTATATATGTAAAGGGTTTTATTAAAAACATCGTTTTTTTTACCTAATATATTAAAACAGGTTTGTAAGAAATCAATTAAATTTAATTGATTATCTAATTTTTCAATGTTTTGAAACATTAGTGATCTACTCAAAGACAATGAAACAGACTCGTAACATAATATTTTTTTAAACTCTCCACACTTTCCAGGTATGGTCGAAAAACGGGAACAGTACTCGCACAATTCTCATCAGCAATATTCGTAGCTATATCAGCTTTAGTACCTGACCTTTGGATGTTTTTGGTCTGTCGGTTCCTAATTGGCACATCCGTTGGTGGTACAATGTTATGCAGCTATGTGCTTATCATCGAATTAAGTGGAAAAACATTCAGACCCTATCTAATGGGAATATATGAGACTTCATTCGTGACTGCGTACATAATGCTCCCAATTATAGCTTACTTTATAAGGGAATGGAGGACTCTCCAGCTCGTGACGTCAGTGCCGTGGCTACTTACATTTTTTTATTATTGGTTGATGCCGGAATCTCCACGCTGGTTGATAACAGTAGGCAGAAAAAAGGAAGCTGTTGCAATCTTGACCAAAATGGCCAAAATGTAAGTAAAATTACTGATATAATTTAAACATCTTATCACTATATGTCACAAAATATGCCTATATTTTGTGATATATAGTGATAAGATGTTTATATCTCAGACAGATGTGCCTACATCGATAAATGAGGCAATAAATTAGATAAAATGACAAAATAATTACTTACCAAATAGTTGATGCAAATGTAAAGTTACCTAGTACCTACACTAACATTGGTTTTTTACCTATATCCAGTGATGGAAGGACCATTTGCTCATACTCACTACGCTGGTCCGACGGGTTGATGATCGCAGTAGATGGTATGAAGTTGTTGCACAGAGGACGCTGCTTTTCTCTGCGCCTTGCTTAGTCACCTTTTACAATGCCCGTGGGAGATGAAAGGAGTGGCATGCGAGCATTACTTAGCCGTTACCATGCCGTCACCGTATGCCGTACGTTATAAGTACCTACTTAACATTGTTATTATACCATCACATTTCAGGAACAACCATTCTACAGAAAACATCGTTACAGTAGTGGATGAAATAGAAAAGGAATCGATGCGGGAAAACCAGACACATGGCACATATTTAGATCTGTTCAAGACTTCAAAAGTAAGGCTGTATACTATCATCACAGCTTTCGTGTGGATGTTCTGTACTCACACGTTTTATGGCGTTAACCAGTATATCGGTCAATTACAAGGAAACGTATACATCAACGTATTGTTGTCAGCTTTGAGTTTTGTACCTGCATTAGTTTTAGTTGTATTATCAACATTGTATCTGAAAAGAAGATCTAGTGTTGTGGCCAGTTTTACTGTAGGTGCTTTATCTTTACTTGTATTTATATTTACTCCTAGTAGTATGAGATGGCTTACATTATTATTTGCTATCATTGGTCAAACAGCAGCATATGCTGCATTTGTACAGATTTATCTATTTACGTCTGAAGTTTTCCCAACAGTTGTCAGAAATTCAGCGATGGGGTTCTCTTCAGTATTTGGTAGATTTGGAGGCTTCATAGCACCGTTTGTAGTTAATATAGGTGTAGAATGGGGGTCTATCGTAATATTTAGCTCAGTAGCATTTGGTGCAGCAATTTTGTGTTATTTCCTTCCAGAAACAAAAGACCGAGTACTTTTGAATTCTATTGAACAAACTGAGAAAATTCCAGACAAAGCTGGAGATTAGCTAATAAAACGTCATAAATATAACATAAACGCGTGATAACTGTAAATTATCTTTATTATTCACACTATGTTTTCTTTGGCGTTATGGAGAATTCACAGAAGTTTGTAAACATCTATCTATAAAGTAAATAATACATACTTTAATGTTAATTATTCAGTTTTTGTAAAAGTTTGTATTGAATATTTTGAAACCCTCCAAACTTCCAAGTTATGAAGACGAAAGCTAAGCTGTGATATGTAACCCAGAATTGAAAAAATACACTGTTGAGTACCCCATAAATAAAAATTATATCTATTACTGTCCAAAATATGAAGGCTATTTTCGCGTTCAGCATGGATCTTGGCGTTCTTTCTATTAGGGATTTGTTGGTGACGAGATCTAAAAAATTACCTGGTGACAAATAATGATAATTACTATCGCACAACTCATAAAAAGGTTATTAGTGGAAACAAAAACTTTATCAGTGTAAACCATATAAATAATCTGTTCTCATTTGGGCCCTCTTTGTTGCAGTGTCATGTCGCAAAATGTGTACAGCGGGCTAAAATTAATTTAAACAAGCATAGCACTATAATTGTTAATAACATTTTATAAAAACACATTTTACGATTAAAAAACTACAAAAACCTTACGTTTTCTATACTTAGGTTTTTTTATAATTTCCCATATGATAATCCATTTTTTATACCGCCATTACCGCCAGACATAGATGTCATTAATCATTCCATGCCTATGGAACTTAGAACATAGCAGAATTTTGATAAACAAATTCAATAAAACGCCATCTAGTCAACTAGTTCTGATCTAACTCTTAATGCGTGTTATAGAATAGGAATATCAAATGGTGGAGAAATTCGACATGCGAGGCTAATCACTTAATAGCTCAGTTGTTTAGAACGTGGTCGTATTTGAACCGAGATCGCGAGTTCAAGTCCAAGTTCTTTTAATCCTTTTGTGTTGCGAAACCTTGCTACCAGATGGCGCCACTGGTTTGAACTTATGTTAAAGCTGCAGTTTCATATACAATAAGAATCATTCATGTTCGTTCATTTCATTTGTCAATCGCGTTTTGTTTCACTGTCTGTCACCAAACCTCTTGACAGCAAATCACTTTAAATAAATGCAAGATGTGAAGTTGTTGATTTGTTTTTATTATATTTTTATGAGATTTTATACCATACACTTTTATTTCTTTAATTATCGTATTGTAAATAAATATATTTCAGTGAACAACTGTAGTGAACAAAACACTCCGTCAAAGATGCATTACCCATCGTGTTGCCATTGTTGCCAGATAGCGTCACTGCTATTTCCCAATGTAGAAAAAGTAAAATACTTTTTTATATACTGTAAAAACGTCCATAAAATCTAAAAAAAATCTTTGTGTAATCTAAGGATTTTTTCCTACAAAATGACGTAAAACTACTTGCTGCGACACGTAGTGCAACAATGAGGGCCCAAAATGTATGAAGCGATCTAACACATTATTTAAGTTATAAATGTTATATATTATGAATATACAGGTTGATTTTGAAACTCGTAGGACAGTAATAATTCAGTTTATATTATAAGTGCAGAAATGTTGATACAATACGGATGTGGACTAAAAACTATTTTTAGCTCATTAGGTAGATTAATAAAAAATATCGTTTAATTACGTATTTTTTCTGATTAGCAAATAATTACAAAGATACAGTACATTTAGATTCCATATGATGATTTTTACTTGATGGTGACGTCAATCACCCCCACTCCGGAACTTCAACGCGCTGTACGAGTATCTTTGTGAATTTTCACTACCTACTTTAACAAACCGAAAAATATGGGTTCATTATTTTTGCATAATCTAACTGACGAACTTAATAAAATACATTTTTTCGGACGCAGTCCACATCCATATTCTTAGATTTTAAAAAAATCAAGGTATGTGCTTGCAACTTTAAATGATAATGTCGTAGGTATTTACTCGTGTACATTGAAATACGAATGTTTCTATAGTAAACTCCGTTTGGTGTGAACATGATCATACGAGGGTGTCATATTTACCATTGTTATGAAAATTTCTGAGACTTATTTCTTTCTCAGTCCACCGAGTACTCAGCCATGTCTTTAAGGCTACTTCCCCTTCAGGTAGTTGTTCAATAGAATGTCTGCAATAATACAAAATATTGATTTTATTTAATTTAAAAAAAAACACTTTTATTTCAACCAACATATATATATATATATAATAAATCAAGGGCGTTTCATTGATAACCACATATCAACAATGTAAAACACGCAATTGTTAGTAAGATCTTAGCTCGATATCTGGAGATAAATAATAGGTATCGTATTCATTGCTACTGATAAAGTCCACGAGTGACGTTTCACAATATTGACTCTGACTGATATAAAAATTGTAACAAAAGATAAAACTGCAACGTCAACGTCGATTGATCTTATTTGTACGTAAACAGTGTAAGCACATAATACTCCTTATTAAATGAAGTCCTGTTGTTCATAAGCGTCGTAAGAGCAGTAAAATGTAAAAGTTGCAATGTAAAGATACGGAAAGAGAGATATCTGGCAATCACAAGGTCATTTTCGAGTAGGCTCAGTGCCTAAATGAAAAATGTAGTTGATAGGGTGATGTTATATTTACATTTGGGTATGTTTGCAAACATGCATAATGCATGCAAAGAATCCATAGCAGCCGGGCTACAAGTAAGTATAGTATCCAAGAATCACCAGTGTCTATTATATGGATCAGAAAGAAAGAAAGAAAAGGATCAGGCAATACAATGGCATCACAATGAGCGTGTTAAATATTAACAAATAAATTAGTACACCTCGCCATATTGCGGAAAATATCGCAACTAATTTTAACATTGGACCCACAGATCTGTAGCGCCATCATTTCAGCTCCACTAACTTAGTCGATAAACATACCTTTTAAAGTGGAAATAAACGTGTTTCGGGATCCGCCCTCGCAGAAGATCAAGCTCGGTCTGAGCAGGATTATCGTAGGCGACGGTGACATCATAAACAGACGTCAAACCTGACCGTCTTAGTGCTGAGCATAGAGCGACCCAACCAGTGGTGCGAGGGTGCAGGACGAACTCTAATTTCTGAAAAAATATTTATAAAATATTTTGTTTAAGGCCATACATGAATTTTCCGGGGTCCAGTGCTGCTCCCATTTGAAATAAATCATTTTAAAGGAAACGTAGATATCATTTAAAATTTTGTCTCTACCAAGCCCTAGATAACCCTTCAAACTATATTATGAACTACTGTTTACAGTTTAAAGTGAGAACGCTAAGCTTTTCTTAAAACATTTGCCAAATGTGGCCGTTTTTCACAAATTTGCGAAGAAAAGTTTGAACTGGAACAACAATCGTAAAACCTACAATTTGGTTTTGTAAAAACAATACTCTTATTATTTAATATGAAATGCACTATAAAACCATGGATAGAAATATATTAAATGTTCTAAATATATTGCTACAAATATTTTATCAGATGCCCTCGATCCTAGCGGATCCGGGTGGTTCGATTTCCACCAAACAGTATTACTGAGATACGAATATCTAACAATCTGCATACAGAACTGATTCGGAGAATTGTAATAGGCTAAGTGCTTACAGGTAAATTGTTATTAGCTGCAAATTTATCACTACGAAGTTTATTATTATCACTGAGATCTGTGCCCTCAGGAAAAAGAACCACTCTGCAGGGGTATCGCAACTTTTTGTAGTACTCTACGAATTGCGACAAATTCAATTGGTCGTCTCGCCAGTCCCGCTTCACGTACAAGAAGTAATTCAATTGCATGATCCAACCTGCAACAGTTAACGACAAAGCAATCAACGTTTTTACAAGTAGCACAACTTTCTCATTATAGCTATAACTGCAATTTGTTTCGTCCTACTTCGCCTTTTCTCTTAAAATACCGATCATATTGCAATTCTTTATTCCACGCAGTCTTTCCTCATCGTTGTCTAGATTGATGTCACAAAACGTCCTGAAGTTGTACAAATAAATAACTTCTCAAATTTATTGTTCTATGAAATTTTTGATTTTCTGTGAAATTTATACCATACCAGTAGTTGTGAAAATAAATACTTATTCGTCGTAAGCCACCTGCAGGGATTTCCACAGTTTTTCTTTATAAAATCTATTTGTTTTGGTAGTATAAAGTATTAAAAAAATGGATTTTGGTAATGAATGCATTATGGCATCGCCCAAAACGCAAAAAGAACCTGAAATGTTAGCTCCGCCGATTTCTTTAAAAATCTGGACTCTTTAAATCAGTTATATAACTGATTTAAAGAGTCCAGATTTTTATGAATACAGCGGTTACAATAAGTTATAGGGTTCCTACGAAATGATAGGCGTTTACCAGAACTTTAATTTTCAATGCTCTTCACAACCTACTTACCCATTCCTGGAACTACTTTCAATTCGTCTTTCAATACAAATTTAATCTTTGACTTTCCTCCTGAAATTGTATCAAGTATGTCTCGATCATGCTTGTGTTTATCTGGAGGCTTTTTGCAAATGCAGACGTCTCCGCCATTTGGATCTTGTGTGGCGTGGTAAAGAGCTATCCAGACATAGTTCCAGTCGACCCTTGTGCGGTGGTTTATCATGATGATCGTGTTCTCGTCAGGATCTACATAGTCTCCGAAATGGTGCAGCTGGGTGTTGAAGCAACATTGAAACAGAGCCTATAACAATACAAGACAGAACTCTCAACACTTACGTTTATTATGCATAAGTTCTCTACAAAAATATAATATAGATAAGGATATTTGAGTTCGTAGCGTAAGTATAATAAAAAGTTATAAGTTTTAAGGCGTAAACATTTGAGGGTATTCATAAGGTAAAGCCTAATAATTTATACATAATATAATAGATTCATGTTTAAATATTTATACAAGTGCGAAACTTTTAGGGCCAAACCACACAGTCGCATTACGCACATACAAAGCGTTTGATAGAATTTCTGTCCCGGCACCGTTTACACAAGTACACAACTCACACAAGTGGTTTGAAACTTATTTTAGAACGTTCTACTAAAATCAGTAGGTATGTATTTTTGCTTACCACTGGATATAATTCCCACAGAGCAAATAATACATCAACAATTTTTCTGTACAGCTTATGATTGACAAACATTATATACATAACCGGGCAGTAAAGAATATAAAATCCTGAAAAAAATGTGTTCATATAATATATACAATAAAATATATTCATAAACACTACAACAGCAACAAAAGAATAACAGCATAAATGAATCACATTAATTTCTATGACCAACGCATCAATCTGAATTTTTATGCGATGGATGAACGTCATACAAACTTTACATCTAATTTCCAAAAATACCGCATACATAGCATTATTTTGGTATTTACTTGTTATAAACTTTAAAAATGTAATTATTTGCAATGTTTTAAGTACATTAGCAACACCAATATAACATACTTGAAATAGATATCTACATTATAAGCTACCATTACACAGCCGATCCTTATCCAGTAGGTACTGATGCACCGAATTGAATTGTTTTGAATCAGTTAAAAGAACTCGTACATGTAATTTACATAATGCAATGGAATCAAATTAGTTCAACACTCACCAGCTATAATTGTGTAGTACCAAGCGGTACAGAGCAGGAGCCCCGCCGCCATGGCGCCGCGGGCTCGCACTGACGCGGGGCGTTTGGGAAGCCCTACCGCGGCTCCAGCTTAGAACCCTTACGTGACCCACTAAACCCAGTTACTTCACACCTCTCTTTAAGTTTTTGATCAATACTGAAACTATAATCTTAGACGCATGACTATATTGCATTATTTTTATTCCATTGCATAATAGTTAAGTTACTCCAATAGATGTATTATTTTCAGTTCTCGTAGGAGGTGGCGTTTTACCAAACGCTTCCCCTTCTTCTATTGTCATCATCAATTCACAGTCTTTAGTTTCAGGCAACATTAAACATAGTGTTGCAGCTATCAATGGCATTATTCCGAATGCAACTGGAGCACACCATTTTCCAAATTCTCCTAAATCAGCGGCGAAGGGCGCTACCATCGACCCTACTCGGGCCATCATAGAGCATACTCCTATAGCAGCGTTTCGTACCACAGTGGGAAACATTTCAGTACAATACAAGTATCCAATTATAAAAACTATGTAAGTAAATAAAAGGCCAACGCAACCGAAGCCAATTGAAACACGACCATCAGATATTACAGATATAGCTAACAAACATAAGCTACTTAATATATTAGCAATGACGACCAATGTTCTCCTCTTCAAAAATTTCATCATAGGAATAACGAACAAACAACTAAAGAAAATAACGGCTCCGCTTGCGATGACGTTGATGTAGACGTTTCCAGCTAGATGGCTGATATAGTAAGTGACGCCGTAGAAGCAGTAGCTGCACACGAGCCATGTGAAAGACATGATCATTATATTCTTCCTTATATTCGGTGTTCTAAATAAATCGATAAAAGATCCACGCTTGTGTCTCAAGTGAATGTTTTCTATTTGATACAACTGAATTCGTGGACAGATCTCATCGACAGGCAATTTATTTCTGTAAAAGACAATGGGTTTCGGTTTCTCGGTTTCTTACTTAATAGTCCTTCCTATTGAGTTTGTGCAATGATAAATAACTATTTATGTTAATATGCTAAGTAGGCACAGCATATTTACATTATTAGGCTTTAACAAATTTTATCCAAGATTTCATAAACTTAGGTACATACGTTTTAGCAATGCGCTCCATTAGCTGTATAGCCGCTGATGTTTTATTTGTAGCCAGTAACCATCTCGGAGATTCTGGTAATATACAGATGTAAACCAAGAAAATGATGTTTGTTAAGGATATAGTTAATTGAAGATGCACATAATCCCTTATGAAATATCCAATTAAGGCTAGAATCATATATCCCAATGTGAAGGGCACGTGGTACATAGCAGCTACCAAATCCCGGGATGCGCCGACGTATTCCATGACGAGCACGAACCCCACCACCATTACGCCGCCTATAGAGACGCCCAAGAACATTCTCACGATGGTAAAGCTCCAGAAGTCTGGGAGAAAACTTGTCATGACTCCAGTGAATACTTCCAATATTATGGATACTATTAACGTCGGTCGCCTGCCGTACCTGAGTAATCATAAATATGTGACACTGCTTAATATAGAAGTATATTTACATAATGCTAGACAACATATTCTTATTTTTTACGGATTAAATTTATTCAAGGTAAATCGCACGCTACCGCACGTGACAGAAACATGCGATTCGTGAAGTCGTATGTGCAAACCATATAATATTACCATTTCCGCAGTTAACTGTTATTATCTACTTACTGCATTTTACTCGACTACAATTCTCATCAATCATGCTAACCGTCTATTCCATGGCATTCAGAAATTAGTTATCTTTAAAATGCTGAAAATTATAGCCAGTTCTACTCGTAGTATGAAGTCCATTACTTTGCAGATAACCATGTTTAAAAATGAAACAGAAAATTACCTACTTATCTGATGCTATTCCAAATAACAAGCTTCCGGTTAGCACCCCGAACTGGAAGACCAGTTGTGTCACATCTTTTAGCCAGGCATCTCCGCAAATAAGATTCCACTCCGTCACGATGGTCCTCGTGTACTGACTTTTGTCGTACACTGGGTTATCACAGCAAGTACTATTTGAGTTTGGACAATAATATATGGCGGGTGGTGCTAAAAATATAATGGACATTTGGTGAAACGCCACTCCGAATTTGTTCAAAAATATGATGATGCACAACCATAGGTGATACTTTCCAAAATCTCCTATTAGTTCGCTTATTAATGCCATAACTTCCCATTTAAACTAATAAATATAAAATATATTACTAACAAAAATATATAGTTGCTATATTGACGTATAAAATCTAGTAGGTACCGTTAATACTATACCCAATGGAACGTTACCTACATCCTACCTTTTTTTAAACCACCAATCGACTGGACTGGGACACCTATATTTTAGATTGTATGAGTATGTTTCATAAGCAAGCAAATGGAGTCTCACTTAAATACAAAACTTGTAGAGTCATCAGTCATCTTGCGAATCGAAATAACGGAACATATGACCATGTTCCGTTATTTCGATTCGCAGACCCAGATTTTGTTAAAAAAAAATTATAAAATACAATCTTCTTCTAATTACTGTAATTAATTTCTATAGGTAACCTTTCTCATTACCTCATTTACCATTTGTATTTCTAGTAGAGGGAAATATTTCCTAGTTTTTGTTAAATTAACTAAGATAAATCTACAATAGAACTTTAGTCGGAAACGGTATATCAAATCAACATCATAGACATTGTGGATCTAGTAATCAATATAAGTAATTTAATAAAAATCCACTGTACACGAAGATCTAGAAGCTAACGCCAGGGAAAGGGTATTAGTACCAACCAGCTAATAGTACTGCATCGTGTGCGTAAAGGTGACCTACCCACGTGTAGAGTCGAAGATGACACTTATTTATAAAATATACTTGTCCCAGAGTTTCAATTTCCTGTTGTTATTACAATAACCTACCAAGTTCTGACTTTCTCATTTATTTTTTTTTGTAAATAAGTTTTCATAAAAAGAATAATTTTTTGTACAAGCTTTTAAATGTGAGAACCAAAGGTCTTGTCAACCCAAAACAAATAAGCCCAAACTCAACGGGGTTGCGTCGTTCTATTACGGAGTTCTTATGGCCACCTTTCGTTACCATCTAAGGACAAAGTCCTCGTCAAGGCAAATCCAATGAGCCCAAACTCGATGGGGTTTCGTCGTTTCATTACAGAGTACCTATAGCCCCTTCCAGCTCTACCGTCAAATTAGCTCCAAGTCATCATAATATGGCATTGTCACGCGATATACATATGTGTACAAAATTTCAGCTCAATCAGTTGAAGATTCCAGATTCAGCTTTAAAATTGAGTTGCAAATTCTACCCGAACAAACATAGTTACATACATTGCAAGTTAAATAAAAGCTTGTAATATCTGCTTCAAAATTGAGTTGCAAGATTCCACCCGGACAAACATAGTTACATACATACATTGCAAGTTAAACAAAAGTTTGTAAAATAGGTATGAGTAGGTACTCATACTTACTACATGTGAGCAAAGACAAAACCTAGAATGTTCCTTAGTTATTTTCCGGGCGTCAACTTCAACATCACTTTTTAAAGGCAATGAGCAACTTGCAAATAAGTAATTATTTGTTATTTCTGTGACTATAAGCATTTGGGTCTTGCAATTGGCAATACCTCTAAAGAGATAAATAAGACAATGTGTTGGAGTTTAATTATGTATTATTGACAATACGGGACTTATCGCGATTAAGAGGCTTTAGGCCTCTGACACCTGATAAGACACCACTGTTCTCTGTTCTACGCCATTCTAACATAAGTCAAAGGTATCCTTTTCAATTGCTATCAACACACTTTTATTTATTATTTTCAGATATCCGACATTTCTTATGAAGAATATGTTTTTCTGTAAGTTTCATGCAAAAGATATTCGTATTTAATATTTTTTTTAAAGTTCATACGTATATATACAGACATTTATTAGACTTATACTCGTAGCAACCAAAACAAACCGTAGCTTTCCGTTGTAAATAAATACAAAAATATGTATACATTTACAAATTACTGCAGATTTGATCTAATTTTTTCTCGTTATGAATGAATTACTTACCCAAAGATGACAACAGACCACTTATATTATATAAAACCATATAACAGGAAAGTCCATCTATGCAGTAAATAATAACAACCACTTCATTTTCTAAGTAAACAAACTAAGCTATACATCACATTAGGTAAACTTAACAAATCACGATTTTATTAAAATATTTACAATTTTCGTAGTTATACTGGATTTAAATTTTGTATAAAGACGCTGATCTGAATATTTTTTAGAGTAGGTAGTTATTTAGGAAATAGTCAAATTATTATAAGGCACCATTTCAAGTTTTATCAAAACTTATTTAAATCCGGTATAACCACAAATATGTGTAGCGCTTTTTAAAAGCACAGAGTGGGTCAACGAATATAAATATAAGACCTGCACAAATAAGATACTCATATAATTTCTTCTGATACCTATACGGTCTCCAGTATTTGAATGTTACAGAAATGCCCTAAGTATTACTGGCGCACTTAAGTACGTCATGAATTATGTATCTCTGTTTTTTTATATTACTGACTGACTTTTGTAATATTAGTAGGATAAAAATGGGTGAGTTGTGCATTTGGCAGCTCCAATTGCACAACTCAATCAGGTCAGCTAGATGGCCGGCCGTGCCCATCCATTGATAAATATTATAATGCTTTCAAAGGTTGTCATATTTTACCCATTTTCTACTTACAAGTCAGGTACTTATTACTAAAATTCGATACTAGCTTTCATTTTAAAGAATAATATTTACATGATTGTACACTTGTGCTTTACTTCTTATCGGCAATAGGTTTTTTACCGAAATTTTCGCCTTCTTCTAAAGTTGTCATTAAAGGACAGCCCTTTGTTTCTGGCAATAAGAAACTGACTAGGCAAGCTATGATTGGTGGCACAGCAAACAGCACAGGCGGCAACCACTTAGCTTTCACTCCTGCGTCTACCACAAAAGGAGCTATCATAGATCCCACCCGAGCCATCATAGACGAGAAGCCGACCGCCGCATTGCGCACTACAGTTGGAAATAATTCCGAACAATATAAATAGACAGTAACGAATACAATGAAGGCTGTGACTACGCCCACACACGCACATATTACTGACCCAACTCCTGATGGTATCACCGCCAATAGAAGCAGACATAACGCACAAATAAAGTTGAAAACAATTACAATAGTTCTTCTTCCCATCAATTTCATTAAAGGTATGGCGATCAACGAGCCAAAAAATGACACACACGCACTAGCGGCTACATTAATGAACACGTCACCGCTCAGCTGTCCGACATATTGCGAAACTCCATAAAAACAGTAGCTGCATGCCAGCCAATTATATGACATGCAAATTGTGTTCTTCCGCAAATTAGGAGTTCTCACTAAATCCACTATAGTTCCCTTCCGCAGGTTTGACTTTTCTAATTCTGCTAGATAAGAATCGATTTCTGATTTGATGTTCTCAGTTGGACGCCGATTGCTGAAAAAAAAATGTTAAATTAGGTATACTATTCATCAGTAACTAAGAATATAAATTACCAGCTACTTAACTAAATAAGTACGAGTAAGTGCATGTTTGTTCTTATGAGAAAAGGTTTCCCTGAGATTGTAATAAGAGGAAACCGTACCGTTGTAAAAAATTACCTAAAATTATCTCTTTATGAGGTTTATGAGAAATGTTTATTAAGAAAAAAATTAAATAAATACAATTGAGATTAAACTACAAACTAAACCTAAAAATAAAACCTAATCTAAATTATTGATTTAAAAATCTGAAAGATTATGACCGTGCGGCATGTTGCCAAGAACGTTGGCTGCGTTTCCTCTCTGGATAGCTATGCTAATTCGTTGAGAAAAGAAGCAGCCAGCTCTCTTGTCACCAGCGGCAGTGATCAGGCGCGGTGTTATCTGTTTCAGGAAAGCCCTCGCGCTGGGGCCCCATGGTCCAAACGTTTCCACACCAAACGGCACAAATATGTAATCCTTACTGGGGGACACATATTTGGCGTCGCTTGGCAAGCTCAGCACCTTCTGCAGCCGATCCGGCTTTCGAGAGAGATCCCCTGAGGTGGGAAGGCGCTAGTGTGTCAACGCATGTGGCGTCCCACACCAGCGCTCTCCCACGTTCCCATGGGATCAAAGACATACCATCACGCCTCTTGCTATTATCACGCGCAACACCTCGAGGTTCGAGGGTGTTAGAGACATTGATAGTGGCAAGAGCCCTTCTGATGATGTCATTCAGAGAGCCGTGTCGCGAAATCCTACCAGCGCTGAGTTGACAGAATAGGCCACGGCGCCCGAACTGATCAACATCGCTGCCGCAAGGGCAATGGTGTGGAGAGCACACAGATGCTCCCAGCCGAAGTCCGATAGCGGTACGGAAACTATTGTTATCCAGCAATATACCAATGTTGTAAGATGGAATAGCATGGAGCCAGTGGCTGGACTCCTTGGAAGAGACTGCGAGGAGTCGAGCGCGGTCAATATCACTGATAAGATTTTGAGCCAGATTTTTAACAGTGCCAAGGGAGTATCCCAGAGTTTTTGAAGGTTTGATTCCACTGGGATATCATTTTCGGGGCAGAGAGCTGTCCAGGCATCTCTTGCCTCCGCTAACAGGTCAATGGCCAAAGCGTCATCTTTAAGTATTTTTTTACACAAGGCCGAGACGCTGTAAGTAGAGGAAAGAAAAGCGGGAAGGGCAACATTGGAAATTTTGCGTATGCCTGTGCCGCCATCTTTAATTGGCAATGTCAGTTGGGTCCAAGCACAAGCATCTAAACGTAAATTTAGAATTTTTTCTAAGGCGGCATGAAGACTGGTATCTAATTTATTTATGAGTTCCAAATGTC
The DNA here is from genome assembly GCA_963576875.1 of Acrobasis repandana. NCBI lineage: Eukaryota > Metazoa > Arthropoda > Insecta > Lepidoptera > Pyralidae > Acrobasis > Acrobasis repandana. The sequence continues at coordinate 9,960,374 of OY756223.1, read as the reverse complement.
TCCAGATTGGACTTGAGCGCAGGACGTAAGTGAATTTAGGTACGAAAAGACAGTATTTAAGGATGGTGTAAGCTACGTGTGAGTTTAGAATTTCCAATCTGGAGGTTGTAAAAATGAAGTTTTCTAATTTCTTTTCTAAAAGAGGTCCAATGCTGTAATCTAATAGAGGCGAACCGAGGAGATGTAAAGATTCCTTAGATATTAATTTAATATTAATTTAATAATCTCTTTATTACATAATTGCTACCTACGAGTTGTATAGTAATTAGTAATTCTAATCAACTAACATCACTTACTGTGTGATGCTGGCAGACTAAAACACATCTTGTCACCACCTATTTCCTCTTACACGCCTTATAGGGGGGACTAAGGACGATATACTGATTTCACAGATTACAGTACAGATAGCAGAATCCTCTGTGCAAAGACTTGTCTACTGCGATCATCAACGTGCTGACAGGCCTTTAGACTTTAGGCGATTCTCCCACTGGCAACGCGCCCTGCCACGGTGCGCGGAGCACAGACACGCACGCGGTGACGAGGAGGCGCAGATCTGCGTCACCTAGTGGTTTAATCAGCTTCGCCGTGCGGGGGAACAGTGTACAGTTCAGGAACATATTTTATTTGATAAAATATAACTTTCATCCGGTAAGCAGATGAGTGAAGGTCGACCTCTTTTCGGATCTAAGACTATTATGCGTAAAAACCCGCGCGGTATAGCGGACGTATTAGATACTTTGGAACAGTAATTTGCTAGAGCGTCAGAGAGCGACGGAACGCTTGCAGCACGGCCAGTGCTGAAGCGTTCCGTCGCTCTCTCTCGCTCTAGCAAATGACGCTTCTGAGCGACAGAAAAGGATAGCAGCATAGGGAAGTGCTGTTCCGTGCTGATAGATGAGATCCAACCCTTATACCCCACGGCAAATGCGCCGCGTTCCCGCGCAGTGTAGCAGAATCTGCGCGCGGAACGCGCTCGGCACGCTTCCGTCCGTCGACGCGTGTTGTCATAGGTGTTTTCTAAACAAATTAAGATACTTGCATTGCATACAATGTAATAATCTGCGGCCCCGCGCTATGCGACGGAGGTCGGTGCAGTGTTATCATTGCTGTGAACTGATATTGGCTGTTAAGAGCCCGTATGACCCTGATAGTACTTAGAGCGATCTTAAATAAACCAGCATTATTGACCCTCCGTGACCATTTCAACCCGCATGGCTCGCTGTCTCGCTTCGGCTTGAGTAAATTTGTGTGCGTGGAAGCGGGAGCAAACTTTAGATTATTCACATCAGGCGCCGTCTTAATGAAAATAAAAGAGAAACCTTCAGTCACGGTCTTGCTAAAAAAAAAAGAAATTGTAATACGAGTACTTACATTTTTGCAACCTGTAGCAGTAGTTTTTCAGCAGCTTCTGCCTTATTAGCAGCTAACAACCATCTTGGTGTTTCAGGGATGAATATAAAATAGAACAATAATATGACAGTGGGTATAGATATCGACAGTTGGAAGTCTCTGAATTCCCGGAAGAAATATGCGAAGAGGGGCAATAACAAATGGCCCAAATTGAAGGGCGCCTGATAAAGCGCAGACACTACTTCTCTGTGCTGAGTTCCAACGAATTCCATAATGATCACGAATCCTATGACCATCGTTCCTCCGACGGACAAGCCGACTAGGAAACGTATAAATGCGAATGTCCAGTAGTCAGGCATGAACGAAGCCGCTATGCCCATTGACACTTGCAACACCACAGCACCCAGTAAAGGCTTCTTTCTTCCAAACCTAGAATCATAAATAATAATAATGGTTAATACGCTAGACCGCTAATCCGGAGGTTCTGGGTTTGATCCCCAGCCAGAGCAAGTTGGAAAATGGCCTTTTTCAAATTGTCCTGGGTCTTGGATGTTTATGTATATATGTATTTATCATAAAATATAGTATCGTTGAGTTAGTATCCCATAATGCAAGTTTAAAAAAAACTTACTTTGGGGCTAGCTTAATCAGTGTGATTTGTCCCTATATATTTATTTATTTATTTATTGTCAAAATTCTTTAATTTTCTTAATCAAACAGAGGATAGCCTGCATTATGCCTGTATCTCTCGAAAGCATAAAATTATTTACAGAACACATTCTTTTGTGTCAATATAGGTACTATATATTAATAAAATCCTACACTGGATCTGAAGAGTTTCTGGTGGAAATTTACATCATTAGGAGTACTTATTTATTTTATTATTATTTTAAAAATTAAATAATGTTACTTAAAATAAAATTTGCTGTTTCATTTGGTTTCATATTCAAAAAGTATTATTTGTATATTTTTTTTAATAAAGAATGCAGATCATATTTACCTATCAGCAGCCATTCCAAAGAGCACACTACCTAACAACGTCCCCAATTGAAATAAGGTTTGGGAAAGGCTTATCAACCATCTTTTCTTACATATCAAATCCCATTCTGTCATAATAGTCGAAGTGAATATCGACGTATCGTATTGTGGACTATCGCAAGGGCATATATTTTCTTGAGTATTGTTGTAGTTTTCATCTTCGCAAGTGTACGACATTTTTGGAGCGAGGAATATGATGGCCATCTGATTCCACGCTACCGGGAACTTGGAGAGGAATATAATACCACACAGCCAGAACTGGTATCTGCCGAATGCTCCCGCTATCCTCTGGATAGCGTCTGGTCCTGAAAAACACAACAGTGAGTTACCACATCAATTTTCTATCATGGTTTTACAAAGGTCTGGAAGGAAAGACTTTTAGATAGTTATTGGAGATTATGTGAATATTCCTTAAGGTGAAGATATAGGCAAATGGCCTTGAAGTGTGAAATAAATTGTTAACTCGTAAATATGGTGATAATTTCCATATTGCTCTTCGTCATGCACTTGATAGCCCTTTAAATTATTTTATGAACTGACGTTGAAACGGACTAAGTAAATACATTCAACGGTGGTTCATAAAATAATTTAAAGGGCTATCTAGTGCATGACGAAGAGCAATATGGAAATTATCACCATATTTACGAGTTAACAATTTATTTCAAATGAGAGCGCCACTTCAAGGCCATTTGCCTATACCTTCACTTTAAGACGCCAAGATTTTTTTTGATGCGTTTTGAATACCACGATAATATTATTAGGCATGTATAATTATAATATAATCGAATGCTAAAGCTCTGTGGCGTACAGGTTGCCACGCAAGACCGTCACCCTGAGGTTCTGGGTTCGATACCCAGCCTCTAAAAGTCATAGTTAGAAAAATGGCCTTTTTCAATTTTCCTGGGTCTTGGGTGTTTATCTATATATGTATTTATTTCAAAATATAGTCTCGTTGAGTAGGTAAGTATCCCATAATACAAGTTAAAACTTACTTTCTCTTTATCTACTGTCTATTTATTAATTTATATAAGTATCTAATAAACGATTACCTAGCTCTCCAGCAGATCATGATAACGATCAAGTAACTAATTCTAATTTTCGTTTCCTCCTTGTGTGTACTCTATTTTGTATAGTCTTCTGTGGTCGCAAACGTATAAAACCATCATCGTCAGGTCTTTTTAGTCTCCACTGCAGAAGCTACACCCTCTCTGTACTAACAGAGCCATATATTAGCTAGAGCAGTCAGAGGATTAGCCTACACTCTCCACGATGGCCAGACGGGTTGGAGAGGTCTAAATTATGTTTATAAGTTTTGTTAAACTTGTGTTTCCTAAGTCGCCTTCTACGACATACATAGGAAGACTTGGAGTGGTCCTATTCTACTCTGCCGGAAATCACACGGCTGGTATAAAATATTGCAATGTTATGTCTATCTCCCAGTGTTTACCTATTTCAAGTCAAAGCGAGACTATTAGCGATAAGATCAGAATAAAGGCAGTAAAGGTCAAAAACATTGATACGGGTGTTCACTTGACTGTTACATTTGTTTGCCAATACGACCAACTAGAAACTAGTCAAACCACAACAAATCCCGTATTTTCACAAACAATTAAGTAAGCGACGCGACGATTCGACCGCGTTCGGTTTTTATGGAACAATTTTTTTCCCAGTAAGTTCATCAGCTTCGATACATATATTAAACTAGCCTACAATTAGCCTGATAATAATTGATGAAATTGTTTGAAATATAAAATGCATACATTAATATATATATATTCTATTAAGTTGTACCTATATTAGTTCTTCTAACTGGTAAAGGTTTTTGTTTTTTGGTAAAAAGACACCCGCGTCCTGCGTATAGTATAATATAGGTAGGTGTGGTAGGTATAAACAATACTTTAAAGACAAATAAAAGTAAATAAACGGGCAAGTGCGAGTCGGACTCGTACATGGAGGGTTCCGTACCACCGTACAATGTTTTAAAACGCTGAATAAACACGTTTCTTGTATGACGACCCCCCTTTAATTTTCAACTTTTTTTATTTTTAGTATTTGTTGTTATAGCGGCCATAGTAATACATAATCGGTAAAAAATTCAGGTGTCTAGCTATTACGGTTCAAGAGATAGAGCCCTGTGACAGACGGACAAACGGACAGACAGCGGAGTCTCAGTAATAGGGTACCGTTTACACCCTTCGGGTACGGAACCCTAAAAAGATAAGTTGCAATAAATGACATATACTCATATACCAGATAAAAAAAATGCTCGTAATTTATAAATAATATCCATGATACAAGTATTGTATCTACCGCAACTAACTAGTATGTATTAGTAACGGTGATACTGCATGGTCTTTCTGTTATACAATACAACATTATTGTTAATTTATTGTGTCCAATTCTTGTACAGCTTGTCCATGACTGTGATCCACAATGCGTGAAGGCTTCAACCAACCTAACAAGTCTACGTTTTTAAGGCCAATACATTGACAGACAAATTAATCCTGAGACGCTCTCAAGTGGCGCTCTCAATTAAAATAAATTGTTTATTCGTAAACAAAGGTATCCGTGAAAAATTATCATCTACCTTGGACATAAATACCCCATAGTGAAAGTATGAATCTAGAGGAGATGGAGAAGATAATGGCAAACGGATAATGGCATTATCTCTGCCAAATAATAGTCATTGTGTGCTTCACTTTCCATACAATGACACCGACAAGAGCTTGGCTCTTAAATGTAGACAGATAGACAAAGTAAAACTAGACGGACTATAAGCAATACACTCACTCAACTAATACATACAGGTTGATTTTCCACCCCCTAGATATTGAAAGAACACAAAACCGTGGGAAACAAGTAATTATTAAAAAAACAAAAAACCCGACTGCTAATAAGTTGTATGTATGTATTTTTGTAATCCTTGTATAAAATCCTTTAATTTGATATAACACACGATAGGTTTTGAATTAAAAAAAAATCGAAGACACATAGTTTGGCGCGAGGAGTTTTTGGCGGGAAGTCAAGGGGTTCGCTTGGGGTTTTCTTTAAATTATTTGCAAATTGATTTTAGTGGACATTGTAATATGAAATTGGTGTTGTTTGGTGTTATAAATGCTCATGCTTATGAAATAGTTAAAGTGGACAGTCATAGTAGGGCTGTAGTGATATTTGTTTCGCGGACTGTATGGGCGTCTTCGGACGTCGTCCGCCACTCAATCGGCTATAAAAACCAGTGGACTCGTATAGATTTGTAGCCAGAAGCTCCCTTGAAGCAGTCAAAGGCCTACACAACCCTTTGATTGTTATTTGTTAGGATTAAGTTAGGTTAGGATTAGGAATAAAGAAAAAAATTAAGTATAGGCTCTAAAGGACTGGTATCCAGAGCCGTAAAATATTTAATTTAAAAAAAATTGGCTCGAGGATTATTTCAATTTTTGATATAGAGTTAGGACAAATCTAACGACACCTCTCAAGCTAAAATCTATCAATGTCAAAATGTAGAGCGTGCCAAAGAAATTTACATACTCTCGAAAAACATAACCCTCCTTCTGGCGCAGTCGTGTAAAAAAGGCTTATTTTTGTGAAATAAATTCCCAAATTTCTAATAAATGGCTAACCTACTTTACTATACACGCTACCGTTGTCTGCTCCAGTAGAGGGGGGTGACATTCAAATGGAAGATTTTTGGCATGCGTTTGTCGGCTGATATCTTTGGTTTTTATTATGAAACAAGATACCTACATAATGACTTTTTTTTATTTCGCCTAAATGATACTTTCCTTGAATATAGTTTTTAATTCATACTGTATTAATAGGAAAATATAATAATCGCGTGTAGCACCTGGAAGACAGCAGCACAGGAGGGAGATAATATAAACGGCGTCAAAGACGACGGGGGGATCAGCTGTGGACAGAAGAAGGGCTGAGATGTTGCATTATGCATCTCTTGAACCATAAGAGTAAATCGTACCTATTTAGATATGATAAAATTACACTGCCGTTGACCTTCGGTCATTCATCAATTCATCTTTTAGTTACATGGGACTCGACCTTCTGACAACTTGTTAATATTGCCAATTTAGTTCGTGCGTACCTCATGATCATGACAGTAGTAATTTTAAAGTTTTTTTACGTCACTTTGATTAATGACCTCATAATGATGTCAATTGTTTCAATGAACAAATAACGAACTGACGTAACTTGTGAAATAGCCGCTGCTACTATCAACAGTTCAACGATAAGCGGTCACTGACCAAAGTACAAGAAGCATTTTTTATGCAATTTTAATAATGTAAACCAATACCTTATTATTTAAAAAATATTTTTAAAAACAAGCATTTATCTAAAACAATGAACTACAAAGTTTAAAGTGCTCCTCAAGGTGGGGCTATGCTGTTTTATCACAGAGATGCCGTGGCCACTTCCTGGCTCCATCATGAGATCAGTTCATTAATACCATAATATTGCACTGTCAGTGTTACTAATGGTACGTTGGTCTAATTTAGCTTGCAAGATTTGATTAAGGACACACAGACAACAGGATATGTAAAACTAAATAAAAGCTTTTAAAAAGGGAACTTGAACACAAAGTACGAGTACTTTGTATATCTAAGGATTTGAATTTCTAAATAAAGATAAAGATAAATATATTTCTTTATCATATGAGTAGATTTTAATAAATTTTGGATGAAGTAATAATTTTATATGCTCGTATAGAAGTACTTAATTTGGGGTTTACGATAATCCAGTGAAGAAAAACATCGTGAGAAACCTGCATACTAGCACAGAAGACAGTAAGAGTATACAGAACGTAATCTCCTAAGGTACGCGCAATAGGATGCGTCACCGTTCCCCGTCCCCGCACCTCTCCCCCGTTCTTGTGCGGCCACGTACGCCGTGCAGTGTGTGTTCGCCCGCTCTCGCCCCTCGACAAGGCGAGAACGGGGGAGAGGTGGGGGGACGGGGAACGGGGACGCATATTGCACGGGACGCATATTCCGTTCTATATACTCTTACTGTCTTTTGTAACACTAGTGACAAAAAAGTTTACTTGTGTGTAAAAACGAGAAGGCAACCACTCCATTATCGCTGCCAAAACTAGTCTTTGTGTACGTCTCTTTCCACACAGTGACACCGACAAGAGCCTGGCTCTTAAATGTAGATAGATAATACAGGCCTTTGTCATTCCTATTTACGTAGATTGTAGGTAAACAAAACATATTTTCCTCGCTCACTAATCGAGACGTGGGCCTTATAAATATAAGAAATTAGTCACACCCACTCCAATAACACTTGTTATCGCTAACAAATCTTTACATTATTTTTATTACACATACTCGTACGAGTATATAAGACAACTTCTCTCTCATTTAGTGATATATTTTTCTTTAAAATACTGTAGTAAACCTAAACGATAAAGTTATATGAAATTGGATTTGAGCAAATTATCTAGTTCATAGTGGCAGGTAAATCAAGCAAGACACCGATTTAATGATGAGTAGACGACATTATGATGGATATTATGTCATATCCGGGAGGATAGCATAGCAATTGTATCAGAACACCACTAGACAGATAAGAAAGGCGCTGGCACTTAATTCTATCTTCCATGTTTTGGCAGATGAGAAAAAACTTAGGATGTACCACCTGCTTCTCTTCCTGCTCAGATCATAAAAGTCGTTCAAGAAAATGGGCTAAATTGCGAATCATGTTATAGGCGATGCAACTAGCAACCCATCGCTGTTTTGATTCTTTTTTCCCCCTTCTCGCCCACCATGACGCTAAAATTGACCTTTGGGTCTCTCAGCCCTGAGCTCTGTCTGCTTAGTGCCGCAAAAACCAAAATGCTCTGTCTGCCCCGTTAAGGATAAAGACGTGATAGTGTGTGTGTCACCTAATTACTTTTAGTTTTAATAGTCATCCAAAAACATACTAAATTCGTACTCGTATCTACATTTGAGATTGAGCCCGAGCGAGCGCAGCGTTTCCGTTTCCGCTTAGGAAAATGCCTATCGTATGTCCGGCTGCTCCCGTCGCGTTTCTCGACTGATTCTTGTGAAATTTTGTAAGCGTTAGGTAATTATATGGATTCTATTGTTGATTCAGTTATTGTAAATTTTTCAAAATGGCAGAGCTATGGAGATTTTAAGGTGCGCGGTGAACGTTTATTCAACTCACAAAGCCACATGTAACACATAGTTTGTAAAGCAATACAAAGGCATTACTGAATGTATACTGAGAAGTTTTTTTAGACTAGATCCATTGGACGAGAAATACTTTACCCTTGACTAAAAAGTTGAATCATTCGTAATTCTAACAGTAAGTCGGAAATGTCACTTAACTTTACCGACAATCGAGTAAGAGCGAGCGAAATTCTCTGAGTCTACTTGGACAATCCGGCCGTATATGCAATAATGACAGATTTTCCTTAAGGGCCCATGCTATACCTCACAGTTCTTAGAGTGATCTTCAGTATTAATTATATTAACTAACTAATATAAATACAACAAATTCATTATTATTCATGAAAGGTCCCTGCGTTCTTCAAATACTCTTACCCTAGTCACTCCTTCTCACCGTACAGGTTTTTTCCATAACTCTTTCTCCGTGACTGCTGTACGACTTTGGAATGCTCTCCCTGAATCCATTAGAAGGGTCCCTAGTCGCGACTCGTTTAAACTTAGAGTTTTTAGGCACTTCCACTTCCAATTAAACATAGGACAGACTTGATTGCATAACTTTTATTTATGGTTATGTATTTGTATATTCATTTTTGTATATATTTTAATGTAGGTATATATTTTATGAAGTGGTATATATGTATGTAAGTATTGTGTATATGTAATAATAATAATAGTATGTTTATAGTATGTGTTGTGATTGTTATCTTTTAAATTTAGTTTAGTTTAAGTTTTCTTTATATATTCACACCCACATAAAACTCTCCAATCGACCCAAAGGTTTGACTGTTAGAGAATGCTTTTAGCATTAAGTCCGCCTGTTGTACTTTAAACATGTATATGTGTGTACAATAAAGTATAAATAATAACAAAGTTCAGTACTAACTCTAGACAATATGACTCAAAAACACGATTGCTTAGAATTTACTAACACCTAAATAAAAATAGCTCTAAAATATGTGTTCTTTTTATTCGGATAAATATATATACGGTTATATACGAGTATGTACTTTACATAATATGTACCTATGTACTATATTTTCTGACTTTGTTTGTTTCTTATTTGTACTTTGTGTACATGAATTTGTAAATAAATAAATTAAATATACTATACGATTACAAATGTGTATAACTATACGGTTATAAATAAGTATACACTCGTACTTTTAATACAAGGTTAATTGTAAAAGTTATCTAAGAATGTGCATAGTAAGTATATGTTCTTACCTCATAATGTGTAATGTGTTTAGTCAAAACGAGGCTACTCATTCAAATTGTATCTATACGTCAATACAAAAGGAAAAATCGAAAAAAAAATATTAGTACTTTGTAATGATAAAAACTTGACAACGTGAAAACATTTCGTGACAATAAAATCAGGTGTTTCAGCCTGATTTTACTGTATAAAAATTATATTATATAAAATAATTTGTAAGAGTTTATAATTTTGACAAAATTTTCATGTTAATTGATAGGCGAGTAGATGCGACAAATATACTCGTTGCATATGAGCCGTATAATATCTTTCTAGGTTAAGCAACTGGATACCTAAACGTGTTGAACTTGAAATGCGGCAGCCGATACATACAGAAATCACGATAATGACCTTTGTAGCAAAGTTGAACGTTTTTAATTCAATTAGTATTATAGTAGGCACCAGCCATAGTACTCTGTGGTCCGACTTAATCATCTTCAAACCTCTAATATTAGTAACGTGATCCACTTAACTTACAGCAAGCTAAGCCTGCAGTACACGGGTAGAGTGTACTGTATGTATAATAGATCCAACCTCAACTAGCATTCTACTCTACCAGTTTTAGTAGAATAATCGTCAACACGTAAATTTACATTTTATTATTGTGAATTATTATATAATTATTATTATATAAATATATTAGATTATTGTAAATCAATAAAGTTTTAATAAATAAAGTATACGGTAGAGCAAGAGTGGACGCTGGGTGGGAAGAGGAAAATGATAGTGCTGTCTACATTAGTATAGTTAGTAGGATAGTTTTAACTAAACCGTTTTTCTCTACTGTATACTCTACTCGTGCACAGCAGGCTTTACTAATAAAAAATAAATAAGTTCAAAAATAAGGAAAAATTTGCAAAAATAAATGCAATCAATATTTTAACCTTTAAAAATAAATTATTGTATAGGTACGTATATTTCTTTTTTCTGATTAGCAAATAATAACAAAGATACAGCGCATTTAAATTCCGCATAACGTCACGATAAAGTACAATTTTGCACTTGACGGGGACGTCAATCATCCCTACTCCAAAAGTTGTATCTTTGTGAATTTTCACTACTCTATTAAACCAATCTAAATCATATCAATAGGCGATGCAGTTAGCGACCCATCACAATTATGATTTTCTTTTTCCACCTTCATGCCCACCATCACGCTTAAAGTGGCCTGGGCCTTGCCGCCCTAGACTCTGTCTACCCCGTTACGGATAAAGACGTGATAGTGTATCTGTATCTAATAAACCGAAAATATGGGTCCATTATTTTTGGATAATCTAACTGAGGGACTAATAAAATAAGTACGGGCCCAATTGACATCCCTATTCTATGTCAAAAATAGTTTAGTACCCCTAATATTAATTACTACTAACACTAGGTAATTCATCATAAAACGAAAGTCAGCTGTTTAGTACGATAAATTTATAAATTTCTTTTTACAATAAACGTGCAAACAACACGTGGAATTGTTATTCACGTGATTCGCCAGCATTTGTGTCAAGAAGAAAGCAAGAAGACAACACAACAGGTTTATCAAGCTCACCTGCAAAGGTGAACGGAACCTACCGCACATCGCACACGAACAGAATTCGCGTTTTTTAAAATTGCACTCAAAAGTGCATTATGAAGGTACATACTTTTTTTTTGGGAATTAGATCTAACAGGCAAGGTCTTTCTAGGTAAATATTTATTTTAATTCCGACTAATATTTTCAAATAGAGGTTTGAAAAATATTTGTAATCAACTTTAAAAAACCATTAATCATATTTAATAATTAATTATTATTTATTAACTTAAACAATATACAATTTCCGTAATTATTCACGATACTTTTTGCAATACCTACCTGATCTATCTCAATGAAAAGTGGCCAAGGTTCTACGAGTATTATCAAAATCAGGGTCATGAACGACTTTCACTTTCTCACCTTTCTTTTTCTCTTCATCACTCTCCATTTCCATTTTGTGTTAAGGTTATTCCAGTTTCCGGGACACTTGAGTTTATCACGTACTAATCTTCTCTTTCGTGACAGAACGTTGTGTCACTAGCACGTGCAGTAACAAACTGTTCTGCCGACAACTCTGCGCTTACGCCGCCACTCTCTTTGAATCAAGTACACGCGATTTACACACCAATAGCTGTCTAACATTAAGGTCAAAATTGATTGGATCCATCTTATTCGTATAGTTATTCCACCGCATAAATGTATCTTGTTTTCACCATGTTAGACATTATCTTTTATACAAGTTTATCCATCCTTTTATGCATGATATGATAGAGGGACCATTTACTTAGAGATTTAGTTATGTCACTAGGTATTATTATAACTATCATATCATTATTCTTTGCATTTTTGTGCCAAAAAACATATGTTCCTTATGTAATACATACTTGTTAGTACATTCAAAATACATAGCACGAAGAATCGATGGCCGATAGGGCAGAAGGGTTCTTGAATGGCGGCTACGTATCGGCGGCAAGTACAGCGTCCGACACCCCCTGTTTGATTGTTGGACGACCTGAGCAAGTTTGCATGCAGGCCGTTTCCAAACGGTCGTTTTGGAAATCCTTGGGGGAGGCATATGTCCAAACTTTCTGGGGCTAATATGATAATGATGAAATACGTAAAATATGTTCTTCCTTCTCTAAATAGATGAATGCAAAATTCTCTACTTTTCTATTTTTCAAAAACCCAGTCTCTAAATGATTTATTTTTTAAAGGAAAGAATTTAGTAAGAATCCATTTTAATATATATATGTATATACAGGAAGTATTTGCTATGCTGGTCAAATTCTGTATGCTTCCATTTCGAGTTCAATCAGCTGATCGGGACCAAAACATTTTTATTGTTCAGTATCATGGACTTAACTCACCCTTAATAGTAGATTGTGCTACAAGGCGTAAAGGTAATAGTTTTAACGCGAGGGCGCTACTTTGAATCCAGAGCGAAACGAAGGATGCCACAATAGAATCACGAGCGTAGCGAGGGATTCTACGATCAGGATTCCACCGTATCCTGAGTGAAGCGAGATAAAACTATTACCGTACACCGTGTAGCACATTCTTCTTTTCATCTCCATCTATGAGAAAAAGCAAATATATACCTATAACGAAAGTAGAATGCCTACATATACCTAATCAGAGTTTAACAGACAGTTACTAACCTTTATTTGGTGGCGTTTTCACTGAAGAAGTACTATGAAAATATTTTTCTATGACCACCACATCTTATACATTTTCCAGTCATTAGAATCGTTTCATTACTTTTTCCCTGTGTGTCAATTCTTTATATATTTAAATATGTATATTATACGTAAACTTCATATTTATTTACTATTGGCCTCATCAAGAAATTAATCACATTTAAAATAGTTGTAAAAATTACTATTTAAATCAAAGACAACAATTGCGCGTTTTTATTGGTTTTTAATAAATTATTATTTTGAAACAAGAGAACCAAAACATTTTGACCTACAGCTACAGTCATCCACGTAAAACGTGTTGTATTCCAATTTAAAAAATCACGACGCCCTTGCCTGTTTTATAATTTTAAAACTATATTCTTTTTTTTTTTAGCTGACTGCCAATATTATTTTTGATTCTACATTCGTGTTCGGTTTTCAAATGTGTTTTAACGCCTAGGGAATTTACTTTTTACTTTTCAGTGTCTAGAGAATTACCAGTGACTTTAGGCCCAAATATTTGGGATAAAATCATCGTTTTTCGAATAGATGAGATGAAAAATAGTTTTAGTATATTTTGTTAGACGTTATATGTATAGGTATATGACTAGCTGTTTCCCACGGTATTGCCTACATTTTAAAAGAAAAAAAAATACACACATATCCTAATCCTAATCCTAACTTAATATTATAAATGCGAAAGTGAGTTTGTATATTTGTTTGTTTGTTTGTTACCTCTTCACGCTTTATCTCCTGAACCAATCTTCTTGAAAATTCGCATACACATAGTTAGGAGTACTGAGAAGGACATAGGGTACCTTTCATCCCGGAAAAATTTAATGTTCCCGTGGGAAACGCGAGCGAAGCCGCGGGTAAAAGCTTGTAATCAAATATTTTCTCTTTATAATATTACTTAGTATAGATTATCCCTTGTCGGTTCCTAGTGTATTGCTACAATATTTACGGAGCCTGCTGGCACAAGTATTTTCATACTTAAAAGTAGGTTCAACTACTATCTATTGTAACTATTTGTAACTATGCTACTACCAAAATAAACATTTGTTTTGTTTTTTGAGAATTCACAATTAACGTCATAACGTTCATATTTTTTCTAATATTCGTTCTTAAAATTACGACTTATTCGATATGACAATAGTTTAAGAGAAAAATACCTACAATCTACATATCACTTAAGTAAAGCCTGTCAGATAAACCTTAAGATATATTCACATTGCAGCTTTAGTTCCTAAGTAGGTGGGTACTTAGCGGTATTACAATACCGCTAAGAGGTAGGTATATAAATGTTCGTTAAAATATTATAAAAAATTACAATCCCATACAAATCATGGTCAGCTGATTATTTAGGTATGTACTTATGAGATTTTAAGGGTTTTTTTACAAGACCTAGTGACAAAATGTATTGTAAAAAAACGTTCAAGCTGAAACCAATACCTACCATAATGTCACATCCTTGTTCATCATCTTTTTATAAGCGTTATAAGCCATTGTTCAACTAAATGCATCGATAAATTACCTATTATAAAAATGTGGTTAAGAAGAACAATAATATTTCTCACGTTTATTTTGCAGTTGACCACACTATCCAAATAATCACGTAACGCAAATGAACGTGATAGGTACCTATGTAGGTTTATGTATGAATTGGTAGATGTTTGTTTGTTTTTTTATTTGTAATAACTTTATTGTACTAAAACATTAAAATAAAATACAACATTCAAAAGAGCAAATATACAATGGCGGACTTCTCCCATGTAGAGATCTCTTCCAGTCAACCTGCGATATATTGAGATGTTATTGGTTCCGTAGCCATTTATATTTTAACTTTTGCATAAGAAGATTCAACAAGTTATTCATACCTTTTACCCTTTCAAATTAAAAAAGAAAATTCTAAATCGGTTAAAAAACGGAGAAGTTATTGAGGAACATACTTACTTTAAAAAATATATAGGGGAGACCGGGTACAATTGTACCAGGGGACGATTGAACCATCGCAAATATCTTCTAAACTAAGCGTCGTACTGTTGTGTGACTGAATCAAGCGCGCCCCCGAACGCGGGCCTCTCAACCGCCAGTCTCGCGCGAACGTGGCACGAAGCGGGCGAGTGTCGCGGCGAGGAGAAATTTCTGCGCATCAAAAGTAAGTTTTTTGATGTAATATTTTTTAGTTATATCATAAAATCTAAGCTGTATTTTTTACTTGGTGATAGTTTAAACGCTTAGTATAATTGATGACAATGCATTTTAATAGTTTTTGTGTCATATAGTGCTCGTATTCACAAGTAATTTACCTTTGTTGTCAAAATGACCTTGAGGGGACAATTGTTACAATTTCTTGGGTATGGTTGTAACGGTACAACTGTCCCCTTGGTACAATTGACCCCATAAGACCGTTTAATTATGTAAATCTTCCTATTTATTTATTCGGGTCAAAAATTTTAAAAGGTCTGAGATTATAGTTTACAAAATATAATTTGCACCGATTCGCCTTCATTATGAATCGGTGCAAATTATATTTCGTGAACTATACATACTTTTATTTTCTCCCGACGTTTCGGTTAAGTTACATCAATCGTGGTTAACTGGAGTAAATGAATAAATAACGCGAAAGCTCAAATCATTCTTAAGTAAGGCTTGATGTATTTTAACGCAAGAGGTATTTTACAAAATGTAAATAAAAATAATAATAAATTTATACATACAAACAAACAAACGAATACCATAATATCATACTATAAAAATAACTAATAAATATTATTCAATTATAAAATGGAGTTCTCAAAAAAGCAATAAAATACATAGTATTCTACAGAACACTGTTTCAAATCCTCAAAGTTAACAGAGCGGTCTACGGGCTGCAACTTGTGCGAGCAGTGAGGTGGGAATGACAACATTACAATTCCATTTTCTTTGCAATAATCCAGGGCAGATATGGTGATGTACGATGCGTGGTTATCTAAAAGCAGTAGAACTTTGTTATCTTTTGAGCACCGCGTGTGGCTTTGGAAATGTTTTAAAAATATCAGAAATTCCTTTTCCTGCATCCATCCAGATGCATTTCCTGCTCCTATGGATCCTACAGGACCATCCCTTACAAAGTGTGACTTATATCTTATTAGAGGAAATATAAACATGGCGGGAATCGCATTTCCAAGTGCGTTTGCTGCGACTGTTACTGTCACCAATTTCCCGCGTTCTCCTGATGTTAAAGCGCCAACTTGACGCATTCCTTTCCTTGTAACAATTCTATCCGGTTTTTGGACAGTAGTTATGCCCGTTTCGTCTGTATTATATATATCTTTGGGTTCAAATTGATGTCTCTCCATGACTTTCTCTAAATTGTCAAAGAGCGCGTTTACATTGGTCTTATTGAAGCTTGTTGCTCTAGAGAGACTCGTTGCTTGAGCGCATCTTACTGATAATTCAGGGTTACGCTTCATGAAGCCTGAAAACCAATCTGGCCCTGCCATACCATTTTCGTCCCAGGTTTGTGGTCTTTTCAAATCATACATGACGGCTAGATCATGTGCTAATCTTCTTACTTCTTTTGGCGACAGACCAAAGTATATATCCGCCGATCTTTGGAGATATTTGGATATCGAATTCTCCTGCTCTTCTGTAAACACCCTATTAGAAGATTTATAACCCATCGTTACTACGGTTCCATCACTGGCCTCTTCTCTTTTTTTTTTATAACGTATCAATGAAACATGACACAATCCAAACATATCAGCTGCGGCGCGTATCGATTTGCCAATTAGGATTTCTTCGTAGGCCTGTTCGTATAGAAACATGTCCTTTGACGTTCTATCAGTGGTTTTTACTCTGGTACGCGGCATCTGTTAACAAAAGAAGAGGTCAAGTATTAATTAATTTAGTAAGTTCTACGAATGTTCGGTAAAACATTGCACGAACCAGGAACAAAGGTTTTTGCACGCCAGAACCCGTGATTCTGTGTAATTAAAAATTATATTATTCGATCAACTTTGAGGATTTGAAAGAGTGTTCTGTAGAATACTATGTATTTTATTGCTTTTTTGAGAACTCCATTTTATAATTGAATAATATTTATATTTATATTTAACCGACGTTTCGGTTAAGTTACATCAACCGTGGTTGACTGGAGTAAATGAATAAATAACGCGAAAGCTCAAAACAATCTTAAGTAAGGCTTGATGTATTTTAACGCAAGAGGTATTTTACAAAATGTAAATAAAAATAATAATAAATTTATACATACAAACAAAAAACGAATACCATAATATCATACTATAAAAATAACTAATAAATATTATTCAATTATAAAATGGAGTTCTCAAAAAAGCAATAAAATACATAGTATTCTACAGAACACTCTTTCAAATCCTCAAAGTTGATCGAATAATATAATTTTTAATTACACAGAATCACGGGTTCTGGCGTGCAAAAACCTTTGTTCCTGGTTCGTGCAATGTTTTACCGAACATTCGTAGAACTTACTAAATTAATTAATACTTGACCTCTTCTTTTGTTAACAGATGCCGCGTACCAGAGTAAAAACCACTGATAGAACGTCAAAGGACATGTTTCTATACGAACAGGCCTACGAAGAAATCCTAATTGGCAAATCGATACGCGCCGCAGGTGATATGTTTGGATTGTGTCATGTTTCTTTGATACGTTATAAAAAAAAAAGAGAAGAGGCCAGTGATGGAACCGTAGTAACGATGGGTTATAAATCTTCTAATAGGGTGTTTACAGAAGAGCAGGAGAATTCGATATCCAAATATCTCCAAAGATCGGCGGATATATACTTTGGTCTGTCGCCAAAAGAAGTAAGAAGATTAGCACATGATCTAGCCGTCATGTATGATTTGAAAAGACCACAAACCTGGGACGAAAATGGTATGGCAGGGCCAGATTGGTTTTCAGGCTTCATGAAGCGTAACCCTGAATTATCAGTAAGATGCGCTCAAGCAACGAGTCTCTCTAGAGCAACAAGCTTCAATAAGACCAATGTAAACGCGTTCTTTGACAATTTAGAGAAAGTCATGGAGAGACATCAATTTGAACCCAAAGATATATATAATACAGACGAAACGGGCATAACTACTGTCCAAAAACCGGATAGAATTGTTACAAGGAAAGGAATGCGTCAAGTTGGCGCTTTAACATCAGGAGAACGCGGGAAATTGGTGACAGTAACAGTCGCAGCAAACGCACTTGGAAATGCGATTCCCGCCATGTTTATATTTCCTCTAATAAGATATAAGTCACACTTTGTAAGGGATGGTCCTGTAGGATCCATAGGAGCAGGAAATGCATCTGGATGGATGCAGGAAAAGGAATTTCTGATATTTTTAAAACATTTCCAAAGCCACACGCGGTGCTCAAAAGATAACAAAGTTCTACTGCTTTTAGATAACCACGCATCGCACATCACCATATCTGCCCTGGATTATTGCAAAGAAAATGGAATTGTAATGTTGTCATTCCCACCTCACTGCTCGCACAAGTTGCAGCCCGTAGACCGCTCTGTTAACGGTCCGTTAAAAAAAGCAGTTAACTCTGCGTGCGATGCATGGATGCGCAATAATCCTGGCAAAACAATGTCTATATATGACATACCATCGATTGTGGCCAAATCATATCCTTTGGCGTTGACTTCCACTAATATACAGGGCGGGTTTCGTTGTACGGGAGTATACCCCTTTAATAGAGATATATTCACGGAACTGGATTTCAGCCCCTCATATGTGACGGACAGACCCTTACCTGATCAGTACATTCAATTTCCTAATGTAGATGAAAATTTCGCCATTGCACCAGCTGAATATTTGGATGCCACAACCTGTGAAAAAACCATGCCCGATCAAGACACTCAATTCGCTGATGCACCAGCTGAAGATTCAGGCCACACGACATCTGAAAGACCCATATCCAATCCAGTTATTCAATTCGCCGGTGCTTCAACTGAAGATTCGAGCCGCACGATATCTGTAAGACCCGTTCAGACTAAACCAGCTGTATATTTGGATGCCACGACCTGTGAAAGAAAAATGCCCGATCAAGACATTCAATTTGCCAATGCACAAGCTGAAGATTCAGGCTGCACGATATCTGAAAGACCCATAAGACCCACATCTTATCCATTCATTCAATTCGCCGGTGCTTCAACTGAAGTTTCGAGCCGCACTATATCTTTAGGACCCGTTCAGACTAAACATGGATTTAATAATTTTTTTGCGGCGACACCTCCAACTCTCCATCATATTTGCTATAAACTTTTGACACATCTGATTCATAATCAATCGTCCTTAGTAAAAACAGCTCAACTTACTACCGATACCAGTTTTGAGAAAGATTTTCTTTGTGATTATGGTTCATACAATGAATGGGCAGTCGATCCTCTGGCAGAGTTAGAAAATCCAAATGATTCAGTCCCAAGTACACCACCACCTGTCACAGACTTTTCAGTTTCTGAAATACCAGGCCCGTCAACCAGCAAAGCTCCGAAAGTATTCTCTCCGGAAGCAATAAGGCCATTCCCAAAGGCTCCGCCACGAAAAATGACAAACAAGGGTCGAAAGAAAAGAAAGTCCGCAATATGGACAGATACACCCGAAAAAGAATCTATAAGAATAGAACAGGAAGAAGTTGAACGAAAAAGAAATGCTAAAAAAGTAAAAAAAAACATAAATCGTTCCGAAAAATCTAAACTAAAAACAAACCGATCTGAATCTAAGCAAAAGGCTGTTCATCCCAAACCAAAGGCTAACAATCCTAAACCTAAAACAAAGCCTAAACCTAAACCTAAGCCTAAACCAAATACAAAGAAACTAAAGATTAAAGAAAAGACTGAAGCAAGTGATTTAAGTAGTGAGGAAGAAGAAGAGTGGTTTTGCCTAGTATGTTTGGAATCGTTCGCTTCCAGCAGGCCAAATGAACAATGGGTACAATGCGTCCAATGCCATGACTGGGCCCATGAAGAATGCACACAGCAAGATAATTGTTACATTTGCCACAATTGCGAATCAGACTAATTTTAAGACATATCAGGTCTACAAATGCCGTAATGTGATCTCTTTATAATTTAGGTTTAATTATTTTAATATGACTAGTCCAGTCCAAGTACAAGACTGAATTCGAATTAAACTTGAAGACTGATTAATATGTAAGGGACAATAGGGTAGTTGCCAAAAGCTGAAATTACTAAACATTTTTGTGTATTGGTTTATTTCTTCTTAAATATGACATCACACCTGCAGACTTGACGCCTTGATGAGACCAGACGTGATGACACAGAGCGTTTTGCGAGGGAATTTTAAAATGGTTGATTAACACTCAAAATAAACCATAATATGAATATTTGTTTTCTGTCGGAATATTTATATTTTGAGTATAATATTATATAAGGAAAAATATTAGCCAGTTTCCGACTATTGTACCAGGGGATAGTTGTACCAGGGTATAGTTGTACCAAGGGGACAATTGTAACATGTGCCTTTCCATACAATATGATAATTGATTATTTGCGTGTTTTTTTGTCGTTTATCACAATTATAACAGCAATATAGTAGCTTCTATGACTTAATTAACCATGTTTTAAAGTCCTTATTATAGAATTTGTTGCTAGAGATGAAAAAAAAATATGTTTTATGTTTTTCAAGTTAACGAAAGTTATTTCAGTTACTTGTGTGAAATTTTTTGTCTTTTAATTTTAGTTACATTAAAGTTTGTACCGCCGACTTAAGGTCATATTTAAAAAAAACATTTCTTTGCTTAAAAACAGTGTTTTATTTCCTCAAAACTTTGGTACAATTTACCCCGTGATAGGGTACAATTGTACCAATTTCCCAATTCTATTCAAATAAAAAAATAATATGTTTATACTGTTTCTATAGCCATAAGAATGGTTCTACCCTCTAGCTAATTAACATGGGTATCGATGAGTATTAACACTATTTAATAAATATTAAAAAAACCACTAGCAATTCAGCGCCAAAGGCAAAATGGTACAATTGTCCCCGGTCTACCCTACATTTGATTGAGAAGCTCCTCCTTTATTGAAGTCGTTTAAAAATAATGACCCTCCGCGCGTAGGTAGGTATATCTGTCTGTAGCCGACTTGCATGAATACCCTTTCAATGTCTTATTTGAAAGGGTATACATTCAAGTTGGTCCCATTGTCACCAGGTGAAAATCTGATATCTGTCTGTAACCGACTTGCATGTCCCATTTAATGTCTTATTAGAAAGGGTATACATACAAGTTGATACCATTGTCACCAGGTGAAAATCTGATATCTGTCTGTAACAGACTTGCATGTATACCCTTTTAATGTCTTATTTAAGAGGGTATACATACATACGAGTTGGTCTCATTGTCACCAGATGAAAATCTGATATCAGTCTGTAACAGTATACCCTTTTAATGTCTTATTTGAAAGGGTATACATACAAGTTGGTCCCATTGTCACCAGGTGAAAATCTGATATCTGTCTGTAACCGAATTACATGTATACCCTTTTAATGTCTTATTTGAGAGGGTATACATACATACCAGTTGGTCCCATTGTCACCAGATAAAAATCTGATATCAGTCTGTAACAGTATACCCTTTTAATGTCTTATTTGAGAGGGTATACATACATACAAGTTGGTCCCATTGTCACCAGGTGAAAATCTGATATCTGTATGTAACAGACTTGCATGTATAGCGTTTCAATGTCTTATTTGAAAGGGTATACATACAAGTTGGTCCCATTGTCACCAGGTGAAAATCTGATATCAGTCTGTAACAGTTTACCCTTTTAATGTCTTATTTGAAAGGGTATACATACAAGTTGGTCCTATTGTCTCCAGGTGAAAATCTGATATCTGTCTGTAACCGACTTACATGTATACCCTTTTAATGTCTTATTTGAGAGGGTATACACACATACGAGCTGGTCCCATTGTCACCAGTTGAAAATCTGATATCTGTCTGTAACAGACTTGCATGTATAGCGTTTCAATGTCTTATTTGAAAGGGTATACATACAAGTTGGTCCCATTGTCACCAGGTAAAAATCTGATATCTGTCTGTAACCGACTTGCATGTCTACTCTTTTAATGTCTTATATGAGAGGGTATACATACATACCAGTTGGTCCTATTGTCACCAATTTAAAATCTGATATCTGTCTGTAACCGACTTGCATGTATACCCTTTCATTGTCTTATTTGAAAGGATATACATACAAGTTGGTCCCATTGTCACCAGGTGAAAATCTGATGATGGAATCATCGAGAAATCGAGGATCTTCAAATATTCTATGCACACATACAGTGTTTTTGATGTTCTTGTCAATTAATCAAGCATTTGTATTCAGAAAGTTTGTTTTGGTGAAATGGAACTGTTAACTGATTGTTATTGACATACGATATAGGCTAATAAATAAAATAATTTAAATTATTACGTTATGTGTGAGAAACATACCTACTAATTAAAAGTACTTATGTTTTACGTAAATAGAGCTGCAGAAAAAGACTATGATTACACCAATGTCAGTGTTTGTCGACTTTCTGTAGGTAGGTACCTAATCTGCTAGTAGCGAGATCGTTATTAACCCCAAGGTCTTGCATATTTTAAGACAAAGCAGCTTTTCGCGACATGGAAGTATCATAAATTGCATATAAAAGGAAGGAAAATGCAAGGAAATATTCTCGCATCCTGCTGGGCAAAAGCCTCGAAACGAAATCAAATTCAATACCTACTTAACACGTCATCGCCAAGTGCGAGTCAAACTGGCTAAACAACACTCGGCCAAAGATAATATAATTACTTACTAACGTAACAGATACCCCACGTCTTACAAACTATTGGAAGGCACGTAAATAGCAAAATTGTAGACTAAATACATACTTACAGTAAAATACTTACCTTGTAGGTGAGTACCTACTTAGTAAAATTAATAAGTAAGACTTAGGTAGGTACTTAGTAATTTTACTAAATTAAATACTTACTTACCTAGTTTTTGAACCTTTACTACCTTTCGCAGGCTAGCTAGTAATTTGTGTGCTGCCATCTATGTTAGCAGTTGGTACTAATATGTATTTAGCCTACAAGTTTACTATTTACAGGCCTTCCAATAGTTTGTATGTCGTTGGCACCCACTGACTCAGCCAAATTTTTAAAGCCTTCATCAGTAACATCATAAGTATTTGCCCATAATTTGCCCTGATCAAATAAAATTGAGAATGTAATGTTGGGTTATTAAATCCCAACTATCATCCAGGTCTTGTTTAGTGTCCACTGCAGGAGCACGACACTCTCTGTACTACAGGGCCATACTTAGCTAGAGTAGCCAGAGGATTTGGCCTACACCCTCCACGCTGGCTATAGACGGGTTGGAGAGGAAATCCCAACTATAATCCCAACTAATATTATAAATGCGGAAGTGGGTGAAAGAGTAGTCTTAAAAACGCAGAGCCGAGCTGACCCGTTCCTACTGGCGACACCTGTTCACTAGTTAACATGTGGTCGTGGACTGATCTGCCATTCTAATTAGAAAGAGTTCAGTTCCTAATAAGTTTTGCTATTACAATCAACAAAGCGCAAAAGCAAACTTTTCCCATGGCCAGCTATATTATACATGTTACATGTTCGCATGTGACCAGTGCTCAGAATTTTTTTATTTTGACACAAAATGGGGAGGAGAACTAAAATTAAAGTAAACAAGTGTCCTAAAACAAATCTCTGTTCTGTGGCGGATTCTGAAAAAGTTTTTTTTCTTTTTTCAGAAAAACATTACTTCTATTCTACTCCCATAATTATACGCGAGCGAAGCCGCGGTTAAAAGCTAGTTTGTCCATAATTTTCCCTGATCAAATAAAATTGAGCATACGCTTAAAATATATAGGATTCATTTATTCGTATTTGTAAGTATTTACCTAAATAAAAAAATCATTATTTTTTTTTTTTTTTACAATCAACAAAGCGCAAAAGCAAACTTTTCCCATGGCCAGCTATATTATACATGTTACATGTTCGCATGTGACCAGTGCTCAGAATTTTTTTATTTTGACACAAAATAGGGAGGAGAACTAAAATTAAAGTAAACAAGTGTCCTAAAACAAATCTCTGTTCTGTGGCGGATTCTGAAAAAGTTTTTTTTCTTTTTTCAGAAAAACATTACTTCTATTCTACTCCCATAATTATACGCGAGCGAAGCCGCGGTTAAAAGCTAGTTTGTCCATAATTTTCCCTGATCAAATAAAATTGAGCATACGCTTAAAATATATAGGATTCATTTATTCGTATTTGTAAGTATTTACCTAAATAAAAAAATCATTATTTTTAAATTTTTTAAGTACCTACTAAACTAAAGATTCCTTTTGTCTTTTTCCACATTTCCAAGTGATACAGCTCTATCTCCAGTTCTTAAGGTGAAGATATAGGCAAATCCAAGGC
The DNA here is from genome assembly GCA_963576875.1 of Acrobasis repandana. Classification (NCBI taxonomy): domain Eukaryota; kingdom Metazoa; phylum Arthropoda; class Insecta; order Lepidoptera; family Pyralidae; genus Acrobasis; species Acrobasis repandana. The sequence continues at coordinate 9,935,918 of OY756223.1, read as the reverse complement.
CTTGAAGTGGCGCCCTCATTTGAAATAAATTGTTAACTCGTAAATATGGAGATAATTTCCATATTGCTCTTCGTCATGCACTAGATTATTTTATGGACCACCGTTGAAAGTATTTAGATTAGTCTGTCTAGCTTTAAAACTTGCCTCCGAGAAAAATTGGCCACGGCAAGTTTTAAAGCTAGACAGATTACTAATAATAGTTTCAACGGTAGTTCATAAAATAATTTAAGGGCTATCTAGTGCATGACGAAGAGCAATATGGAAATTATCACCATATTTACGAGTTAAAAATTTATTTCACACTTCAAGGCCATTTGCCTATATCTTCACCTTAAAGTTACGATAGTGAAATTGATACGAAATGTTTCATATTTCTTGAGTAGTTTATCTGATGACATAACACGTTGCCAAGCAGATAAGTATTTTACTATCCATAATAAATACCATAATTTAATAACACTAAGGTACAAAAATATTTCTTGTCTACTTTGTTAATCTTATTGCCTATAATGCTAATCCAAGAATAAACAATAGTTACCGTTGATAATTAATCTTAATCTGTACTTAACTAAGATAGGATGCACCTGCCATTATCGTATCACAAATAAGTAAGTAGGTATCATTAACGCATCTCAAATCAAACACAGATAACTGAGATTTATATGAGCAAGGTGTCCTAAAAAAATCTCATCAATAAATAAAAACAATCACTATAGTTAAGGTGAAGATATAGGCAAATGACCTTGAAGTGGCGCCCTCATTTGAAATAAATTGTTAACTCGTAAATATGGAGATAATTTCCATATTACTCTTCGTCATGCACTAGATAGCCCTTTAAATTATTTTATAAACCACCGTTGAAAGTGTTTACATTAGTCCGTCTAGCTTTAAAACTTGCCTCCGCCAAAAGTGGCCACGGCAAGTTTTAAAGCTAGACGGATCACCAATAATAGTTTTAACGACAGTTCATAAAATAATTTAAAGGGCTATCTAGTACATGACGTAGAGCAATATGGAAATTATCACCATATTTACGAGTTAACAATTTATTTCACACTTCAAGGCCATTTGCCTATATCTTCGCCTTAAACGCCAAAAACATAGGCCTGCCCCGTAGCATATTTAATTTTGTAGCTTTGTAGCATGGCTACGAATAAATAGAAAGTTGAATAACAACTTGCAATTTTATATTTCGTAGCATAAATTCGTAGTCTACGAACAAGTACCAGGGTTGTTGATATTACCACAGAATAAATAATACTAACGTACAGTAGTCTCACTCAGCAAAGAAATTCAAAGAAATATCTACTCAATGTGGCTAGCGATATGGTTTAATTAAGCTCACGTCAGAACTCAGCACCTTTTCGCATAGATACCTAGACATCCATTGCAAGCCAATTTCATTCTTATTACTCTGGACAAAAACTGAATTTACCACCCGGAGGGGCCGCCTGCGCGCATAATAATAATGTAGGTACATTTTCAATACCTAAACGGAGTGTGACACAGGCCTGATATTACTTAACTTGTCACTGATGTCGTACACTTGATCACTTCATGATATGGCAAACCATTTCATGAAATGGTTATTTTTTATGATATAAAAATTACCCGCTGATCACATCATGATGTGGTGTGCCCAGATAAATTTATTTTGCCCAGAACAAACACTGGTAAGTACACATGACATTCTAATTCAAGATTTTGTAAAATACTTAATTACATTATTAGGCGCTGATATTATTTTATTTTCGTGATGCATCATTAATTGCGGTGGACAATAATTATTCAGATAAAAAAACTACTATCAATATGCCCGTTGAGGATAAAAATGTAGTGAAATATCGGTGCGATACAAAACTACGAGTAGGTACTTGAATTTTACGAAAGTCACACAAAAAACCCTTGAGTTTGAGACGTCCCCAATTTGTTTTTAGGAGTGGATTAGAGTGTTCTTAAAGGCGGAATATAATCCATTGATGGATTTGACCAATGGATTGGAGTGGAACACAGCTATCTTTCACAGGTTAGTAGATTTCAATCTCAAATAGTGTTCAGAAAAATATATAAAGTTCTTTCTTGATTTTTTTATTATACATTTGATGTTATTATTGTCAAACATTGATTGACATACCATATCGTCAAACGTTGAAGTGTAAACGATATGGTCAGTTTTAGCTGACCATATCATGAAATACAACCATTTCAAAAAATGATCGGCCGCATCATGAAATGATCAATTCTACGATCTGTCTACGACATCACTAAGTTATGGACATACAATGCCGAGTGGTGACAATAGAGTAGAGTTTATATTAACCAGATAATATTGATTGTAGTCAAAAACAAATCTCATATATGTTTATATTCCTGATATTTATATTTACTATTTTTAAACATATCATATCTCTATCAAAGTTAACTTACAGTATCTAATTTAAATATATCACAGAACGTATTTTAATTATTTATAATAAAATTTACATATAATTACTATTATTATTTAATTGTACTTATTTTCGGTCTTTTCGAATCCTTGGTATTACATTTTTACCAAAGTTTTCACCTTCCTCCAAAGTTGTCATCAACTCGTGTCCTTTTGTTTCTGGTAGAAAGAATGTAAGAAATCCACAAAAAAACGGTAAAATGGCGAACATGATAGGAGGAAGCCACGGCGTTGCCTGTCCCAGGTCGATAACAAAGGGAGCTACCATCGAGCCCACACGCGCTGTCATGGAAGAGAATCCTAGAGCCGCGCTTCGAACAACAGTCGGAAATAATTCTGTACAATATAAGTAAACTACCAGTAATACAACAAAACTAGCAACTACTCCTATACTCGCTAGAATCAGAGACCCAACCCCTTCGGGTACAAAAGCTAAGAGGATGAGACAACTTGCGCATATAAAATGCGCGGCTATAACGATGGTCTTTCTCCCAAAACATCGCATCAGTGGTATTGACACGCAGCTTCCTATGAGAGCCACGAGGGCGCTGAAGGCCACGTTGAGGAATATATTGCCGCCGAGATGACTGACGTACTGCGATACTCCATAGAAGCAATAGCTGCAAGTCAGCCAATTGAAAGCCATGACCAAGTTATTCTTCCTTATGTTTGGAGTTCGGAGCAAATCAATAACGGTTCCCTTTTTGGTTTCAGTTTTATTACCAGACGCATACGCATTGACCTCGGATCTTATGTTTTCCGTCGGCATACCATTTCTGCAAACAAATACAATGTAATATAAATTAAGATAGCAATTGCAGATGTATATAGTTATCTTCACCTCCAGTCCTGCAAAAATCCTTTACACAAGTCCATTTAAAACTTGATAATTAAGTATTATTTATTTACATTAAAATTTTACAATACATATCACATAAAATAAGTCAAATATATTAAAATATAAGTGAAATAACGAGTTCTTTGCGCTATTCTATTATAATAATAATAATAATAATAATTCTTTATTTCGGTCAACTAGGAGCCATACATGATTTAGATGATATTACTATAACAAAAATGTCAAAATTAAAATTAAATTAAAAAATAAAAATAAAAACAAATAAATCAATGAATAATAAATAAATAATACAACACAAACAATGGCGTTCAGTCACTTTCTAGTCAGTACATGAATCATAGTGCAATGATTCATGTACTGACAGTCAAATCTGTCCGCGAATAGCTGCAGAAGTGTATTGCGGCTGGCCCTGACCCTGCGCACGAGAGATGAGCACCTTTTCCGCATGGTTGCGTAGAAACAATCCACACGTGCCTCAGCGAACATCCCCGACGCACTACAGTGTCGTGGCAGCCCCAATAGCACCCTAAAAGCATCATTAAACTGGACGCGAAGGGCACTGTACTGTTTTTGAGTATACGAGATCCAGAGGGCGCTCGTGTAGAGGGACGTACAAAAAGCCCTAAAAAGAGTAGTTTTGACATCCCTAGAACACCGAGCGAACCGATGCGCAATCATATTCGCCCTCACAGACAACGCCCTTCGCTCCCGTTCCATGTCTGTATTGTCCCTCAGATCAGAAGTTAAAAAGTGACCAAGATACTTAAACTCATCAACTACTTTAAGCTGAATTCCATTTAGCCTTATAGGTGGAATAGTATCAGGAGACCCAACTCCGGTCCGAAAGACCATACATTTACTCTTGCTCGTGTTGTACAGCAAACCGTGACTTAGAGCATATCGTTCACAAATGTCAATCAACCGTGACAGCCCACAGACCGACGCACTGAGCAGTACCATGTCATCCGCGTAACTGATATTGTTGAGACATACCTCATCAATATGGCAGCCGACACGAGTGCTGCTCAGCTGCTCTATGAGTGCGTTCATGTACAGGTTGAAGAGTTGAGGAGAGGTAAGCCCCCCCTGCCTCACCCCACACTCCAGCCTATACGTATCTGACAATTCGTTCGACCATCGCACGACGTTTACCTGGTTAAGGTACCAGTATTTAAAAATACTTATAAGTTCGTTTGGCATACCAGTATCACTAAGTTCTTGCCATAAGATGTCATAACTCACTAAATCAAATGCCGTTGACAGGTCTAGGAAGCACCCATATACAGGAGTGCGCCGGTCCGTGTAGTACTTAATAGTTTGCTTAACACATAAAATAGCTGAATCAGTTGAAAGTCCGGATTTAAAACCAAACTGATTATCGTGAATTTTCAAGTATTTATTAAGCTGAGTGTTAAGCAAGCCATCAAGCACCTTGGCCAATATAGTAGCCAGTGAGATTGGCCTGTAATTGGTTTTGTCGCCTATATCCCCTGTTTTACTTTTGATAATTGGTACCACCACAGTTTTCATTATATCCGCGGGCAAATAAGAGTGCCCCACACAGAGCGTGAAAAGCATCGCAAGTACCCTAGGTAGATGTACACCAGCATGCTTAAGATGTTCAACACTTAGACTGTCGTGGCCTGGGGATTTCCCCTTTGTCATGGACTTTAAAGCATTTCTAACATCACTCGCCGTGAACCTAGTGCCAATTTTCTGCCCACACACTCCGCCCCCGCACTCGGACTGCGGTGGCCCCAACGGTGAATTTCGTGTAAAATGGTTTCTGAACATATTAGCTACACACTTAGGATCATTCAGGCCATCGACGCTCACTGGTAAGCCTGGCTTGCTGCCTAACTTTTTTGTGCTTTTCCAAAATGCGCCAAAATCCTGCTTAGCATGTTGAGATGCAAGAATGTCCATTTTTAACTGTTCGCTATTATTTTGACACCATTTCAGGCGCGACTTGAAATGGTGTCAAAATAATAGCGAACAGTTAAAAATGGACATTCTTGCATCTCAACATGCTAAGCAGGATTTTGGCGCATATTATGAATAGGAGTTCTTTGCAGTTCTTTGGTTATAAAGACACCTATCTACCCGCGTACCTATCTATCTTACCGCGTGACTTTTAACCACTAGCCAATTTTTAATTGTACATACATACATACATACTATCACGCCTGTTTCCCACAGGGGTAGGCAGAGACTATGGACCTCCACTTGCTACGATCCCGACAGACCTCCTTCGCTTCATCTACACTCATCAACCTCCTCATACATGCCCTTCGGTTACGTGTACTTCTTACCTCTCCCTTTTTCAGAACGTCTGCAATCTGATCGCAGAACGTTCGCCGAGGTCGACCCTGTACCGCTCTTCCTTTCACACTTACCTTATAAATATTTTTTATTAACCTATTTTCATCCATCCTTTCTAAATGCCCAAACCATCTTAACACCCCTTGTTCTACTTTTGTCACTACGTCCTCTTTTACTCCACACCGATCTCTTATAACATCATTTCTTATTCGGTCTTTCAAGGTAACACCACACATACTCCTCAGCGCTCGCATTTCAACTGCATTTATTCTGCTTTCATGCTTTCTCTGCCATACCCAACTCTCACTACCGTACATTAAAGTAGGTATTAGTACTCATTTATAAACAGCAAGACGTGCCTTATCTGATACCTTCCTGCTGGTCATAAAGGAATGCAACGCTCCATTCACTTCATTTTTAATTGTAAACAATTATTATTATTGTGGATCAATATAAGGTTTTAATAAATAAATAAATTTTTGGAGCAAGTTCAGTGCGCAGTTTCTTTCTTCATTAATTTCATGAATTACTTTTACGGAACGTAGTTCAGCATCATGGACTGAACTTGCCCTATAGGTTTGCCTGGTGGTTAAAAAGTCAGCAATACAAAGGCATATTTAGTGTTATTAATTAATAGGCATAAACTTACATTTTGGCAATTCGTTCTAAAATCACTACAGCTTTTTCAGTTCTGCCCATGGCTATCAACCATCTTGGTGTTTCTGGCACGAGGCAAAAGTAAGCCAGTAAGATGATGGTTGGCACAGAAATCGACAGCTGGAAATCTCTGATGTTTCTTAAGTAGTAGCTGAACGCAGGAAGCAGCAGGTGTCCTAAATTGAAAGGTATTTGGTACAGCGCTGAAGTCACGTCGCGGTACCTCGTGCCTATGAACTCTATACAGATAACAAACCCGATCACCATGGTGCCTCCTACTGACATACCCACCAGAAAACGAGCGAAGATGAAGGCCCAATAGTTCAGAATATATGCAGCAGCTATCCCCATAGCTGTTTGTATGATTACAGCTATCACTAAAGGTCCTTTCCTACCGAAACTGCAAAAGAATTTCAATATTACACTACAGTAATACACAGTACACTCTTTAACTTGAATCTATTTTCTATTTGTGTCAAAATATGTTCTCTTTAATTATTATTTCAAGCTGTTACTCGCGGCGTTGCCCGCGTGGTCAAAGGGTATTTGACAATCCCACGGAAACCTCACATTTTTCTGGCATAAAAGGATCTTATGTGTTGATCAAGATAATAAACTATCGACGTGCAAACATTCATTCTAATCCATTCAGCCGTTTAGGAATGAAAGCAGAACAAACATTCATCCATAAAAACCAACTTTCGCATTTATAATATTAAGTAAGTACTCGTATTTAGTTACCTGTCGGATACCATCCCAAAAAACAAGCTTCCCGTTAGCGTGCCCAACTGAAAGATGGTTTGGGTAAAACTGGCCACCACCTTCTGCCGCATATCAAATTCCATTCTGATATTATAGTGGATTGGAATATGGACGTATCATATTGTGGATTTGAACATGGGCACGTGTTATTTGTATCTGTGTCGATGCATCGATAGGATGTAGGTGGAGCTAGGAAAATGATCGCCATCTGATGGAAAGCTATGGGGAAATTTGTCAATAATATTATAAAGCACAGCCACACTTGATATTTGCCTACTGCCCCGATGAGTTTTTCAATAATATCAGTTTGTGGTCCAGTGAAGAGACCTGAAAAAATTGCATAAGGTATTAATAAAACTAAAGAGTCATTTCCTTTTTTTCTAATATTATTTGAGTATTTAATGTTAAATCATACAGAGAGATAAGAACTTGGCGGATGACACAGAGCCATGAAATAGAAAGCACACCACAAGAGCCTAACTAGCTCTTAAAGAAGAATAAAGAAAAAAAAATTAAAAAAATATATATAATAAAATCAAACAGGGAGCGAAACTAAACAGATCGTACTTATACAACACATTCTCAATAATAAATTTAAATAAAACATTAAACATGTACCTACAACATATGTTCAGGTAAATTACCTACCTGCTAATCCTCTTAACATCATACGAATTTTAATATGAATAATATATATGCTTTGAATTGTGATTGGTGATTACTACTACCTATTACTACTAATAATACCTACTGTAGTTCATAATGAGAAAATAACTACTTTTAGGCAATATTTAACAAGTAGGTATTTTAATTTATGTGTTAGCTGTCTACACTCCCCCACACCCTTAGCTCCAAAGAGCAAGAAAATAGTTTGCCCACGCTCTTCGCCCACACCCACACTCCCCTAACCCTACAGTGATCTTTCCAAATTTTCGAGTAACAAACAACCCGTAACCAGAAGGTACACGGCTTAATAACTATATTAAGTATATCAACACAAGAAAGAAGATTTTATTAATTTAGTAAAATAGATAAAGCATCAAAATTTTCACAAAGACTGATAAACTTCATTTTTACATTTTCTGTCATTTTAAAAACTTGCTTACCATTTTCTACTTTTTCTGAATATTTTTCAGTTTCACGCTGAGATTCCATAGTGTTATCTTTTTTTTTAATAACACTCAATGTTAAAACCTGGTTGAAACGAAGTGATAATATTCTTTATGCTCAATGTCTTCTAGCAGCCGCAATATCTCTGAGGCAATATCAGCCTAATGTATGGACAATCCCCGCACTTGGATACTCGATGTATACTATTGTCATTGTTTTTTCTCACGCTAATATTAAGTAGTATCTAATGAATATATCAGCTACTTATAGGTGATAATATTGCCATGCGGCGGCCACAGGTTTCCCTGCACTGCCTCGATGACAGACTAAGCATCTAACGAAGTTAGGAGTTGCACTATTAGGTATTCCTCGATACATAATAGCACTTTTGCTGGACTTTAATAATAAAAATCCGATGGGTTTTATATCTAAACAATTATTCAGCCTTTCCTAACTGCCTCCGTGGTCCAGTGGTCAAGGAGTTTGCCTTGTGAACCGGAGGTTGTGGGTTCAAATCCCACTGGGAAGCATACTTTGTGAAAACTTGTTTCCAGTATGGTTAGGATATTGCAGTCTTGACTCACCTGATTATCCGAGAAGATGATTCCGTGCTTCGGAAGGCACGTAAAGGTGTTGGTCCCGAACGCCATCTAGTGTTTGTACCTATCCCTAGAGCTGCGTAGTGCAGTGCAGGTGGGTTTGTACTTGATACTTATCGGCGTTTAATCATAGAGATTGCCTATAGATAGGTATTCTGTAAATTACTAGCTCAGAGGTTACTAAAAATGAAGAAATTACAAGATAAAATATATTTTTTAATACTTAGCCACCCTACTAAGAGCTCTACCTGTACTGCAACAGTTAATACTACATCCAACTTAGTCGGTCAACAGAGCGAATATGTTTTAAGTTTTCTCAAAAAAGTCTTGAATTACTTTTTTCATGGTCACAGAATATATTTTATAATTTATTTAAATACTGTGGTGGATGTGTGAAGTTTTGTAAAAAGACCTGACTCGGAAAACTGGCGTTCGCGGAAACCTTTATGTTCAGGACATATAGGTATATAAGACATAGTAAGAGAATCGTCTACGTTGGTATGTATGTAGGTAAGTTTGTTCTTAATAAATAGCGTTCACAAGTTTAGTAGTTGTACATCAAACTATAACAGCAGCTACGGCATTTGATATTTTTATTAAAAACCAGCCCGGAATAAAATAAAGAGTCATCTTTTGAATGATATAACAGATTCATATCTGTTATAAAAGTCAATAAAAGTCAAATTCATACAGAATTTGTATGGGATTCCGTGCGTCCGGAATCAGGATCTGAGATTCAGCATATGAATATTCTGAACGTGGACGATCGCCTATACATACACAGACACGTCAAACTTCCTTTTTTCCCTCGGAAAAAGACACAAAATATGAGAAAACCTACTTCCGCTTTCCGAGGTCCATTTGAAATAAATTACTTGAAAGGAAACGGATATAAGTATCATTTAAAATGTTGTCTCTACCAAGCCCTATATAGATAACCCTTCAAACTATTTTATGAACCACTGTGTTTTCCGCAACACGGAGGGCGGAGAAATCCTCTCAACAAGTGCGGCGGCCAATATCGCAATCATACACGTTTTTCCAAAAAATCCGAGCACCTAATCGATACAGGAGCGGGGGATATGCTACCCAAATCGATTACTTTCTTACCAGAAGAGACCATATCGGCAAAGTAACAACTGCAAAGTAATACCCGGTGAGAGTCTTCCTACACAACACCGTCTCCTTGTCATGGATCTTCGCTTGAAGGCAGCTGGCAAGCCCACTGAGCGCTGTCGACGGCAAATCAGGTGGTGGCAGCTCGGATAATCCAAGTCCCAAGAGTCGTCAAGGCCCGTATATCTGCCGCATGGGCAAAGTGGCGGGAGGTGACTGGTGTCTTTTGTGACCCCAAAATGCCGGTTAGGTCAAAGGGACAAGTCTTTACATATTCTTTTATATGCCAGTAATGCATGGCCTTGGTTTGAGCGGCACAAGCAGTAACTGCGTGTCACGGAGATGCAAATGTTGCGATGGATATGCGGAGTATCACGGAAAGATGGGAGTTAGAAAGCCCGCATTCGCGGCAGCCTTCATGTCCGTGAGTGACATAGCAGACAAACTGCAAGAGAGTCGCCTACGCTGGTACAGTCATGCCTTGCGAAAACCGGAAAGTTACGTGGGAAACAAATGTAAAGCCATGCCGCCTCCTCCGGGGCCTGGCAGGCGTGGTAGACCCAAGAATAGCTGGCTTAACGTCGTGAAGGTTGATATGCGTGCCAATGGTCTTACAACCAATAATGAATGCTGAAGACCGTGCGAAGTAGAGAAGGAAAAGCCGGAAAGCGGACTCCGGGCTTCTCAGCATATGGCTGAGGATTCAACTGGGAATACGCTGAGACGAGAAAGAGGTTTTGATTAAGCTTAAATTTATTTATTTATTTATAATATTATAGTGTACGATAGGAAGGTACCTAATTACCTGTATGTACCTAAATCGTAAAATTAAAGTTAAAAACTAACAAAAATAGAAGCTTATAAGATGTTTTAAGAAGAAAGAATTAAAACTTAATAGACATGGTAGATCTTAAAAAGCAAGCTAAATCAACTAAGTCGTAAATTTTAAAAGAAAGTAGAATGAAACGTGCGTGATCGTGACCAATATTGTGCCCACTCTTAAAAAAACTAGAAAATAACACCACACGACGACTGTGTCGACTCATAATTGAAGTCTGCCGTGTTAATTTCAGAAAAACAATAAGTCCACCTACGTCGACGGTATCTTGGGCTTCTTAGAGCGCTCGTGTCGTTTGCTTGCAGATTTATTATAATGCAGCCGCTCTTTGATAGCATGAGACAACAATTCGGACAATTTTTCCAGTTCACTGCACAAAGGCACTAGATTGCCTTCGAATTGCACAGTCATCAACCCCACATTTGGTTGTTTGCCTACACTCGCTTGATACTTAGCCACCTCTAACAATTTAACTACACTCTGGTAACCCAAATTATTGTACCGCAGGTTCAGGTACGTTAGCGTCAAGTTTCCTTTACAATACAAACAGTTGTCTCTACAAACTGTTGCCTGAACACAGAACGGGTCTGGGTATTGCTTCATGAGTTCATCTGTCATAGTTGCCGCCTTGACGGCGACTAAGTCGGGTTGGCTGGCCTCCTTTACTATACTAGCACTACGCTTTCTGGAACGAAAATTACCATGAAGGTTTCTCCGTTTGCCGGCTCGAACATTTTCATCCGATTTCTCTGGCAATGCTGCACTAATTTCCATGTAAAACTTATCATAGATTTCCTTACGTAATTTAAAGCTACGAAAACTTCTCTTACGTTTTAAGTATATTTCTTCAGCAGTCATGGGAAATTCGATCAGACTTCTCAATATACATAGAGCACCATCATCGCTGAGTGTATTTCCGGATAGATTGAGATACAAAAGGGTTCGGTTACTCCGCAGGGCCTGACCAATCAATCTAGCTCCTTCATCTGATATAAAATTACCTGAAAGATTCAACGTCTTTAACGTTTTTGAAGCGGGCAACGGGTATATCAGTTTAGGGATGAGCAGAGCACAATCGTCATCGGTAATATTGCAACGTGCCAGAGACAAACAATGTACTTGCGTCTGGAACTCCAACAGCAGATAATAGTTTCGGTCGGGGACCTGCGAGTCATCCAGACAAACCTCGGTAATGTGCGATATAGTCAAAACCTTAACAATTTCATATAGCGTTGTACCAGGTAGTCTGCAGCGTATGGTGAACTTACAAAGAAACGGGTTAAAAGGTACGCAAAGAGCTATGATCCGGATGAGAAGGCGAGGAACTTCTTGGCAACGTTCGATAAAAATTTCAACAAGATGGTCTGCCGAATCCAGCACGGCTGTTGCGACTACGACCATCTCTAGCTCTTCATCGTAGTCAGAAGCCGACCTCATTTTCAAAGATTTGTTTTTGGATAGCGAGGCCACCACTTGCTCGGGTAGTGACATACGACTTCTTTGCGGTTTTCTTGTCTTAGTATCGAATCTGCAGCTGATATACTCCTCTGTTATAAAAAAATACATAGGTATTAATAAAAAGATGTATAGTTTGGTTGGTACCTATAAACATTTTGGCCTAGCAGTCGACTAAATTTTTGGACGAAGGTATTCTGAATTGCAATAAATGTTTAATCCCTAATTGTTTGATAATTCATAAATAAACGTAATTTACCTATCTAATCCATTTGTTGCAAACCGTTATCAATTAGATAGGCATCCCATTAATTTTTTTAAAATGAATATTAAGTATAATCGTAACTCGTGAGCCCGTCCAGGTTTAAAACGCGATTTCCGTCAAAAGTCACTTTTGGCGGAAACCCCTTATGTAGATTCCCCTTGAATGCCTTATAACTTCGACATCTTCAACGAGATTAATATCATAAGTAAGTATATAAGCCACAGGAAGTCCACAGCTGGACATGGCCTGATAAGGCCTCCCCAATAGTGGGAAGCCCAAGAGAGGATTTTGGGATTTACTCTAGCGCGTCAGATTAACATGCAGTCGTGTCAGGTCAGGATGACAGTACAATACATATAACGATATCATATTGGTAAACTGATGGTGGAGCAGGGAGGTAGCCATACCTAATAGGAACTCCAGTAATGAAACGATGAAAACACGATACAGTGTTTGAGCTCATTTGATTTGTCTTGACTAGTACTTTGGTCTCACAATAAAAGCTTTTACAAAACAATAATTCTTAATCAGACGGCTTCTATAAAACTATTACCGTCAGTTAAGAAAAGAATATTTTTTTGTAAAAGCTTTTATTAAGAGACCAAAGTATATCTTTATATTGTAGGTACTATTACTACTACTGTCATCCTGACCTGACACGACTGCATGTTTATCTGACGTGCTCGAGTAAATCCCACTTGGGCGCTATTACCTACAAGGAATACCAAACTGATCGCGAACGTGTAAAATATGGTGCACGTCTTAGGGTCAGCTCGCACCGAGACGCGACGCGACAAGACGTAGCGCGCACTTGAAAGAAATATAGAACTTGTTTACTACACAAAAAAATACTAATTTCAGCGACAGCCCGCTATGCCGCGCAGCGCAGCGCTGCGTAGCGCGGCGCAGCGGGCTCTCACTGAAATCTCTTTTTGTCTAGTAAACAAGTTCTATATTTCTTCCAAAGTGCACGCTACATCGCGTCGCGTCTTGGTGTGAACTGACCCCTTCGCTGCACGCTACGCTTTCAAGTAATGAAAGCATTAAGGTACGATTCAGATCGATCGACCGGCTCTCATCGCACCGCGTCGGAACGGATGCGTAGGTACGCGCCATGCGTAAGTACACACACCGAAAGTGCTGCTTGCATCGCGCCGTGTAGACGCTATAGAGAAATGGTTGGATGGAAGGTAATCTTACTGGCCGGCTCACTGCACCGCTAATCTCCGTTTGCATTCCGCGACGGCGGAGCGGACCCGATAGCATAGCAGTCGATCAAATATCGACGGAGCCGGCTACCTGTAATCTGTCTGAATGTGAGCGAAGATGACCAGATTTCAATACGCATAAATTGCATGCAAATATGAACTGTAAAGTACTTAATTCCTATTTACACATTTCCTTTACTGCATTGTAAAATGCCGTCCGGCACGGCCCGATGCGAGCTGGTCGGTCTGAATCGTATCTACATACCTTACACCGCATTTCTAACATAGTCGTGAAATATTTGAGAACTCTGATCAGAACCTTGCGTCCGGATGTTGAAGCGCACGTTGAAGGGTGCCATCATCTGGCTGCACGCGTACGGCACAAACTCCGGAAGGTTAGCAGGCGTCGGAATAACATTGGACGGCGGGTCAGATATTAGGGGGAGTGTGCTAATCTTGGACATTTTTTATTACCTAATAAATATAGAGACAAACTACAGAAGTTAAAATGTGACAGAATTAACAAAAGATGGACATAAAAAATCTATGGAAAGCTCCAAAAGCTGTTTTTCAATGATAAAAAAAATTTCTTTGATGGACAGCGAAAACATTGCTTTTTTAAACCCCGATAAAAAAGGGGTGTTGTAAGTTTGACGCTAATGTCTGTCTGTCTTTTTGTGGCGTGGTGCGCTCGAACGTATGAACTTGGCTAGACCGATTTCGATGCGGTTTTTTTACGTAAAAGCAAGTTCCCTTGCCGTGTTTGATGAAAATCGGTTCAGCTGTTTAAAAGTTACCTATTGGGGATTAACGCTTGCAAGTCAGGGCTTTCTCTAAAAAAGATGGCGCTACGGATATCAAGCCGTATCGGTAGTTCCGCTACTCATCACAAGATGGCGTTCTTGACAGTCGGGGTTTTTTTTTAATTTGCCCAGCAAATAAACTTACAAGATTAAGAACTCCGAATGCGGTGTACAGGCTTAGTTTTTATCCACGGTGAACCAAATCAGCGAACAGCCAAACGGATTTTGTATGGGAGGACGAAAAATGTTTATCGATTTTAATAACTTTTTATATGGAAAGTAGTTTAGTATCATGGACTGAGCATGCTCCAAAAATTTTGCCAGTAGTTAAAACCTCAGCCTGCAGAATTACGAAAAAAAAATTACATTGCTTCACCCAAGTGCGGACCACGCTCTGGGTTGCTTAACTTGCGAAAGCGCTAGCAATGCGTACTCCTAATGCTCCTTATGTCAATCACAAGAACTCGTGGCTGCACAGTTCTATCCAGCCATCCTCACAATAATTTAGTGTGCCAGAAAGAGAACTAATTACAATAAGAACTGTAATACACACATACATACTATTACGTAGGGGTAAAGACCCCTAATGGGGCAGACAGAGCATTTTGGGTCTTGCGGGTCTAAGCAGACGGAACCTAGGGCCGTAAGACTATTGTCCACTTTTAGCGTGCTGGTGGGCGATAAAAAGTAAAATCAAAATAATGATGGGTTGCTAGCTGCATCGCCTATTACGAGTATCATGATTCGCATTTTTTCATTTATTAATTTTTAATTTTATTCCCTCGATCGGATTTTACGATCTGCGCGAGAAGAGAAGCAGCTGAGAAGCAAAGAGAAGTTTTTTTCTTTTCCACCAGATCAGCAATCAGCATGGAACGGTACCTATTAGGAAGTACCTATTAATTTGATCAAATGTCAGCATCATAGAGGTAGTATTGTTTTTGCCTGTGGTTTGTACTTTCCGTGTTAGTTCTGAGGTTTGTACTGCCTCTATGGGTTATTGTTCTGTTCTTAGTTTGTACCAGAGGTTTGTACGGTTTGTATCTATTGTCGGTATGTCATGTCAGGTAGACCATTAAAAAAGTATAAAATCGATAGGGTTGGGAACATCATATTCCTATGCTGCTATCCTTTTCTGTCGCTCAGAAGCGTAATTTGCTAGAGCGAGAGAGAGCGACAGAACGCCGCGGAATCGGCGATGCTAGGATTCGTAATAATAACAATTATGTATTTTTCACTTTTTATTTAATTTATACACATCTGTTTCCAATGATGTAATCGCCTATGTACATAAAATTATTAAATTGTACATTAATAAAATAATAAATTTTATATCAATAACACGTGTTTTCATTTCACATAATATTATTTCTATTGTTTTATTACTTTTTTATTTACACTAAAGTTATGTACTTTAATATTAGGGACCAAATAATATGCAAAATATAAAAATAACGCAATAATTACCTTATGGACAAGGATTTATTATAATAATCATAGTTGAAATCGCTAACGTGACAGGTTCTAGGAATCAGTTCAAATAAATCAATACAATTTTTATTTTCGTAAAACATTTTGATAAATTTGACCGTATAATTATATCCATAGTCCTACCTAAATAAAATCCCATGGGAGCTTCTTTTTTCAGAAATAAACTCAAACTATTTACACCGCTATTATATATATAAACAAATTAGGCAATGCTAAACTTAGCTTATATTCATGTCATGACAAACTTAAAATTACATCACGTAATTAATAAATTCAACATAATATTTTAGGATCCTTATTATTATTATTTCATTTATCACGATAACAGATAACATTGACAATATCACATGATGAAATGTTTTAACATTATAAAATTGATAATGGCGAACTAATAGTTAAAATCGTAGCTTTAAAAATTATAAATATTTTTGTGGTGACTCCACCCACACAAAGACATCAAAGGAACATTAAAATATTAAAATAAAATTGACGACAGTGGCAATATTAATACATAGGTATTTTTGAAATAAGTTGGCTCACCCACATCAATGCACGACAGCGAAATCGTGTAAAACAATTTATACAAAAAAGAAGACACACAACGTAATTTCAGCTTTTAATTTGAAAGGACATGTCAGATTTCGGCAGATAGTATTTTGTAATTTCAAAGAAATTGCTTAAATCTCGACATATAACTAGTTTTCGACAGTCAAAATATGAACATGAAAGAGAATATATATAATATATAGTGTAGCATATCATATTTGACCATCAGTATAGAACACTTCTACACACTGATATTTTCTAGTTATATGCCTAGATATATGCAATTTCTTTGAAGAAATTACCATTATTTTTCCAAATCTGCATGTCGTTTCAAAATAAAAGCTAGACTACGTTTGTATGGAAAAGTCTGATTTTGTATAGGGTAAAGGGACTCTTAGGGTTGGGACACATCTGTCAGCACGGAACAGCACTTTCCTATGCTGCTATCCTTTTCTGTCGCTCAGTACCACCATTTGCTAAAGCGAGAAAGATGCGGGAATGCGGCAGCATCGCCGATTCCGCAGCGTTTCGTCGCTCTCTCTCGCTCTAGCAAATGACGGTTCTGAGCGACAGAAAAGGATAGCAGCATAAGAAAATGCTGTTCCATGCTGTCAGATGTGTCCCAACCCTTAAGGGACAAAAGTTAATGAGGCTATTCTCACAGGTCCGATGTCATTGAACTGAGCGACTAGGAACCTAACCTCGTTAAGCTGCCAGTGACAACGCTATTATTTGTTTGCCACATACATAGCTCTAAAACAAACCTTAAAATCGCGCAAGATATACACATAGCTAATAGTGCCAACTAACGTAAGATAGTGTATATGGTCTATTCGTTCAATATGCTGTCGGCGCGCTTCAAAGGCGGCATCAACTTTTAAAAAGACGCGGCCTTTGCAGCGCGCCGACGACGGCATGCACACCAATTTAGCAAATAAACTATACTGCTTTTGTTTACCCGATCGCGCCGGCGCTTTCAATGTGAATGAGTCCGTGGCATAACAATACGTAGGATCAGGAATCAGCATACACTTATAATCACAGCTACCATTATTGGTGTCCTCGAGGGCATTTTCAGGTTATTCCAAGCTGGTACAAGTAGGGACATTTAAGTACTCCTAATTATTGAAAGGCACTAGACCTAATCTACAATAAAATATCTGTACACGGTTGATTTTGAAAGTTAGTAAGTAACTTACATATAACAGGCAATAAGCACGACTAGCCAATATATCTTATGTATATACATACAATTAGTTTTGAAATGTCTAATAGTACAGCCAGTAGATAAATTTTTAACATACTTTTGTGATAAGATGAGCACTTCTACATTAAATGCAATATAACTCATATAATACTTATTTACATGACTAAGTTCACAAAGGATAGTTAAAATGTAATTTACGAAGGTATTTTGGATTGAAAGTTAAGGAATTAGTATAATTAAAAATAGCTTCAATTTTTTTTCTATAATAAAATATAGAATAAAATGTCAAGTGTACCATTTAACTAATGAAAAGTGAGTCTATGTCAGTTCTTTCTCTTAATAAAAATATTAAAAAGAGCGAGTTATTAGTAAGTCACTCCTTTTATATTAGACACAAATATACATCCTTATAGGTCAATAGACATGTATATTGATTTACAATGTTAACTTATGGAGGAAATAAGGAGAAACATCTTGTATATCCAAATGTGTCCGTCAAAAGGCGTTAAATTACACCGGCTAGAGTAACGCTAAAGTAGCCTTGGGTAAAATTTAAAAGGAGCGCAATACTAGTGTTAATTAAATTTTACGCCCACTTGGACATTTTTATAGCACGTATTTTACCCAAAATATTATATTTTAAAAGATGTGACGATTTGCCCCTTTCGCCACGCGCTGACTGGCGCGGCCTATTTAAACGGCGGCAGCGGCGATTCGTATTGTTTCTTTAAAACTACCTAAGTATAAGACTTATGTTATAGGATTGTATATCAGTAACGTTAATAAAAGATCACAAAAATTAACACACTCTCATGCGACAATACTGCTTACAGCTGGACACTTTTGCAATTGTTCACCCACACAAGGTGGTCCTCCTTACCTGTACACTCCATAGGTTAAATTAAGCGAAACTGTCGAAAGGGCATTATACCGCCATACTTATCATCTCGAGAATGACAAGGATGGCGAGATAACGTAGCCGTTCAATTCTTACTTGAACAATCGTTATGTAGATAAGTTAAACAGTACACATGTGACATATTATTTAAAATGTATTAAGTGCATTGTATTCTTTCTTTCTTTCGTGTGTGTAAGTGGCCAACACTGGTGTCAGATTTTTCAAGCTGCCTAAAGGCATCTGACGTAGCTTGACGACTGCCATACGACGATGACAGCCGGGACCAATGGCGTAACGTGCCTTCTGCATGGAGAAGCTCAAGAAATTTGTATGCCACTTGTGGTCACCCATCTAGGTACAGACCACGCCTGGAGTTGCTTAACTTGCGAAAGCGCTGCCACCGAGCTCCTCAATTGTAGATTTTAAAATAGAGTGAAAGTGCTGATAAGTATATAATAAATAATGCCGTAGGTGCACATACTTGTGACACAATATTATGCAAACAAACCAAACTCTACTTCGAGATTCAGATAAAAACAATGTCAAACTTAGAAACAAAACATGTCTTCGATTCAGTTTCAATTACTGTTATTAGTCACTATAAAAATCAAGAAACTCAAAGTTTCGGACTCTAAGAGCAAATTATTTAAAATAACTAAATATTTAGGTGCTATAATGTCGCCGATTTTTTATTTTTGACACTAAATTACAAATTTTCAGTGCTGGGCCTAACTTTAAACCCATATACTTCATCATCATGTCAGAATTCAGGAGCAGTAGGGCTTTGCCGTCAATTTCCTGTAACAATAAAAAAACAATTAAATAAATGGGGCATCATGAATATATTGAAAAGCTTTGACAAGATTACTATGAACTTTAGTTCCTGGTTTTATGCAATAAAGGGAGGCTATTTTACCCATAATCACCACGCTTGATAAGCAGGTTGATTGATAATCACTAACAGAAGATGGTATAAAGTTGTTGCATAGAAGACACTACTACCCGTTATTAAACCTTAGTCGCCTCTTACGACACCCATGGAAAAGTTCGTATCATAATCGTAGTTCGTATCATATCGTTCGTTCGACCAAAACAAGACGGCTAACAATGGGGATTGTTAATTTTTTTTACCCCTAATTTTTATTTTTTTATATCAAAATATAGCGTATTTGAATATTTTGTCATGTTACGGCTTTGTTAAATTTTTGTCTGTGACGTCAACTCTGTGTAAAAATCATGCGAAATTTAAATGCGCTGTATCTCTGTCATTAATTGTTTCTCAGAGAAACGAAAAAATACGTGTACAATATTTTTTAATAATTTAACCGATGGGCCAAAAAATAGTTTTTTAGTCATCATGCCTATTTATAAAAAGCAGAATTCCATCATGAGTGTATGACTCACATGCTTGCGGAACAAGTCAGCGTGCGCAGCCAGCGCCTGGTCGGCACACGCGATGAACCCGATGACGTCCTCGACGGACCAGTCGGCGGGCGGCGCGCCGGGCGCGGGCGGCGGCGGCGCGCCCGTGGTGGACGACGCCGGCTCCGGCCGCGACGGCGACGCCCGCGCTCGCTTGCCGCTAGAAGACTCGCCGTTGCCGTTCACGCTGCCCGCAGCCTCCTCCTGGAATTAATTCAGCATATTTTTAATTCGATACTGGAGCAATCCTACAAACTACATTTGTAAGGATGAGATGGGTGTATGGTTAAAGTGACCAAACTTCTCGTTTTGAACCAGACTGTCCCTTTTCTCGGTCACCTGTCCCATTGTCCCCAAAAAAAGCTGCGGGATGCAAAAGTCTTGTTTCCAAAACTAAAAATAATTATAATGATTATAGCGAACACTGTCAATACTTCACAGGCTATTAAAAAGTAGTAGATTCAAGCAAAACTAGAAATATTCAAGATGTATTAAAAACTTACACTTGTTGGCCTTTCTCTCTTTACAGTAACAGCAGAGGACACATTGTCCGAAGTAGACTCTCTGCACAGGGTGCAAGGCCGTCCCGCAGCCTCTTCGTTGTCTACCTCGATCATGCCCACACAGCAGCCCACACTGCTACACACTGCTTTCAGCCAATTCTTCAATTCTTCAACTGTCAATTCTGTAGGTACTTTCACTGAATAATTCTTTGAGCCTGATGATACCTGAAAATTGTATATTTATGTTTTACTTCATAAATTATTAATAAAATAATGCATTTGGGTCTTATAACCGTTATTGACCTTTTAGGGATAAAGCCTTGATAGTGTATGTGTATTATATAATGAATTATTTAATTTGTTTTTAACTTTTTATCCTTTTCAGATTCTAACCATTGCAAACTAGACAAAGAATTGAAAATATTTGTTGCTAAGAAAAGTCACTATTTCTGATTCTATTTCCAATGCTAGATCTTTCTTCTTCCTAACCTTATCCTACTTTACGTGGGGTCGGGACAGCATGTGAGTCTTTTCCATTTTTCATTCAATGCTAGATCTATATGGATCTTATATTTATTATTATAATTATACATATGTACGTATAATTTTTCAGGCCTGTAGCCTACAACAGTTTAAATTATAATTATTACGGGAATGATTCCATATGAGTATAAGGAGTCTGTTCTTATTTAGGCCCTCTTTGTTGCAGTGTCATGTCGCTTTTGCGACTTTTGTACAGTGGCCTAAAATTAATTTAAACAAGCATAGCACTATAATTGTTAAATTTTATAAAAACCTATTTTACAATGAAGAAACTACAAAACCTTACGTTTTCTATACTTAAGTTTTTTATAATTTCTTATAAGACAATCCATTTTTCTACCACCGTACTTGCTGAACGAACGAGATGTAATTTATCATTCATGTTCATTTGTCAATCACGTTTTGTTCTACTGTCATAAAATTTCTTGAGAGCAAATCACTCTATAAATGCATCCAGTTTTTGCAAGATGTGAAGTTGTTGATTTTTTTTTATTATATTGTTTTAATGAGTTTTTATACCATACACTTTTTATCATATTGTAAAAAATAATTTTGAGTGAACACTGTAGTGAACAAAATGCTCCGACCAAGATGCATTACCAATCGTGTTGCCTGCCAGATAGCGTCACTGCTTTTTCCCAATGTAGAAAAACATAAATTCTTTTCTATAGTTATAATAAATAAACAGTGTACAAACGTCCATAAAATCTTAAAATAAAACATTTTTTAATCTAATGATCATTTTCTACAAAATAACGTAAAAATACTTGCTGCGACATGTAATTCAACAATGAGGGCCCAAAATGTTTGAAGTGATCAAACACATCCTTTGAAAAAATATTACCAACAATCAAGCTTCTTTCCATACTTTCAAATTACCTGTACATTTGTTATATTGGAGTAACTACTGGACGCAGTGAGAATTGCCCGCGTCAGCCTCTGAGGATCCGGATGGACACTTAACAAGTCTTTTACTAATGCTACTGCCGCCCCAGATGGCCCCAACCCAGACACAGAACTTGGCAAGGAGCTGCTGCCTCCTGAGCAACTACTGCGGATGTGCAGTCTAACAGCAGCTACTGGGGTTGAGGTGGGGGATGTGTTTGTATTAGTCACCCCAGTGGAGCCACCTTCAGGCAAAGCTGGGTTTGGAATGCTACTTGGACGTTTTAACCTGAAATATTTTAGTTTTTTTAGTAATGGTCAAAACACATTGTCTTCCACTATGGAGGATCTGGGTTCAATCCCCAGCCAGGGCAAGTTGGAAAATAGCGTTTTTCAAATTGTCCTGGGTCTTGGAAGTTCACCTATGTATATACTATGTATTTATCATAAAACATAGTAAAGTTAGTATCGTAGAATACAAGTTTAAACTTACTTTGGGGCTAGCTCAATGATATGATATGATTTTTCCTTATTAAATATATTTATTTATTTACTACTTAGATCATGTGAAATAAACAAAAAACTTCTAACTATACTGTAAAACTTGTTATTCTATCTTTTTAACTAATAATAGGCTATTTGACTGTGTTTGTTATTGGACAATATTGTATATGAAACAACAAATAACACTCATAAGAAATCTTCTGCTGAAAACAGCAAGAAAATTGGTTATTAAATTAGCATTTTAAATAAGTACAAAGAAAAGTGGGAGTGTGGTGGGAACTGGGAAAACCAAATGGAAATAATGTCACAAACGCAGTCTGTGCATCCCTTTTCACCAGATTTGAAAGTCTTATATTATAACTTACTTATTTTTTAGCTAATTACAAAATCCCTGATTTTGTAATTAGCTTTTAGTTTTTAAATAAGAAACATTAAAAATTCCTAACAATATCAAATAAAAAAACAATTACGTACCACTTCGATGGTGCAGTTGCACTTTTCTGTCCTGGTGGTTGAAGTAAATGTCCAGCACGAGCACACCAGCCCACTGGGAATATGTCTCGTGAGTCATACCTACACCAGTAGTCAAATGCTCCTCTCCAACCATCAAAATTAACATGAATTTGATCATTTTTGACAGCGCCTACTGTTGCACAACAAATTAACTGTGGATTCTTCTTATCAACTGCCTCCAATTTTTGACCAACCATAAATAAATTTGTCTTTGGAGTCGGAGGCTCTGGCTGAAAAACTCCAGCAGGTGCCATAGTAGCCCCATTTAATGTCTTGAGCAAAAACATTGGCCAACTGCTTGCATTCATGCGGAAACCTAGTGGTGGCTGTAACATGCCATCATTCTTTTCACAATGCCCAATAGGATGAATATCTCCTGCATCAACTAATCTCCAAAAATCATTCTTATTATCACTACCATCAAGCCTCAGTCTCAGTCGGGGTCCTAAAACACCTACTACAGTAGCTATACAAGTCGAAGTCAGATTCCGTGGATCCAATGCTTCCAATTTCATATTAACTTTAAAGTCATTGACTGGTGGTGCAGGAGCTTGCTTGAAACACTCTTGAGGAGCTGCCACACTATTGGTTTCCTTCATGTATTCATTCCAATCGAAGGCTTGATAAATATCATAGAAAGAGCCAGTAGAATTATTGTTAGAGTGGCTGTCAGATCCATTTACACCATTTCCAGATTGAGGAGAAGTTGTGCGTTTCTCATTTTTCTTTTGATATTTATTCAAACAATACGAAGAACAAAAGTTCTTGCTACTCGAAGGAGCATTACCTCGAATAACATTATCGCAATGCAGACAAGCGCCTTTGCTATATGCCTGTCTGAATTCAGACAAGCATGTCTCGGAGCAAAATTCTTTTTTTCCATTCTCAGTCGGCAGAACATACTTCAACGGAGTTTTGCTTTCACCGCACCAGGTGCAAGTGCGCTTCGGAGGCCTTCCAGGTCCACGTATTTTGCCGGGAGCAGGCCCCGATGAGCCGACAGTGTTGTTTGACATCGTCCTGTTCTAAGCTTTTAGTACATTATCACAAATATGGGCTATGATCACGAAAACTTCTCGGTTTACATTATATTGAAGATGATGCTGTAATAAATATGCTATTTCACACAAGGAAGAACTCTTATTTTTGCACAAATATAAACAACGTCAGAATCTATGACGCCGTTTCAACGGCCATGTTAGTTTTTTCTTCATAATTTTTTGGAATATTGCCGCAACAAAATATAAACCATAGACTATCGATTTTTGTTTCTACACAACCACGATGTCCGTTCACGGTCTGCGGATCGTATTATACACACAACCAAAATTTTTAGGATTGGCAACACAAGAAATACTGTCAAACGTGTTAAACAAAGCTGCCAAAGTCAAAAACTTGTCAAAAAGACAGCCACTGCCCGGGTTGCCAGATTGGGTATTTTTTCTCGCAATTCTGGGTAAAAATTTGGCTCTTGGAGAAATTTTGGAGAAAAGGAATCTTTGGAGAAATGTTTGGAGAAAAAAATGATCTTGTGGAGAATTTTGGGTATTTAAAAAAT
Organism: Acrobasis repandana; assembly: GCA_963576875.1. Taxonomy (NCBI): domain Eukaryota; kingdom Metazoa; phylum Arthropoda; class Insecta; order Lepidoptera; family Pyralidae; genus Acrobasis; species Acrobasis repandana. The sequence continues at coordinate 9,911,408 of OY756223.1, read as the reverse complement.
CTTTATTTAATCAATTAAGGTAGGTAGGTCTATTGATTTTCTGATTGACTGATTCTATTGATTGATTATCTGATAATACCTGCTAGTCTGATTATGCATCCTCCTACCTATTAAATTTACAATATTTGTGTGTAGTGTTGCAAAGGATGATACTATTAATTTTACTATCAATAAGTATTTTTTGTTTACAAAAGGTAGATCTACCCACATTATTATTAAATACGGGTAGGCAAGTACACTTCTTCTTTTTGTCGAGTCGAAATGGTTTCACTGTAGCTTCAATTTCAAATCATCTTTGACCAGTATGTGGCAACTACACTAAACATCACACTAGTCAAACTACAGCTAATGGTCATTTGTTGCGATTTATTTGCAGTTTCACTGGTAGAACCACGGACAAAAAGCATTGCATTTGGTACTACCAGTCGAAATATGCTGTAGGACTGTCATAGTATCTATGTCTTTGATAATTAAAAAATAAAGTTTCAGTCTATGAACTCAAGTCTATACTGATGTCTTTCATTTTGTGCTCTAATTTATAATTTTAATAAAATAACTTAACATGGCGCAGCCGGTAAACTAAAATAATTGGAGCAAGTAGCAAATATAATAATAAGTGAAAAAAGTGAAAAGTTTATTGTTTGCAATTTATTAAAATGGAAACGGTATTGGCTCCGCCGCCACCATTTTTGTTTGATGATTCATTTTTAGATGTAACGTCGGGAAGACTCACGGAAAATTGGGAAAAGTGGAAAAATGGATTCCAAATATATTTTAAAGCATGTGAGTTGGAAAAAAAGAGTCCAGAAATACAGAAAAATATATTATTACACATAGTGATATATATATAGATATAGATAGATATATAGATACATAGATCATGTCTCCCATTTTCGCTCCCAGCTCAAGTGGCTACCTATCAAACGTCGCCGGGAATGGCATATTCTTTCACTCCTGTTTTCCATATTATTCAATCCTGCATCCCCTAGGTACTTAAGGGAACGTTTCGTTTTTTACAGTGAAATTGCAACTCGTAAATTACGCAGCTCCGAAAATTTGCGACTAATCATTCCTGATCATTCCACCCGGTTTTATTCTCAGTCCTTCACTGTAGAAGCTGTTCGGCTTTGGAACGCACTGCCACTGTCCATCCGACAGGCTCGAACGCTAGCCAGCTTTAAATCACAAGTCAAATCACACTTCCTTTCTTCTTTGTAAGTCACTCTTGTCCTTTCGCATCTTGTTTAGGTTCTTACTTTCTTTCGTGTACACTATCTTATTTATATTATATATATATATATATGTAAATATTTTTCATATAAGAATGTATTATATATATTCTATAACATTTTATTTGTATATCTCCTTTGAAATATTGCACCTCACCTGTAACATATCTAAATTTCTTTTGTATCCATACTACCCTAAGGTTGCCTGGAAGAGATTGCTGTGCGATAAGGCCGCCTTTTGTATGCTAACATTTATCTCTATTTTTTATGTATAATTTGTTAAATTGTGTGCAATAAAGAGTAAAATAAATAAATAAATAAATAGTAGGTGAAAAATGCAGAGAGGTCGTGGATCAAGAAAATAAAAAACCTGAAACATTGGAAGACATTTTAGAGATCTTAGATAAAAAATTCAAAATTAAAAGAAATGTAACAATGGAAAGGCACAGATTTTTCACTAGAGAACAAAAGGAAAATGAAACTTTTGAACAATATGCTTTTGAATTAAGAAAGTTATCATTAACATGCGATTTTGGAACTCTGAGCGAAGAATTAATAAAAGACAAACTGGTTTGTGGAGTACGAAGTGATACAATTAGAGAAAGATTATTAAGGGAGGAGAAGTTAACGTTGGAAAAGGCTCTTGAAATTTGTAGAATAGCAATTGAATCGAAAATTTACTGTGAAAATATGAAGGGAAAAACTGTCATTGATGAAATAAATGAAGGAAGGGAAGATTTAAATAACATTTTTAATGTTAATAAAACAAGAAAATTGGAGCAAACTGGAATAGGAGCGAACTGTTGGGGTGGATGGCGAGGTGCTGATACGTCTGCGTTGATAAGCAAGGGCACTGGGCCTTCGCAGCAGCAGCAACAAAGAATGGTGCGACCAATGCAATGTGGTCAATGTGGATTGACTCATAAAAGATATGAATGTCCAGCATTCGGAAAGAAATGTGTGCGATGCTTACGGTTTAACCACTTTGCAAGAGTGTGCCGTGTTTATCAAGTAGAAACGATAGGTGAACAGAACAATGAACAGGTAAATCATTATAATAGAAATGATTGGACTGTAGATTTAAAAATAAATTCTTTTTATATAAATTTTAAGATGGACACTGGTGCAGATGCGAGCATTTTGCCTTATTTTTTTTTATCGAAAATAAATGTCAACCGGGAGGATTTGTTACAAACAAATGTGATTTTAACAGGTTATGCGGGACATAAAATAAATGTATTGGGTAAAATTTATTTAAAAGTAAAATATAAAAATAAAATGTGTCCTTTGGAATTTATCATTGCAGATGTGAATTCAAAACCTATTCTGGGCTGTGAAGCATGCTGTAGGTTAGACATCATTCGTCGAGTCATGTCTGTAGAGGAGAGTACAGCTAAGAATGTTCCTAATTTTATAAGTGATTACAATGATGTGTTTGAGGGAATCGGTTGCTTATCAGGTAAGTACAGAATTCAATTGAAAGATAATGTTGTTCCAGTTGTCCATGCTCCAAGAAAATTGCCTTTTGCTATTAGGGATCAAGTGAAGAAAAAATTAGATGAGATGGAATCACAAAAAATTATTGCTAAAGTTGATGGTCCCACTGACTGGGTTAATAGTATAACAGTAGTTAAAAAACCAAATGGTGACTTGCGAATTTGTCTCGATCCGAAAGAATTAAATAATGCAATTAGGAGAGAGTATTTTAGATTGCCCACATTAGATGAAATACTTTCTAATTTATCTGGAGCTAAGTATTTTAGCACTTTAGATGCTGCATCTGGGTTTTGGAATGTTGAACTTGATGATTCTAGTAAATATTGTACTTTTAATACACCATTTGGTAGATATCGTTTTCTTAGACTTCCTTTTGGAATATCTTCAGCATCGGAAGTATTTCATAGAAAAATGTGTGAAAATTTTGATGATATTGAAGGGGTATGTATGTATATTGATGATATTTTAATATATGCAGCTAATAAAAAACTGCATGATGAGATACTGAAAAAAGTATTAGATAGATGTAGATTGATAAACTTAAAATTGAATAAAAATAAATGTAAGTTTGGTCTAGAAGAAATTAAATATTTAGGACATTGTATTACAAAAAATGGGTTAAGACCAGATGACTCGCAAGTTTCTGCAATTAAAAATATGCCAACTCCAAAAAATAAGAAAGATGTTGAGAGATTTTTAGGTTTAATAACGTACGTAGGTACATTTATTCCGAATTTATCTGATAAAACTTTACCCCTAAGACAACTTCTAAAAAAAGAAGTTGAGTGGCACTGGGATGATTTACAAGATAATTGTTTTAAAGACTTGAAGAATATTTTATTGACGAAGCCAGTTTTACAATATTATAATCTAAATGTTCCTATAGTTATTTCTGTGGATGCTAGTAGAAGTGGTTTAGGTGCATGTTTGATGCAGAATGGGTTACCTGTTTGTTATGCATCAAAGTCTTTAACCGATACAGAACAGAGATATGCTCAAATTGAAAAAGAGCTCTATGCATGTGTATTTGCATGTGAAAGATTCAATGCATATATTTATGGGCGTTTTGATATTACAATAGAAACAGATCATAAGCCTCTTATTAGTATTATTCAAAAGCCAATTGTAGACGCACCATGTAGATTACAAAGAATGTTGCTTAGGTTGCAACGTTATACCTTTAAATTAGTATATAAACCAGGAAAACATTTATATATAGCTGATACATTGTCACGGGCATATGAACAATCAGCAAATGATAATACTTATGTAATGAAAGAGGAGGTATGTGTAATAAGGTCTATTTCAACTTCATCACAGTATACAGATAGTCAGTTCGTGAAACTTCAAAAGTATACTGAATTAGATGAAGAGTTAAAACAGTTAAGATCTTTAATAAAACAAGGTTGGCCTGACGAAAAATCAAAAATTACAGATATAGTAAAACCATATTGGACATTTAAAGAAGATCTGTCAGAGGCATTTGGTTTGATATGGAAAAATGATAAGATAGTGATACCTAAGATTTTAAGAAAAGAAATGTTAGAGAAAGTTCACATTGGTCATCTCGGGCTGGAAAAATGTAAATTACGATCAAGAGAGATAATGTTCTGGCCAGGGTTACAGAATGATTTAAAGAATTTGATAGAAAGTTGTGGTATATGCTTAACTTATAGACGAAATAATCAAAAAGAAGAATTACAACCTCATGATATACCTGATAGATCTTGGGCTAAGATAGGTATAGATTTATTTGAGATTAAAGGGCAAAACTACTTATTACTAGTGGACTATTACAGTAAGTTCTTTGAAATATGTGAGTTATATACAACAACAGCTGAGCATGTAATTAATTGTTTAAAGAATATTTTTAGTCGTCAAGGAATACCTAATACTATTATGACAGATAATGGTCCTCAATTTTCATCTAGTCTTTTTCGGCAGTTTGCTTTGCGGATCGTATTATACACACAACCAAAATTTTTAGGATTGGCAACACAAGAAATACTGTCAAACGTGTTAAACAAAGCTGCCAAAGTCAAAAACTTGTCAAAAAGACAGCCACTGCCCGGGTTGCCAGATTGGGTATTTTTTCTCGCAATTCTGGGTAAAAATTTGGCTCTTGGAGAAATTTTGGAGAAAAGGAATCTTTGGAGAAATGTTTGGAGAAAAAAATGATCTTGTGGAGAATTTTGGGTATTTAAAAAATCTTTATTTAATCAATTAAGGTAGGTAGGTCTATTGATTTTCTGATTGACTGATTCTATTGATTGATTATCTGATAATACCTGCTAGTCTGATTATGCATCCTCCTACCTATTAAATTTACAATATTTGTGTGTAGTGTTGCAAAGGATGATACTATTAATTTTACTATCAATAAGTATTTTTTGTTTACAAAAGGTAGATCTACCCACATTATTATTAAATACGGGTAGGCAAGTACACTTCTTCTTTTTGTCGAGTCGAAATGGTTTCACTGTAGCTTCAATTTCAAATCATCTTTGACCAGTATGTGGCAACTACACTAAACATCACACTAGTCAAACTACAGCTAATGGTCATTTGTTGCGATTTATTTGCAGTTTCACTGGTAGAACCACGGACAAAAAGCATTGCATTTGGTACTACCAGTCGAAATATGCTGTAGGACTGTCATAGTATCTATGTCTTTGATAATTAAAAAATAAAGTTTCAGTCTATGAACTCAAGTCTATACTGATGTCTTTCATTTTGTGCTCTAATTTATAATTTTAATAAAATAACTTAACATGGCGCAGCCGGTAAACTAAAATAATTGGAGCAAGTAGCAAATATAATAATAAGTGAAAAAAGTGAAAAGTTTATTGTTTGCAATTTATTAAAATGGAAACGGTATTGGCTCCGCCGCCACCATTTTTGTTTGATGATTCATTTTTAGATGTAACGTCGGGAAGACTCACGGAAAATTGGGAAAAGTGGAAAAATGGATTCCAAATATATTTTAAAGCATGTGAGTTGGAAAAAAAGAGTCCAGAAATACAGAAAAATATATTATTACACATAGTAGGTGAAAAATGCAGAGAGGTCGTGGATCAAGAAAATAAAAAACCTGAAACATTGGAAGACATTTTAGAGATCTTAGATAAAAAATTCAAAATTAAAAGAAATGTAACAATGGAAAGGCACAGATTTTTCACTAGAGAACAAAAGGAAAATGAAACTTTTGAACAATATGCTTTTGAATTAAGAAAGTTATCATTAACATGCGATTTTGGAACTCTGAGCGAAGAATTAATAAAAGACAAACTGGTTTGTGGAGTACGAAGTGATACAATTAGAGAAAGATTATTAAGGGAGGAGAAGTTAACGTTGGAAAAGGCTCTTGAAATTTGTAGAATAGCAATTGAATCGAAAATTTACTGTGAAAATATGAAGGGAAAAACTGTCATTGATGAAATAAATGAAGGAAGGGAAGATTTAAATAACATTTTTAATGTTAATAAAACAAGAAAATTGGAGCAAACTGGAATAGGAGCGAACTGTTGGGGTGGATGGCGAGGTGCTGATACGTCTGCGTTGATAAGCAAGGGCACTGGGCCTTCGCAGCAGCAGCAACAAAGAATGGTGCGACCAATGCAATGTGGTCAATGTGGATTGACTCATAAAAGATATGAATGTCCAGCATTCGGAAAGAAATGTGTGCGATGCTTACGGTTTAACCACTTTGCAAGAGTGTGCCGTGTTTATCAAGTAGAAACGATAGGTGAACAGAACAATGAACAGGTAAATCATTATAATAGAAATGATTGGACTGTAGATTTAAAAATAAATTCTTTTTATATAAATTTTAAGATGGACACTGGTGCAGATGCGAGCATTTTGCCTTATTTTTTTTTATCGAAAATAAATGTCAACCGGGAGGATTTGTTACAAACAAATGTGATTTTAACAGGTTATGCGGGACATAAAATAAATGTATTGGGTAAAATTTATTTAAAAGTAAAATATAAAAATAAAATGTGTCCTTTGGAATTTATCATTGCAGATGTGAATTCAAAACCTATTCTGGGCTGTGAAGCATGCTGTAGGTTAGACATCATTCGTCGAGTCATGTCTGTAGAGGAGAGTACAGCTAAGAATGTTCCTAATTTTATAAGTGATTACAATGATGTGTTTGAGGGAATCGGTTGCTTATCAGGTAAGTACAGAATTCAATTGAAAGATAATGTTGTTCCAGTTGTCCATGCTCCAAGAAAATTGCCTTTTGCTATTAGGGATCAAGTGAAGAAAAAATTAGATGAGATGGAATCACAAAAAATTATTGCTAAAGTTGATGGTCCCACTGACTGGGTTAATAGTATAACAGTAGTTAAAAAACCAAATGGTGACTTGCGAATTTGTCTCGATCCGAAAGAATTAAATAATGCAATTAGGAGAGAGTATTTTAGATTGCCCACATTAGATGAAATACTTTCTAATTTATCTGGAGCTAAGTATTTTAGCACTTTAGATGCTGCATCTGGGTTTTGGAATGTTGAACTTGATGATTCTAGTAAATATTGTACTTTTAATACACCATTTGGTAGATATCGTTTTCTTAGACTTCCTTTTGGAATATCTTCAGCATCGGAAGTATTTCATAGAAAAATGTGTGAAAATTTTGATGATATTGAAGGGGTATGTATGTATATTGATGATATTTTAATATATGCAGCTAATAAAAAACTGCATGATGAGATACTGAAAAAAGTATTAGATAGATGTAGATTGATAAACTTAAAATTGAATAAAAATAAATGTAAGTTTGGTCTAGAAGAAATTAAATATTTAGGACATTGTATTACAAAAAATGGGTTAAGACCAGATGACTCGCAAGTTTCTGCAATTAAAAATATGCCAACTCCAAAAAATAAGAAAGATGTTGAGAGATTTTTAGGTTTAATAACGTACGTAGGTACATTTATTCCGAATTTATCTGATAAAACTTTACCCCTAAGACAACTTCTAAAAAAAGAAGTTGAGTGGCACTGGGATGATTTACAAGATAATTGTTTTAAAGACTTGAAGAATATTTTATTGACGAAGCCAGTTTTACAATATTATAATCTAAATGTTCCTATAGTTATTTCTGTGGATGCTAGTAGAAGTGGTTTAGGTGCATGTTTGATGCAGAATGGGTTACCTGTTTGTTATGCATCAAAGTCTTTAACCGATACAGAACAGAGATATGCTCAAATTGAAAAAGAGCTCTATGCATGTGTATTTGCATGTGAAAGATTCAATGCATATATTTATGGGCGTTTTGATATTACAATAGAAACAGATCATAAGCCTCTTATTAGTATTATTCAAAAGCCAATTGTAGACGCACCATGTAGATTACAAAGAATGTTGCTTAGGTTGCAACGTTATACCTTTAAATTAGTATATAAACCAGGAAAACATTTATATATAGCTGATACATTGTCACGGGCATATGAACAATCAGCAAATGATAATACTTATGTAATGAAAGAGGAGGTATGTGTAATAAGGTCTATTTCAACTTCATCACAGTATACAGATAGTCAGTTCGTGAAACTTCAAAAGTATACTGAATTAGATGAAGAGTTAAAACAGTTAAGATCTTTAATAAAACAAGGTTGGCCTGACGAAAAATCAAAAATTACAGATATAGTAAAACCATATTGGACATTTAAAGAAGATCTGTCAGAGGCATTTGGTTTGATATGGAAAAATGATAAGATAGTGATACCTAAGATTTTAAGAAAAGAAATGTTAGAGAAAGTTCACATTGGTCATCTCGGGCTGGAAAAATGTAAATTACGATCAAGAGAGATAATGTTCTGGCCAGGGTTACAGAATGATTTAAAGAATTTGATAGAAAGTTGTGGTATATGCTTAACTTATAGACGAAATAATCAAAAAGAAGAATTACAACCTCATGATATACCTGATAGATCTTGGGCTAAGATAGGTATAGATTTATTTGAGATTAAAGGGCAAAACTACTTATTACTAGTGGACTATTACAGTAAGTTCTTTGAAATATGTGAGTTATATACAACAACAGCTGAGCATGTAATTAATTGTTTAAAGAATATTTTTAGTCGTCAAGGAATACCTAATACTATTATGACAGATAATGGTCCTCAATTTTCATCTAGTCTTTTTCGGCAGTTTGCTTTGGACTGGAATTTTTCTCATAATACATCGTCACCGAGGTATCCACAGTCAAATGGTCAAATCGAACGTACTGTGCAAACTGTAAAAAATATTATTGTCAAGACAAAAGCAGGGAATAGAGATTATCGTCTAGCCTTACTGGAATTGTTAAATACACCTTTAGATGATAACTTAGCATCACCTGCCGAACTTTTACAAAGTAGAAAGCTGCGTAGTATTGTTCCGATTTCTAATAAATTTTTAAAACCTAAAGTTCAAACTAATGTTTATAATAAACTAATTGAAAGGCAAGAAAAACAGAAGATCTATTATGACAGAAATGCAAGAAATCTAGATACACTAAATGTAGGTCAAAATGTTAAAGTATTATTAGATGTGAGTAGGAGATATTGGACATCTGGAATTATAACTAAAATATTACGTAATCGTTCTTATGAGATTAAACTTGTATCAGGAAATAGAATAATAAGAAACCGAAAGCACATCATTAAGGACCCTTCGCTGCGACATGACTTGCATGATGATTATAATTTTGAGTATGATGATATAAATCCCTGTGACAGCAGTAGTCTAGCACAGCCACAAACGGTTGATGATACATTTTATGAACGTACTTCTAATTTTTATAATAGGTCTGATAACTTTTATACTACTCGCTCTGGTAGAGTTGTAAGACCACCAGATAGATTAGATTTATAAACTAGTTAATTTTATATTATACGTATATATTTTAAAGAAAGGAGAATGAAGATATGTATATTTTAGATGATTACTTTAAAATACTCAGTAGGTAGGTACCTAATAAAAGAATATTTTATTTTTCTTTTATATTACGACTCAAATATTAATGTTGTTATTTTTTTAGGAAAAAGCAACCTTTAGATTTTAAGTTATGGTTTGTATCTGAATTCATACATATATATATATATATATATTGTACATTTAAACATATTGTTGTTATTTAATCTTTTCTTTATAAAAAGGGAGATGTCATAGTATCTATGTCTTTGATAATTAAAAAATAAAGTTTCAGTCTATGAACTCAAGTCTATACTGATGTCTTTCATTTTGTGCTCTAATTTATAATTTTAATAAAATAACTTAACAAGGACCACGGGCAAAAACGAGTCTGAGCATTTGGGTAAAAGTAAAGAAAATAGTATCGTTTTGGAGAAAAATAATTTCTAATTTGGGGAGAAATAGAAAATAGCATCTGGCAACCCTGGCCACTGCCGGCTGTCAAAACTTTGTGACAATTGTGTTGTGACGTAAAGAATTTTTTTAGGTTATTAATGGTGCTTGCTTGCTGAGCTGTATATTTTAAAAATTGAAGATTTTGATTTAATTAGATGGTATTTCAGGTCTTAAAAAGAACAATGTCTCAAAGTGTTATACGATTGATGAAAAATGCTGAAGCAGCTGAGAAGAAAATATTAAAATTAAGGAACAAGGTTAGCTTCTTGTTGAAATTCTGTAAATTTTTAACAATTTGTATAATATCCGTTCCTTATTATATTTACGTTTGTGTTATAGTTAGAGGAGGTTAAGAAAGTCAAGATTCAAGAAAAAATAAGGGAACTTGCACAGGAGAATTCTTCTCTGGCGGCTAAGGTGGAACAGGCTAAGAGTGAACTAATTAGGTTGGAAACATTAAATGGTAAAAAACAATATCCCATATCTGGCAAAACCAATGCTTCTGATGTAAGTCATACTACAGTAATAAATAGTGAAGTTGTGGATGAAAAGGCTACCAAACCCGCTAAAAAGGAGAAAAAAGATAAAGAGCCAGTTAAGAAAGGCAAAGAAAAGTCCAATGATACATCTAGTGATGTTGTGGATGTGCGAAAATTGGACTTCAGAATTGGTAAAATTGTAGATATCAATAAGCACCCTGATGCTGATACTCTTTATGTTGAAAAGATTGACTGTGGAGAAGAGAACCCTCGGACTGTGGTATCAGGTCTTGTAAATCATGTACCCATTGAAGAGATGCAGAATAGGATTGTTATGGTGCTTTGTAACTTGAAACCAGTCAAGGTAAATCACATATTTTTATTGTCATTAATAGAGAAAGTCCAGCAGTGGACATCCCGTGGCTGATATGATGATGATGAAATAGAGAAAGTGAGGATTCATATAAAAATATTTGAATTGACAAAAACAGTACAACATTTAGTCAAATAGTATTGCAGATATATCTTTTTAAGCATGGTTTTTGGACTGCAACACTCAGCTCTGCCTACTCTGTAAGAGGTTGGAGACCTGATTATCTGTATGTATATGTTAGAACTTGATAAACATCATTACTTCTTTATCCTTACTAATATTATAAATGCGAAAGTAACTCTGTCTGTCTGTTACTCTTTCACGCCTAAACGGCTGAACGGATTTTGATGAAATTTGGTATGGTGATAGATGATAACCTAGAAATGGACATAGGCTATAAAACAAAACTCAGTATTCCACGCGGATGAAGTCGCGGGTACAGCTAGTAGAACTATAAACTACGAATAATAATCCCTAGAAGCATAACTAATCCCGAAAAATCATTCCACTTGATATGTACCGCGGCGGGCGGGGCTTAAAATATGAACCACGCGGCGCGACAGTTCGCTGTGACACTCGAGTCGTGCAGTTGCGTCGCAAAAAGTTTCCTTTTGCTGTGTTTTTGCGATAATTAATTCATTAAAAATACCGTCATGTGCCGTTAAGTAGTGTAGAAGCCATACAGACATGAAAAACACAGGACTCACCTTTCATAAACATTTTAATAATCCATACTTGATATCTGAGGAGTGTTATGCAAAATGTATCTAAACCACGCATTGTACCTCACCGCCCCCACCTGACGAAGAAGCATGACCTTGTTGCGACCAATCGCATGCATATTTGTCTATGTGTGTGTTTGAATGTTCCATTGTTATTACTGTTAGTTTGTTTGCGTATATGGAATCAGAATCGAAGCGGTGAATGTAGGAGCGTTACATTTCTACAGAACTTATTTTTATAGACTATAAAGAATTTTACTGTTTTATATTATATCTTACCAGTAACTTCATGTTTGATTTTTTTCAGATGAGGGGAGTAACTTCTGAAGCTATGGTTATGTGTGCTTCATCACCCGAAAAGGTTGAGGTATTATTGCCTCCTACAGGAGCTGCCCCTGGAGACCTTGTTACTTGTGAAGGTTACCCAAGAGAACCCGAGGCCATATTGAATCCAAAAAAGAAGATATTTGAAACCTGCGCTCCTGACTTGAAAACAAATGATGATAAAGTGGCCTGCTATAAGGGCAACCCTCTTGTGATCCTTGGCAAAGGGCCAGTAGTTGCTGCTTCACTGAAAGGTGTTAGTGTGAAATAAATGTGTGATGATACACTAGTGTATGTATTTATAAATAAAGGTATTTCTACTTTCTGTGTCTCTTTCAAATGTGTCAGTGGCCAAAACTGATGTCAAATTATTCAATGTGCCTAATAGGCCTGTCTTCTGTTGGGGTAGCAGAGGAAACAGATATGAGAGCTGCAGACAATGCTATTTTTTTATCTATACATATAAAATCGAAAATCACTCATTCATCACGAAATCTCGAAAACTACTTAGCCAATGAAGATGAAATTTGGCAGGAAGGTAGATTGTGACTAGAAGACGTCCGCTAAGAAATGATTTTTGGAAATTCCATCCCTAAGGGGGTAAAATAGGGGTTGGCAGTTTGTATAAAACCTCGTAATTTTTAAAGTAAGACATGAAATTTTTAATGTATTTTATTAGTTAGGAGAGAATAATTATGCATTTATTAGATTTTGAAAATGACATCCCTATAGGGGTGAAATACAGGTTGCAAGTTTATATGAATCTTCGTCATTTTTGAAGCAAGCGAATCCATTAATTGGATTTTAATAGATTGCAACCCAGTTTAATTTGTGTAGTCTACGCGGGCAAAAGCTAGTACATTATATTTTTTTAAAGTCCACTCCATAAACTAGGCTGATAGGTGTGATACTCAGTTGGCCAGGCTAGTATTACATGTGTCGCAGGGTGATTTGATAATTCCAATTCTCATGAAAACCCTAGGGATATTGCGAAAACACGGATAATTAGACAATGGTGAAAACATTTCTCGATTTTACTGGGGAAAAATAAGGTAATTTTACAATAACACAAGTCACTCTAGTAACATTGAATATCCTTATCTCTGGCTAGATTTTTGCATGAACAAACAACTATGTACTGTTGTTGTCTAAAAATATAAAATCTTTATACTGTTGTCTGTATCATAAAATTTTGATGATGATGTTGTCTGTATATGCAAGACACCTCAGCCTAATCTAAGCAGTGCGACTTTTGATGTTTGCGGCTTCTGGCAGCATAAGCAATAAAAGCAGACAGAATCCTGTGCTGAAGATTAAAAAATTATTTATAAATTCAGTATTTATTCAGAATGGGGTTATTGTAAGAGAATAAATAAAACAAAATTATAAGCAATGTCAACAATATATTATAAATCTCTAATTCAATATGAGTTCTTTCTTTGTAATCTAATAGAAATTGATTTCTATGCCAGGTATAGAAAAATAGAAGAATGTGACGATGCAACATTAACTAAGAGACCACATAAAGCATTGTATCTCTCAGTTGGTGGTCCTGTTCACAGCTCGCACAAGTTAACATTACAAAAGTCAACAGGGGTTTGTGACCTTCAGTTTACATAAGCTTCATTGACAGATTATAGAGAAACAAACAGAAGCGCGGACTCTATAAAGTGACACTGTGCCTGCACTCAAGGATCCTTTATACGTAAATACGTAAAAAAATTACGCACCCTGAGCTCCTCACTCGAATGTTTACAGGCATAAATAATAATGAAGATTACTAGTTACCTAACATATGATGATCATATGAGGTTTTTTTTTAATCTTTATTTATTTAGAAGCTTTTGTCTTAAGGCCATTCCTGAATTTTCCGGGGTCCAGTGCTGCCCCCACTTTAAAATAAATCATTTCAAAGAAAACGTAGACATCATTTAAAATTTTGCTACTACCAAGTCCTAGATAACCCTTTAAACAATTGTACGAAGTAAAGCTTAACGTTCTGATTTTAAACTGTAAACAGTGGTTCATAAAATACTTTGACAGGTTACCTAGGGCTTGGTAGTAACAACGTTTTAAATGATGTCACCGTTTTCTTTAAAATAATTTATTTTAAATGGGGGCAGCACTGGACCCCGGAAAATTCAGGTACAGCCTTAAGACATGTCAGCTCCATCGAGATGGAAAATGTTTAGTCTGTCCCATTATTAATTGCAAAAATCAAAGACAACAGAAAATTATTCACCAGCAACATGTTTGTCAAATATTTTGAACTTTTAAAATCTTGCTTAACAACAATGGCACACCAGTGTTGACTGGTCTTAAGAACTCCAAAGCTCATGTAAACTGATTCTGTTTGCTACACAGTGTACCATAAAAACTATCTACGAGTATATTAACATTCAACTGTCTTATTATGAGCCAATATGAAAATATTTCTTTTATAATTAAATAACAATAGGGTGGGCAAGCTCTGTTAGTGAACTTGTAGTTTTTATTCGTGACATTACCAACATCTTTATTTCCACAGCAGTTAATATATGTAAAACTTACATTATTATGTCTCATTACATTAGTCATTAGTATTGGGGCAACACACTTAGCAAAGGTACGGTTTGGTTTGTTATTGCTGAAATCCTATGATTTGGCTCTTTATTTAATTAGAAAAATCCTCTACGGAAAAATAGTGTCATTATCAAGAAAATAGTGTTCATTACAAATCTTACTATAGTTTACTTAAGTCTAGAAACATACCAGCGTATAAGTAACCTAAACAAATGATCATTGAACAGAATATTTTAAAATCGTTTGTACACTTACAATCATTTATAGGCTTATAGAACAACAGCAACTACTTCCATTCATCATCGTACGTGAATACAATAATACAAATAAATGATCACAAATGAACATCTACCTAATAAGATATATTTTGTGATGAAATCATAGACAACGATAGTCAGCACATTAAAAAAATAAAACTCCAATACTATGTAATGCTTTGTTTCATATTATGCTACTACGTTTAATGCATTTACTATTAATATTAAAGTACTAGCTTTTATAGTCACATCGTTCGACTAATTATGTATCAATAATAAATTAATATTATAACTTTATAATGTACATACGTACAGGTTGACTGACAAATTACTTTAGAAATTTAAAGGTAAAGTCCAAACCATGATAACAACATTCTACTGGGAACATAAATACGAGTAGTATATAATTCACAATAAAAATGATTAATGATCGAATTTAATATGACAATTCACTTTTTTTCGCTTTCAACTTCTGTTTCTCGGGAAAAGTCTTTAACGTCATAGACTGATCTTGTCAAGTGTACTGTAGGGTTGATGAGGAATGAAGAATACAGAAGAAGAAGCGGAAATGTCGAGCACAAAGTTAGTGGAAGTGATGGAGTAAGAGGAAAGGGCAGAATGGGAGAGAGAATAATCCGTCTTTTTCTGCTCCAGTTTGTTGTTCATCAGATACATTCTTTATACCCGCAAATAAATACGTTACGTAAAAACGCACTGCACTTTTTTGCATTTTGACTGTCTTAACTTATTAGACAATTCCTCTTTAACTTTCTCATAGAGCCATGGGGAAGGAAATCAATGAGAAAGCGTAAGTGGAAAAGGAATTTTCTAAATTTCGTTATGAGTAAGCGGTAGCGTTTGAAGAACTTAAAATAATAAGGGAATATCGCATTATGAGGATGCGGAAGTGGTATCCTTATCAACCCTAGAGTAATGTCAGCCTGTATATTAATACAACAGCCCCTGTAGCATGGCAGCGGCGACAGCGTTTATCGAGTGCTATCGTCTATCACTATCTCAATGTACGTAATAATAACGAGCGGAATGGTACTAGTCCGCCGCGAGATACAAACTTTATCAGAGTCTCAGAACAACTGAATGATCCCGAGTTTATCGAAGGTGCCATGCTTCGGGGGCAGAAATCAGTGGTGCAATGACTTATTTAAAATCATACGTATTTTTTCCGTACTTGATACTTAATTCACAAATCCGTTACTATTTACGCGTTAGCTACTTAATAAACAGCCAATAAGTTAAATTTAGTAATTACCTCTTATTCATTATATAATTTTTCAATACCTTACTTGTAATACGTGCGTGTTCTTGGACAGATATGTAAATGTTTTTCTGCTACATGTGCGAATTAATACGAAGTTGTAGAAAAAATTAGTTTCATTTATTTTCACTCATGAAAAATTCATCTTTTGATCTAATCAATAAATGTTGTATAATTATAATTTATAGATAACTATTCACTATTTAACTTCAAGATCAATTCCTTCAGTTGATAACTTTATCAATAAATACTTGTACACATAATAATTATATACTTATTCGGTAGGTACGTAGAATTATTATGGAGGTTGACTTCAATTAAAGTAGGTTCATACAAAGTATAATTAGGAAATAACAGATTTATAATTTGACTAAAATAATGTCTTTGGTAAAATGTGAATTAAAGGTGTTTTATATACAAATTTTAATAATAAAAAATATATA
Source organism: Acrobasis repandana (assembly GCA_963576875.1). Lineage (NCBI taxonomy): Eukaryota > Metazoa > Arthropoda > Insecta > Lepidoptera > Pyralidae > Acrobasis > Acrobasis repandana. The sequence goes on along the minus strand of OY756223.1, from coordinate 9,894,884 downwards.
GACAACATAAGATACAATAGTATTACCTTTTACGAAAATATATCTAAACATGACATACAACATTTCTTACACTTCTACGCGACATCAAATTAATACTTGAAATATAGATAACATAATTTCTACAAAAATTGCTATTTTCCCTAGGGCCTAAATGGGAGAAATAGATAAAGATAAAATTTAATGGCACATTTATAAAAGAAATAAAAATTAAATCACACATGCCATAAAAATTAATGTTTAAGACAGATATTTGCCGTAATTAACTGTTAGGCCTTCATGATATGAAATAATTGAACTTGAAATGCATAAGTATATTGACAGACATAAGAAAAGTTGTAAAAATGTGTTGTGTTCTTTCACTCTATGACATAATAAGTATACATAAACTGTCAAAATCATAAAATTGTTTAGCAAATACATTTTACTTTTTAACGGCTTTTGCAACACTTTAAGTAATTGAAAGATGCAAAATTATAAAAATATGCTTATTTCCTTATATTAATACATTTACTTTACTTATTCCTAATGGATACTATCTTATAAAAATATAAATATCTCATAATTAATTAGAGAAAAAATCAATATTGGGTACATAATAACAATACAGGTTTATAGACATTTTATTATCGGCGACATATAATACTGTATAAAAATAATCTTTGTAATAAAAATATAAATTTTCTACAAAAATGATTGTGACATAATAAAATTTAAACAAAATTCCCGAATTTTAAATCTTCGTCGATAGGATTAATAAATAAGTAAATCTGAATTTTAATGGCACAGATAGACTAAGTTGTAAGAAGTAGGTGGGCAAGCAACGAATCATTAAGAATATAGTTTCGCTTAAATGTAAATATTTCCAAGGAAGACGGCTCTAACGTACATTACGTTGTAAATTTTCTTAACGATACGAATTATAATGATGGAATGCATCGTCGCGGGAACTTACCGCGAAATAGTCCAACACTGCGCTCTGATTCTAACAGAATATCCCATTTTAACAATACACCAAGCTCAACTTAACGTTACACGGATTTACCTTTCGCTCTCTGTTACTCTCGCTTACGAGAGTGCGCAATGCGTAATGTGCGCTAACTTATTAGCGCACATTGCCGCGCCGCAAACTCGTTTCTGTTGTTTTTTAATCAAACGTTAATATGATAAAAACAATAAGAGAAAACATTGATATTCAAAAATAAGCACGTAGCCTTTGCCTAATTAGAAACGACAAAAATTACTTCGTTTAGCAAGAAGAGGTAATAAACAGAACGAAATTTAAAGCTGAATAATACTTTTTTTTAAAACGGGTTTAAGTTTATTTTTAAATTTTAAATAAGACCTTTTTTTAACACTACATAAATCGAATTCAATACTATTTAATGCTCCGTATTTAGTTAACTATTTGAGCGGGGCGGCGCTGCATAACATTCGCGAGGGACCAAGTACACACATAAATCAATGACTTCCATTCGTGCGCTAATAACAACTTGATCTTAGACTTCACAAAATTGCAAGCAACATTAACTAAGACATAATATTAAAAACATCTGCGATTTTTTTTTGATCGCTCGTCATTTGTTCTTTATAACTGCTCTATAAAGCATAAACCATCTCGAATTGGCCTTTGCATGCGTATTTTTCTATATTTCTTACATAGGTCATTGAAGATAGAAATTTTTCAAAAAATATGTCTGATAAGGGTTACCCTTATTTTATTATCTTCTTCTCATATTTAAGAGCTGGGCTCTTGCAGGTGGAGTGGAGTCGATTTTATTATCATATGGTTTTAAACGTCCAAGATAAAATCGCGTTTTAATTTAAGTCATTTGCCTGGGCGTTAATGGTTTGATTTTGTTTAACAACCTCATGTTCAATTCGAAGTGGGTAAGTGCAAACATTACTGAGTGAAATATTTAGATCTAGATGCAAAGTTTTGACACATAAATTGACGAGGAAATCATAAGCTTAACTATATATCGCTGTTTACGAACAATTATCCACTTTGACCAAATCCGAGGCTCAAATAATAGTTGTCAACCACAACGATGCGCACGTCGATGTAAACCGACTATTTGACAATTATACCAACAGGTTAGTTACACTATCATTATCGTCGCCTAGCATGCCTCCTACGCATTGAACACCGACAAAGTCATTGTTTAAATACCTTGAAAAAGGGCGAATAGGTGTGTAGTAGAGCGCGACAGACACCCAAATCTGTTTACATCATTGCATTCTAACAATACATGATTTTTGTATTAACCGACTAGATGACAATATCGTACACACACTACTTGCTAGTTACATTGTCACAGTTTGAAATTCATCGGCATACCTTTCAGACACTTACCTACTCGTAATCCGTATGCACTAACCGTTTTAGTAATACGCGATATCGATATTGACCAAATGGGTGATGATGGTTCACTGAAAACACCTAGCACTACACTGTCATAGGGCTGTTCAAATTCACCGGCATGCCATTTGGATTTGGAAGCTAATGTTCGAATACCTTGTATAAAGGCGAGTAGGTGTGTTCGTAGAGTGCAGCCGCGATCTAAAGCTGCGTGGGCGGGAAACGCCGCTGCGGCTTGCTGCGGCGCTGCGCCAGCGTCGACTGCGACACCGGGCCCAGCACCTGCGGCGTCAGCGGCGACGCTGTCATCGCCTACAACAATCACAAGTTCATCATCCCAGCCCCCAATATAAAGGCACTGCGTTTTTATTTATCTTGGCAACTTTTTCCGTTTGTATGGCAATTGCCGAGAGAACGTTATCTAGTTTGACACAATTAAAGTCCTAGTGTGTAGTCTTAACATGGACCCCCACCTTTCGTAAAACTGGTCTAGGTTCGCCTTGCTATTTTCTATTTGTATATGTGTTCACGTGAATATGAACATGTGACCTCCGGGGCATTCACCCAAGAATTTGCAAGCAAGAAGAAAGATCGCAACGCAAACTACTAAATGTAACGCATACAAATATTGTAATTATACACACATATGTAGATAGTTTTTGTATATATAGTTAATGTTTATTTTAATAAATCTTCTTTGGCTGCCTACGCTTGGACTTGGAGGATTCAAGGTATGAGGTAGATTTTCTCACTGCAGGTCAAGCAGACTCACAAGACCGTCACATATCATACTGCTGGTTTTATTTCCTCTCAGTGGCCAAGACACCCTTAGCCTGTGACGGTCTTGTGAGTCTGCTTGACCTGCAGTGAGAAAATCTACCTCATACCTTGAATCCTTCCCACTTTCCGTCTGTTACTATAGGTCGCAAGTAACAGACATCCTGCATCTATTTATTTATGTATATATTCGTAGGGTATGGTTAGGGCTAGGCTGTGTAGGTAGGGTTATTACCCTATTGGGTTGATTGTAGGTTACAGTCCCTCTCTTTCCATACTTCATGTACAGGTGACTAGCTATTACAGCACAAAACAGGACTACACACTTTAAATACACCCGACACAAACTATACAGGAACACTCTTTATAGCTAGTTATCTGTACATTATGGTCTTTCGAGCCGGATTTCTATTATTACATATTTTTAGGCATTTGTCTAGATCTTTTTAACTGACTTAAAAAAAGGAGGAGGTTATCAATTCGTCGGAATCTTTTATGTTTTTTTTATGTATTTTACCCGATTTCTCGAAGAATCATGGACCAATTCAAAAAATTTTTTTTTTGTTTGAAAGGGTATACTTTCCATGTGGTCCCATAGAAATTGTATCAAAATTGATTAAGTAGTTTGGTTTATAAACGAAAATAACTGAAAAATACATCATCTAAGTATACAATTGTTGCGTATTTAGCTATTCTGTAACTGTCACTTCACTGGTATTGAAGTCGGTTTTTTGTTTTGAAAAAATATCATAAATTATTCATTATTACGCTACAAACCTGATAGGTGAGGTCAACAGCTCTCCTGAGCTCCGCGGCCGGCGGCGGCGCCTCCGCCTCGCCGAGAGGCTCCGCGCTGGGCTGCGGCGCCACGTTGTTGGACAGCCACGGCTCCCGCAGCAGGTCCGCGGCCGAGGGCCGCAGCCCCGGCTCCAGCTGCAGCATGCGCCGCAGACAGCCCCGGGCCTCAGCGGATACACCGCGCCACACGCCCGATGATAACTCCACCTGGTTTATTATATTATGCCGTTAGCACAAGTCAACATAAACGAAATATTACACAGGGCAACAAAAATTAATAAAAAATTTCCGAGCATGAAATCAGATCGGTGTTTCTTTCTAGTAGACGTAGCTGTTTATCAAACTAGTTTTGACTTTTTAAATTTGTAAAAAAAACGATTTAGAAAACCTGAAATTCAGTAATTTTAAATATTTTGAAAGAGCTACTTAAAAAAAACAGTGACACTCCGGGAATGTCGACAGAAGTGAAAACTTGAACAAGGTGGAGTCGGTAACAGTGTCACGAGTTCAATGGTTTTTTTTTTTCTCGAAAAGTGCCCAACGCGCACTAAAGAAGTTTTTACTTAAAAAAACAAATTGCAAAATTAGGTTAAACTCTTTCGTCTTTAAAACCTAATTTAAATCACGTTCCTACTTTTTTTTTAATAACCGGCACATGTTATTTTTTTAATCAAGACGTCAATAGGAATCTATATAAAATGACCGTCAAGAGCCAAATAGCCAAATCTGGTTCCTAGTCTATTTACTTTATGGTCAACAATGGTTTTATGGAGACGGACAATCAAGGTAGAAAGATTATAAGAATTATTGTAATTAATGATTAGGAAAATGAATGCCATCAACTCGTGCTGACTACTGCGTTGACAATTAAATGACTAACCTTTCCAGATTCGATTCTCGCCAGAATCGCTTCTGGCGTGTCGTCGCCAGTAGAAGCGAATGGCGTCCGTCCAGACAGCATTATATACGCTAACACACCTGGAATTAAAACTAAAATTTAATAGATAATAATTTATTTTTCATTGGTAATTTTACAAGCTTCGATATAACTCGATACGTTCGTATATGTGACTAGATAAGTTGTCGGTTTAAAAATTTGCAAACATTTTCATTCACTTGTTGTTGAACTGAAATGATACGATTGCAATCAATTGTAATCGTATTATAACAGTACCATCGAGTAGATCTGACGATGTATCCGGGATATAGAACTGAAACTATTTGATTAAATAAACAAAATAAATATGTAGCGACAATTGTTAGCCCCAAAGTAAAATTTTTAAACTTGTGTTATGTTTGAACGGCAGTTCGTAAATTAATTTAAAGGGCTATCTAGTGCCTAACATTGAGAAATATGGAAATTTTTCACCATATTTACCAGTTAACAATTTATTTCAAATGAGGGCATTACTTCTGCTTGGTATTCACCTTAACACGATATATTTAGCAACGCAATCAGTGACGATTGTATTTGTAAAACATGTTGTGATACGAGGTAGATACCTAACAAATCGCGTGTTTCCGTTACCTTATTTAGTTACCAGATTTTATCAATAAAAGTTTAATGATCGATTAGAAGATTAAAGTTAGGATTGAAGGTTTCAAAATAACCAAAAAAATATACAAACTTACGTGTTTTTATTTACATAATTTCAGGATGTTTGCTAACAGCTAACAGCAAAGCTCTATTTAAACGGATGCTATGCTTAACTTGTGATGGCTCGAATCGGCTACGGACCGGTTATTTCTCGTCATTAACAAAGCAAAGTTTTTACACTATTTGTTTTCAATTAACTTTAATTCTTTTAACATTTTAAATTGTATGTGTGTGTTTTGTGTATGCACATAAAATGATGCAATTAATCATTTTCGAGCGACTGACATTATTATTATTTTAAGTAATTTTTTTTTACTTTTTTCTTTCAGGCAAGTGAAGGTACGAGTATAGGCAAATGGCCTTGAAGTGGTGCCCTCATTTGAAATAAATTATTAACTCGTAAATATGGAGATATTTTCCATATTGCTCTTCGTCATGAAGATCTGACGATGTATCCGGGATACAGAACTGAAACTATTTGTTTAAATAAACAAAATAAATATGTAGCGACAATTGTTAGCCCCAAAGTAAAATTTTTAAACTTGTGTTAAGTTTCAACGGCAGTTCATAAAATAATTTAAAGGGCTATCTAGTGCATGACGAAGAGCAATATGGAAATTATCACCATATTTACGAGTTAACAATTTATTTCACACTTCAAGGCCATTTGCCTATATCTTCATCTTAAAACGTCAGGGCCTTCTGTGCTGGATGCAAAACGGCTGAACGGATTGAGATGAAATTTGGCATGTAGATAGCTTATTACAATACCCGGCACATAAGTTGACCCAAAATGGCGGTCACTACGCACACTTTTTTCTCTAATTATACCTGCGCAGAGCCGCCATTTTGGGTCAACTTATGTGCCGGGTATTGTACCTGGATTAACACTTATGAAACTTATTCCAGAAAAAATCGAGGTTCGAGGACTGTCAAATATTGACCACGCGGGCATATGCTAGTCTAATATAATTTTTGATGATCCAATACGTATGTATATCATGAAAGTTCATCATCATCATCCAAGCGTATTCCCGGTTGCATCTTTAGCGGTAACGCTCCACAGCCTGGGGTCCGCTTCCTAACCTAGGTGATTTGACGAGGTTACTGGATTTTACACAGAGCGACTGCCGGCTGACCTCTAAAACACAAAGAGTAGAACCAATCCTAGGATAGGTTGAAACAAACGCTAGATAGCGTTCGGGATCCACAGCTTTGCGTGCCTTCCAAAGCACGGAATCATCTTTCTTTTCGGATAATCTCAGGTGATTCAAATCTGCAATATCCTAACCAGATTGGAAACAACTTTTCACAAAATATGATTTCCAGTGGGATTTGAACGCACGACCTTCAGATCACAAGGCGAACGCCTAGACCATTAAATAAATAAATATACGGACAAATCACACAAATTGAGAGAGCCCCAAAGTAAGTTCGAGACTTGTGTTATGGGATATCAACTCAACGATTCTATATTTTATAACAAATGCATATATAACGTGTTAATGAACTAACGCAAGACCTATCAGATAGTACCTCAGCCCATGAAACTGAACAACTTTTGTTCTACAACTTTCAGAAAACCCGAAAAATACATTTGAATTTTCATACAAACTGATCAGCTGATCGAGTCAATTTGTATGACAATCAAAATCATTTTTTTTGGGTTTCGTGAAAGTTGTAGAACAAAAGTTGTTCAGTTTCATTGGCTGAGGTACCATCTGATTGGTTTTGCGTTAGTTCATTACCACGTTGTATAGATAAATATCCGAGACCCAGGTCAATTTTAAAAAGATCATTTTCCATCTTCCACCGGGCATCAAACCCGGGGGACCTACGGTGTACAGCCTGGCATGATGACCACTAGGCCACGGAGGCATATCATATTATGAAAGTTGATATAGTAAAATATGATACCTAAGCTCCAAATATCGCAGGCGGCGTCGTAGCCCGCCCGCTTGAGCACCTCGGGGGCCACGAAGTTGGCCGTGTAGCACGGCGTCATGAGCAAGCCGTTCTCGGCGCGCAGCTGCTTCGCCAGCCCGAAGTCCACCAGGCGAATGTCTTCGGGCCTTCGATCAGATGTCGCGAACAGGATGTTGGAAGGCTTTATGTCCCTGGAATAAGGAATTATTGATGTAACGTAACAAAGAGATGCTTGCCGAGTGGTTCCCGGTAGAGAAGAATAGGACCGTATCAGATTGATTTTTCTTCAATTTCTATGCCTCCGTTCTTCATTTAGCACAACCTAGTTCAGGCATTTATGTATACTTGTAGCCTAACAATTTCACCCTTGTGACTTAAGGACTAAGCACAAACATCTCGTGCTACAATTGCATTCCAAAGGAGGGTTGACGTCAGGCAGGCGGCCGGTCGTAAAACTATAGCCAAATCATTTAAACTGCTCCGGCTATTTCTTCTCCATTTTGCGAGGTCTTTGGCATCCTTGGGTGACCATTGACATGCATGTTATATTTGGAGAAGAAAAACCAGGAATGCGCAACGCGGGTTTCGAAGCAGCACAGCTGAGGATGCAAACGGGAACGCGTTTAGACGAAGAAGAAGTAGCCTAACAATTTCACAAACTTCCACATTAACTCATATAAGTTGGGATTGACCTATGAAAAGTAATTTCAACTTTATATAAGTACTTTGTCTACAAGTAAACAAGGTCACTGAAACCTAGCCCGAGGCGATACTTCGAATACCGTAGGGAAACAAAATGTTACATAATAGTTAATCAATGACGTTTGCGGTTGTTTACGAGCTAGACCATAAGTCTATCAATTTTAATAACCACATAATCGAGTACTGGCTGGTTTTACGTCACAAAAAATGACAGGATGATATATGGAAGTATTGTTTTGCAGTTCCGAGGATATATTGGTCAATATTTTATATTCACCTTGCCTGTGCACATTGCGCTACTAATAGTAAGGTACTTATATAAATATTCGGTTTATCTGACGACGAAAAATTTTTCTGCTAGGCAAATTTAAAAAAAAAAACCACCGGCTGTCAAAAACGCCATCTCGAGATGACTAGCCGACTTGATATCCGTAGCGTCATCTATATATTTGCTAGAGACAGCCCTGACTTTCAAGCGTTATCCCCAATAATTTTTAAACGGCTGATCCGATTTTCATCAAACACAGCTAAGAATCACCGCAAGGAAACTTGCTTTCACGTAAAAAAACCGCATCGAAATCGGTGAATCCGCTACGAAGCCACAGACAGACAGACAGACCGACAGACATTAGCGTCAAACTTATAACACCCCTCTTTTTTGTCGGGGGTTAAAAATAATAAGCTATACCTATGTACAACGGTGTGTCGATGCAAGTAATGTATAGCTTGAACGACGTTCCTCAGTATGGGCGCCGCCTCGTGCTCGGGCAGGTACCGGCGCTGCGTGATGTGCTCCAGCAGCTCGCCGCCGCGACACAGCTCCGTGACGGCGAGGATGCGCCCGCCCTCCTCGTACACACCCCGCAGGGTGATTATGTGCGGGTGCTGACTGTACCTGGAATTGACACCGAGAAATTTAGGCTGATCACACAACTGTACGGAGATCCGTACGGTTTGCGATGCGACCCGTATTATTTTAATTTAACATTGACAATTTTATTTCATTTTATTTTGTTTTCTAATTTTAATTTATGATCTTATTATTTTTTAAATGTTCTTATGATTTTATTTTTGTAAGTATAGTTATTCATTGAGAGAGGCCTATTCCCAGCAGTGGGAGGTTCAAGGCTGTGAAGATGATGATGATGATGAAGTATAGTTATAGTATTTTTTGTACATTGTTGAAATAAATGAAATGAAACGTACGGGAAGCGCCCGCAGTGCTCTGAAACGTGTGTTCAGTCAGTACGATTGAGTGAGTTGTATGGGCTCTACCCAGAGCGTGTTCCGTACGGAACGATCCGCGTCTCTGTGAAACGATGTACTAGCGCCTCACGTGTCTGCGCTCTGGGAGACCGTACCGGCAATCCGTACGGATCTCCCGTACAGCTGTGTAACCAGCCCTATACTAATATTATTTAAAAAAAAGATTTGATTGTGTGTTCATTTGTAACGGATAATCTTAAAAAGTACTGATCCGATTTTAAACATTTTCTTACGTACAGAAAGCTACATTATCAGTGTGTAACAAGCTATATTTTATCTTTCAAAATAGCTAGTCAAGTACTACTAGACGCAGCTCATAACACAGATTATAAACTTATTCAGTGGCGTTACCAATTCATATCTACTAACTTCGTTGACAACCTATATAGGTACACAAACAAGCGTTATCATTCTTATCAGAATATGAAATGAATTGTAGAAAACTATCCGATTTTACCATAGCTGTTGTGTCTTTGGTAGATTAGGGTTGACTATAAGGTTATTATGTTTAACGAAAAAATTATTAGTATCATCGAATGATCGAAAAGCTCCCGTTACTTGTTTTATCTTAGCGTCATCCAAAGATCTACATTTTCTTACCTCAATAAAATTTCGATTTCTTCTCGAGGATCGTACTGTACTTTTTCCATAATTTTCACAGCATATTGCACTCTCGACGTTTTATGTTCACAGAGTCGGACAACGGAAAATGACCCCGTACCTAATTCGCCCATTAATCTGCAAAAAAAGAGTTTTAATTGTTTGAGTCTAAGAAAAAAACATTTAAATAAATGTATGTTAACTAAACATGTAACTGTTTTCACGCTACTAATTAAATCGAAAGAGTTTATTTATATTGATGTCTTGGAATCCTTACTTCCTTACTAATATTATAAATGTGAAAGCGTGGATGTTTGTTACCTTTTCACGCAAAAACTACTTGACGAATCATCATGAAACTTTGTACACATATCCTGGGAGGTACTAGAAGTAACATAGGGTACCTTTCATCCCGGAAAAATGTAATGTTCCCGTGGGATACGCGAGCGAAGCCGCGGGAAGAAGCTAGTACTTCAATAAATCATCAATCAATCTATCTATAATAATCAAATACTTGTGAAGTGCCCTCGATTCCTCGAGGATTCCATTATCAGATCTTCACCCGCTGGCAGTGAACAACTTGCAAGTATACCCTTTCAAATAAAAAAGATAGATTCCTAGGTTTCTGCTTTCACCTGTCTATGCATAGACCTATGGATTTTTGCATGCCATATTTCTTTTCTAATTTTTTAATGTTATCTTTTTCCTCGCAAATGTTTTAAAAAACGTTGTACAGCTACTTGTGTGTGTGTGGATTGTTTATTACAGTTTCGGCTTCATTCATTTTATACCCGCCTCAACTGTATCATACACTAACATGATTGCATAAAATGCGTTTGAGTATGTATTTCGTTTGTAAATAATGCACATTCAAAAACAACTAACCTATATTCATCAAAGAAATTGTTCCTGTTGACGAAGCCAGACCAAAATTCTTCCGTCGATGACTTATTGTTTTGCGAGACGTGATTCTGATTTTGATTGTTAGTCACCGTTTTGGTTCCGTCGTCCAACAAACATGGCGCCACAAAGCTGAAGCCTCTAAAATAAAATAACAAGAAAAGTTACGTATATTCACGTTTGTAACAATACCTAGAAAATAACTAATTAACCTTCCTTGAACGCAGCACGTAACCAAGGACAAAGTCAAATATTTAACTGGATACAGGAAAAAAGGTGCTAAGAATTCAAGATGAGAGCTAGGCCGTAAAAAATAACTTATGCATATATAAATCATCTATAAATAATATGGTTTATGCAAGTCAACAATTAACTATAATTCCTTTCAATATCATATTATTTACCATGATCGAAATAAATAATTTATAAATGGAATACATATCCCTTGTCTTTTTATCCTTTCTTAACGTATCTATACTTAACTAAACATAATAAACGGGCAAGTGCGAGTCGGACTCGTACATGAAGGGTTCCGTACCTCCGTACAATGTTTTAAAACGCTAAAAAAACACGTTTTTTGTATGACGACCCTCTTTAATTTTTAACTTTTTTTTATTTTCAGTATGTGTTGTTATAGCGGCCATAGTAATACATAATCTGTGAAAATTTCAAGTATCTAGTTAATGCCATTGTAAAGATCTAGTTAAAAACGCTGAAAAAGCACGTTTTTTGTATGGCGACCCCCTTTAATTTTTTTTTATTTTTAGTATTTGTTGTTATAGCGGCCACAGTAATACATAATCGGAGAAAATTTCAAGTGTCTAGCTATTACGGTTCAAGATATAGAGCCCTGTGACAGACGGACAGACAGCGGAGTCTCAGTAATAGGGTCCCGTTTGCACCCTTTGGGTACGGAACCCTAAAAAGTAGGCTAATAATATTACAATCTAGCCCAATGTATCTGTTGTGATTATTTTTAGTTGTGACATTTTAATTTAGATAAGTGTCTGTCTACAACTATAGATAAAAAATGTCAAAACCCCGCTTACCTCACATCCTATCTTATCGAAGTTGTGAAGATAGTCTTAGATAATAATTATGATACCCTCAGTTTACACAACAATACAGGAAGAGAGTCATTTTTGCAATGACATTATAATTAATCCACTTCCAACAAAAATTAGAATGCAATTTGTAATGTTTACAAACAAATAAGAAATTGAAAAGAGATTCGCATTCGTTGTAATACTGAGTTTGTGTTCATCACTAGGTACATATAATTTTTACAATACTGAAACCGCAAAAAATATTTTTGCCCATTCCCTCGATCGGTTTCTACGATATGCGCGGAAGAGAAGCAGCTGGTACATTCTAAGTTTGTTTTTCCCCTAGACCAGCACAGGAGGAAGGACTCATAAAAAAAATCACCCTTTAAATAGTTTCGAGTAAATTTTGTTAGACTTTATATGTACCTGAACAGCTCATGTGCGTTCGCCGAGGCGGGGACTCCGGGCGAGTCTCTCGGGGTGCGGCAAGTGAACTCTGAGTCGAAGTAGAACGCGTCGTCAGCTCTTGATACCGCGGGCCGGAAAGGCGGGACCACCTGTTTTAAGTATTTTTATATAACATCTAGCAAATTATACTGTAACTATTTTATGGCTGAATTAGGTCCATGATATTGATCAACTTTCCCCAAAGAACATACATATATCGAAATATGAAAAATATTTTTTTTGCATTTCATACAAACTTGGATCCGCTGATCGGTCAAGTTGTATGGAACGCCAACAATTATTGATATATGTTAATCCTTGGGGAATGTTATTCAGTATTGCGGACTGAATCTACCATTAAAATAGTTTTGGTATGTTTTTTAGGCCATGTATAGATACATACGTCGCCCACTGTACATAATTTTATATATTTTTCTGCCTATATTTTTTTAATTCAATTTAATTAACCTTCTTAAAGTTACTTCTGCTGTGGCTTTTTCATGTTAAGCAGTAATTCCGCTCTTGAATACTAATGAATTGTCAGCCTAATAGTATTACTAAAAGGGCAACTTGAAATTAGAAATTTATCTCATTAGTTAATTAAAAGTTTTTTAAATTTGTTCGTTAGGCGTTCAGAGAAACACCATACTGCGCTCAGTAAAACCGGCTAAATTAAAAGGCGGATCATGTCTGCCGCATACATCATTAATGATGAGCACATATTACTACCAACTGGACTACGGACGGTCGAGGAAAGAGAGGAAGACCAAGGAAGAGATGGGCGGACGACTTTACACAGTTTGAAAAAGAATGGCAGATCACGTCTAGGGACCGCGAAAGATGGAAAAAAAGACGGGAAGCTTTATCCCAACAATGGAACTTTCTTTTTTGTATGTGTAACTTGACAACTACCATATAATGATACAGGCGGGACTAACTTCTTAATGTGTCTTTCGAAGCAAGGAGGAGCACGAGATATTGTTATACCACTCGTGGTCACGAATCCAAGTGTGAAACACGTCCGTGGTAATATGCACACGCCAACTGGGCCATCGAGTTATTACGTACTTACTGTAGTACCATAACAATGAAGAGCGTTAAATAATTTTAAATGCACTTCCGAAAACAATTAATTACTAATTATTTTTTTTTTTATTGTTATTGAAAATAAATCAAAAAGATATCTATCCAGGAGGAAATCCATCGACACCACGCGGTCAAAAGTAGAAGCGACGACATTTTGGCTTTTTCGCTCCTGCTTTCCAGCCTGTTGCCGTGTTTGTGTCTACTGCGGCTCATGTTCTCGCGCTCGATCCCAGTTCTGGGTTCTGGGGGGAGGGGGGGGGGGGGGGGGGTGGTGCTTTGATCCCTTAGTCGTAGTTCAAATAACGAGTCATTGAGCTCCTGGCTGCTCTTCGCATTATACTCCTTATTAACGCCGTCTTTAACGTATTCGAAGAATCCACAAACTTGCACATACACTTATTCAATACAATAGGAAGTAACATTGAAAAACAATTACTTTTAAGGCGTTATTTACGTTAGTAATTATATTATCTGTGATAAAGTTCATTTTACTTGTTAACACTGTTCATAGAAACTACTCTGGTGTACTCGCGTCATACCACAATACAGCGATAACAATGAAACTAGTAACTATCATAATCAATTGATCATCTCAGCCACTACCACTATCCTTGAGAACATGTCCTCTCTGATAGGTTAAAAAGTATTGTACTTTCCTACATCGGTATTTTACTGTACTGTAGGCGTACAGAAGGCGACTTTGCTTCCTGTGCCTTGCACATGGGTATACATAAAAGATCAAAATACTAAAATACAGAAATGACACATTGTCATAAAATACCGATAAAGGCTAAATTCGTAAAGCTCAACTGGTGTTTGCATTCAGACGAAAGCACACGCGATACTACACTGCATCTGACTCTCAGTGAATACTTTTCTTAATAAATAAAATAAAAATAAAACCATACACAATACATGCTGTACCCAACATACTCATACCACTCATAACACCATAGTATATTTAAAAAAAACACTCACCTCTTTTCTTAAAAGTGCATCCCACTCTATACTAGCAAAGAATTCATGTTTTTTTATGTCTTCAATACCATTAGTACCAGCCCCCAGCCTGTGGAAATAAAAACTTATTAAATAATAATACTTCCCTTGACGGGTAAAGATGCAAAACGATATCTTTCAAATAGTCCTGGGTCCTTTTTACTGAGTTCTTATTATAAACTATACAATTCTTATTATAAACTATACAGTTCTTATTATAAATTATATAGTTCTTATTATAAACTATGTAGTTCTTATTATAAACTTTATAGGTCGATTTTGCACCCCCTAGCTATTTTGAAATCTTGGAATCGGAATCATCAATAGAATACAAAACCGTAAGAAAAAAAAACTTACTTTATATCATATTTTTTCTCCCATATTTCTCATAAATAACCAACTATACTTTATTATACGCGCGTCTGTTGACTTCCTCACCACGAGCCCGGAAGCGAGCGGTGATATTTAAATGGGAGATTTTTGGTATGCATTTGTCGGCTGATATCTTTGGTTTTTATTATGAATAAACAATAATAATAATAAATAAATATATATATATAAGGACAAATCACACTGATTAAGCTAGCCCCAAAGTAAGTTTTAAATGAAAGAAGATACATATGACAGAATATGTATCTTTTTATTTCGTTTAAAGAGTACTTTCCTCGAATCTAGCTATGGTTCAAAATCATTCTGTACATGTAAGTTAGTATCCTATGGCATGACCTATGGGTCATAAGTAGGTATTCATAAGTCATAACACAACACAAGTTTACAAACATTACATTGGAGCTAGTTCAATCTATGTTTTGTCCTCGTATATATAATTATTTATTTACTTTCTTCCTGGCTTATCTTTCTAGATAAGTGTAGAAACAGAATTCTTAGTTCTACCACAGGCCGGAATCTCCTAAGGTACGCGCAATATGCGTCACCCAGGCGTCCCCGTTCCCCGTCCCCGCACCTCTCCCCCGTTTTCGCCTCGATTTCTCACGTTGGCCGTCAAGAACCGGGGGAGGTGCGGGTGCGGGGAACGGGGACGTATATTGCGCGTACCTTAGAAGAGTCCCTTCTGTTTACTCTTACTGTATTCTGTGGTTCTACTAAGAATACGACAATCTAGGCAATTATTATTCCTACTAGTATATGTAAAACATTATTTTTAAGTAATACCAGCGATACAGGTCCATAAAATCCGCCACCGTACAAAAAAGCTAATATAATTGCATTTAATAATAAAAAGCGGCCAAGTGCGAGTCGGACTCGCTCATAAAGTGTTCCGTAGCAGCAAGTAACATTTTACGATTTATGACGTATTAAAAAAAACTACTTACTAGATCTCGTTCAAACCAATTTTCGGTAGAAATTTGCATGGTAATGTACATCATATATTTTTTTTAGTTTTATCATTCTCTTTAGAAGTTACAGGGGGGGGGAACACATTTTACCACTTTGGAAGTGTCACTCGCGCAGTTTAGAAAAAAAATATATTAGAAACCTCAATATCATTTCTGAAGACGTATCCATAGATACCCCACACATATGGGTTTGATAAAAACAAATTTTTGAGTTTCAGTTCTAAGTATGGGGAACCCCCAATAATTATTGTTTTTTTTCTATTTTTGTGTGAAAATCTTAATGCGGTTCACAGAATACATCTACTTACCAAGTTAAGTCAACAGTATAGTTCTTAAAGTTTCGGAAAAAAGTGGCTGTGACATACGGACGGACAGACAGACAGACAGACATGACGAATCCATAAGGGTTCCGTTTTTGGCCATTCGGCTACGGAACCCTAAAAACCAATCTTTCAAATTTTCGTTTGGCGAGTTCATCAGTACCTAGTCGTTGTAAAAATCAAGGCCTTATCAATTTACCACAAACGAATTCATATAGTGATAAATAACTTGCAACATCTGACATTCATTCCTACATTTTCTTTGAATAGAACTCATAAATAAAACAGATAATTGATTACACAAACAGATGTTACATCTGGTTTCTAGTAAATCTGACCTGTTTTGTGGATTTCGTTTAAACAATGCTCGTAGTAGTGACTGGGCTTCTTCGCTGAGATTTGCGGGCATGCCAAGTTTCGCCTTTAGTATCTGAGTCATGGTTTCATGTCTCGTGGACCCGTGGAACGGAAGGTTGCCAGTGAGCATTTCAAACTGGGAAAAGGAAAGTAAAATAAGGATACATATTTGTCAAATGTCAATATATATATCATATCATTATCATCACCAGGTCTTTTTTAGTGTCCACTGCAGGAGCACGACCCTCTCTGTATTACCACAGCAATATATTAGCCAGAGCAGTCAGAGGATTTGGCCTACACTCTCCAAGCTGGCCAGATGGGTTGGAGAGGTCTCACTGATGTTTATAAGCTTTGTTAAGAGGATTGTGTAGTGCCGACACGCATCGCGAGTAGGTATTTGCAAAAATTCTACCTGTTTCACGCCGCTCTACTTCCGACCCGTGTCGTGCGATAGAGAGAGTAGCAATTCTTAGAGGCGATTGCCTACTTTTTCCTTCTGAAATATTGTTTCGGGCGATAACGTTTCCACCCCCCTAACCTTTACAAAATGAGGTAATTTTGGTGTCATTCAATTCAGTACACTTTAATCTGGGGCTGTATGGTTTCCTATTTTAGTAATTCGGTTTAGTTTAACTTAAATAAATTAAAACGCTTGAGGTAGTGATTAAGTAAAAAAAAATATGTATATTGAGATGCTAATAACTTTTGTTATAAGCAATATTTCATTCAAATAAAAACATAGGGCCCTATTTATCCAATATATCAACAACATGTAAAAAAATATCAAAATTGGACTATGTTAAAGGGGGAAGAAACGTTATCGCTTTTTGTATGAAAATTTCCAGCTACACAATTCTCTTAAGCTTGTGTTTCCTAAGTCGCTTTCTACTTAAGCGGTCCTATTCTACTCTGCCGGAAACCACAAAGCTTAAATCTGAGTCACTTTTAATAATCAGAAATTTATACATAATATGAAGTACCTACACAGGATAATTTAGTTTTCTTGCTTATTTACTCGGAAGTTTCCCAAAATTAAACATGTAATGGAAATATTTCATATAAGGAAATCAATGAATTCAAGGAAATAGTGCTATAAGAAATAGATTGATGATGATGACATAACCTTGACTGGTATGTATTATACATACAAGTAAACTTTTCAAAAGAAAATCTTCATATGTATAATGATATTACACATCTGTTGGGATTGAAAGATTGATGCAGTAAATAAAGTGTTTATGCTCTTACCATTAAAACTCCAAATGACCACCAATCTGCTGCAAATGTGTGCCCTCTCCGGTTAACTACTTCTGGTGCCATATATTCTACAGTGCCACAAAAGCTGTATGCTTTATCACTACTGGGGGGCAGTTTTGACAAACCGAAATCAGTGAGAGCTATGTGACCATCAGCATCCAACAAAATATTCTCTGGCTTGAGATCCCTGTATATTATGCCCAGCTTGTGAACATGTTCTAAGGCTAGTGCTAACTCGGCTAAGTAGAATTTGACATCTTCCTCAGTAAACATTACCTAAAAAATATAATTATTTAACAAAATGAATAAAAAAATAGAGAAATAGTTATTTCAGAAGCATTTACTATAGACTCAATGATAACTCCGTTGCATAAGCTTTGTTACTTAAATTTTTTTTATAGGTTTGAAGTTACTTATAGAGGTGTAAGGTTATATAGACAATAGAGTAACTAGAAAGTTAAGTTTAGCAGGCTTATAAACAAAAATTTATTGAGACTTAAGGAAAACAAAAGAAAAATCATATAAATAGTTAAATTAATTATAGGCATATACTGAACCACAGACCACAAGTACTGAGAATAAACAAAGTAATGAATAATCATACTTTACCTCTTTACTTAGTCGGGAAAATAGGTCACCACCTCGTAAAAAGTCTAATATTAAATACAATTTACCAGCTGTTTGAAATGCATAATGTAATTTAACAATAAATGGATGGCCCATTTCAACTAATATATTCCTCTCCATTTTCGTACGTTCTCTATCTCTAACTTTTAAAGTAGCTTTTTTTAGTACCTAAAAAAACACAATTATATCAGGTACACAAACAAAATATCATATACAAAAACACTATACAAAAACATTAAAAATAATTATTTTCTCGAAAAGAAAATGAGAATCAAAATTGTTTTTAAAAAACATTAAAATTCGTTTATAAACTACTATACACAAATATCTAGCTTAAAACCGATTACACATAAATCTTTCCAGCAGTTTCATAAAATAATTGAAATGATTACACTAGTTTACAAAGTTTTTGCCCTTCCCATACTTGCAGGGGTTTCATAAAGAATTCAGTACAAAAAACACATATCTGGTTATAATAAAAATTAAGACGTCTTTTAAAATATCTCATGTCAAAAATTACATTGTCGTAAATTTTGCCAATTTAAAAATTTTACTATAAATTAAATTACTTTTTTTGGAACTTTTTAATACAAGTTTATTATAGTGCAAGCCTTCTATTGTACAATTAATTTAGATCAGAGCTCAATTCTTTTACGAATTTGAGTTATTTGCGTTTTTGTATAGGCTGGTATATTGCCATACAATGCACACGGTGCTCAAAGTATGAGAAATGTTATGGCAACTTCAATTTCATATATCTGTGTACATAAGAATGATAGAAGGATAAATCAAATTTTATTTTGATGAAGAAGAGTGATCTTTTATTTTACAATATAAAAGTAAATTATATGCATAGTAGTTTATTTTCTAAAAAAAAATAAAAAAGGGGAAATTGGTAAAATTTGGAAATTTGTTATAACAATACTTCCAATTCTGACGTCCTAGAAAAAAATCATAATCAGATCCGTATTTAGCATACAAAAATCTAAAAGAAACAAAAAGTTTCAAATATTGGGCACAAAAAATAAAAAAATTTGTAAACTAGTGTTATTATTAACACTCACTAAAAGAAAATTCAGATATTCATCCTTATTTAATGTTAACTAATTGAATGGACACTCAATAGGTTAAAATAATTTATACAATATCTGCGGGCACTTTCAATCATTTAAATCATTCATCCAATGTATGGTAATTTAAAATTATGCAATACTCAAAAAAAAAACTACCAAAAAGTTAAACCTATTCTTGGCAGTAATCAATGTTTAATTAAGTAAGTATTGATTATATACTCATTCTTCAGATTTTTGCTACCTAATTAACGCATCATTTAATTTGGTGTTCCAAATGTAAAAACCTATTGACTAGTGACTAATTACTGCGTCGCTTTTTTTTAAGTGGAAAAAAGGTGATGCCGTAATTAGGTAGCAAAAAATATACCTACTGGAAAATTTACAAATAAAAAATGTTTACCTTCATGGCATAAAGAGTACCAGCATCAGCACCCATGACTTTTCGCACTAGGAATACTTTGCCAAATGAGCCTTCACCAAGTACTTTGAGCAATTCAAACTGTGACGGATCTGCTTTCTCATGGCCTTCTTTGACAACATCTTGGAGCACCACTTCTCTCTCATAATTGATCTCGTTAAGGTCTTGACTCTCAGTAGTAGATGCCTGGCGAGACTCAGCTGAGTTTTCAACAACCATTGGAAGACTGTTTGCAGTCTGTGCAGTATTACCACGCTAAAAATATTACTCAATTAATAATATAAGTATATTTCATAGAACAGAACTACATCTAGCACTATACCCTAAACTACATCTAGCACTATAGCCTAATTCATGAGTCTAAGTCAAAGAAATACATAATTTACAGTTATTTTATGTAAAAGTTTTGACTAGATATTGTAAGGTCAGTAGATTAGCAATGGATTTAGCTACCTCAAAATTGTTTAACTAGAAAATATAACTTTTAAAAGGTTTAATAATGAAGTTTAAATTATCTTACTATAAAGAACAAGCAGAAAAAAGTGGCGGGAGCGAATAACGTGCCGCATTATTAAAGGAGGGGCTAATTGCCAAGTACAAGGCCAGATTGTGGACTGATATACAAAAATGCATTCTTTTTCACTATGTGTCAGTCATCTTCGGGCTAATTATGCAAACTAACTAAATGAATGAAACATTATAAATAATTATTAAAACAAAAACGATGGGTATTTATAAATCCAAAAGCAGCTAATAAAATTTTAAAATTATATTCTACGTGGGCGCCGTAATAACAAAACAAGCATGAGAATAATATTAATAATAAATGTTACCTGATGGCTGCGCGAATGATTTAAAGCGAATGAGTAATCATAGTGGGAAAACCTTTAATAAAATACTATTCAATTAGCTACGCAAACAAATTCACAAACATACCGTGTTATCGCCGACATTCTGCATACGCCAAGGATCCGAAGAATTAGCCAAAGGCATTTTTATACACTTTAGAATAACAACATTCAATGGAATCTAATAATACTAGTGTAAATTTAATTAAACACCCTTTTTCTCATTTCTTTCATGTAAAACAAGAATTTCACGCAACGCAACTCAATATGTGAGCAGCTGTTTGACAGTAAATGACCAGTGTTGCCCTGACACAAAAAGAGAAATGTCAAATGATGGTGTCAAACAAAAACATTATCTCAAGCAAGACAAAGGCCGGAAATCAAGTTTCTGAAATTCTAAAAATAATACTATCACAGACCTACCACAGGTCTGTGAATACTATACACATACATTGCTGGTTTTGTAATGATACAATTTTGACCGAGCGTTAAAAAACCAACAATGTTTATAAAGTTAGCAACTTAAATACAGCATTGTGTATTCCTAGCCTAAATGTTGCCCAATGCCAATGTTGAAATGATATGTGTGGTCCAACTTGTTCTTTGGGTCCACAGTTTGGGTCGAACGACCAAACTCCAAGGGAAAAAGCTCCTTTTTGAAGTGGGTCCACAATAGCGAAAAGCGGGAATTTTATATATATAAATATCAGAAGTTTTTATATTCAACTGAGACAAACAGGCATACGGCTCTTTTTTTCTTTTACTCGTCTTACCAGGCCTGTGTCACTCCCCGTTTAGGTATCGAAAATGTACCTACATTATTACTATGCGCGCAGGCGGCCCCTCGGGTTGGTAAATTCAGTTATACGAATCGTTTGTTCAGTGTCATATGGATGAAATTGGCTTGCAATGGATGTTTAGGTATCTATACAAAAAGGTGCTGAGTTCTGACGTGAGCTAAATTAAACCGTATCACTATCAACATTGAGTAGATTTTTTTTTAATTTCTTTGCTGAGTAAGACTTCTGTGTGGAGTATTAGTATCTATTCTGTGGTCTTACTTAGCTGTAGGCTCACCTGTACCTAATATTTTGAATATGATGCGTTGCGATTGCGATGTTTCGGCGTACAGGCGCACTGCCCACCATCAATTGAGCGGACTTGGGTGGTACCTTTCAGGAATAAATTCAAAACTATTCATTTTACAATAATAACAAAAATATATTTGGGATCCTAATAACGAGCCCTTTCATTTGATATATGAAACAGTAAGGTTTCCAAAACTTTTTTTTTAAATTTCCTAATTTGTCCCCCGAAAATGACCCATTATTTCAAAAAAAAAATATTTATTTACTTTGCACATATGTGTTCGGGTCATAGGATTACAACATTCTACCAAATTTCACCTGATTCGGTCCAGTAGATTAGGAGCAAATTGGCTGTGACAGACGCACGAGTGATCCTATAAGGGTTCCGTTTTCTCATTTTTTGTACGGAACCCTAAAAACTACTTAGTAGATCTCGTTCAAACCAATTTTCGGTGGAAGTTTTCATGGTAATGTACATCACATAAATTGTTTTGTTTTATCATTCTCTTATTTTAGAAGTTACAGGGGGGGGACACATTTTACCACTTTGGAAGTGTCTCTCGCGCAAACTATTCAGTCAAAAATTCAAAATTCAAAATATCTTTATTATCATAGGATATTTATAATATCTCTTAATAATAGTCACTTTGTTTTGTTTTGCACAAATGTTGACGTCAAATCGTTACTTAAAGCTAAGTTTACGCCGCTTCCTAGGCGCAAGTGCAGAAGAAGCGGCAACAAACTGCACTGCACGTTTTCTCCAAAGACGTCAACTAACAAACTAAAAACTTAAAATTAGTTATATAGATGGACAGAGATTACATTGTTTATTATGTCATAATTAAATTGAATTATAAGTATTACGAAATTTAAAATAATGTCAATTTGTAAATTTAGTATGTACCAATGTACCTAAATTATGACATGTCTAAGTATACAGACCTTTAAGAGGGACCCGCGCCAAGCTCAAGCCAGACCTTTTTGTCTTTAAGATAGTCATCGGTCCTATAATAAGCCTTCTCACAAAGTACTTTCTTTACATAAGCTTTGAATTTTCTGTCTGGCATATCAAGGACCGATTCTGACAATTTGTTATAAAAAAGTATACACTTCCCCATAAAAGACTTACTGACTGTATTCAGCCTGTAATACGGGCTAACTAAGTCATTCTTATTACGTAAATTTCTATCTGTAAAATCACTTACTTTATTGAACATGGAAATATTTTTCCTTACATACATTATATTTTCAAATATGAATTGTGATGGAAAAGTAAGTATACCTATTTCCTTGAATAATTCCCTCAGTGAGTCTCTCGATCCTAAACCGTAAATAGCACGAATTGCTCTTTTTTGTAAAAGAAAAATAGTCTGAATGTCCGCTGCACTCCCCCATAGAAGTATCCCGTAAGACATTAGACTGTGAAAGTAACTAAAGTACACTTGTCTAGCAGTTGCTACATCTGTCAATTGTCTTATTCTCCTAACAGCGTAAGCCGCAGAGCTAAGCCTATTAGAAAGTTTAGTTATATGAGCGCCCCATTGAAGTTTCGAATCAATTGTGATTCCTAAAAAGGTAGTACTTTCAACCAGATCGAGTTTCTGACCATTAATTAGTATGTCAACACAGGCCTGATTCACATTAGGAAGAGAGAATCGAATGCATTGGGTCTTGTTCGCATTTAACATGAGGTTATTGGCCGAAAACCAATCAGAAATTAAAGATAAGGTGCTGTTCACCGCGCTAGCATCACTATTATGTCGATCTATTTTAAATATTAGCGAGGTGTCATCAGCAAACAGCACCATGTCAGCCTCTTTCTCAACCATGTAAGGCAAGTCATTGACATAAACTAAGAAAAGGAACGGTCCTAGAATTGAACCTTGGGGTACGCCCATTTTCACATTAGACCCGTGTGATTTTACGCCGTTTATATCAACAGTTTGAAGCCTATCAGTTAAGTAAGATTCTATTAATTTAATTGACTTATCATCAAAACCGTATTGACGAAATTTGAGCAAAAGTGTTAGATGATCAACGCAATCAAATGCTTTAGAAAGATCGCAAAATGATCCAATTGCATCATTTCTGTTTTCCCACGCGTCGTAGATATTAGTAATAAGTGCTACTCCTGCATCGGTGGTCGATTTTCCAGCAGTAAAGCCGTATTGTTGGCTATGGAAAAGATTATTGGTCTTAAAGTGAAGTAGCATTTGATTGAGCATTATCTTTTCGAACACCTTACTCAAAACTGGCAGAATAGAGATAGGTCTGTAGTTGCCAGGGTCTGTTTTTTCTCCTGTAGAAAAAATGATACAATGAAAATATAATGATTAGTTTAGAAAAAATGATATTAGAAACCTCAATATCATTTTTAGTTATAGTCGATATGTCCGTCCGTCCGTCCGTCTGTCTGCCCGTCCGGGCTCGTACTCCGCCGCTATAAAATGTTTTTTTTCAGCCCCCCCCCCCCCCCCTTTCATAGAACGAAAAGTGAATTGTGTGAACCCCAACGTGTGGGGTATCGTTGAAAAGGTCTTTTAAAATAAAACAAAAACTGCTTTGAAACTATGTAGATCAAACCCCCCGTCTTGAGATAATCTAATACAAAGTTAAAATTTGAGGTGTCCCTCCACCGTAACTTTTGAAATATTACTACAATAATTCTGAAAAAAAAGTGGTATATAATAAATAAAATAAAATAAAATAAAATTTGTTTATTAGGTAACTATTTAAATTACAAGCTTTTGTTGCTGGAGCCTCCTTTTAAGCAAAAAGTATGCTTGTGTCAGGAGACTCCGCTCTTTCTTATCTCTAGTACTTTATAAATAACATAGTTGACCAATTTATAAGACAGTTTGTCTTGATGAAAAACAATATAGCCTATGGGTGTATGTGTGTGTGTGTGTGTGTGTGTGTGTGTGTGTGTGTGTGTGTGTGTGTGTGTGAGTGAGCGTGTGTGTGTGTGTGTGTGTGTGTGTGTGTGTGTGTGTGTGTGTGTGTGTGTGTGTGTGTGTGTGTGTATGCGCGTCAATGTGTATGATGATGAAGATAGAAGATAGAATAAGATATAAGATATATACTTATTATATATGTAAATATATATATATATTATTTTTATTAAATTTTTTATATAGGTATTTATTATTTTTGACTTATTAATAATGTTTCAATTTCGTCATAGTTTTTTCTTTTATCCAATTTGTCAATATTTCTTTACACTCTTGGTACGATTTATTAAACACGTATAGTTCATTGTTTATTTTATTATATACTAGCTGTGCCCGCGACTTCGTTCGCGTGGTTGTCGGAATGTTATATAGCCTAAAGCCTTCCTCTATAAATGGACTACCCAACAAAAAAAGAATTTTTCAAATCGGACCATTAGTTCCTGAGATTAGCGCGTTTAAACAAACAAACAAACAAACAAACAAACAAACAAACTCTTCCGCTTTATAATATTAGTATAGATGAAGGCAGAGCGATATCCATATTGGGCTCCTGCAAATTCAGTACGAGTAATATACCTCAAAGTATGTACTTTCAATTAAAACTATAGCGGTCTCGGTATCATAGATAGTTATTTTTTAATACGTCATAAATCGTAAACCGCAATTTACCTTTAGAACTTTTATATTATACTAGCTGTGCCCGCGACTTCGTTCGCGTGGTTGTCGGAATGTTATATAGCCTAAAGCCTTCCTCTATAAATGGACTACCCAACAAAAAAAGAATTTTTCAAATCGGACCATTAGTTCCTGAGATTAGCGCGTTTAAACAAACAAACAAACAAACAAACAAACTCTTCCGCTTTATAATATTAGTATAGATTACTTGCTGCTACGGAACCCTTCATGGGCGAGTCCGACTCGCACTTGGCCGCTTTTTGAAGACCTATCCATAGATAGATACCGCACACGTATGGGTTCAATGGAAAAAAATTGTGAGTTTCAGTTCTAAGTATGGGGAACCCCCAAAATTTATTGTTTTTTGAAGTGAAAACTTCTTTAGCGGCGTTGTGCACTTTTTTTGTAATGGGTAAAAAATGTTAAACTCGCGTCAGGACACGTGTCCTGATCGAAAATTCGTAAGACGGATGGAGAGTAGACAGCCGGCGCGGCGTAGGAGAGGAAGTATCCCCCTTAGTTTCTACGTTATAATGATGCAATTGGATCATTTTGCGATCTTTCTAAAGCATTTGATTGCCTTGATCATCCAACACTTTTGCTCAAATTTCGTCAATACGGTTTTTAAGATAAGTCAATTAAATTAATAGAATCTTACTTAACAGATAGGCTTCAAACTGTTGATATAAACGGCGTAAAATCACACGGGTCTAATGTGAAAATGGGCGTACCCCAAGGTTCAATTCTAGGACCGTTTCTTTTCTTAGTTTATGTCAATGACTTGCCTTACATGGTTGAGAGAGAGGCTGACATGGTGCTGTTTGCTGATGCCTTTACTTCAGATAATGGAGTCATGTTTGTTGCCAATTATCATTGTTTAACACTTTTTTTTTTGTAAAAATACTTTTCGCTCTGTGAAGTAAGATAATATTTAATAACAATGTTTGTTTTTTGTATTTAAGAAAAAATCTAAAAAATGTAAATCCGTTATTGGCTGTCAGTGCTGTACTTACTAAGGTTAATATTGTAAATTATTAAAGAGCTGTGGATTTTGTGACAGTAAATAAATCAAATCAAATCAAATCAAATGACACCTCGCTAATATTTAAAATAGATCGACATAACAGTGATGCTAGCGCGGTGAACAGCACCTTATCTTTAATTTCTGATTGGTTTTCGGCCAATAACCTCATGTTAAATGCGAACAAGACCCAATGCATTCGATTCTCTCTTCCTTATGTGAATCAAGCCTGCGTTGACATACTAATTAATGGTCAGAAACTCGATCTGGTTGAAAGTACTACCTTTTTAGGAATCACAATTGATTCGAAACTTCAATGGGGAGCTCATATAACTAAACTTTCTAATAGGCTTAGCTCTGCGGCTTACGCTGTTAGGAGAATAAGACAATTGACAGATGTAGCAACTGCTAGACAAGTGTACTTTAGTTACTTTCACAGTCTAATGTCTTACGGGATACTTCTATGGGGGAGTGCAGCCGACATTCAGACTATTTTTCTTTTACAAAAAAGAGCAATTCGTGCTATTTACGGTTTAGGATCGAGAGACTCACTGAGGGAATTATTCAACGAAATAGGTATACTTACTTTTGCATCACAATTCATATTTGAAAATATAATGTATGTAAGGAAAAATATTTCCATGTTCAATAAAGTAAGTGATTTTACAGATAGAAATTTACGTAATAAGAATGACTTAGTTAGCCCGTATTACAGGCTGAATACAGTCAGTAAGTCTTTTATGGGGAAGTGTATACTTTTTTATAATAAATTGTCAGAATCGGTCCTTGATATGCTAGACAGAAAATTCAAAACTTATGTAAAGAAAGTACTTTGTGAGAAGGCTTATTATAGGACCGATGACTATCTTAAAGACAAAAAGGTCTGGCTTGAGCTTGGCGCGGGTCCCTCTTAAAGGTTTGTATACTTAGACATGTCATAATTTAGGTACATTGGTACATACTAAATTTACAAATTGACATTATTTTAAATTTCGTAATTCTTATAATTCAATTTAATTATGACATAATAAACAATGTAATCTCTGTCCATCTATATAACTAATTTTAAGTTTTTAGTTTGTTAGTTGACGTCTTTGGAGAAAACGTGCAGTGCAGTTTGTTGCCGCTTCTTCTGCACTTGCGCCTAGGAAGCGGCGTAAACTTAGCTTTAAGTAACGATTTGACGTCAACATTTGTGCAAAACAAAACAAAGTGACTATTATTAAGAGATATTATAAATATCCTATGATAATAAAGATATTTTGAATTGAATTGAATTGAATACGGCGCGGCGAAAATGTATGCCTGCGCCTGCTGTTTCGTTTAGCTGAGAGATAAACTTTTTAATGCAATATAAATTGTCATGTTTGTGTACGATAGCGCAATAAATAAATATTGTATTCTACCACATAAATGATAGTACTTATATACTGATAATAAAGCAATTCGTGCAAAATTATTCCCTAACCATTCCAAAATATCAGAAATGCACAACGTTAATATTCAAGTTTTCACTTCTGCCGGCACTCCCGGAGTGCAACCCGTCGTTTTTTTCTATTTTTTTGTAAAACTCTTTATGCGGTTCACAGAATACATCTACTTACCAAGTTTCAACAGTATAGTTCTTATAGTTTCGGAAAAAATGTTGCTGTGACATACGGACAGACAGACAGACAGACATGACAAATCCATCCCTAAAAAATCATTTTTCATTAATTGAAAAAAAAAGAGATACGAGTATACATAAAAGTAATTCTGAAAATTCATTATCAACGAAAGTTACTACATACCCCACGAAGGTTACTTTTACTATTATCACTATTACTCTGTGCTATTACTATGATGTAGGTATTTGTCTCGTTTTACTTATCATATTTTTAATATGTAATTTTAGGCATCCATGCTAAGCAAGGGTGGGTACAGGACCGACCCTGCAATAAGAGTTAGGCTCGCCACTTCACCGGCTCGGTTACCGGGGCTTACCGGGCTTCCGTTTTGATTTTTGAAGAATATACAGGGTTACTTTTTTAAAAAGCGGCCAAGTGCGAGTCGGACTCGCCCATGAAGGGTTCCGTAGCAGCAAGTAACATTTAACGATTTAAGACGTATTAAAAAATAACTATCTATGATACCGAGACCGCTATAGTTTTAATTGAAAGTACATACTTTGAGGTATATACCACATTTTTTTCAGAATTATTTTAGTAATATTTCAAAAGTTACGGTGGGGGGACACCTCAAATTTTAACTTTGTATTAGATTATCTCAAGACTGGGGGGTTTGATCTACATAGTTTCAAAGCAGTTTTTGTTGCATTTTAAAAGACCTTTTCAACGATACCCTACACGTTGGGGTTATTTAATTTTTTAAATTCACTTTTCGTTGTATGGGAGGGGAGCTGAAAAAAAAAACATTTTTTCATAATTTTAAAAACCAACTTTTGGAACTTCAATATCTATCTCTCCACCAATTTTCGTGACAATCGGTGCAGTAGCGGCGGAGTACGAGCCCGGACGGACAGACGGACGGACAGACGGACGGACGGACGGACGGACGGACGGACGGACGGACGGACATGACGAAACTATAAGGGTTCCTTGTGGACTATGGAACCCTAAAAACCGGCAACGTTTTTGGAGCAAGTTCAGTCCGTGATAGTTGATACTGAACTACTTTTCATAAAAAAAAATATCGAAAATAGTTGATACCTACTGAACTACTTTCATAAAATAAAAATATCGAAAATCGTTAAAAAATTTAACTCCCATACAAAATCCATTTGGCTGAGCGCCGATTTGTGTGGGAAGCCGAATTTTTTTATTGTTCCCGTTTTCAAACTAGCGACTATGCGTAAACCGAAAATACACATACCTACTAACACAAATGATTAGTGAGAAAATAAGTACGGTCTGGCAGTTGTCTGGCACCTCTGGGTTCTCGGTCTACAAGTGAAAGTTCAGGAAATCACATTAAGTAGGTGCACAAGTTAAGAAATCCATCTGCAGACCTGTTCAGGCTAAGCTCGGTCGCTTCGTTATGCGGTAGATTCCATCCAAATAGTCTGCGATTACTTTCGCTGGTGTGTGGTTTACTGTGCTGAGAATATGGATAAAACAGGTACATAGATAATATAGCATTAGGGTGAGTATCTCAAGTCCAAGTAAAATAGGGAGTGAATATCTTAGCGTTAAGTCAAAGGTATTATACAGGCTGACTTTTTATTCATCTGCAAAATTTTTGGAGCAAGTTCAGTCCATAATACTATACCTACTATTTTCTATAAAAAAAGTTATTAAAAGTCGATAAAATTTTTCGTCCTCCCATACAAATCAGCCAAACGGATTTTGTATGGTAGACGAAAATTTTTTATCGATTTTTAATAACTTTTTTTATAGAAAGTAGTTCAGTATCATTGACTGAACTTGCTCCAAAAATCTAGCAGTTGCATTAAAAGTCCGCCTGTATAAGTATGTATTATAAGTTAGTGTTAGCGTGCCTCCGTGGTCCATTGGTCAAGGCGTTTGCCTTGTGATCCGGAGGTTGTGGGTTCAAATCCCACTGGGAAGCATACTTTGTGAAAAGTTGTTTCCAGTCTGGTTAGAAAACGTACAGCACCTACTCTACGGACAGACTCCGCCACCAGCACGTCTCAAGAGTCGTAACAGCTTTCTCAGGCAGCCAAGCATACCAGCAATAGAGGCTTCTAATGCAACCGTTGTGAGGTGGATAAACAAGTATCCACCTTACGAGTCAGATATCCCTCCTGCTGAAAAACTCCCACCGGGTCTCTATATACCCGGTCTCTACCTCCCCTGGTCAGTCTGGAAGTCTCTCAATAGACTCCGGGCTGGTGTTGGGAGGTGTCGGGAAAACCGAGTTAGGTGGCGTCACGCTGATAACGACCTTTGCGACTGCGGTGCCATTCAGTCGATGGACCACCTTCTATCATGTCCGAGCTGCCCTACGTCATGTACAATAGAGGACCTTAATAAAGCCAACGACAGAGGGATAGCCGTGGCCACATACTGGTCACATGTGATTTGAAATTGAAGCTACAGTGTAACCATTTCGACTCGATAAGAAGAAGTCTGGGTAGGATATTGCAAGCTTGAATCACCTGATTATACGAAAAGAAAGATGATTCCGTGCTTGGGAAGGCACGTAAAGATGTTGTTCCAAACGCCATCTAGCGTTTGTACCTATCCTACGATTGGTTCTGACTTCTGACTTCTGGTCCACCCTTTGGGTTGCGGAGGTCAGACGGCAGTCGCTCTTTGTAAAAACCAGTAACATCGTCAAATCACCTAGGTTTTTAGGTAGCGTAACCCGGGCTCTGAAGCATAATTGCTGAGGATGCAACCGGGGATGATGAAGTTAGCGAGAAGTACCTACTCGTAGGAACCCTCCCTCTTATCGTTATTCTGACTGTAACCTATTTATCGCGTGTTAACATGACATCTCAGCATGACAAGCAAAAATCACTTCGATACGCTACTTCGTACATGATTAGCGCACAAACAAACACACACTTCACAACTTTTAATAATAGTCTGGAACTTTAGAATAAAAATTTCTTTAGTCAGTGATAAAAAAAAAATATTATGTCATGTCATGTGTGTGTCATGGAAAAATATCATAGAAATACCTACAGAAATTGTTCCCGCCAGAGAGTTTAAAATACTTGCAAAAAACCACGTCTGGTTCGTTCGCGCCATATCAGTAAAAAATAAAATGTGCGGTGAAAATATGTATACGTACCTTGATACGTACAGTGAATACGAGCTTAGGTTTCCCATTTGGGTTCCATTGGGTTCCTTCTTTATTAAACATTGCAATGGTTTTTTTTGTTCGTAGAAAAGGGCAAGGAAGTTTCGCATGACTCGCCCAGCATTTTTATTTTACTTATCTAAATTCATAAGATTTTATTGCTTAAAAATAAATATTTACTTTATTTATAACTTTATATCTCATTTTTATGCAGATAAAATCACACAATCGGACACAATGACGGGTTGCAATGTAGACGACTTCACTACCAAAGCTATCGGCGAATTTGGAAGATGGCAACTCTGGATCAGCGTTCTCATGGGTTTGTTGAAGTTGCCGATCGCATGGTATCAACTGAACATTATTTTTATGGCCCCACCTCAAGATTTTTGGTGCGTCAAACCAGAATCTTTTGCTGTATATTCAGATGACGAGTGGCGGCAGATGAGCACCCCGGTGAGACCTGTTGCTTGATATTTTTTACAGGCGCTATACGATAAGGCTATTAGGTCAGAAGCTGAAAACCCGACAGCCTACCAACCATCATTTATTATATTACTATTTTATTTTATTCAGAAGATTAACAGCATCAATATAAAATATATACAAGAACTTATATATCTATAAGCCGATTACAAATCTTCACATATGTAATCTAAATAAACATATGTAATTTAAACCCAATACCTACATGTATGATTATATAATACATAGATAGCTAACAAAGAAAAAAAACAAAAAGGTATCCAAGTACAATTCTATTTATGCACTTATATGTATGTAAATAGTATTAAATTATCTGTTTATTCTTATTTATAGGTATATGAAACTTATACCTACGTTGGATATGTGCTTTTGGTTTTATGCATACTTATGTATATTAAAAAATATACATTTATTTTTATTATCGACTTATTCACGAATTTTATCACGCCAGCGGCCAGCCATACTTGGTACCTATTAGACCAAGCAGAAAATATATGTGGCTGACCAGGAGAGAAGCCAGACCTATTATGGCATTAGGTCTGCGGTCCGCCACTCAAATTGTACCTACATTGTTTGTAACTGTGCAATAAAGTTTAGATAACAATAAATAATAAAAGTAGGCAATCAGGCATACGGCCCAACCCAACTGGTGGTAAGTGGTTGCCGTTGTCTTTTGCCACTAACCTTTTTATGACTTTTTTGAAGACTCGTATTTGGTTGGATTGGAACTTGGAACCCATGAGGAAAACTGTATTGTTAATGTTTTTGTTATAATTGTGTGCGTAGGCCATCACCTAGGGATAACTAAATTTTATGCTGTTTTAAACAACAAGATTTCTTTGTTGTTACTAAGTTGTAAGTACATAGGTAGATACCTATAAATATTATTTTATCTCCACATACATATAGAAAAAAATAATGATTTATTTGCAAAAACAATTTTATTTCTTTCTTTAATATAGGTACCTACTTATACCTATTTACTAATTTTGTTTATTCGCAGTTAGTGGAAGAACGTCCATGTTTTATTTTTGATCCTGATATGCTTCTTCTGTATCCGAAAATGAACAGAGCCCTGCTACCTTTGGTGCCTTGCAAGAATTTTTCATACAATACAACTATTTTTCGACGCACCATCACCTCCGACTGGGATTTAGTATGCTCTAAACATTGGTTGGCTTTCGTACGTATTTTTTCAAGACAATTATCTATTTATGGCTCATTTTCATTGGTCGATAACTCAGTCGATAGTCGACAGCATGCGGGAATATCCCGTAGGCGGACTAACGACCAATGAAAGCCACAAATCGATGCAGCAGCGGTTGTTACGTACACCGTCTACGTCCATCGACTATAGGTACCTACCAGAGGTATATAACTTATTTATGGTACATTTTTGCTCTTTGGAACCTACTTTACCTACTCTATCGACTAGTGAAAACGGTTCCCCGCTTCCCGCATGTGTTCCGAAAATCTCTTGCAACCTCGCCTAGGGCTTTTTAACGAACGATACCAAATTCACACTAAAAGTAACGTTAAATAACGTTATTTTCGTGGTAACGTTATAAGGGGTAGGTATCGATAATACAGTTTATAACGTTATCAATTAACGATATAAGTAACGATACTTTTTTTTAATACTTGTAAAATATTATATGTATAAATAGCTCTAGTAGCCTACTAGACTAACTCTCATCAATTTATTCTGTCAAATATCGAAAAGAGATACAGTGTTAACAATACCTTTTACCGTTAATATCATTGGTTACGTTATCTGATTAACGGTAAGTAGTGGGGAAAATACCGTTACCCAGCATAACGTTATTTTTGCTGATAACGTTATCGCCGTTTGACAGAATTAACGTTACCAGATTTTTAACGGTATTCCAAGCCCTGCCTCGCACCCCACGTTATATTATATCGAACAGTGAAATTTGTCCTCGAATACGAGCCCTATGGGATGACCGCCGCGCCGCGCCGTTAAATTTCCAATTTTAGTTTGTTTTTCCAAAAAAATTTCAAAATCTGGATCGACAAGAAAATTATATATAAAATTAATTATCGAACCTGCATTCAAAATTTCACGAGAATCTGTTGATAAATGCTACTAGGCGAGAACAAACCGACAGACAGACAGACAGACTGAAGGACAAAAGCATTTTTGGCCAATCTCGAAACTGAGACGCTTCACTCGCTCGGTCAATTAGGATAAAGGATATCTATCGATGAAGCAAGTGGTAACACTTGCTTCATCGATAGGTATCCAATTCTACACATATCCATACGTGTCCACTCCATAGTCGGGCCACGCCCGAAGCAGAGGCGAGCCACTATTAGTTTTAGCACTTGTATGTCTGTCTATCTGCAAACTTGTATATTCTGATTAGCCTTCATACACGACGAACCTACTCAAAGAGCTTGTAATGTACCTTCTCTCAACTTACTGTACCTATTGTCCATTATTGCTTTCAGCTTTCCCAGTGCATTATGATGTGGGGTGTGCTCCTTGGCGGCATAGTTTTCGGTGTCATCGCGGATAAATACGGACGTAAGATTCCGCTCATGGCTGCGATCGTGATCCAAAGTGCAGCCAGCTATATTGCCAGTATAATGCCTTGGTTCTGGTGGTGGTTGGCTGTCTGGCTCATCTTAGCATTGGCATCGGGCGGTATTGGAATCATATCGTTCGTTATTTGTATGGAGGTTGGTATATGATTGGTCGGAGGCATAGTACCTACTCTATTACGTATAAAGATGACTCATTAGGCGCTCAGTGGCCCGGCGGCGTTAGTACGCATTACTAGCGCTTTTACAAGTTATGCGACCCCAGGCGTGGTCCACGCTTGGATGGGTGACCACAAGTGGCATAAAAGTTTTCTCGAGCTACTCCGTGCTTCGGAAGACATGTAAAGCCGTTGGTCCCAGCTGTTATCATTGGAATGGCATATCTTTATGGCAGTCGTCAAGCTACGTCAGATGCCTTAAGGCAGCTTGAAAAATCTGACAAGTGTTAGCCACTAACAGACACGAAAGAAAGAAGCAGCGAAATGCCGTAGACTCTTTGAACACTTTATAATTAAATAATTTCACGTTTAATATCTTTTAGGCGGTAAGTGGGAAGTGGCGAACAACAATCCCCATACTATACCAACTACCGTTTGGTGTAGGAAGTACTGTGATGGCGGGTTTGGCTTACTGGCTTCGTGACTGGAGAAAGCTGGAGTTCGCATTAGCGAGC
The DNA here is from genome assembly GCA_963576875.1 of Acrobasis repandana. NCBI lineage: Eukaryota > Metazoa > Arthropoda > Insecta > Lepidoptera > Pyralidae > Acrobasis > Acrobasis repandana. The sequence continues at coordinate 9,859,897 of OY756223.1, read as the reverse complement.
CTATCGGCTTTGTTCATTTTGTACTGGTTTTGGATACCAGAATCACCTAGATGGCTTTTGGCGACCGGCCAAACCGAAAAAGCTCTAGGTAAGTACCTAATGATAATGCTGGTCTAAATTCTTTCCATCACTAATCTGTGTCAAAAACCAAACACCTGTAAAACTGCCTGGTACCTAGTTAGGACCATTATAGTCAAATAAAATCTGTTCGACCCTAAGCAACGCCCATCAATGCGCCAGCAATAAAAATATAGACATAAAGTAAGATTTGGTAATGATTCAATCCACCTATAATTAATGTATGTTTTGTTTTTGCAGAAGTTTTAAAAAAAGCAGCCAAGCAAAATAAAACTGAGCAAAATCTGAAAGACATCCAAAAATTATTGCCCACATGCCAATTCACTAAGCAAAAAGATCCTGGTTTCATGGCGTTTTTCAAATCTAAGAACATGCGGCAAAAGACATTGCTCCTATCTTTGAATTGGTAATATAGACTTCGAACTTATGTTTAAAATATTAAAAAATGCCTGCTGTATAAGTATTCATCATCATCATCATCCGAGCGTATTCCCAGTTGCATCCGCAGCGGTTATGCTTCGGAGCCCGGGGTCCGCTACCTACACCTAGGTGATTTGACCAGGTTACTGGTTTTTACACAGAGAGACTGCCGTTTGACCTCCGCACTGCAACCCAAAGGGTAGACCAAAACCAATCCTAGGATAAGTTTAAACAGCTTTACGTGCCTTCCGAAGCACAGAATCATCTTTCCTTTCGGATAATTAGGTGATTCAAGCCTAAAATATCCTAAACAGACTGAAAACAACTTTTCACAAAGTAGGCTTCCTAGTGGGATTTGAACCCACGACACAAGGCGAACGCCTTGACCACTGGACCACGGAGGCAGCCTGCTGTATAAGTACCTACACATTATTTTTGTAACTGAACTGGTTTTCAGCCCAATCGAATCCCATGGGGAATCAGACCTAGGTAGGAATCAGACCATGGGATATCCCATGCATGGTAGGTAGTTACTTGCTCCGTGGTGGGTATAACCTACAACGTACTTACATATTAATAGTGAAGTAGTAGTATCAGTTGTAGAAAAATAATATAAGTACTTTTGTGTAACTTAGGTACATGTATGCAAAAATATGCAAGTTGATGAAAGATTTTAGCTTTGGCCCATAGTTATAATAATTTCAATTTAATAATTTTCAGGTTCTTTACCGGTCTCGCTTTCTACACATTTTCCCAGTATCTAGGATTAATTGCTGAAAATATATTCTTAGCGGTGGCGCTAAGCGGCATCATATCGTTACCTGGTGGAATATTATGCGTTCTCATAATAGCTAAGACAGGGAGAAAAACCACTCTATGGATATTTCAGTTCACGACGGCGCTTTGTTTTATAGGCATTAAGCTGGTGCCAAGAGATGCTTTTCAGAATGACTGGCCAAGGTTGCTATTTGCAGCAATTGGATTTGCAGGTCTAGGTGTAAGTACCACCAACTAGAGAGCGCCTGATGCTGATAATCAAAATTTTGCTCCCGCTTCCACGCACACAAATTTACTCTAGCTAGCCAAAGCGAGTCATGTCATTAAGTCATGCGGGGAGGGAAGAATCGCGGCGGGTCAATGAAGCTGGTTTACGCGTTCCTGGTTTTTGAAGTTTATTATCGTTTTACAAAGAATATTTAATATTTATTAAAAAATAAGACACATGACTGCCTTATGTTTAATACAATTATAATCCAAAGTTACAAGGGATAATTTATTGTACATATCTCTTGAATTAGGTGATTTGGAGGCAACTTCGCATTTTTTTCTATCGAGAAAATTTCAAGCAATCGTGTTTTTGAAACATATAATGACTAGAGTAAGTCCTAAACTTTGCTGTGATTTTATTTCAAAGTGAGTAAGTATTTCGTTAATATTGATAATATTTTAGATCGATTTGACGACCTCCGTGGTCAACACGCTAGTCCGCCAATCCGGAGGTTCTGGGTTAGATCCCCAGCCAGGGCAAGTTGAAAAATTGCCTTTTCAAATTGTCCTGAGTCTTGGGTGTTTATCTATATGTATTTGTTATATAGTATCTTTGAGTTAGTATCCTATACCATAACACAAGTTTAAAACTTACTTTGGGGCTAGCCCAATGAGTGTGATTTGTCCTTATATATTTATTTATTTATCGCTTTATCAGGGTCATACGCGCTCTTTTCACATTACTAATTGGTAGGTACGTTGTGAACGACTTCAAAATCTGGACTTACACATACATTATAGGTACTTACCTTCTTTATTCCTAGAGCCTATACATACACCTAAGTCCACTGCCGGACCAAAGGCCTATCAAGGCATCAGCTAGTTATACTATTAGCTGATGCTCGCGTGGTCAAATGTTTGTCAATGCCATGGGAACCTCACAATTTCTTGGGATAAATAGTATCCTATGTGTTAATCCAGATAATAAGCTATCTACATGCTAAATTTCATTCCAATCCATTCAGCCGTTTTGGCGGGAAAGCGGAATAAACATCCATACAAAATTTACGTATTTAATAGGAATTTAGTCATCCATCATTCATTATTTTTAGGGAACAGTTCCAGCTCTGTACCTCTTTTCTGGAGAGCTTTACCCTACAGTTGGTCGCAACGCAGGTGTCGGCGGAGTGACAACATTTGCCAGAATCGCCGCCATGGTCGCACCAGGAGTGGTAGGTTTGGATGAAGTGGTGGCTGACCTTCCTCTAATACTTCTGGCTATCACGTCATTGGGTCAGATGCTGTTGGTAATACCGCTACCTGAAACGAAGGGGTTTCCATTGCCGGATACGTTAGAGCAAGCTGAACAGTTTGGTAAGGTACGTTGTATTTTGTGTATTCTATACAAGCGGAGTTTGGTAAGGTACGTTGTATTTTGTGTATTCTATACAAGCGGAGTTTGGTAAGATACGTTGTATTTTGTGTATTCTATACAAGCGGATTTTACTTCCTCTAGCTGTATTGACATCTTTTAATCAGAATCATTAATAGAACACAAAACCGTAAGAAACCTTAGTTTAGTTACCCGTGTGGTTCCGGGTTAGAATAGGACCACTCCATCTCTTCCTGTGGATGTAGTAAGATGCGACTAAAGGACTAAGCCCAAACATCTAGTGCTACAACAGTATTCCCAAGGAGGGTTTACGTCGGGCGGCGGCCGGTTGTAAAACTTTTCGCACAAATACATTCCCAGAGGGTTGACGTCAGGCTGGCGGCCATTCGTAAAACTATGGCCAAATAACTTAAACCTGTAGCAAGTGGTGTCATTCAAGTGGGAGATTTTTGGTATGTATTTGTTGGCTTACATCTTTGGTTTTTATTATGATATGAAACAAGATACATTCTGACAATATGTATTTTTTATTCCCCTAAAAGAAAAGAGTAATTTCCTTGAAAATAGCCAAGAGGTTTAAAATCACCCTGTATTTTCTTACATATTTTTTGGATCTCCATATCAATCAACTATTGTTGTCAACAGATGTGCACATGTGATATACCTACCTAGTTAAGAGTACGTCCGTGATGTGTCACTTAATAGCATACTAAAGAAGACTCCACTTGTGGAATGTAGGAATTATTAAAATGTCAATTCCTATTGATGTCTGAAGAGATTGATGAGAGTATATAAAGCGAAAGAGGTCTCTATGCCTACCCCTGTGGGAAACAGGCGTGATAGTATGTACTCGTATGTGAATAACACACAATTCCCAAGTCCATTCCAAGTGCTATTTCATCACTGTTATGTGCGATGGCCACATGGTCATGGGCCTCCAACGCTATCTCGTTTCGTCACTACACCCTTGCTGACCCCTTTCCTTTTTTTTTGCAGAACAACCAAAACTTACAGAGAAAGAAGTGAGTTTGAATAAAAGTGTTAGTGATGGCATATAAAAGTGTTTATTTCACAAAATTGCTTGTACCAAAGTTGTTTTAACAGTAAGATCCATTTTACAAGTAAAAATTATGGGATATAATCTCATGCATTTTGTCTCAGTGTATTTTTCTTATTGTGCAACAAATAAAAATATTTTTGCCACACTCATTACCACTTTAGTTAAAAATTACTCATGTTATTGCGTGTGTAGTGGTAGTTATAAATGCATTGCAATGGTTGTGTTGTGTGTATGTGTATAAGTTAGGAATGTGACATTAATGATCAGTGTCTTTATATAAGTATTATTATTAGTTTTAGACTTTTTATATTTCTTGTATAGTGTTTTCTCATAAGTTGTATAACAAATTGTTAAATAAAAAATTAATACTACAAAAACCTTTGGATTCCAGTCATAAAAATTATCAAAAAGAGCTAAAGTACAAAACAATGACTGGCTAAAATAATGTACATGAACTATGTACCTATGTTTACTATCTAAAAGTTACAATTTAGTTGTACTTGTGTACTTTAAATGCATTAATATTGTGACATTTATACATTAAAAATTAAAGGAACTATTCTTGTTTTTTATTTGGGACTTGACACTTTATATTTTCAATTCTATGCAATAAAGTTGGATGTGAGTGATACCAAAGTGAATACAGTTTGTCATAAATAGGATAGTCTAAATTATCCTTCCCTAACTTTATTAGAGCTGACCTCAGTTCATGAGGATAGTTAAGAGAAACAGCAAAATTATCAGCTTCAAATTCAAACTTTCGAGACATAGCTGTAGCAAAGAAAGACAAAACTGAATTGTATGGAGCTAGAATCATTTGAAGAACAACTATCAGACCTATGATGATTGGCTCTTGACCTGCGGGGAATCCAAGTGAGGTATACAACATAGAGTATTTAAATAACAATCCAAATGCTGTGAAAAGAAGAAGTAAATTTACTTCAGTTAGCAATATGGACTTATAAATATGACTGCAACTCCAGTGGCCGAGCTCATGAGCTAGAACACCTAATATTTCACTCTCCGTACAACCTGTAGTTATCTTTTTCTCTTCATCATATTTTTCTAACAGAGTATCAAATAGAACAATCCTCTTTGCTCCAAAAAGACCACTGAAGTAAGCATTACTGTGAGCAGACCTCTTTGAACCCTCAACTATAAATATTTGTGACAAGGGAAACTTCAGCTGGGATGCCAAATTTTCTATGCCCTTACGTAGAGTGCCGTCTGGTAAAGGAACAAATTTATCAAATAAGGGAGCAATTACTGTTGGATAGAGAGTCAATAAAATTAGTGTTGCTATAGTAGTGAATAACCATAGCCATACAACAAACATGTTCCCACCAAGCATAATTATATAAATAGCAATTGAAATGATTGGGAGAGTTATAACAAGACTCAGACAAAGAGACTTGACTTGGTCCTTAATAAAGAAACCAACTGTCTGCTTGTTGAACCCATGTTTTTCTTCCAGCACAAATATTCCATAAATTTTAAATGGCATATTAACTACAAAGTTAAACAATGTTACAAATGTCATGAAGACACAACTAACTAATATCTCCCTGTCAGGTGTGATGTTCACAGCCGCAGCTATGTTTTCAGACTTATTCCATGCAACATAGATCCAACGCTTATACAATATCACTGTTGTAAAAACAATACCATACATTTCCTTCACAATCTTAAACTTCGACTTGTCTATTCCATAGATGCGGGCCTTTCCGAAAGATTCTTCATTTAGCATTTCTTTCAAATCATCTGGTATGGTGTTATTGGTTTTGTAAATCTTCAACTAAAATAAAAAATATGATAGTTAGTCGAATAATGTAATCGTTTTCATAATATCAAGTGTTTCAACACTAATAGAAAATTTTACTTTACTGTTTGGCACTTTTTAAGCTTACTTAGGTCTCTAAACATACTATGAAATTGATTTTGATGTAGTTTCCATTAAGTCAATGCCACCCGTCCGATAATTCTAATTACTGTTAAGTAAGTATCTAAGACGGATATTGCATGCATTTAAATATCTTTGCAATAACCATTGAAACTGAAAAACTTAACCTAGCCTAGGTATCCCAGTAAACTGAATTCTTACCTGACGCAAAGAAAGATACAGCTCCCAGAGATATTCACACCATGAAAATAATAAAATTAGAAATACTATTAACCCTTCATCGATTGCCATGTTAAAAATATTTCTATTAATTCATAAAATGATGATAAAATTAATGATGCCCACGGTCTGAGATACAACACGGACAACACATCGATTGACAATTTGACATTGACTTGACCGACCGACAGTGACAGATACAAGATTTTTTTAGAGAATTATTTTACGGCCCTGGATACGGTCAAGAGGCGTAAAATATCTAAGAATAGAAAAAGAGATTAGGCAGGTAATCACAATAAATAGTACCTACCTACGAAAAATGACTAAGATGCTAATTTTCAGCACGACCGCCATCGGTCTGTTTCATAATCTTAGCATAATAAGCGTCCGGATTTCCGGAATCAGGATCTGAGATCAGCATCTGAATATTCAGATTTTAAACCAATAGGCGAAAGGAAACATCAAAGTTATTTAATATTGTAGTATATATTATGAGGGTGGCGTGGCCACATATTGGCCAAAGATGATTTGATATTGAAGCTTCCTACAGTGAAACCATTTCGACGTTATTAGTTAAGCGAAGTTATATTATCACCATCAATAAAAAAGTACTTACTGTCTTTAACAAACTTCAAAATTCTTTATTGCTTAAACTGTGTCAAAATAGGTGGTACAATAAATAAACGGGCAAGTGCGAGTCGGACTCGTACATGAAGGGTTCCGTACCTCGGTACCTCCGTACAATGTTTTAAAACCCTAAAGAAATACGTTTCTTGTATGACGACCCCCTTAAATTTTTAACTTTATTTCATTTTTAGTATTTGTTGTTATAGCGGCCATAATAGTACATAATCTGTGAAAGTTTCAAGTATCTAGTTAATGCCATTATAATGATCTAGTTAAAAAGGCTGCAAAAACACTTTTTTTGTATGACGACCCCTTTAATTTTTAACTTTTTTTATTTTTAGTATTTGCTGTTATAGCGGCCACCCACAGTAATACATAATCGGTGAAAATTTCAAGTGTCTAGCTATGTTCAAGAGATAGAGCCCTGTGACAGACGGACAGACGGACAGACAGCGGAGTCTCAGTAATAGGGTCCGGTTTGCACCGTTTGGGTACGGAACCCTAAAAAGCATCATCAACAGTTTACCCTTTCAGGCATGCAATAGTAAAGGATAGAAAAAACTTATAACTACTTAGATACATCTCGTACTTAAAATATTATAACAGAGCAGGCCTATTAGTATCATATTCAAGTAGTCATGTAACTAGATATTTTATTTATTTATTTTATCAATATGCGATTTCCAATTTCAATTATAATCTATTGTGACACCTAGAAAGTTGTTTTGTGTTACCTCTTCTATTTTTGTGATCGATTCGTGTATGTTTAAATTGTTTTTTTCTGTGTGGTAGTTACGGAACTGTATAATTTTAGTTTTTATGAGATTTACTTTAAGATTTATTGTTTTGAGCTATTCAATAGCAGTGGACTTCCTGTGGCTGATATGATGATGATGATAATGATTCAATAGTATCATTTAGTGTTTTATTTATTTCTTCTTCGTATTTATTTTTATCTTTTTTGTCATCAGATATAAAAATTGTCGCATCATCTGCGAACATAACGCATTTATGTTTTGTTATTAATGGCAGCTCATTAATATAAATAAGAAAAAGTAGTGGGTCTTATATACTCCCTTGTGGTACGCCTTGAATTACATCTGCCAGTTGTGAGTGAATTTCTTTTTTTTAGTTTTGCTAGTGGGGTTATACTTGTCAATAACTGTTACTTGCTTTCTGTTTGATAGATATGATTGAATTAGATTATGTGGCAAACCTCGAATCCCAACATTTTCAAGTTGATTTAAAAATATATGGGGTTGTACAGAATGAAAGGCCTAAGACAAATCTAAGAACAACCCTATGCACATGGATTTGTTATTTAATGCATTTCATATGTCTCTTAGGATGTTGAATATTGCTGTATTTGTTGACTTTTTCTTCTGGAACCCGAATTGATTTGGATTTAAAATGTTATTTCTTTCAAAAAAGTTTGTTAGCCTTTCTTCAATTACTTTTTCAATTATTTTGGAAAATGTAGATAGTAATGCAATAGGTCTATAGTTATTTACATTTAGTTTTGAACCTTTATTGTAAAGAAGTATAACTTTAGATAGTTTTGAGTCTTGGGGAAAGGTTCCCGTTTCAATCATTAGATTAAGTAAGTAAATAAAAATTTAATATTTTATTTACTTTATTAATTGTATTGGTATATTATAATACCCAGTGCTTTTTTTATTCTTTAGTTTCATAATAATAGAGTTAAGTTCATCTATATCAACAAGTTTTAGATAGATACTTTTCCTATGTGTTTGTGTACAAGATTTAAAATTACTAGTTGTATTATTTTGTCAATTCTTGTTTGTAAAAAAGTTGTTAAAAGATTCAGCAATTATAGAAGTGTTATCGGTAGTATTATTATTTACAAGTAACTGTTCAACTGTATTCTTTATATTGTTTGTGGGAGTCGTAAATTGCTTAATTAAATTCCATGTAGCTCTATGTTTATTATCACTGTTTTTAATTAGTTTTAGATTTTGTATTTGTTACGCTGGGACAGGGGATAATGCTGGGCTAGTGAAAAAATAACACAATCAATTGAAAATTGCTCATTTTATTATAGGTAAGTTAGTATTTTTTATCTCAAATCATTTTATGATATTAAGTACCTACCCCTACCTATTTACATTTATTATTTTATGACCTTGACCAGAACAAACAGTATAACTATGTTTTAATCATTTTACTCATTATGGTGTTGATCAGCGCTGTCCTTAGATCATATTTTGATTATCGGCTATAATCTCCACATTTGTAGCACTTGCAGTTATCAGGTTCTCGTAATTTGACTTCCATGACAGCATTATCTTCATCATCAAGCCTTACACCATCAGGATCGTAACAGTGAGTCAGAGTCACTAATCGCTCGCGCAAGTAGTTTTCTCTACAGCAAAAGCATTCCTATAAATAGAAAAACATACATAATATATTCTGATAAATAGCTAACATAGCTGACTCTAACTAAAACAGTCCGTTGTTTGTATGTTTGTTCGATAACTCAAGTTTCTTTGATCGGAACTTCATTTAAACGCTGAATCGTCTAAACGAATGGTTCTTGTATTAAAAAAAACTGGAAAAGTGCGAGTAGGACTCGCGCACCGAGGGTTCCGTACAAACCAGTAGGAATATAAGTAAGTTAAAAATCTCAGATTAAACATTTTAAAATTATTAAAAATATTTTTATTATGTGATGTAACTAAAAATTTATTCTTTTCTCAATTTTTTCCTGTATCTGTGCTACATAAATACAAGACGCTGCTTCGTACCAAATTTCAAAATTCTGAGTTAACGGGAAGTACCCTGTAGGGGCTGCAGGTTTTGATTCCCTTGCGAGTGTCGAAAATTTGCGGCATAAACGGCTATATCTTTTGATTGCGTCGGCTTAGAAGTTTGATTTTTTCACAGCTCCAAGGGACAGTAGACTTGAGTATTTGATATGAATTTCAGCTTGATGCTTGAAGAGCAAGACCCTTTTTCTCAGGAACGCGTGGACCTCCACGCGTTCCTGAGAAAAAGGGTCTTGCTCTTGATAGACAGACAGACGGACAACAAAGTGATCCTTTAAGGGTTCCGTTTTTTCCTTTTGATGTATGGAACCCTAAAAACCATTTGTTTATTGACTCAGCGTTTCAAAAATGGCCACCCAGAGGTTCTTAAGTTTGTACATGAGATGTTGGTTTGGTTGCTGAAATTTGGATTCGATGGTGGGGTTACGAGTTTACAGTAAAAGGCTGGGCTTAGTGCAGAAGGATAGTAGGACGCCTATAGACGTAATCAATTGTTATTTCTACTTATTGTGTCTGGCTTAGTGTCCATTAATGAGTAAGATCCAGTCTAGCTATAGACAGTCCAATTCATTATTACAATAACAACACAACCAGCTTATTGAATGCACGCATTACCTACATAATACTGATGTGTGGCAGAAAGACCTAAAGGGTCACTTAAACACATACTTACCTTCAAAAATCCTGTGGCTGTTACAACTGAAGGTTGAACTTGGCTTGTACACATCCCTTCGCATTTGTTAACATTTACCTCTCCACTACATGATCTCACTAGCCGGCCCATGTCATCATATTCCTCTGTTAAAAATAGATTTTATTAGGCTTGTACGAGTACGTACCAACGAAACCATTGTAGATATGATAAATGTAGTTATTTATTTATGTATTTCATATAATAGTACGTGTTCATTATAAGTATTATATACATTCTTGTTGTTCTGTTATTGTACACATATACAAATGTAATAAGTACAACAGGTGGACTTAATGCTAAAAGCATTCTCTAACAGTCAAACTTTGGGGTTGATTGGAGAGCTTATGTGGGTGTTAAACAAAATAAAACAAAACAAAACAAAATGTACTTAAAAATAATAAAAAAAATGGTTGCCTGTAAAGTCGGTTTTACGGGCGAAGATTTTACGTGACAACGGCGGCAGACCGATCATAGTTGAGTGGGAGAGAGACGCAAGGCATTCGGCGGGCCTCTCTCTCGTTCGGTGACTCATCGTAACGTTACCGAGCGTTACACTTTTTCATAAGTGACTCCCAGCCGCAACCTAATTTAAGACGTTGTCACGTCAAAAAACAGACTAAGTACAAATATTATATTAATACATATACCTACATATTAAAAACATACTTATATATTACAAACATACAAACAAAAAGTAAATATATACACACACATCTATAAATACATATTATACAATCAAGTCGGTCTCAAATTTAATTAAAAATGGAGATGCCTGAAAATCCTAATTTTAAAAGAGTCGCGGCTAGGAGCCCCTCTGATGGAATCAGGGAGAGCATACCAGAGTCGTACAGCAGTCACAGAGAAAGAGTTATCGAAAAAACCTGTACGGAGAGAAGGAATGACTAGGGTAAGAGTATTTGAAGAACGATTTGAGATACTCAGGGGCCTGGGGATTATTGAGAATATTGTATAGCTGTGTGTTGGTTTCTGCGTTGACGGATTGGCAGCCAATTGAGCTAAGAACAAGATTGAGAAACGTGATCATATTTGCGCAAGCAGAAGATAAACCTAATACAGTACGGTAACACACATCAGCGTAATCAATTATAGGGAGATTTAAAGTCTGTGCTAGCATGGTTTTGTTTTCTTAGGCAGAAAAATTTTCAAGCGCTGTAGGTAGTGAAGACTGGAAAATACCTTTCTGCTTATGTCTGAGATATGAGTACTCCAAGTGTGATCAATCCAGAGGCCAAGATTTTTGACCTCAGCACTGAAAGGGATACTGCCAACATCAAAAGTAATTTGCCTCTTGCTACCAACAATTGTGGCCTGGCATTTTGAGGATTCACCCGTTCGGTGTATGGTATGAGTATTTAAATATTTTGTGCCGCAGCAACCTATCCATATATTCCTTTACGGACTATACTAAAAGTAGGGTTGATAGGGACATCAATCATACTTTTTAGTATAGTCCGCAAAATGTAGACAATTTTTTACAATTTAATCTATAAGTTTTGATGTAGGTAGTTGAGACATCAAAGGATATAATAATTAAATAATCAACTCCTACGTTTTTTTCGTATGTTGTATGGACCTAGAGCAAACTTTTCGATCGAACAAGAGCATTTCGATTTTAGAACATATTTTTTTGTATGTAATTGGTAAATAACTATTTATTTTTAGTTTTCTGTGCTTACCTTTGGTAACATGTATTTCCGTTGGAACGGTTTCACAGGTCTCATCGCCAGAACAGTGAATTATACTAATACTTAAAAACTGAATTAAGCATATAAGCGCACTAATGCTAAACATATTGTTTTTTTTTACTAAACTTAGTAGCAAATTTTTATTCTTGACTGTTCAGGAGTTTGTACAAAACTGTGAATTCATCATTCATAATTTTCTTTTTATATCTAACAAGACCGTAGAGAAAACGTAGGGGATCGTGGGGTGGCATAATGAAAGCTTGCTTTATCAGCGGGTTATCGAGTAATAGTTAAGTGAAATATCTTGTTTATTTGATCAATTGATTCTTCGTAGGTAACGTACTATACATAAATATTTGGCTATTATATTATTTAAAAAAAACGACGGGTTGCACTCCGGGAGTGCCGGCAGACGTGAAAACTTGAATATTGTGCATTTTTGATATTTTGGAATGGTTAGGGAATAATTTTGCACCAATTGCTTTAATTATCAGTATAAAAGTACTATCATTTATGTGGTAGAATACAATATTTATTTATTACGCTATCGTAAACAAACATGACAATTTATATTACATTAAAAAGTTTATCTCTCAGCTAAACGAAACAGCAGGCGCAGGCATACATTTTCGCCGCGCCGTAGAAAGAGAGGGGAATACTTCCTCTCCTACGCCGCGCCGGCTGTCATCCGTCTTACGAATTATCGATCAGGACACGTGTCCTGACGCGAGTTTAACATTTTTTACCCATAACAAAAAAAGTGCACAACGCCGCTAAAGAAGTTTTCACTTCAAAAATTCTTCTCAGCTGTATTAGAGATATGGTAATGCCCCCTTCTACTATTGGTACATAAAAAAATCGACTGTCATTGCAAAAATCCAGCGTAGTGGGACACATCTTCTAATTTAATGTAGCCTATAGCGTCCCACTGCTGGGCGAATGCCTCCCCTTCTGCTTTTAATACGCATATAAATAAAATTAAAGGAAAACTCTGGATAAGACTAGACTGGCTTTTATACTTATACTTACAAGTTTACAAGAAGACAGTCGAACGATTACCTTTATCCTACTCGAACATTACACAAATTAAATAAATAAATTACACTAAAATATTAATTTCGCTCAAAATTTGGTCAAAATATAATGCATTGGACTAAGAGTGGCGGAAAAACTGTGTCAAATAAGAAAATCTAATAAAATAAATCAATTTGCCCACGTTTCTACAAAAAGAAGTGAAATCCCACCAAAAACATTCTGTAAAAAACTAGCCAAGTCTCGATGGAGCTGCTTGTTTATCTCTAAAAAGTAATGAAATCTAGACAAAGTCGTGCCAAGTCTAAGGTTCCTTACTGCGATTTCTTTATTATTATAGTTAATGTTGTGTGACTTGGCCGTTGAAGGGTACACAAGGGTACAAAACCAGGTGCTCCATGACACCATTGCACCAATCTGATTTGACGCTCCAAAAAGAAGAGAGCAGAAGTCGGCATTGTCAATACTGAATGCATGTGTTGCACAATCAACAACAGCCTAAAATGAGACACTAGCCTCCAATTACCAATACCAGTATGGGCTATTATCTCGCTTAACAAACATAGGTAGTCACAACAGATATAACATTACGTGTAAACAAAATTGACTTGTACCCTTGTAGTAACGTATAAAATATTCAACGGCCAAGTCACACAACATTAACTATAATAATAAAGAAATCGCAGTAAGGAACCTTAGACTTGGCACGACTTTATCTAGATTTCTTTACTTTTTAGAGATAAACAAGCAGCTCCATCGAGACTTTGCTAGTTTTTTACAGAATGTTTTTGGTGGGATCTTCTTGTCTTCGTTTACTTCCATGTCTCGCAGCTGTAACGAACACTAATCCAGATGGATTGACCTTACTATGTCTTTTTGGGGTTGATTTTGATATGTGGAATGTAAGTAGGTTTTATTTTTACAAGCTTTTAACTAGCAATGTATGTATTAGGGTAAATCTTGAAAATTAAATTTGGCCCACTTCCCGGTTACCGATCGAGATGGAATTTTGTAAATCAGCAAATTCATTACAATAAATAAATGGCAAGAAATATGTGGACAAATGTACAAATATACAATGCAATATTATTATGCCAAGAAGCTGGTCGTATGATGAGCTGGAATGTGGCCATAGGAACCCTGCAACGATGCAACTCACATCAAGTTTGGGCTTATTTAATTTTTCTTGATAAGTACTGCCCTAAAGGCTTAAAAAAGCTTGTACAAATATTTTTTTAAGTGAAAACTTCATTAGGTGCGTTGGGCATTTTTTGAGATGGGAAAAAACCATTGACCTCGCGACACAGTTACCGTTACCGTAACCGACACAAATTTGTTCAAGTTTTGACTTCCGTCGGCACTCCCGGAGTGCCACTGTATTTTTTATCAAAAAACTTATTAAAAAAAATAAAGGTTGCTGTGCTTATCTATATGCCATTTACTAGAAGGATTATTATAATGTGTATTCGCTCAGTTGGAGCTCTTGTGAAGCATTCTGTAACATATTCTCTAAATGGATTTTCTTATTTCATACCCAGTTGGATGGATGTGAATTCCCATATAAAAGCTGCAAGATTTTGCTAGAATTCCACATTCAGTATTAACTGTCTAAACCGAGATATAGTGAATTTGGTAGTTTCTTAAAAATATTGTAATTATAACTATGATTTCTCAAATTATATCCTTGTGTTTATTATTATCTATGTGTCAACTCCAAGAGAAAGTAGTCAAAGCCCAAGAGGTACATTTACCCCCAGGTAAATTTTCCCTGTAGACTAATTGCGTACGTTCCTATTTTGCATTTTTTTACCATTTCATTTACCCCAAAGTCCCTATTAACAATTAGGTCACACGATGGATGGCTATAGGAGATGATCAATCGAGAATTCAGATGAAAATTTCATATTAATTTCAAAATAAACTATACACACTTACAAATAAACCTGCAGTCTAGATTTGGTGTGTTAATATTGGACTATCAACAAAGATTTAAATTGTTACAAGTATTACATCAACATAAATTCTAATAATTAAATTTTCTGTTCTAGGTCAAGAATGCCAGATGACTCCTGTTATACACGTCCTCCAACATCCAGGTTGTGTGCCCAAAGCCATACCTTCATTTGCATGTATTGGAAAATGCTCTAGTTACGTTCAGGTATTATTCACACTAACCAAGTAACCTCTAATACATATGCAACGTGGAAGGGACATACCCGTCATAAATCGAACCACGAGCTATACTAGATCACGAAAGAATAATGAACTTAAAATAACAGTCAAAAAACCAAAAAAAGAAATTCGACATTCACGTACAAATCGCCCGGGGCGGCTGCACACTTTTGTATGGAAATGCCATTTTTTTTTGTTTTTTGGCTGTTATTTTTATTTAATTATATAAAATTGATCTAGAATAGGTAGACCGTGGTTCGTTTTTTCGTGTATGTCTCTCTCGTCCACGTTGTATATATCTTAAACCAAATGTACGTAAGTACATAGATCTAGTTGCCAAATATCTGATTTTTATAAATTAATCTTTTGTTACGTCAACGCTGAATATACTTATATGTTGAGAGTTTTTAAGTATAACCACGTATAAGAAAATTATTCTTGTATACATTACTACTATGCATGTACATGTATTCGTGTGTATTGAATGTATGGGATCTAATTAAATCCTAGCTGCACCGCATCCTGGAATCGAGGAAATGACGAATCGTAATTCACCATCAGCGTGGTTTACATCTATATCTTTATACTAACCTTCGTACACAGATGTAAATTTTGATTTTTTTTTCAGGTTTCTGGCAGCAAAATCTGGCAAATGGAACGCACATGCAATTGCTGCCAGGAATCGGGCGAAAGGGAAGCAACAGTAATTTTGTCTTGTCCCAAGGCAAAAAGCGAAGATAAGAGATACAGAAAGGTATGTACAGTATCTAAAACGCACAAGTTTCCTTCCTTACTCGTTTATATTGATATAATTTAGTATATATTGATTTCTAGGTTACGACTAAAGCTCCTCTTGAGTGCATGTGTCGTCCTTGTGGCAGCATTGAAGAAAGTGCAATAGTACCCCAAGAAATTTCAGGATATTCTGAAGAAGGTCCTTTGCACAATCATTTCCGAAAAACATTTTAGATTATAAATTTTTATTTAATTATTGTTGCAAAAACGATGACAAGAATTTTGCTTGTTGTACCGACTGTTAATTTAAGTATGATAAAAAATATGTACTTATATAACTAATCAGTAGTATGAATAAAAATAAATGACCTTGACCAATTGCATACGTATTTTATTGTTTTATAATAATTACATTATAAAATTTCAACTTTCATAAGGTTGAAAAGTAAATTTGATGCACATTCATTGTAAAGCACACAAAAAAAGAAGAAAACAGTGAATTCCCATATAAACCCCACAATCAAAAAAACAAAACAAAATAATTAAAGAGTTTCTTCTAAATGAATGTGACTTTGGGGTTTTCACTGATTATCACTCATTAAAACAGCACTTAGTCCAGTTGAGTTTAATGTTTATTTTATCAGATACCTATCTAAATATTCAACTTTAGATAGTGTTTAATTTACTTATAGTTAGGTACTTACTATAGGTATATAGGTATACTTACCTACGAAGGAAAAATTTAAAAATAGTTTGGAAAATCCAAAAGTGCACGCCTCATAATCTCATTTTTCACAATTAAATTGATTTTGATTGTTTTATTGCTAACTTAAAACGCAGAAAAGTATGTGTCGGCTTTAACGCACGACTGGAGATTATTTTTAACTTTTATTTTATTTTTAACTTCCCGCTGAGAAAATTGAAAATTTTCAAAATTCGGGACGTTATTAGTTTCACCCCCTTTTTGAAAAGTCGAGTTTTCATCAGATCTCGACGTTTAAAGGTCTCAGGAATCTTCCCTGACCACTCACGAGCAAGTGTCATGCACCCTATCCGTATGGGTGTGTGGGTGTGTATGTGACCCGCTTATAACTCTTGAACAACTAAACCGATTGGAACCAAACAAGTAGCTTTCCAAAGAGTTCTATACAACTCAGATTTCCTGCGAATTAAAACCGATTCGGATCGGTAGATTTTGAGAAATCTCAAAAAAACTAAGCAAAAACAAGAAAAAGACACAAGACTACGGCACGAATGTCAAGAAAAGTGTTACCACTGATTGTTCTTTTCATTCTCAATTAGTTAATGCAAATTAAATAAAATATTAACTAACTTATAGCTTCTTTTACATTTATTCGTCTTTCATATTAAAAAAAAACAAACAAAATCACAACATACTTTATTCAAATTTCTTTTTACTTCTTTTCTTACTTGCCAGTTACACATTCGTACTCATCATACATAGGTATTAACTCTTTCAACAAACCTCACATCCAAAATTATTTTTAATATGTCACCTGTATTTTTATAATAATAATTACGATTAAACTACATTGAATTAGACCGTGATCTTCAAAAGGACTTAGTTTTGGATAATATTGAAGCGTATAAAAAAAAATGGACTTGATCAGATAAGTTTTTCGGGAGTTATCGTGACCACGCCAGTTTTCATACATACCGACACACGGACGTCCACAAAATGATTTTATTAAACATTGTTTTTATTTATTTAAAAGGCAAAATGTTTTTAAAAATGTCATAAGTGTTGAAACTAGTGTTTTTCCTTGACATTTATGTGTAAATATTATTGTACAAGTGCGATAGAAAATAAATAGAGACACATTTAGTTAAAAAAATCACTTGATTTTTGTAAGGCGATAGTAGAGCACTACCTCATGCGCTTCGCTTATGAGGCGTGCAATAAGTTAACTATGATCACCTACCAAATGACATCCCCTTAATAATAATACTTGTTACGGAACCCCACTCTTGCAACAATCACAACATTCGCACGCTACGCAACGCAACGCAGTTTTTTCCCGATATGACGACGCTTTGCAGACAACCACGGGGCTAGCCAGGCCGGTCACCGGCGGTCAATTTCGCCACGCACGAATCGTCTCATAAGCTAGCCTTGATTGTTTTTGAGACAATCTACATCAAAAACCAAGACAGTAAAAAAATGTAATTACTTGAAAATGTCACGGAAATATAAGTTTCTCAAAATTCTGTGGAATTGCCAAGTATTTTTTGGCGAACACCCTAAATTATATACCTTATACAAATAGGAATACAATTTCAAAAATCGAAAATTTTGACAAGGTTCTATAATTGTAATTGATATTGCTGGTTTTTGCATTGTCCATTTGTCCATCCCTAGGCCTAGACCTGAACCATAGATACTAGTAGTTCACCGCGAACTTAGACCTCGCGATTTTTTATTAATATTTCAAAAACTACTGAACCGATTTTGATGCCCAAGGAACTTAAAAATTCTATTGATATTTCCTACATGCCTACCAAATTTCATCAAAATCGGACCATCGGTTCGGCGGCTATCGCGAACAAACATACATACATACAAACAAACAATGTGTTTTCGCCCCAAATTAAATTATAGCCCTCGCTCGCTTCGCTCGCTCGCCAAATATAACTAGTGGTTCGCCGCGAACTTAGACCTCGCGATTATTATTTTAAAAATATGAGTACGTAAATTTACTGAACCAATTTGAATTATCATGGGATCCTGGAGTCATAAAAATCAGTAAAATACGGGAATCTGTTAAAACAAAAATGTAAAAAATTACAATTTGAAGATTTGGGTACATTGAAATAGCGAATCGATCGATCAATCCGCGCAATGAGTAAACAATATATCAATATTATTCAGTCATTGCGCGGTTTGATGCCGTTGAAGAGAACAGATTTTCCAACCTTCTTTCTTCATCTATTCTGAGCTGCAACTTCATTTTTTTAACTTTTTCTAAGTGGATATAATCAAAACCTGGATCAAATATAATGTCTGTAAGCCGTTTTGATCTCGAAAGAGCTATGTATGTACATCCGGCCGCCAACTCTTTTACGCTAATGTTCACGACTACTTTATCCAAAGTGAGTCCTTGTGATTTGTGCACAGTTACTGCCTAGGCAAGCGACAGTGGAAATTGCGATCGTGAGCATGACACTTGGCCAGTCTTCCACGACCGGGTCATAGGTGGAATGGGAACTGTACCATTTATTTGAGGACCAGTATATTTGTCAAACTGTAGGTACACAAATCACAATAGGCATATCTTGTGGTAGAACCGACCCTGGCTCGTATATAATATCGCGCACATAACCCAAAGCACCATTTACAAGCCCTTTGTTAAGCCATAAATTGGATTTTAACATCACTCTGCTACCTATTGCCAGATAAAGTGATTTTTCCAGTCCTTGTGCGGCATCAGTTTCAGCTTTAGCAGCTGTGCCATTATTATTTTTAGATGCAATTTTAGCTACACGACTGTTTAGATTCAAGTTTGGCTGTTATAAGAAGATACCGCTTCGTTCGGAGACGGTTCTAGTGCTCGCACCTCTGAAGCGTGCTCACGCAGCGAGCGCAAGCGCTCGGAGCGTTCGGGAGACGGTTATTGTGCTCGCACCTCTGAAGCGTGCTTACGTAGCGAGCGCAAGCGCTTAGAGCTTTCAGGGTATACTTCATGCTCTCGTTCTTCCCTTGCGCGCTCTCGCAGCGAACACAAGCGCTCCGAGCGTTCAGATGAGCTCTCATTGGCACGAGAAGTACTGGCCTAGTATCCTTTGTTGTGAAAGACGCTCCTGCCGCTGCTCATTGGTTTCCAACTCTCTACGTAAGCTACTTCACGAGCTTTGGTTGCCGCTGATTTTTTGGCATTGTTACTAACAATACTACTACTGAAGTACAGACAAACAGCGATAACGATTAAACCAAAGTTTGCTCAAAAAAATTGCTATTTCAACAAGCGTCATGCGACCAAGATCTGACTGAAGAGCCAACAAAAACAAAATAATACAAAACAATTTCCAGCAAATTCAACTTATTCAACACTATGAATAGAAGAACAACCTCTATTTTAATTTCACAAATGTCGGTATTGTCGGTTAAATCTGTCAATCAAAGGATCTTCTCTACCTACGCATCTTTTTTTTTTCGATCGAAGTATTACGCTGTATGCTGAGGGCATTTTACAGCTCACCGAGCGCGTACCTACGCATCTATCTATGGAACTACTTATATAACGCAAAAAAAATAAACACAGCGTGATTCAGAGAAATCACTTCCATATTAGCGACATCTATTGACTTTTTTGTAAAATATATGAGTTTATAAATATGATGAGATGTTTAAAAGGAACGTAACGTAACGTGAAATATCAATTTTTTTTCGCCCCATCTTGAATTATGTCGATTAACTCTGTGCAACTTTTTATTTGACAGCGTTATCACCAAGCAAAAAAAAAATTTTATTTCAGAGCCAAATCTGACCACGTACAAAAATGTCACTAGATGTCGCTGATACGAAAATGAACAATTCAGGTTTCAACTCAATATCTCTAAAACTGGTGAAACAATTTTGATATACAATATACATGAGAAAAATAGTGATATCATCTCGTGATTTGTGAAGTTTCATCCAAATCTGAATAACGGTTCAAAAGTTATAGAGCAATATTTATTTTCATAAAAATGCGGATATCTCAAAAACGGCTGAACCGATTTTGATGCGCAACGAACTTAAAAATTCTATGGATAGTTGCTACACGTATTCCTAATATCATCGAAATTAATTCAACGGTTCGAGAGTTATCGCGAAACAAACATACAAACAATGTGTTTTCGCCCCAACTTAAATTATAGCCCTCGCTCGCTTCGCTCGCTCGGTCAATTACTAACCTGAACCAAAGGCCTCTTGTTTGATTCTGAACAGAAGAGTCAATAAACATGATTTTTCATATCTGTACGTAGTAGATGCTAAATTTAAATACCTTCTTACCTGATTGACTACTAGTAGTTCGCCGCGAACTTAGACCTCGCGATTTTTTATTAATATTTTAAAAACTACTGAACCAATTTTGATGCCCAACGATCTTGAAAATTCTGTTGATATTTCCTACATGCCTGCTAAATTTCAACAAAATCGGACCATCGGTTCGGCAGTTATCGCGGAACAAACATACATACATACATATACAAACAATGTGTTTTCGCCCAAACTGAATTTATAGCCCTCGCTCGCTTCACTCGCTCCGTCAAAAATTCCATCATTACAAAACAGCCAATGTCTAAGGGTAATATTTTCGAAATCAGCTTCTTAATTTCAGCATGTGTTTTCCCAGCCATTGGCGAACCATTTTATACCAACTTCAAAAAAAGAGGAAGTTATAAATTCGACTGTATATAATATTATTTTTTTATAGCCTACTGCCTACTACAAAGTTAGTCCCATTTCAATTTGGTGAAGATAGGATGAAGAACTTTGGAAATATGGAAGTAACTCCTAACAAAATGAAGTCGGTTGTTTTTAGGGTTTTTTTTGTAAAAAGTTTATCCCATAGGTACAAAAAAGGCAAAGTCAATTTTTTTTATTCAATGTATGCAAAGAAATTGTATACAATCTAGAATGCTTAAATTATATAGGTACCTAAAAATCAAGCAAGAATAATATATTATTCAGTAGGTAAGTACTTAATTAATTAGACCTTTGCAGTCGTGCGTGGCGTGACTCGTGTGATTCCCGGCAAAGCCGAATAGGACCAGACCACTCCAAATCTTCCTGTGGATGTCGTAGAAGAAGGCGACTTATGAAACACCAGCTAAACAAAGCTTATAAACATCGATGAGACCTCTACAACCCGTCTGGTCTAGCCAGCATTGAGAGTGTAGATCAAATCCTCTAACTACTCTGGCTTATACAGCTTGACTTTTTATCCACCGGCAATATTTTTGGAGCAAGTTCAGTCCATGATACTGAACTACTTTCTATAAAAAAAAAGTTTTAAAATAACAGTTTTTCGTCCCCCCATACAAAATCTGTTTGGCTGAGCTGAGCGCTGATTTGTATGGGAGAACGAAAAACTTTTATCGATTTGTAATAACTTTACTAATTTTATAGTAGTTCAGTAAAAAGTCAGTCTGTATATGTCTCTGGAAGTACATAGATGATCGTGCTGCTGCAGTGGAGAACTGGAGACTAAAAAAAATCTTGATCATGATGATGAATACGCTACTGTATAAAAATTCGGTATTAACCCTCATCTATAATACTTAAGATTCTAGAAAGAAAGTAACGGAATTACGGTATTAAGGGAACGTACATTCGTGGTCTATCATGTAGTCTATCATAACTATCATATGGATGGCTCAATGATATGATAATTATTTCTGAGATCAATGGTCCTTCCTTGCCCTTCGGAAAGAGATATCTTTGCCAAAGTTGTTACTTTGGCTCTTTAAAAACGTCGATTTTAAGGCGAAACCTAAAATGTCACTGTCACTGTCAACTAGTTTTTGAATGAAAGCATTTTTGGTTTGTTTTGTTGTGCTGCGGCTTATGTAAAATTCGATTTAATTGCTTTTATAAAACCAAATATTAATAAAATGAGTCGTCGCAAGCGTGCTAAGGTAAAGTACAATTTTATAGTAACATGGTTGTACCTACTGGATTCTTTAAACAACTCAATAGTCATCAAGGTTACTTGTGTATTCTTATTAGGTTGAAAATCGCGAGCTAGACGAGAAATTAAAGCAAGATGACTCTGAATCTGATCAGTCTGAAAGGAGTAAGGTTACATCTTCGAGTCCTACCTCTCTGGGAGGTCGTCGTGAGTCGTCATCGAGTAGAAACACTGACGTGAAAGAACCTAAGAAGGAAGAAAAGCCGGCACCTGAAGAGGCTAAAACTGATGATATTGAAGAAATAAACTACAGAGAAATGTTAAATAGGTTAGTGCCGTCAATAATAATACTCACTGTTTTTGTATTTTATCAACAAAAAAAATACATGCTAGATAATAAGCCTTTCTGCAGTCATTAACTCATCAACCTACCTAAATTAATGCAATTTCACCAAGCTGTTCAGTAACGCACCAGTGTGCGTAAAGGGTAACTCAATCTGCTGTTTAATGTACACAGTGATAGGGATATTGTACCATTCTAACATTTACAGTTTAAATTGCTGGACTAGGCTGGCTGTATAAATATGGTATGGTAGGTAACTTATTGTGATCAGTTTTATAGAATGACGAAAAGATTTAGCTGGCAATGCAGGCATCAATAGGATAGGCTCAATTGTGCATTTACTTTAAGTTCACTTGACGCTGGCAACAAATTTTTAATGCATACTATAGTCATCTTGTTTGAATTTTTGCATGTATTGGCAAAAAAATAATAATAGTAGCCTTGAAACTGCTTGTACTGCTTCCATCTGATTTTGCTATTGATATCATAATGATGACGACACGAAAAGAAGAAGATATTATTATAATAATCGTAAATTGTCATAAAAATGAAATATCTAGTATGTTCAATATTTCTTTTATCACACAGTTTGGAAGGAGCAGCATTCCAGTCCCGCCTGCCATTTGACAAAATGTCTTCATTGGAAGCTGAATGTTTCTCTGATCTTCAAGGAGCTTCAGCTCAGACCTTCGTTCAAATAAGAAACCGTATCCTTAAACTGTGGTTTGAAGACCCCAAGAAGCAGCTGACTCAAGAAATAGCTATGCAGAAGATGGAAGTATGTTTTAAAACTTTTTATATGAATAAAAACTTTGGTACCTTATTCTTAGAGCTTTAGCTCATCTTATCTGTAATAAACAGCATAAATTTTTGGAGTGGATTGCTTTCATTAATAAAAGCTGGCTACATTGTTCCGCAGGTTCTTTGGCAGATAGTTTTTTATAATTTCATATTTAGCTGCGTAAATACATCCAGTTTTATGTTATGTGTTATCTAGTATTATAATATTTCCAGCCACCTTATAATGGAGATCCAGCCTTGGTAATGAGAACTCATGCATTTTTGGAGAGGCATGGGTTCATCAATTACGGTATTTATGAGCGTATCACACCAATACCAAACCCACCAAAAGGAAAACAGAGGCCAAAAGTTATCATCATTGGTGCAGGTAAGATAGAAATACGAGTAGATACGTAGTATTGCGAATTTATCCTTTGCAAACAGAGAGATTATACACCTGCGGGTTGTTTTTGTCCCATGATTGGGTTAATAGTTGTTAACTTCCTTTATGCAACGTGTAATTGACATATGAGTAATAAATTTAACCACGACCGAAAAGCCAAAAAAGAAATCGTTTTTCCCATACAAATTGCCCCAGCGCCCCCAGCGGCTGCACACTTGTATGGAAATGCCGATGTTTTTTGACTGTTATTTTAATTTCATTATACTATAGTCATCTAGTATATCTCGTGGTTTAATTTATTACGATACAAATATGTCAATTACATATTGTATTTGGAGAACTCAATATCTTATTTATTTAGTTTAAATAAGGAGAAAGTTAGAGTGACAAAGAGAGCACAAATGATTAGATAGATCAAAGGGAGGCACATAGATAGCACATAAGACTGTTTAGGGAGAGCAAAAACTTGTTCAGCAGTTATAGTATCCGATAGAAACTGGCCATTTTCACACATGAAAATTAAACAAACAATCTCAGATTTTTCATAATTCCTTTTGGATGTGTCCAAGATTACTATATAAAATTGTGTGTGTTTCCAGGTGTGTCAGGTCTCGCTGCGGCTCGTCAACTGCAGTCCTTTGGCTGTGAAGTGGTCATACTGGAAGGCAGAGACAGGGTTGGAGGCAGAGTAGTCACATACAGAAAAGGACCTTATGTAGCAGACTTAGGTACCTATTTCGATCAACATTCTAAAGATCTATAGAACAGATTCTGTACACAGCACTTCTAATTTTTAGCTTTACATTGTGTAAAATTTAGTTCCAATTTTTTCCTTGTCTGTTGGCTGTGTATTGATTGTATTCAGGGTTACTCCAAAAGCAGTACGCAAGACGTAAGAAAAGCGTATCCGCGTTTCAGTGTCAAGTAACATTGAGGGTTAAAACATAATGATAAAGTCTAATTTGGTTTGACATAGAAATAGGACGTCACTATCGGACAACTATCGTATTATATTATGGAGTAACCCCCCCCCTGTGTTGTAAATGTTCCTTTTAATTCAAGGTTGACTAGAAGAGATTCCTATTTGGGATAAGTCTGCCTTCGTACCTATTGATGTCTTGATGTAACATGTAATTTTGTATGTTTTCTTTGTGTACAATCACAGACCATGGATCAAGATAGATTAGACACAGCCTCTGTATGGATATGCATTCGATCTGGCGTCAAATTGACTTCATTTAGGATCGTCACTTTTAGTCCTTGTATGTCAATTCATAAGATCGGACATTGAAATCTCTACTGTAAAATACCTAAATCTGCCGTTTTGAGCCGTAGAAATTCGTCGAAAATCGTTGGAGGAAGTAATAAAAAAGATTCCTTCCGTTTGTAAGTGAATTTCTTATTAAATATTGTATTGAAAATTGGCACGCCAGGTTTTCATACAAATTAAAGGACTTTCTTTATCTAGTAGTATATACAGATCTGTGTACAATAAACTTTTAACAGACAAACAAATAATATGGTGAGACCCACTAACTTATTTCTTAACCTTCAATTAATTGAGTTTTTTGGGAATGTTGCAATGTAAATATAGCCAATAACATTCGACGCTGTTCAGCTTTTTTATTTTCTTAAATAACGTTTTATATTCCAGGTGCAATGGTGGTAACAGGGTTGGGTGGTAATCCAGTGACTACATTATCTGTTCAGATGAACATGGAGCTCCACAAAATAAAGCAGAAGTGTCCTCTGTATGAAGCAACCGGCAATCAAGTGCCCAAACATAAAGATGAAATGGTAGAACTCCATCAAATATGCAATTTAGGTTTAAAATTCACTAATTCTGTATGCGATAGAGGTTGTTGCCTGTTACGAATTTGGCTATTTCTGTCGCACGTAAGGTTTGTGACGGAAAGGGTCTGAAACAACCGTGAATTCTTAGTTTTATTTCTTGCCAATCTTTTACAATAGGCACTGTATTAATTGTACGTAGTTTAATTTACTCTATGGTATTACGTTTTTATCACAATAAACAATTAAACAAATTACTGAAGCAGCTTGTCAGCTTTGATATTAGAATTGATAAGAATGGAAAATAATAATTAGTATACAGGGTTTGAAAAAATATACTGAAACTATTTTGAGGCTGCAATCAGTCCACGATACTGAACAACTTTCTCCAAGGACCATAAGTATATCAAATTATGAAAAATAATTTTGGCTTTCTGTGCAAGTTGACCGATCAGCTGATCCAAGTTTCTATCAAAAGCAAAAAAAATAATTACATTTCAATATAATATGTTCCTTGGGAAAACCCTTAAAATAGTTTCAGTATATTTTGTTAGACATTATTTATGTAACAGAGTAACACATTATTGAAATTATAACCAATGTTTTTTTATCGAGGGTTTATTTTTACTTCAAAGATGTTAGGTTAATATGTAAAAAAAATTGATAATATTTTAGGCAGCTTAAGAACTTGACAGTATTGCTTTGAATCGAGAAATCTTTTTCCTTTTTCAGGTGGAGCGCGAATTCAACCGCTTGCTTGATGCTACTTCTTATCTGTCGCACCAAGTCGACTTCAATTATTACAACGATACCCCAGTTTCTCTTGGCCAAGCGCTGGAATGGGTTATAAAATTGCAGCAGAAGAATGTTAAACATAAACAGGTTTGCCATTTTGAAATCCCTATAAAAACTTTTTTGAGTTGTAAGTCGCAGAAAATGAGGTGCAGAATGTCTGCTGCGTTCGGTTTAATAGGTCATAAGAGAGGTCTTTCCTGTGTGTGCCACACATTGACAGAAATTCTGCAACACATTTTCTTCGACGCACAACTCGAAAAATTACGCTTCTTTGTCTTAGCCCATTCAAATCATTCAGCATTACCGTAACTCTTAAACCTAATTTGTTGTGAACTACTTGTAGGAGTCATAGGTAACTGAATGGAAGTTTGACTATTTGAACTTAGTATGCCCAATTTAATGCTCAGCTTGTATTTTCAACCAGTGAAAATTAATATTGGTGTTTAAGGCTCGAAAGATTTGTTTTAGCTAGGATTTACTATATTATGATATGCTTGTTCTTCTCCCTTCCCTTATCCCACTCTAAGTGGGGTCGGCACAGCATGTTAGTCGTTTCCATTATGTTCTTTCCTTTGTCATTTCGACTGCTACATCTTCTTTGATATTATGATATGCATTGTTAATTTATACCTGGGAGGATGTGCTAGTTTTAAAACATATCTGTTTTCAGATCCATCATCTGAAAGCTCTTATAACCCTTCAAGAGAAGTTGAAATCAAATATTAACAAGTAAGTTAGATATATTTATTGAAAAAAGCTTTTTTATTGGGTTAGTCGGATATCGACTTTAAGGCCGTACCTGAATTTTCCGGGGTCCAGTGCTGCCCCCATTTAAAATAAATCATTTCAAAGAAAACGGAGACATTTTTTAAAATTTTGCTACTATCAAGTGCTAGATAACCCTTCGAAGTATTTTATGAACTACTGTTTACAGTTTAAAGTTAGAACGTTAAGCTTTACTACGCACATTTGCGAAAAACGGCCACTTTTGGCTAATGTGCGTAGTAAAGCTTAACGTTCTCATTATAAACTGTAAACAGTAGTTCATAAAATACTTTAAAGGGTTATCTAGGACTTGGTAGTTGCAAAATTTTAAATAATGTCTCCGTTTTCTTTGAAATGATTTATTTTAAATGGGGGCAGCACTGGACCCCGGAAAATTCAGTTACGGCCGCAAAATATTCTTATTCATTACATAATTACTTCTCACTCAGTCAGTTTTCTCACAGTTTTCATTTACTTACATAACATAAATCTATAACTGTGATATAGCTATTATATTGTAAAAATAATATTTTTTAATGGTGTTTATATTTTTATATAAATATAGTAATAGAATCACATACAAATAGAAATAATAGAAACAATTTTTACTAGTTACATAATCATCTTTATTTTCTGAATTCAGAATGTCGGACGTGCAAGAACTACTTCAGTCGATGAAAACTGAGAAAGAGGCCTTACTCGCTGACCGGGAGAAAGGCCCTGCGACGGGAGATGCAGGCATCTTGCAAGAGTTCAACTTACGACGTCTGAATAGGGAAATGACACAGCTGTGCAATGAGTACGAGACTCTAGTGTCCCAGAACGCGTCTATTGAAGATAAGCTAGCTCAGTTGGAGACCAGTCCTCCAAGGTAAGGATTCTGTAAGTGACCTACATAGCTGAAACGCCCGCGACGGGAGACGCAGGCATCTTGTAAGAGTTCAACCTACGTCGTCTAAATAGGGAAATGACAGCTGTGCAATGAGTACGAGACTAGTCTCCCAGAACGCAATCATTGAAGATAAGTTAGCTCAGTTGGAGGCCAGTAGTCCAAGGTAAGGATTCTATAAGTTGCCTACTTAGCTAAAACGTCCGCGACGGGAGACGCAAGCATCTTGTAAGAGTTCAACTTACGTCGTCTAAATAGAGAAATGACATAGCTATGCAATGAGTACGAGACTAGTGTCCCAGAACGCAACCATTGAAGATAAGCTAGCTCAGTTGGAGACCAGTCCTCCAAGGTAAGGATTCTGTAAGTGACCTACATAGCTGAAACGCCCGCGACGGGAGACGCAGGCGTCATGTAAGAGTTCAACTTACGTCGATACACAAAGCTTAGGGTTATAGGGTCATACAAATAAGACTAGGAGTTGCCGCCATTAACCAGCCGCTATTTATATATTTATTATTACCTGTGACCCCCCCCCCCCCCTTGCCCAAAAACGCCCCCTGTCGCCCCTTTGTATCTGGCGCCCTGGGCGGTCGCCCAACCGCGCCCTACCCTAACGCCGCTACTGGTTTAGAGTAATGTGACGCAAATGCGTTTAACGAATGTAGACGCGTTGGTAAAAAAATACTGGCGGGTTGCTAGCCGTAATAACATGATTCAGATTATATCTCGTTCCCTAGATCGGTTTTAACGATCTGCGCGTTAAGAGAAACAGCTAGTACGTTCTATTTTTCTTTTCTCCCAGATCAGCGTAGAAGATTAGACGCTTTTTACCCGACTGCGCCAGAAGGTGGGTTATGTTTTTGAGTGTATGTATGTAAGTATGTAAGTATGTATGTGTGTATTTTAATTTCTTTGGCACGCATTACAGCCTAAACAGCTTGATGGATTTTAGCTTGAGAGGTGTCGTTAGATTTGTCCTAACTCTGAGAGTGACACTGGATATATCAAAAATTTAAATAATCCGAAATGGCGGACTTTCGCGCCAAATTATGTAAATTTTTTTTTTATTCTAAACCAATCTAGTGGGGTATCAAATTAAAGGATTTTGTACAAGGATTACAAAAATATATACAACTTATATGTTAGCAGTCGGGTTTTTTTGGTTTTTTTAATAATTACTTGTTAAATATGTTTTAAAACAAACAGCATCGGAACTTGCAGTATCTGAAGAAAACGTGTTATAAGAATCAATTATTATTACTTTCAATTAATTGCAAAGCAGAACTTTTATTACTTTATTTGATACCTACATAATTCTTCACTTTCCTTGACATCACCTTTAATCCGAATTCTTTTCAGTTCGGTGTACCTGTCAGTACGCGACAGACAAATCTTGGACTGGCATTTCGCGAACCTGGAGTTTGCCAACGCAACGCCGCTCGGCAACCTGTCGCTGAAGCACTGGGACCAAGACGACGACTTCGAGTTCACCGGGAACCATCTTACAGGTAACATTTGTTTAACGTATATGGAAATATGAAAAACATTTTTTGGCTTCCCGTACAAACTTGGATCAGCTGAACGGTCAACTAACCAGAAATTATTTTTCATATTTCGATACATGTTCCTCGGGGAAAGTTGTTCAGTTTCATAGACTGAAACCAGCCTCAAAATAGTTTCAGTATGTTTTGGTAGACCCTGTATAAAATACCTAACCAGCGAATTATAATACTATAGAAGCATAACCAAGCGCAAAAATTACCCCCATTAGAAGTATATTTCGATAAAAGGGCCCAACATGAGGTAAATTGTGTTAGTGCGACCCCAAAGTTTTTCTACGCAGATTTCTTACTGAGAAATTGTACAGGTTCATGGATTCGACTTAGGATTTCTGCTTATTTTTGTGCTTTTTCATTTTGAAGTTTGGATGAGGTAAATAAACCGGGCAAGTGCGAGTTGGACTCGTACATGAAGGGTTCCGTACCTCCGTGAAATAACACTTTTCTTGTACGACGACCCCCTTTAATTTTTAACATTATCTTATTTCTAGTATTTACCGGACACAGTAATACATAATCGGTGAAATTTTCAAGTGTCTAGCTATTACGGTTCAAGAGATAGAGCCCTGTGGCAGACGGACAGACAGACGGACGGACAAACAGACAGACAGCGGGGTCTCAGTAATAGAGTCCCGTTTGCACCCTTTGGGTACGGAACCCTAAAAAGACTGTTCTGTATTTTTATTGTAATTTTACTTTTACTTTTGTCACATCACAAGTCTTGACAACTTGCTATGCCATTTCTCGTACTTACAATATTTGAGCTTCTTGAAAAAACATATAAAAAATGGTATTTTTCTAACGGTACATCGAAGAATAGGTTTTAGCGGCGTCACATAACATCAACTTGTCCAAAGAGATAGATAGAACACCCCTTTTCCTAAAGGACAAGAAAATAAAACAATACTACTAAAATAAATTAATACCATCACACTCGTAGAAGGAAGCAATATTCTCGTTGAATCGCAAAAGAATTCAAAACCTTATTGGGTTTGCCATTACGCTCCCAGCTCCGCTATAATCCCATCTAGTAAGTGGGAACAAATAAGAGTCAAAGGCGAAGCAATCCTTTTATAGCAAGCATTTCCACGGCATCTTTTGTTAGTGTACAATAGCGCATCGATCGCGGCGGATTGCACGGAAACGTTCGGAACCTCTAACGAATGCGAGTGCGGGCTAATTGAAGTTATTGCGAGCCTGCGACGGTTCTGCGGCGCGTTTGAACGCGACGAGCGACCGGCGAGTGGCCCAAAAATTCAATTTACGTGTGACGTGGAAATTTGCGAAAAATAAAAATTGGTATTGTCATTTGATTTTTTTATTTTGATACATTTTATTTTAAATTTCTCCAGAATTTAGAATCTGCCTAATATTGACCTGTATGCTATGACCCCTATCTATCTTTAATTTAAGAACTTTGTTTTTGTCGGTAAAATATTTTCCATGTCATCCTATCCTGAGCCATCCGCTTGACCTCTGAAGACAAAAATCTTTTTATTTTTGTCGCCTTTGTTCAAAAGACAACCTAAATCAAAAAAAAAAAATTAAACTAGAAAAAAAAAACTGCCGACAAAACGGAAAACTTGAACAAGGTGGTGTCGGTTACGGTAACGGTAACAGTGTCGCGAGTTCAATTGTTTGTTCCTATCTCAAGAAACGCCAAACAAGTTATCACTTAAAAAAAATTAATTAAAAAAAAAGTTTAAAAAGGATGAAACACTTACTGTTTTGTAATAAAAATGGAAACAACTGGTAAACCTACGGTCAAATATTGAAATGTAATGAAATCCTCGAAATTCACTAATGTGTTAGTAACAGTCTTTAATTTTTCTTTAGTACTCGTAGATAAAATTACGAAAGGATCCTGACTACTCATTCCCCTCACCCCGCAACGCCAATCTCCGTAATAACTTCTTCTTCATCTTATGCCTTATCCCACTATTCATGGGGGTCGACCGTGGCGTAGGGGTTAGCACGCCAGTCCGCCAATCTGGAGGTTCTGGGTTCGATCCCCAGCCAGGGCAAGTTGGAAAATGACCTTTTACAAATTTTCCTCGAACTTGGGTGTTTATCTCTATATGTATTTATTATAAAATATAGTATTGTTGAGTTAGTATTTCATAACACAAGTTTAAACTTACTGTGGGACTAGCTCAATCAGTGTGATTGGTCCCTATAATATACATATATGTATTTATTTATTTTATTTGTGTAAATTTATTTCCAGTACTGCAAAATGTGCGTGCTGTTAAAAAAAGTAAACAAAACGCAATCAGTAAACCATTATTCACAAATATTATAATAACATATTCAACGACAACTGAATAACTTGTAAAAATATTTTGTCCACATGATTTTCTGAGAGTACCAATTGGGATCGCGAAACGGGGTCCGAAGTGCCTCCGTTGGCGCCCAAGGGCTCGTTCCGTTATGAAGGTGGAATTTTCGAGTTAGTGGCCGACTGTGATCTTTGCAGGATGCCCCAAGCGGTGGTTCGTGTCAATAATTACTATCATTTCTCACCACAAGCTCCCATCCTCTACAGCCGATAAATTACTCACTGACTTCTGTGAATTGATATAATGACCGATGCAGAAACGCAGCATTGCATTTAGCAACTTTACACATATCTAGAACCAACTCTACAGATGAATTCTTTGCTTTATTAGAAGTAATTGCGTAGTAAAAAAGTTGATGGATAAAGTAAACAAGAGGATGTTGAAGTTAAGTTCTTTTTTGTTTAATTTCTTGTAAAGAGATATCAGTAGTAAATTATGTGCTAAAAGTGTGTTGCATACAACTGACTAGAGAGTTTTCATTCAAAACATTAATTTAGCGATTTACAAAGTGACATGACTGATTTTTTGCAGTATAAAAAATATAAGCTTATACAGAAACATTATCACGTCTTTATCCCTAACGGGGTAGACAGGCCCAGGGTTGCAAGACCCAAACGCCGCATTCGGCGTGATGGTGGGCGTGTGCGTTAAGATGGAAAAAGTGAAAATAGTGATGGGTTGCTAGCCGCATCGCCTATTAACATTATTCAGACTCTCGCACACTCCTCCGATCGGCTTTTACGATCTGCTCGGGAAAAGAAGCAGCTGGCACATTATAAGTTTTTTCTTTCTCCCAGAGTCGCATGGAAGATAGCATATGAAGAACTTTAAAACAAAACAAGTTCAAGCGTAGAGCTATAGCACATTCATAGCTCCGAGAAACATATAGAGGTACTTCATCTAGGATCCATATAATATAAAATAGTACAATATACACTTAAATAAAAATTAAGCATTACTACGTCGTATCATATTATTTAACTTACAATCAGCAAAATACTAGTTTCGAAGCGGACAACAATGGTCCTTATTCACTATCAGGTAGAGCTACTTTACTATCCCATAATGTACCTCTACTTACAATTATAGCCGTAAATATACTACTGATCTCATTTATGACTTCACCGGCTATAAAAAGTGCAATGAAAGTATTGCCTCGGTTATTCAGTCGGGAAGATATGTATCGCGACATTCACGGGACGCCTCTTTTGTGCCTCGCGCCGGGCAGTGCGTGCGTTGTCGGCCATATTTCTCACTGTTCGCTCGGTACGTGGGTAGTTGAAAAATGACATCTTGATTGTTGTACGTTATTCTACTCATGAGAATGTCGGGGAGTCGTCGCTCGCGCTCGCGTGCACCATTGAAACCCTGAGCCGGACCTACAAATTGAACGATTGTTAACCGCATGGAAACGCTATCGTGACTTGTCACTGTACCTATTATTATATTCTCGGAGATTGTGAATGGAATTTGTGATTCAAAAACATACAAAAGTTATACATAGATTATAAATGACCATCGTACTATAGAAACGAAATCTAATAATTATAAAATAACACTAATACTGTCACACAAAGTGGGAAAATATCCCATTAAACATTCTCATAATTATTACAACGGCTATAAGTCATCGATACCACGAGGTAGTCGTGTATCATAAAAGTAACAAAGGCTCGGGCAAGATGAAATATAAGCTGTTTTGCTGTTTACCAACGACAAATGGCATTTGAAACAAGTCCCTAAGGTGGCATGGCGTCCGGGCCGATGGTGCTGGGCGGCAGGCGGCTCGCGGCAACAAGTTTTTGATAGCGATGCGTGGCGCGAGGCAATAATGAATGTGATACAGCCACGGCCTTCCTCATTTATCACGGGCGCTATGAATAAAATATCTCGACGCACTGCCTTTGGGATAGCGGCTGATCACAATCGAGTTCTAGTGTAGTTTTGCTCTAAAGACATTCACGCCTCAACCGCTTTGTTCGCTTCGAAGTGGCCACGGTGGATATACTTAGATACAGCTTTTATGTTTTCATGGTCTCCTATAGTGGCGTTTATATTTCCTCACTTGACTGCAGTTAAATAAAAACAAACTATTTGCCGTCGTGATTTCCACGTCTTATGTTATGTAGGTACGTCTATAAGAATCTTTAGACGTTTTGACTTTAGGCTATTAAATAAACCGGTCAAGTGCGATTCGGACTCGTACATGAAGGGTTCCGTACCTCCGTGCCATGTTTTAAAACTTTAGTATGTGAGTCTCAGTAATAGGGTCCCGTTGGCACCCTTTGTGTACGGAACCCTAAAAACGTTTCCCGAAATAAAAAATATTATGCCTTTCTTGCTATAACTGAATGAGCTCAAGTATTATTGAGAAGGATAATTTTGTTTTTATAAGTGACGGCCATAATTCGCCTGGTTGCGAGGCAGGGTGTCGACACGCTGCTTGTCGCTTGACTCACGAGGACATCAATCGCGACGGTGGCGTCGCTGGCGGAGGCGTCGGGGGCGTGGATGAATAAGCAATGAGCCGACGAATGGCTCTATTAACCCGCCATTGTTCCTCGCGATCGAGTCGACGTTGCGCAAGAGACGCGTTATTGTTCGTGTCCCGAGGCTTTCACTCCCGGTGACGTCACGGCTTGCGACCCAAATGCTTTAGGTGTTAGATGTAATGCAATTTGCATTCGAGCCTTAAAGAGCCCGGTATGCACAGTGGCAAATCGCCAATCCCTCGGTATAAATTAAACATTGCAATGTTGCGTCTCCTACACTTTAGGGAATGATTCATTATTATTGAGGGCTTGCGTCGTCTAGGTTTGCTGCTGGGTAATAAATATAAGGAGTTCGTAGTTAGGAAATGGTTCATCGCGATAGTTGTACGCGACGCAACACTAGTTTTCCGCAGCAGGCGTCAGATGCTGGATTTATGTGGTGCGATGTTACCGCGGGCTTACGCGTCTAATTGACAAGCGCTCGGGAGCGATTGCGTGTCACCTGCCTAACGAGCGGGTGCGCTTCACTGAACATCGATACGGAAACGACAAATAGAAACAACAAAATCGCTTTAACTTCCACTTCAGACGAAATCCAAACCGATTTTGTTGTTTCTATTTACGTTACCTTTTTTTTAAAATCTTATCTCATGATGCACTCGTTAACTAGTCTTGATCTGATCCTTTCTGAAAGACTGAAAGTAACAAAACATACGCCGACACGTCTTTATACCTTACGAGGAAGACAGAACTCAGGACCAGACCCAAATACAACTTTCAGCGTGATGTTTGTCATGTAAAGCATTACAAAACATACCATGGAAAAATATAAAAATAACAAGATGAGGATGCGTCTCTACCAGAGTGGCAAGTTGCTTGGCGAGTAGCTAGGGATGCGTTTGCTATCCACCAACTTAAACTTTAAGATAAAGCGAAGCTAGGCAAGTGAAGAGATGAATACAATTATATTATACGCGGTTTACCATTTATTCAATTCATATTCTTGAGTTTTACAATATTTAATACAAAAGATGCAATAGCTATATCGTAACTTAGTTTTAAACAATCTAAGTTAGTATCACGTTGACCGAATGCATCCGGAAAGATGGATATTGCCACAAACTGGGTTTCACAGATGTATACTGCAACAAAGACTGGAAAGTGAAGGCCAAGGATTGAGAGTCGTGGAAAGGGGGGAGTCTTTGCTCAGCAGCGGGACGTAGATGGCTAGTAAAAAAAAATAGTACATAGTCTTTACCTATGAAATTGCCGCTTTTAGTACTGACCTGCAAAACGGAAAAATCATAAATACAAATATTATTCAACATTTTTTTATTCTCATCGTAGTGCTTGTGCATACAATGTTTTATTTTATAGTAGGTATTGTTGTTTCACCTGAGAGATGCTAAATGATACAGCGTTATCTGGGTTACGCCGCGGGGGAATCGGTATCTGTCGCATCGACAATATTTGGCTCGTATTCTGTACATCATAAATCGGTTTGTATTCGACAGGACATATTCCTTGTTGACAATAACATCCGAGACAGTCACAGGTGAACGTATAGCAAACATTGTCACAACGTGAGTTTACGTGAGACCTGACGGTATTCTGTTTATATTGTGTCCTACCTGTCAAGGGGAACGGTTATAGAAGGATAACTCGTGAATTTATTCGTCATAATTTCGAAAATTTTTTGATCTTTTACTTAAGGCGGAGGTACAGGCAAATGGCCTTGAAGTGTGAAATAAATTGTTAACTCGTAAATATGGTGATAATTTCCTTATTTCTCTTCGTCATGCACTTGATAGCCCTTTAAATTATTTTATAAACTGCCGTTGAAACTATTATTGGTGATCCGTCTAGCTTTAAAACTTGCCGTGGCCAGTTTTGGCGGAGGCAAGTTTTAAAGCTAGACGGACTAATGTAAATACTTTCAACGGTGGTTCATAAAATAATTTAAAGGGCTATCTAGTGCATGACGAAGAGCAATATGGAAATTATCTCCATATTTACGAGTTAACAATTTATTTCAAATGAGGGCGCCACTTCAAGGCCATTTGCCTATATCTTCACCTTAAGAAAAAGGGTGTGATAAGTTTGAAAGCAAACATTACCTAGGTACTTAGTTCTAGTGGTATGGACTATGGTAGTTTGGCCAACAAAAGCTGTCCTTGAAAAACCGCGGCAAATTAAAAAAATCTACCTATAAACAGATTTGATTTTTATGAAAAGTTATTAGAGATTATTTGATATTACTTAATATTTAGTTGACCGAGCGAGCGTAGCGAGCGCTATAATTCAAGTTGGGGCGAAAACACATTGTTTGTTTGTATGTATGTTTGTTTGTTCCGCGATAACTGCCGAACCGATGGTCCTATTTTGATGAAATTTGGTAGGCATGTAGGAAATATCAATAGAATTTTCAAGTTCGTTGGGCAACAAAATCGGTTCAGCAGTTTTTGAAATATTAATAAAAAATCGCGAGGTCTAAGTTCGCGGCGAACTACTAGTTTATATGTAGTTTTATTACTCATATTCCATCTTATTAAAAAAAAAAAGAAAAAAGTGCGAACAAATTATAAAGTCGGACAAAGTCCGGGTAAGAGCGTAAAAGTCAGGATATGTCTGGACTAAACCGGACGGATGGTAACCCTAGTCGGGAGAGATCTCTTGATTTGATTTTTGACCGACCGAGCGAAGCGAGCGAGGGCTACAATTCAAGTTGGGGTGAAAACACATCGTTTGTATGTATGTATGTTTGTTCCGCGATAACTGCCGAACCGATCGTCCGATTTTGATGAAATTTGGTAGGCATGTAGGAAATATCAATAGAATTTTCAAGATCGTTGGGCATCAAAATCGGTACAGTAGTTTTTGAAATTTTAATAAAAAAAACGAGATCGAAGTTCGCGGTGAACTACTAGTTTATTTAAATCACTATTTGCTTTAGATCTTTAGACTAGTTTTAGAACTTTTGAGATTACGCAAATACAAATTGCAACAGCATAATACTAAGCGTATAAAGTGTCCCATCTAGTACTTTTTTAATTTGTTACTTCATTCAGCAGCCTGTAAAGCTAAAGCTCTCCGTGTAGATTGGCGCACTAACGACAGATGTCACATAACTACAACCTAATACAATACAGCTCGATACAAATTGGTGTAATTTTAAATCGTAGTCACCGCAAACCGAAATTGTTACATTGCAGTGTAACGAGATCCTACTCCCGCAGATAACTTGTTTTTGATAATTGCTTTAATCTCGCTTGTACAGCATTCAGCCCTCTGGGCGACTCGGCTTGCTGTAATATAATTTACATCGTGTACAGTAGTTTTATTACCAACAATTGCCCATTATCGAAGCGCATTTGCACGTTCAGCCGTCATACTGTTAAATATATTGTTTCTTGACCGTTGTTTTGCGATCATTTTTGTTGTTCAAAATGCCGTTTACCTCGCTACAATGCCCGTTTGTTTAGTCAGGTGAATTTATTGGATTTATATCTCATTTATCTAATCGTGTTGGGCAATTCAGTCTATCTACAATAATCTACATTGTCTGTAACAAAACTCAGGGCCAAAGTAAATAAAACATGGCAAAATACTGAGGAGTGACAGCGAACGAAGACAAATCTAAATTAAACTTAATCATATTCATTCAAATTTTGATTATTCCACGTTAGTTCGAATCGGGGGGCCCGATTTAACTTTCCTTTCATTGTAAAAGTTGTAATCCTCTTTGTGAACCCTAATTGAATTCACTGTTATGCTAATACTCTGATTTCCCATCTTATTTCGTTAATAGAGGTCTGTGGTAAACCAATTAAAGGGAACGTTTGAGGATTACTCAACTTTCGGTACACGGATAGTTTGTGGGCTTCGCCTATGCCTACACGGGAAATTAAACGTTTATCTAATCCTTTATGGAAATAGTCTGTCGAATTGCGTATTGTCGTCCCAATGGGACATAATTAAACGGAGTTAGGAATGTATGATATATTCGGTTTAATACGAGTCGCGTGTGGTGAAGTGGATGGTAGTTGGAGACGTCGGTCGTGTGAAGTTATAGTCACTGATATGAATATGCATTGGACTGTATATAAGATGTTTTTGATACTTGCTATAGGTCGTTTGAATATAATATTTCTCATTAAGAGGTCTTTTGTCTGGTTGCCTTTTAAGCTTACAGGTTATAGCAATTTAAGTTTAGTTTCTGGGGAAGTTTTGATATTATCAAGTTTATAATAATATTAATTGTCCCCGGAACCTTGTCTTTACAGTTACGTATAAGCAGGCCTGTGTCACTCTCCGTGTAGGTATCAAAAATATACCTACGCGCGGCGGCCTTCTCGGGTGGCTAATTCAGTCGGGGCTCACGTGCGAGCAGTGACGCACGCGCGAGCTTTTATAGGTACTTCACCGATCCGGCCGTTTTAAAAATGGAACAACATAAAAAGAAGGCTAAAAATACTGCGCAGTTTTTAACTGTTTAAACAAGGATTGCGATCCAAATTTAACTTTTTTTAGACTTCCTAAGGACGCTGAAAGGTAAGATCTACTTTAAAGTGGTTATTATTATTATGTTGTCAATCATGATAGGTACACTAAGTAGGTTTAATACCTACCTTGGACCTAGGTACCTTCTTGGGTTACGAAAATAAGTAGGAACGTAGGTATAAGTATACATATTATTCTATCGAATTTCTGATGTTTGGTTTGATATTGACGATCTGTTTCGTTATACGAGTAACTAGGTACCTAACTCACCTACTTAGGAACTTATCTGTTCGCTAGCAGAATAATTATGAAAGTTACAGAAATGGTATGTACCTACTAAGTACACCCTATAGAATTCGGTATCTACTTTAAAGACTTTCTTTTAGCTGGTATCTAACCAGCTAAAACAAAGTCTTCAATTTCGCTTATGTTATATTATATTTCATTCATTATAGTTTACTACCATACGATGATACATACATACATACATACTATTACGTCTTTATCCCTAATGGGGCAGACAGAGCATTTTAAGTGTTGCGGCTCTAAGCAATCAGAGCCCAGGGCCGCAATGCCCAAAGGCAACTTTTAGCATGATGGTGGGCGAGAAGTTGGAAAAGGGAATCAAAATAGTGATGGGTTGCTAGCCGCATCGCCTATTAACATGATTTGCATTTTCGCCCATTCCTTCGATCAGCTTCTACGATTTGCGCGGGAAGAGAAGCAGCTATGACCTCCGTGGTGTAATGGTCAACACGCTAGTCCGCCAATCTGGAGGTTCTGGGTTCGATCCCCAGCCAAGGCAAGTTCGAAAATGGCCTTTTTCAAATTTTCCTGGGTCTTGGATGTTTATTTATATATGTATTTATTATAAAATATAGTATCGTTGAGTTAGTATCCCATAACACAAGTTTAAACTTACTTTGGGGCTAGCTCAATCGGTGTGATTTGTCCTTACATATTTATATTTATATTCAAGTTTTATTCTAGTCTCCCAGACCAGCATGGAAGACCGATAATACGGTGCGCTAAATGGCGATAGTAGCTTCTTGTAGTAGTCAACCCTAGCGTGTCGCTCGCTGAGTCTATTTAAGTCGGTTTTGTGTGTATTATGAATTGTTTGTCCAGAGTCATAAGGATAAAATTGGATTGCATTGGATTTCTGTAGGTGTCTAAACAAAAAGGTGCTGCGTTTTGACGCGAGCTAAATTACACCATATTGCTAACCACTGTGAGTAGATATTTCTTTGAAAACGTTTGCGGAGTGAGACTTCTATACTGCTGGTATTTATTCTAAGGTATAAGGTAACTGTAAAGACAAGTTTCCGGGGACAATTAATATTGATATGGAAGTCAGACGCAAGATGTTGATAA
Source organism: Acrobasis repandana (assembly GCA_963576875.1). NCBI lineage: Eukaryota > Metazoa > Arthropoda > Insecta > Lepidoptera > Pyralidae > Acrobasis > Acrobasis repandana. The sequence goes on along the minus strand of OY756223.1, from coordinate 9,819,420 downwards.
AGGAAAATAAAGAAATGTATTATATTTTTCGTTTTATAGGCAGCGTTTTCATAAGACATGTTCCACGAACGAGAGAGGCCCTATACTCGTAATACGTTGGGCATATTTCAATGCCTAAAATCTATGTGCTCTCCAGCCAGCCGGTCAGTCTGCGACCACGAAAGATGTAATTCTTATTCTAAACTTTAGACAAAACAATAAAAAAGGTTCGTGCTAAGTCCCGTTATATACATATAAAAATCATCTATGTTCTGTCCATGGAATACATGTCAGTGTGTGTAGTGCATGCGTTTATTGCGCGTCTGCGAAGGCTTAGCATTCCGCCCGTGGATTCAGTCGCCCCTAATGGTGGCGTATTGCGGTTTTATTAACGTTGTTGCCTTCTGTATTACATTCCGCAACATCTTGGTTTGCATCTTTGGGCATATTTATTACTTGATTTTAATGTACTGTTAGTGTTTGCTTTTGATATTTTGAAGTATATTATTTTTTCTCAATAATTTCATTTCGTTAGGCATTCTTTTTAATAAAATTAGACTATCAAATATGTTAAAAGTTTGTTAATTGAAACATTGCACACACAAAAACACGAATAAATCTTTGTTGAAATTGCATTTTAAGCTTAAAATATTAAAGCAATACATACGAGTTACGGACCCTTCGGCGATTTACGTTCGCTATTCGGTAGGTAGAAAAATCTGGTACGGTACGTACGAGCAGATTGTCTACAAATACACAAAAATTATTCAATTTCAAGATTTTTCAGAACAGTTTATTTGTCAATCTTTGCTTGTGATTAAATTATCGGTGCAACTAAGTGTTTTTCTTTGTATCCCTACTTGTTCTGGGAAGCGTGACAGGGCTGTCACGCAGCCAGCACTGTGGTGGGAATTACAGCTAATTATACTCGTTTTATTGCCATGCTTAATAAAATACAACTATCCTTATGCCACTTTAGATAGACTGACTTTTAGAAATACATACTGAAACGTTTTAAAAGCTTTCAAAAGTTTTATTTCCCTCTAATGTTTGTACAGGACGGCAAAGCAAGGTTGTCTTGTAGTGAGCACTGTGGCGTGAATTGCAGTTTTCGTTTCACTATCACGTTTAGTAGAAAAAATCTTTAACTCTACCCCTCTTATAAACGTCATGTGTATGTATGTGTACGAGGGCAGTGACTTTTTAATAAAAATATATTTTTTTTGCAAAAAAAAAAGGTTTTATTCCGCATCTTAATCTCCTATTTACTCGATACATTTATTCCAGAGTTTTTTTATTTCTTGCAAATAATAATGTTTTCTCAATGCTCTCAAAATAGGCGTTTTTTTCAGTGATGACTTCTTCATTCTACCCAAATCTCTATTATACCCAGCCATTTCTTTAGGTTTGGAATTGGGAAATAGTCACAGGGGGCTCATTCTGAAAAATATGCTAGATGGAACACTTGTTCGGATTACAGCTGAACATTGCCAAACAATCCTTTGAAGTGGTCACCCGGTTACTCTTAAGGTCAAATGTAAGCAATCGCGGCACCCATTGCGCGGAAAGCTTTTTCACATCCAAATATTCATGTAAAATATGATGTTTCTGCTCCATTGAGGTGCCTACAGCCTATGTTACCTCACGCACTTTTACTCTTCGATCGTCCAATATCATTCCATGAATTTTATCGACAATTTCTGGCTTGACGACCACTTTTAGGCGACCTGGACGTTCAGCGTTACTTGTGCTGATACGACCACAATGGAACTTAGAGAGCGACTTGTTAACCATTGAAATTGATGATGCAGAGTCCCCATAGTTTTTATCAAGCCTTTGCTTGGTTTCGATAATGGTTTTTTTACGCAAAAAATTATGCTTAATCAACACACGAACTTCACTTTTTTCCATTTTTGTTGAAATTCAAGAGGTTGTCTGCTTTAAAGAGTTGTCAAACACAAAATAAATGACACAGCTCAAAACTCAAAACTTTACAGTAGCCTATTAAAAGATGGCAATTGAAGGTAGCAGTGATGAATTTAAAGTTACTGCACGGGAAATTCAAAAAGTCACTGATTTATCAAACCGCCCTCGTATATTTTCATGAGACTATTTGGAAGTATCTCTTATTTAAACGATTTTATTTAGCTTGACCTGCGCCATATTATAATATTGAACTTGGCTCCTATTTTCACATTTATTATTTTGGTGGGATTGGCTACACTTCAGTGCTTATTAACCATCCTCGCGTCTCTGTCACGTCTACACGTCTAAACAAAATAAAATCTTGATTAGAGTTGCAGATTTTGGTTTAGCGAAAAATAAAAATCTCAATATATTATTTGCAGTGTCACCATGTTCAGCTGGGCGTGACAGGGTTGCTTCGTGGTCAGCACTGCAGCGTGAATAACGCCCTTTCCCGTTTTAGTAACAAAATTAAAACGCTATGACTCTAATGTAAACTTTTGATTTTATTTTGCGAAAATGTACGGAGTTAAGTAAATCTCAATAGTTTTATTTGTCCGTCTTACCATGTTCAGCTGGGCGTGACAGGGTAGTCTCGCGGTCGACACTGCAGCGTGAATAACGCCTTTTCTCGTTTCAGTAACCAAATTAAAACGCTATTACTCTAATGTAATACTGTAGCTTTGGTTTTTTTTAAGTTAAATGAACGGGCAAGTGCGAGTTGGACTCGTACATGAAGGGTTCCGTACTACCGTACAATGTTTTAAAACGTTTCTTGTATGACGACCCCCTTTAATTTTTAACTTTATCTTATTTTTAGTATTTGTTGTTATAGTGGTCATAGTAATACATAATTAGTGAAAATTTCAAGTATCTAGTTAATGCTATTATACTCGTAAAGATCGAGTTAAAAACGGTGAAAAAAACACGTTTCTTGTATGGCGACCCCCTTTAATTTTTTATTTTTTTTTATTTTTAGTATTTGTTGTTATAGCGGCCATAGTAATACATAATCGGTGAAAATTTAAAGTGTCTAGCTATTACGGTTCAAGAGATAGAGCCCTGTGACAGACGGACAGACAGACGGACAGACAGCGGAGTCTCAGTAATAGGGTCCCGTTTGCACCCTTTGGGTACGGAACCCTAAAAACTACGCAAATGAGGAGAGTTATGAGTTTTATTAACTGAACATTTTTTCAGCATTGTATTAGTAAGACACTCAAAAGATCTATAAGTATAGATCTTACTTTTCTTTCGATACATGTATAAAACATTTCATCACTGATATCCGACGAGTCCTTTTTGAACAATCTAAACTGACCTTACATTTTTATAATCCTAGCTCCTTGTCATGTCAATGGGTTATTTTTTAAAGATATTATAAAAAACCTTTAAATTTTTATTTACTCTGCTGTTCTATTGATGGGTAAAAGTAATTTCCATTTATTTCCACTTATTGTTTTCCGAGGTATGAATCAAATAACAATTTTATCGGTATTCTAAAATTTCTCTCTCTATTTGTGAATTGAAATGCCATTTCCCTACACGCACGGTAGTGCAAACGTTTCAATCCGTCAAACGATTCAGACGTATCGGCGCCGCGCCGTATCTAGATTTTTAGCCGTGTTCATGTCGGTCCGCTGAAACGGCCCAGATGTCGGCTTGCAAAATGAAAACACGTTAGCGCTTCGCCTGTCGTCAGCTCCCTTTTTGTCGCACCGCCTGTGGAAAGCCATTTATCAACTTTTTATGGAAACGCTTGTTTTAATTTATGCTTACACTAACTTCCGAGCTCGACTATCTCGACCTCATTTGCAAGCATAGCTTTGTGGCGGTTTATGCGGGACGCTGTGCGAGCTGTTTCCTGTTTATAACATGGCACTTAACGCCGTTTCATTATGTCGTACTAATGTTTATGATTATTACTTTTTGTCAAACGACGATGCAGATGCTTCGTTTGAATATTTTCCATTATGATACTATAATGCAGGCTAGTCTCAGTTTATACCCTAGTATTAAACTTTATGACTTCCTTTGCTCCTATACATATAATTAATTACAGTCGAGCTTTATATTTTACTGAATATATGAGGCCAAAGCTGTTATTTTAATGTTTTAACTTTCTTGCGCCTCGAGGAATTAACGAAGAATGCACAAGTGGCCGCTTTTTCTCAGGCACACATTACACGACATTTGTAAGTCAATGTTATCGCAAGTGACTAATTTTAATTTACTTATGTATGGAAGAATTAAGAGTCCGTTTGGCGGCGCGTTTTAAAGGTTTTCTCTGAGCAATTATATCAGATGCTTGTCTCAATGTCTGTCCGATAGCATCTAAAATTCGAAAAGTTACTTTTAATTAAATACTTTTTGCTTCAAACTCGCATCGTCGCGATAGTATCACACTGCAAAAAGAATAATTAATTTATGCACTAATAAGGCGTCATTTTATGTTTGTTTAGTTAGAAGTACACTGTGTATAAAGTTAATCTTGTTCAATGGCAATAAAAACAAGCTGAGAAGGGAATTAAAGTGGAAAAGCGCAGGTGGTGCGGCGAGCACGGAGTTAGTTCTCAGCGAGGCTGCAACTTGATGGGACACCCCGCAAACCGCTCGCCACAGGACAAATTTCGCTTATATTAACTTTTGCTCCGAGTAAATTTCTCTTCGACTGCGCGGCCACTGCACTTCCAAGTGACAAAGTTTTAATATCGTCCTCGAGTTGTGGATATCGCGCCTTGTGTCGCAGAGACAACATTACTTTTAATTATAGTTTTTGAGTTTTAGGCGCATTAGCGAGATTATTTCTAATTTTAACTCCCGTCAGCAGTCTCGTTATGTAAATATTATGCACGTATCCTGTTATTATACTCGTACTCTGTTTCATTTAAATGCACCCAAGGTAAACCAATTTGCTGAAGACAGAAAAATTAACCTAATCACAGGTGGATTTGTAAGCTCAGATATATTGACAGCCAGTCGTTTCATCGTATGCAACGTCATTCCACCGTGAGCTCCTAAAAGCGAGCACTTACCGCGTAATTCCGGTAAAAGGTTCGACGGTTCGCCGTCCATTCTCTTCTTAATGTTTATTTAAGCGAAAAATTTCGAATCTCATTAACCAGATTGGCGCTTAACGAAACGCGAGCCTTAGAGTGATACAGTCAGTGGCTGCCGCTGATAATATCACACATTATTTTCACATCTCATTGAAGCGGTTCCTTACCCGTTTTTCCAGTTCCTGCGCCAAAATCAGATGCTCTCGCTGATAAACCCTGCTTTTTATTAGTTCGTGAAAAATAAATATGTTCTGCTACTACAAAGCATTGAGTTGTCGTGGACGGCGCCGCTCGATGTTATTAATATTAGCTTGTTATCATTTTACTGCCCTCATAATCCGATGAATATTTATACGGTTGTCAAAACACCATTCATTTTTAGTTTGATAACTTGATTATATTGTCACTTTTGAGATAGTATAACTTTTAATTAGGCGGTTAAAATATTTTCTCACCTGTTTGTGATATGAGGATATTATGAGCTTTACAATTAGTTACCTGTTTAATTATTATATGTAGTTATATCAAAATCTACCTTAGTACGTATGGTTATGTGAAAATCAAAATATCAAAATAGTTTCTTCATTTTTGTAGTTTTTACAGCACTGGTTTAGCGATCAGGGATTTCTTGTAAGCAAACATATGCCTGTGTTAGAAACCCCTGCCCTCCTTACAAATGTTTAGTTATATCCAAACTTAAATTTAAAGTTAAAAAATAAATAAATAGGAAGACAAAGTATTTTATATAATATTTTTAAGTAGTTACTATATCTAATTTAAAAACCTCTTAAGTAAGCTGAATGTTTGTGTGAAGAATTATAACATTGTGTTCATTTTGACAAATTTGATTGGAATAACTGTTTTAGGGGTTTCGTAGCCAAATGGCAAAAAACGGAACCCTTATGGATTCGTCATGTCTGTCTGTCCGTCCGTGTGTCACAGTCACTTTTTTCCGAAACTATAAAATCTATACTGTTGAAACTTGGTCAGTAGATGTATTCTGTGAACCGCATTAAGTTTTTCACACAAAAATAGAAAAAAAATAACAATACATTTTGGGGGTTCCCCATACTTAGAGCTGAAACTAAAAAAAATGTTTTTATCAAACCCATACGTGTGGGATGGATAGGGCTTCAAAAATGATATTGATATTTTTTCTAAATTGAATAGTTTGCGCGAGAGACACTTCCAAAGTGGTTAAATGTGTGTCCCCCCTGTAACTTCTGAAATAAGAGAATGATAAAACTAAAAAAAATATATGATGTCCATTACCATGCAAACTTCCACCGAAAATTGGTTTGAACGAGATCTAGTAAGTAGTTTTTTTTAATACGTCATAAATCGTAAACCGCAATTTACCTTTCATTCAATCTACAACGAACTACAAGAACTTTTATATTATGTTACTTGCTGCTAAGGAACCCTTCATGGGCGAGTCCGAGTCGCACTTGGCCGCTTTTTTTTATAACACTTTTTTATACATTTTCCTTTCAATAATATTGTAATAACTTTATATTATTTAAAATATTTTATTCATTGAAATATTTTTTTTAATAACTGGAAAAATGTTAAGAAGCGCATTTATTACCTAACTGTGCAAATTGTGACTTTGTTTGCCTATTGGCGCAACACAGTGATCTTGAATTATGTACATCTAACACCCATTTTACCTGGGATTGTCAAAATAAATGATTCTATTATTCTACTTGCACACATTCAGATATTCCGTAAAGTTTTATAGGTTCTCATCGTGTAATATTTTATTTCCTCATTAAAATATAATGCGAAGTTCATATTTAAATAGACGATGACTATTTACAACCTTTTTTATTGTCATATTCTAATGATGGAGGCCCATGATTAGAATAGGACAATGAATATTTGAAATAGATTGTAAACCTGACTTCGAACACTTTCAAATGCTATTTATTTTTAAAAAGGATTTATATTTGAATTTATAAGTAAATGAATCGCAAGAAGTATTAAACGTATGCGACTTATTTTAAAAGAATACTGCAAATCTAATGAGGGTCCTCATTAAAGATCTTTTTCATTCCGCTCCATGGCACGTTGCGGTTTTCCGAGCTTTTGAATTGCGCTGGCTTCCTGCGACCGCTGCCACCCTCTGCCTCGGGCTACTGGCTTTTTGTACTTTAACACCTCGCATAATGAGTTCTATAAACACATACTCAATCATAGTATATGAATACGGTATCAGGCATAAAAATTTAATTAATTGTGAGAACATTGACCTATAAAGGTCGTATGGTTAAGTCCTATAATAAATTGTTCGTAAAAAAAATGGATATATTCAATTATAAGCTCCAAAAATATAAAAAAAATTTATTTTCGTTATGTAATAAAAATGTATTACGTTCTCATTAAGTTTATAATGAGAACGTTAAGCTTTACTACGCACATTAGCCAAAAGTGGCCGTTTTTCGCAAATGTGCGTAGTAAAGCTTAACGTTCTCACTTTAAACTGTAAACCGTAATTCATAAAATACTTTGAAGGGTTATCTAGGACTTGGTAGTAGCAAAATTTTGAATAATGTCTCCGTTTTCTTTAAAATGATTTATTTTAAATGGGGGCAGCACTGGACCCCGGAAAATTTAGGTATGGCCTTAATTATTATCACTTCATATATATATTTAGTTATTTAAGACTTTATTAATGTAACTGTTTGTTGTTCCTTAATAAATAATTAAAAAACAATAAGAAAATGGATAGAACTTATTTAGTCCGCTTGCTTACGAATAGCGTGTCAACTTAAGAAGAAAGTGTTTTGGGGCCCATCTGTCTAATTGTAATTTTTTTGTACAACACTTGGCCCATATTAAGCTCTTAGCTTATATAATACAATTATATAAGCTTTTACGATCTGCTCGAGAAAGGAAGCAACTAAATTCTACGTTTTTTCTTTTCTCCCAAAACAGCATGGAAGAATATATGACACGACCATTAAAATGTTGCACAAAACTCCGTAACAATGAATACAAGTATTTGTTCGCGTTGGGAATCTAATGCTGAGTTAATAGGGAGATAGAGTAACGGACGGACGTGTTACTAAATACTCCATGGAAATTGTCATTAATATTTGAATATCAGCTCAATTGCTAAACTGACGTCATACTTGGTTACTACATAGGCAAGAAAGTACCTGACATTAATACCATATACTATAGGTACATTAGGTACTTCATTTTAGGATTTCCGATAAATAAAAGACATCAACGAGTCCTTCCGAAAATGATTTCATATTCCTAAATTAGATTTTTTTTATTTGAACAAAACTAAACTTAGATGTTATTTCATTGACTAACTATTAAAGAAAAAAAAATACGCATAGAACGTAAACTTGTTCTATTTTATGTAGCTGCCGAGAACTCGATGAGAATGACAATTTCATTACGATATAACATGCACTTCTGCGAGTATTTTCAGTTCATTTAATTTGTGTAATACGGATGTGGAAAAAATTTTTTTTTGACTAAATATGTAGATTATTAAAAAAATATTGTATACCAATGTTTTATTTGCTCTGATAAGCAAATAATAACGAAGATATAGCGCATTTAAATTTCGCATGATGTCACGATCAAGTACGATTTTTACTATACGGTGACGTAATTCGCCCTCAATCTGAAACTTCGATGCGCTGTATCTCTGTAAATTTTTACTACTTTGCTAAACGAAAAATATGGTTTCATTATGTTTGGATAATCTAATTGTAATAAATCAAACAATACTTTCTTACCCATTCCACCTCCTAACTGTGTAAAGAAGATACTCGTACTTGTATTTTATATTGAAATATATTGAAAGCAGTAAAATTTTCCAGCACTCCAGCGAGCGCGTGTCATAAATACGGCCCAATCGTAACACTTTTATAGTGCCATTATCAATTGAAGAAAAAAAAATCAAATGTTATTTCCATGTATCGTAAATGTACCTTCGTTTCCACGCACCTCTAAAATATGTAGCAATAAACGTTCTACGGATATGTAAGGATCCCTTTATTGTCCATAGCCCACGAGAAACAACTATGTTTATACCAAATCTCTGCCGCGCTGTGAACCTTCATAAACATCTAGTGAATTTGTCGTCTTGCCGTCCCTTCATGCAATTAGGCAACAGAATTCCCTCCGCTTTATTTTACGACTTTGACCGCTGTACTAAATAATAAGGTCGAGATTTTCAGTCATTAATCTCAGTTTCGAATCTCGGTAATGTGTCTTGCTTTCATTGGTAACACATTTAGTTAATGAGTTTGGAGGAAACTCTTTGTCTTGCTGATAAAAGTTGTACGGTCTTACTTAAGACGTTAAAGGAGAAATAGAGGGGCATAAGGGTTGGAAGCAACGTGTAACCCATTTGTACTTGTTTATCAGGGAGATAAGTGTCTGTGAGTGTGCGTCGTCGTCCGGCGGCCGTCTCCACTCATTAGTTCCAAGGAAAGATAGCGTGCTCGGATTCCTCCTTTAATTGCTGAACTATCCCCGCCGGGAGTGATTTACTGGCGTTATTGTGGACCTAATAGATTCATTTCCGCGTCCTGGCTAATTTAAACTCGATCTTCTTCGTTTAAGTATTTTATCAGTTACTTGGGTTATTTATCTTTGTATTTAAATGCATTATGCAAATGCATTTGTTGGTGGGTTATACGTACGTCAGGCTATGACAGATGCCTCCGGGAGCTTGAAAAATCTGACACCAGTGTTGGTTACTTACCCACACGAAAAATAATCAAATGCATTAAAAGTAACAATCGTGATAACTGTTAAAATGACAAGTAATTATTTAAAAAATATTTTCAAAAACTATTATTTGACTAAAACAAATTTTTATCATGGTTTTATCTAAAACGAATGAACTACAAAGTTTAAAGTGCCCCTCAAGACGAATTAATTGAGCCCAAACTCGTTAGGGTTATATTGTTTTATCACAGAGATGCCGAGGCCACCTTCCGGCTTCATCATGGGATCAATTCGTTGGTACCATAATATTGCATTGTCACCCAACTTACATAATTATGTGAAGTTTCAACTGGGGACAGGTTGAACTAAATAAAAGTTTGTAAGAATACAATTCCTTTCTGCGGTTGTATTATAATATGAATAAAGCGTTAGGGGCAACACGGGTTTCGACTTTAGATATAAGCCTGCTGAGAATGGTATAACTAGTAAGTGTGGTAAGCGCATTATTGCAAAGCGTGTTGGGCGGGTGGTGTGGTGGTAAGGAAGCGACGCTACTCGAATGTACAATGCGCCCTAAGCTCTCGGGCGGACGTATTCGCAGTATAAGTGCTTTTCTAGTCGAAATGAGCACCGCTCTTTGAGCCTTATTTGGAAAAAGCGGCCCACTTTTCCTCTAAGGGAATTACCATACGAGGGAATGGGTTGCGGCGCGGGCAAGCGTTATAAAGATGGAGATTTCTGGAGTGCTACATAAGACGATTTCCTTCAGTCACTTAAGCCGTCAAAGTTATTTCGGTGTACATACATTTCGAGCACTTCTGGTTGATTTTTTTTTCATCTACGTAAGTAGTTACAGTTGACGTGGTAAATATTTACGTAGATTCAAACGTTTTGTTGCGAATGTGTTTATTTTCGACTTGTTAATATTTTTTTGGTTAAAACTATCGTGAGCCACAGACATTATTATAGCCCAGAGGAAGGTCTCTGGATGAGGTCAAAACATGTCGGCCAGTAGTTGGCTTTTTACGTGAGTTACCCGTGTATCGCATATTAATATTATTGTTTATTAATATCAGATAGTTTTGTTTTCTTTTCCAGGTACACGTGTAGGTACCCGTGTACCTACACGTGTAGTGCTTAGGTAGCACTATGAATTTATCACTACCGACATATATAATGTATTAGTGTGACACTTATATACATAGACACATACAGATAGATACCTAACTACAAATTTGATCTCGATTTTTAATAACTGGGTAAATTAAAATTGTATAAATAACAATAAGAACTAATTAGGTAATTACCTACTTATATTGGTTGGATTGGACTATTTGTTTAAATTCAATTCATTAGTCTCTGACATCATAATAGCCAACGAATTAATTTAACGCAAATGCCGCGTGCATAATGAAACTATTTCGCATACATTACACATGTTCGGATTAGTTAATGTGAATGTTCTGGTTGACAGTTAGAAACGCCCCGCTATGCAAATCTCATTGTCTCTAAATGCGTGCGGCCGCGCCCCGATGCGGTGCGGCTGCCTACGCAGAGGACAATCTCGCACTATGAATATTAAAGTCCCGACGATGCGTGCTACTCCACCAAGACTGGTAGATTTTCTTCATTTATTTACCGCTACATGCCGTTACCGTCATCTTTACTTCACACACCTTTACATCACCGTTAAAACGTTGATGCCAATTCCATTTGTGCGGCCACACCCTATGCTGCTTTACCTGCGGCAGCCTAAGCAAAGAAAAATCTGATACTAAAAACACTGCCTGCTACTCGTCCAAACTAAAAAGACTACTGCAGAGGACCCACTATGAATATTAACGTCCCGACGATGCCTGCTACTTCACCAAGACCAGTAGATTTTCTTCGTTAATTTATCGCTACATGCCGTTACCATCAACACCATGAAACCATTGACTTTAAACATTGATGCCAATTTCATTTCGTCTTAAGCCGTGTAGCGTGCGGCCACAACCAATGCTGCAGTTTAGCTGCGGCAGCCTAAGCAAAGAAAGATCTGATAATATCAGATTATTAAGTATAAAACAGGACAGTGAAAGGAAGCAGAGAAAAATCTGATACTATAATAAGAGCCTGCTACTCGACCAAATTAAGTAGAATAGTCGTCTCCTTGTCTTCTCGTCTAGTTGCCATCGCATGTCTTTGCCATCACCAACACATTTTACAACTTAATGCAAAGCTGTTGTACGTAACGTTGTATCCTGCATCTGGGAAATAATTTCACACTGTTAAGAGTCCCCTTAGACTTTTCCATACAAACGTAGTCTAGCGTTTATTTTGAAATGACATATGTCAGATTTAGGCAGTATTTTGCAGTATGTAATTAGGCATATAACTAGTTTTCGACGGTCAAAATATAAAATTGAAAGAAAATATAAGGGTGTAGAAGTTTTCCATACTGATGGTTAAATATGATATGATACACTTTATTCTCTTTCGAGTTCATATTTGAAATGTGAAAACCAGCCTAGATATATGAAATTTCTTTGAAATTACAAAATTATGCCAAAATCTGACATGTCGTTTCAAAATAAAAGGTCTGATTCACATTTAATTTAAAGAAAAGACATAAGTATTTTATATAATTCTGTGGTAGAGCTAGAGAAAAAAAATTGAGGTATAGATTGTTATTATTTTATATATAAAATTTTATTTTCGATGATAATTTTTCATTTTAACTGTCAGTTGGCTAGTTGATTTGGTCCCGTACATCAGTTGTCTATCGATGTGACCTTTTTGTAATCAGCCTTCAAATGATGGTTATAATAAAGCCAGCTCTGAGGCAATATATTATGCGCTATCTGAGCAATCTATCTTAAGCACTCTATAAAGTTCATAAGTGCTGATTAAGTTCACGTATTGCCAAACCTCTAGATTGAATTTTTAGGTGATATCAATATTCAATTATTTAATTCGTAAATTATAATTTAGAAGTATTTTTGAAAAAATTGAGACTCAGTGATAATAATACTTAATAAATAAGTAGATTTGATTTACTAAAATTAAGGTTTTCGAAGATTATATTTTCATACAAACTTTTATTGTGACCCTAATTTTACAGTACTGTTACAATTGTCTGCCGTCAAGGAGTTTCAGTAAATAACGCTCTAAGATATCTAATTTTAAATTATGTTGATAAAAACAGTGTATAGTTTTAGTTATTATATTTCGATATCTTCCAATCCGCTAGATGACAAGTCGAACCAGACACTTTTTTCTAATCGTCAAAACAAACAATTATATGGGATTTTGTATGAAAAACAAAACCGTGACGTCATAATTTTTTCGAGTCAAATAGCGGTCTTATATCAGTCTTTCTGCTTTAAAAATCTAAAATCATGTTGAAAATGGATTTGATCAATGACAAGTGACACTATTTTGTGACTTTCTATTGCCTTGGCAGTACAAAATAATTTATTTTTGACCCAGTCATCTACCCAATTTGATTTGTCGCGAGCACATAGTACTCGTATTTAGATGCAGCTTTCACTATTATGCAATTTGTGATTGACGCGCTCAGCAGCGGCGCTCGCGCAACGTTGCCCTATCGACCATTCAATAGAGCTTTTCCGTGTTAAAAGATCGCGAGATTGAGATGTCACGATTGATGCTTATGTCACATTCGTGTGTTGCAATTTCTTGGTTATTTGTCACTCACGTTGATATTGTTGTTTTTTTTATGGCAACTTTACTCTTGTAGGTACTGTAGCCTATTTTCTCTTTTTAATATTCTATTTTCATTAATTTCCGTGACAAATATATAATAAAATTCCAATACATCGATAAATCATGCGGATCAGACAAAATTAGATTTCACTTTATAAATTGGCATGTAGAATTGTACATATAATAAACTTTAAAACTTCATTTCGGGCATTATCTTCGGACATAAGAACACCATTTGAATTTTATTTCTTTTATTATCCAAACATACGAGAAAATCATTAAAACCTTTCGTGGACGTAAAATGTTTATGAAAAAACAACGGATCTTACCTGGACAGTATTTTTTGACAAAGATCTAATTGGGCGCGAGTGCCCGTCACCGTAATAAAACCCAGAAAAAACTGTCCTGTTTTAAATTAAGTTGTAAAATGTACCCTTGTCCGAATTGGGTCGATCATAAATCGGAACTCTAGTGGGGTCATAAGCGTCGCCGAGCGGTTGTCGCCGCTCCGACGGACATATCGTTGGCATATATACGGTTATTAACACACAGACTTGTAAATTCCTACACAAAACTACATCCGAGATCGTTATCTAAGTGCGTACGGGTGATAACGCTACAAGTTGGTGAGAAGTCGCTCGTGTGATCACGTCAATCACTATTGTTGTCAACATATTCATATTTAGGGATCTGGAGCTATGTGATAACGTTGAATCTGGGGGCACGGCAGTGCCCCCGCCAAGTCGAGCGCGAAGCAAACACTGCTGTACCATCCTCTACTGGAACCATTTCGCCGCATTTTAAGCCTTTATTTAAGAACCTCTGGATAAGACCAGAACGCAGAAATTTCCGTCATCCAGTAAGCTATAATCACATACTTAAAATCCAAAATTTCAAGTCTGTAGGTCATTTAGTTCCGAAGTTAAGCGAAAGCAAAGTTTCGCATTTATGACACTCACTCACTCACTTATGATCATCAGAATAGAACTAGTACTTCCCATAAACTGAAATTTGGTACAGAGTTAGGGTTTAATGGCCACATAAAGGGAAAACTATAAAAACTAGGATAATCGAAGATCTGGAGTACCTGGTGACCCTGATTAGAAAACACAAGAGCCTAACCAAACTATTAGAGATCGACATACCGCCTTTACAAAAAATATTCAACTTGGTGGGCCGCTTCATTTGATGTTAAAAATCTAACGTCTGAAGTATCTGATGAAAAACCCTCAGCTGGTCTCAGCTGTATTAGAGATATGGTAATGCCCCCTTCTACTATTGGTGCATAAAAAAATCGACTGTCATTGCAAAAATCCAGCGTAGTGGGACACATCTTCTAATTTAATCTAGCCTATAGCGTCCCACTGCTGGGCGAATGCCTCCCCTTCTGCTTTTAATACGCATATAAATAAAATTAAAGGAAAACTCTGGATAAGACTAGACTGGTTTTTATACTTATACTTACAAGTTTACAAGAAGACATAGTCGAACGATTACCTTTATCCTACTCGAACATTACACAAATTAAATAAATAAATTACACAAAAATATTAATTTCGCTCAAAATTTGGTCAAAATATAATGCATTGGACTAAGAGTGGCGGAAAAACTGTGTCAAATAAGAAAATCTAATAAAATAAATCAATTTGCCCAAGTTTCTACAAAAAGAAGTGAAATCCCACCAAAAACCAAGTCTCGATAGCGCTGCTTGTTTATCTCTAAAAAGTAATTAAATCTAGACAAAGTCATGCCAAGTCTAAAGTTTCTTACTGCGATTTCTTTATTATTATAGTTAATGTTGTGTGACTTGGCCGTTGAAGGGTACACAAGGGTACAAAACCAGGTGCTCCATGACACCATTGCACTAATCTGTCGCCAGAACCGCTTCCCATATTGACGATGGAAAATTGCCACTTGGAAAACGTTGATTCAATAACCAGTCAATTGTAGGCTTGATAAAGCTGCATACTTCAATGATACTAATGTATAGGCGAGCCTGAATCAAACAGTATAAAACGTTTTTTCCAGTACAGACGAACTTCTAATCATTGATAGAAGTCCGTCTGTACGTCTATTTTATGTTAGATCGGTGGTCGATTTGACGCTTCAAAAAGAAGAGAGCAGAAGTCAGCATTGTCAATGCTGAATGCATGTGTTGCACAATCAACAACAGCCTAAAATGAGACACTAGCGTCCAATTACCAATACCAGTATGGGCTATTATCTCGCTTAACAAACATAGTTAGTTACAATAGATATAACATTACGTGTAAACAAAATTGACTTGTACCCACTAACGTATAAAGAACGTTCAACGGCCAAGTCACACAACATTAACTATAATAATAAAGAAATCGCAGTAAGGAACCTGAGACTTGGCACGACTTTGTCTAGATTTAATTACTTTTTAGAGATAAACAAGCAGCTCCATCGAGACTTGGCTAGTTATTTACAGAATGTGTTTGGTGGGATCAAATTTTCATCTTTCTACGACTTATTATGTTGCAGTCTTTCCCAAAATTACTACTACATAAATATGCGTATGAAGTATCTTACCTTGCTATTTTCTTTATATCAGTTGAAATTTTTCGCAAATAAGTAAAAAAAAACAGGTTTGAAAATTAATTTGAATTTGTTTGTACCTATTTTCTGAAATATTTTCAAGATTTTTTACGAAACTTGTACGGAACCCGTTTTTAATGCGTGATCAGATAAGTACTGCCATTTTTTTTATCATGTCCACCTTTTTGCCATTTTAGAGTGATTTAAAATCGTTGTTTGCATATACCTAACATGGCTTGTAGATCTGATTTGATTGCCTTATTTATACAAACACAATTGAAACGAGTTTCGTATTCTAGAAACGCGACAGTTAACATTCGAGATATTGTAGATTTATATCGAGATCTTTGACAAATTCTACCATTATCTTTTCGAAGTTGCCGCGGTCGAACATAATTGGGGTTATTAATAGGATTTATTGTGTAGAAACAACTAAATGTTGATATACTGGTATTTGAGAACTATCGAAATTAGCTGGTGGCATTTTAGGCGTGTTTTATATTTATGACTTGGATATTTTCTTTGTATTTTTGTATTTATGCTCTTAGGCTATGTGTTCGACACCAAATATTTAACAGGTTTTTGTTATCATTTATTATACTCCATCCAAGTAATTAAATTTTTGCTTTATTCATAATAGTTAATAGTGTTTATCTATATATGTATTTATCATAAAATATAGTATCTTTGAGTTAGTATCCCATAATACAAGTTTAAAACTTTGCTAGCTTAATCAGTGTGATTTGTCCATATATATTTATTTATTTACAATAGATGCAAACTTGCAAAGTATAAACAGTTCAGAAACCTACTTTCAGTGCGGATATTGCGCACACGTTACGGAAGTCTACAGTTTTTAGTAAGTGATAAAAAACGTTATTAGTACAAAAAACTAGTATACTCAGTATCAGAATATAATCTTGGCACTTAAATACCTTTATAGGGATCATCATCATCATCAGGTCTTTTTTAGTCTCCTCTGCAAGAGCACGACCCTCTCTGTACTACCACAGCCATATATTAGTCATAGCAGTCAGAGGATTTTGCCTACTCTCTCCACGTTAGCCAGACGGGTTGCAAAGGTCTCATTGATGTTTATAAGCTTTGTTTAGCTTGTGCTTCCTAAGTCGCCTTATACGACATCTACGAGAAGACTTGGAGTGGTCCTAATCTACTCTGCCGGGAACCACACGGCACGGGTTTATTTGTTTATTGGGAACACTTTCAGGCTTTGTATTTACACGAGCAAAATGCATAAACAGTCTAATTTTGCAGAATGTTCTGCCATTCTAATATTTCAGTGGCATCAGTGAAAACACCTACGCACCACTAATGGCGGCAATAACTGTAGCGTAATCACATTACACAATTCTATTTATTTCGAGTACGTCGTAATGAGAATTTATTTGGCTACAATTTTCATAAAGCACACGGTGTGCGGCTGCGTATCGAATACGAGTGTTAGTACCCGTATCCGTTTCGTCTGCTCCAGCAGAGATGTACTTGTGGAGTTGTTGTAGTTAGAATATAATTAGTTCAAAAAACGTTTAAACAGCTTAGTAAGCTTTTCAAACGTTTTTTGAACGAATAAGCGAAAGGAAAGCAGTTCTGTGAGTCCATTTGTACAGTTCGGCGTCTGTATGGATGTTAGTTTAGTCGACAATAACTTGAGTATCTTTGATCGGAACATCTTCATTTGTCAGTGAGATAATTTGAAATTGGAACATAAGCCGAATTGGTTAAGGGTATAAATAGAATAATTTATTTGCTCATACATATGAGCATATGCTGACATATGAGCTTGTAAGAGGAGTCTTCAGTTCATAGTTCGGGGTGATCTACTAGTTTATCTAGTTATTATAGTATAACAAGCATCTCTAATTAACTCCACCGACAAGAGCAAGCTCTTAAATTACAAGAGTGGGAACAGAAAAAGATGAATTGTCATATCGTATTTTTTCCTTTTTGCAAGTTAAATTTGAGCCAATTCACGGTTTCTGATTGAGATAAAATTTTGTATGTTAATGTAAATTAGATTCTAAAGATGCAAGTAAAGGGACATCAAAACAGAGGAAGACCAAAGAAACGTTTAAAGGAAGATATGGGTTGAAAGGGAGTGACGGACAAATTGACTGGAGATAGAGCAAGATGGAAGAAACTTACATGCCGAACCCACATATTGAGTGGCATAAGGATAAGGCAGAAGAAGAAGAAAGTAAATCAGATGACAATGCAATATTATTTTAACAAGAAGCCGATTTGATCATGGAGCCGGAAGGTGGCTATAGGAACCCTGTTATAAAACGACGCAACCCCGTCGAGTTTGGCATTTGTCTTGATACGTTCTTATGCCACCTTGATAAGTTTAATGGCACCATTTATAAAAGCTTGTACGAAAAAACCGGCCAAGTGCGAGTCGGACTCACCCATGAAGGGTTCCGTAGCAACAAGTAACATTTTACGATTTAAGACGTATTAAAAAATAACTATCTATGATACCGAGACCGCTATAGTTTTAATTGAAAGTACATACTTTGAGGGATATACCACATTTTTTTCAGAATTATTTTAGAAATATTTCAAAAGTTACGGTGGGGGGACACCTCAAATTTTAACTTTGTATTAGATTATCTCAAGACTGGGGGGTTTTATCTACATAGTTTCAATGCAGTTTTTGTTGCAATTTAAAAGACCTTTTCAACGATACCCCACACGTTGGGGTTAGTCCAATTTAATTTTTTAAATTTTCTTTTATTGTATGGAAGGGGGGCTGAAAAAAAATCATTTTTTCATAATTTTAAAAACCAACTTTTGGAACTTCAATATCTATCTCTCTACCAATTTTCGTGACAATCGGTGCAGTAGCGGCGGAGTACGAGCCCGGACGGACGCACATGACGAAACTATAAGGGTTCCTTGTGGACTACGGAACCCTAAAAATGATGTTTTTTCTTCAACAACTTATTTTTAAGACAGACTGACGTGTCCGTATATCCAGGTTTGGCACAAAAAACCCCCCAGGAAATGTACTTCATAATGATATGAGACTTATTATTTAGTCTGTATTTAATGATAAGGTAGGCAGGCATATCCTGTGTATTTGCATAATGGCGGGTAACACGCACGTGACGCTGAGATTTCGCCCGTGGCGTGTCGGAAGCTCCTAGTTCTTGGATTAACCCCCAGGGTGGTATTGTGCATGCTCGTAATGGGTTCTGATGGGAATATCTTGTGACGGAATAATAAGAGCACGAGAAATAAGGGGATTGAGAATTATGTTGAGAAAGTATCTTTATGTTTATTGTTATTTGTTAAGAGCCTGGCTTCACAGTTAATTTATCCCATTTTTAGGGTACCGTACCCAACGGGTGCCAACGGGACTATTTTACTGAGCTCCGCTGTCTGTCACATGGCTCTATCTCTTGAATCGTAATAACTAGACACATGAAATTTTCACCTATTATGTATTACTGTAGCCGCTATAACAACAAACACTAAAAATAAGATAAAGATAAAAATAAAGGAGGTCGTTATACAAGAAACGTGTATTTTTCAACGTTTTAAAACATTGTACGGAGGTACGGAACCTCCATGAACAAGTCCGAGTCACACTTGACTGGTTTTTGCATATTGCAAAATATCTGAACAAATATTCAAGTATTCTCTCATACAACAAATGTTATCATATATAGCATAGTGTAATTTTTAGCTTTAACATAAACTCAGTTATTTCTACATGTTTTTTATTTATATGTCGTATTCTCACCATGATCTCCTTGCTGATCCCTTCATTTATGAAAATCACTTGTATGATGGATAAGAAAACGTGATTTGTTTCATAACATTTATCATCCCGCGAAAACGAAGCAACATTCAAGAATTTCCAGATAGTTAAGGCACGGACAGTTTACGACCCCGTGATCAAATGGCACCATTTATTGTTACTAGGAGTTTCCACCGCACTGATATGGAACAAAATTGAAATTGTATTGAAATATTTAGTTTCTCTGATATTCACTCTATTCTATTCAAATAAATGTATGCTTACGTCGTGAATTCAAAAATACCTAACAGTTAGGTTTCTTGTAGTTTAGAAAAACACTTCATCAATTTTTAGGGTTCTGTATCTCCAAAGTTAAAAACGGAACTCTTATACGTTTGTTATTTGTTGCTTCGGCAAGGCACAGCCGATAGTCCCGGTTGTCATCGTTAGATGGCCGTCGTCAAACTATGTCAGATGCCTTAAGGTAGCTTGAAAAATATGGCACCAGTGTTGGCCACATACACACAAGAAAAACAAAACGTCTAAAGTTAAGATTTACAAAGCAATGCATTACAGTCTCCTGACTCTGCGCGGGCTATCTCGTGTGTGCAACCTCCGAATATTAATAGCTCTAATATTTCTCTGCGTGTGCCGCCCCGACGACACAGAACTTGCTTGACGCCTGAATTAATAATAGCGCGTATGTTTAAAGAAGATATACGCGAGGTTTCGAGCCTTGGGGACGTCTAGTCGTATAGATCACAATCACTGATGTAACACTAAGCTCTCTAACTCTAGCAATTACCACTATCGTTTAGATTATCGCCGATTAACATTATTCAATTATGTTTCGTAATACAATTGTTCGAAATGATTGATTGTGGTTTACCAGATATAAAATTTATACTGTCATAACTTATTGGGGTTGGCAACCTTTGGTTATCGCCGATCAAGTGTAAAAAGGTCAGTTTAGTCATGATCTTGATGTATAAATCAAATATAAACTGTATTTATTTTTCAGTTACAAAGATCAAGATAGCCTTCGAATTCTAGCTGGGTTGTGCTTTTGTTATAGGATATAATGCAGACTGAAATCACGTGAGAGCTTTCTTCAGGGGCTAGTTTACAATTATGAAAAGCGAAAATATAATTTTTCGGAAAAGCGTTGTTCTAATTCGTCTTAGTGTTGGACATGTCTCCAATGGGCAATTAGTGATAATCCTATCGTGGGACAATTGCTTCTTGCTGACTGCGCCCTAGCCCTCTTTTACTATGGACACGGCCAGTGACGAGAAGTTGTTATAAACTGTTGGAATTTCGCGTGAGCATATGTAGGATAGTCTGGTAAGTATTTTATAATCACTGTGTCGTAAAAACTAGGATAAGTTTGACTGTTGGTATTACGCGTGATCCTCCGCCGAAAGAACTTGAGTTCGCTCTGCTTGCATATCTAAGATAGTCCGGTTTCGACTTGAAACTTAAGAGTCAGTATCGCATAATCTAGTATAAGTTCGATACGAGCATCACGTCGTGATATATGATGAAGAAAAAGGGTAAAAACACGCAAAACAGTAATATAAATTAAATTGATACATTGCATAGGAACCGGCGGTGGTCTGATGGGCACCTGCGAGTTGGAAGGAAGCACGCGCCGTGTTCCTGTCCATAATGAATACGAGTTAATTAACATTAGCCCGAACATCTAGCACACGACTGCTGATCTCGTGGACGATACAGAACCTGCTTGTTCACTATCTAAATCCTATTCGGACGGTGATACGAACTAAATGTCACAGAATAGTGCAAAATTACTGATGCCATTGAAAGAGGATTAGATTTCTACTTAATCCTCTCACGATCGCATCGGTAAATGATTCTTCATTTATAGAAGTCCAGCTGATGCCAGCGGCATTTTTGGCCAATCTGGAAACTGAGACACTTCGCTCGTTTCGCTCGTTCTGTCAATGAAAACTTCAAACTTCCCAATTTTCAGCAGCGTCAAGCGGTCGAATATTTTTATCGTATTTTATCTAATATTTTTGTAGAATATGTCATGGCCTAAAGTTTCTGTACAAATTTGCGCACTGAAAAATTCCGATTGCAAGTAAAATAAAATGCTATAAGATTTTCTATATTTATTTCATTCAAGTGTACAAATAAAACTTAAGTTTAACTTTTAACTTAACAACCGAGAAATAACTAAGCATCTCAGACCGTACCTATTTTAATAAAATCTGAGAAGATTGAACGCTCTAGTCTAGAATCAATCATTATTGCCAGTAATGATTGATTCGAAATTTATTCGAAACGCCTAATCGGTATATACGCGCACTCGGCGGCACTCTTATCGGTGAAGTTTCTTCCAGTCTTCTATACCTTTTCTTCTATACACTTCCAAAGTTGTAAAATGTTGGTCCCCCCCCTGTAACTTCTAAACTAAGAGAATGATCAAACTTAAAAAAATATATGATGTACATTACCATGCAAACTTCCACCGAAAATTAGTTTGAACGAGATCTAGTAAGTAGTTTTTTAATACGTCATAAATCGTAAAATGTTACTTGCTGCTACGGAACCCTTCATGGGCAAGTCCGACTCGCACTTGGCCGCTTTTTTAACTTGATTTGTTTCATGTAACTGCATGGGCTTTATTCTAGGTGTATGCATAAACATGCATACCTAAACCAAATAAAATCGAAAGTTTTATAACTACAGACGACCTTCGTGGTGTAGTGGTTAACATGCCAGTCTGCCACTCCGCAAGTTCTGGGTTCAATCCCCAGCCAGGGCAAGTTGGAAAATGGCCTTTTTCAAATAGTCCTGGGACTTGGATGTGTATCTATACTTATATGTATTTATTATAAAATATAGTATCGTTGAGTTCGTTCAAACTTTTAAACTTAGTTTGGGGTTAGCTCAATCAGTGTAATGTGTCCTTATCTATTTATTCTATGTATTTATTTCTTGCAAAACTAACTTCGCGATAAAAATAACTAAAAAATACTATTAAGGTTTGTATTAATTTATGTTATAAGTCCTCCTGCTAGCTTTTCAGAACGCAGCTAACTAGATGTTTAAGTTATGATGTAAATCTATACTAATATTATAAAGCGGAAGAGTTTGTTTGTTTGTTTGTTTGCTTGTTTGTTTGTTTGTTTGTTTGTTTGTTTGTTTGTTTGTTTGTTTGTTTGTTTGTTTGTTTGTTTGTTTGTTTGTTTGTTTGTTTGTTTGTTTGTTTGTTTAAACGCGCTAATCTCAGGAACTAATGGTCCGATTTGAAAAATTCTTTTTTTTTTGGGTAGTCCATTTATAGAGGAAGGCTTTAGGCTATATAACATTACGTTACGACAACCTAGCGAACGAAGTCGCGGGCACAGCTAGTCAACCATAATTCTTCTACCAGCTTTTCAGAACGCAGCTAAGTAGATGTTTAAGTTATGATGTACATCAACCGTAATTCTTTTACCAGCTTTTCAGAACGCAGCTAAGTAGATGTTTAAGTTATGATGTAAATCAACATCTTGCACATAGTAAAAGGTCACAGTCACAGTACGGCATGCCGTAACTTTCTGTTGAAATCGCGGGCTAAGTTAATAATCACAGTAGTTAAACTTAATGGACGCGTCGATAAACTGCCGATGGAGGCTGAAGGCGAATGATTTAATTATATAACTTGGCGGCTCGTTATCGTAGTTCGACGTACGGTACCCACATACAGGTAGCGTGTCGAATGGAAAACTGCCCTTTTATGTAAGTCAATTTATTTTATTGAAAGAATTGAGGACTTGTTTAAATCAAGATATTATATGTTCGTTTTGAAATTAGGCTAAGGACGCTTGTGCATTGCTCCGAATCCGAACCATATTCAAATCAAATCCGAATCTGACTCAAATTGGCCTTCCTAGTGATTGTATGGATGCTTGTGCACTTAGTCGTAAACGGTTCAAATCCGATTCGTATTCAAACCAAGAATTCTCACTTCGGGTCGTTTTTATTTCGGATCAAAACCGACTCGAATTGGCCGCCGTAGAAATTGTACGTACGGCTGTGCACCCACTCGAATTCGATTCATATTCGAATTTCGGGTGAGGTACGGGGAGGGAAGCACACGTTGCACGCCCCACCCACTGTCCCGTCTCGCCCGATAGTGTTGCCGAAAATATATAAATTAATGTATAATATCGACAGTGTTATTGATAATGTTTCTGCTATTGCTATAACAATCGATACTATTTATAGTTCTTCTTTGCTGGTCTGGGAGAAAAGAAAAAACATAGAATGTACCAGCTGCTTCTCTTCCCGTGCAGATCGTAAAAGCCGATTGAGGGAATGGGCGAGAATCTGAATCATATGAATAGGCGATGTGGTTAGCAACCCATCACTATTATGATTTCCCTTTTCCACCTTCATGCCCACCATTACGCTAAAAGTGGCCTGGGCTTTACCGCCCTTGGCTCTGTCTACCCCGTTAGGGATAAAGACGTGATAGTGTATCTGTGTACTATTGATAGTTTGATATTATAGATAATTAATGACCTTTATTTAAGTAGGTAATATTGGTTAGGGGGCGTCCATAAATTACGTGAGGTTTTTTTTTTAATTTTCTGTCCCTCCCTCCCCCCCAGGTGAGATGTCGTGAGATTTTATTCAACCCCCTCCCCCATACCCCAATCTCACGGGAGATTTTTCAAAATGTGGGTTTCTTACGTAAACGCGTTGGATTGTTATTGTAAAAAGAAAAAAAAAATTGCTTCGTGCTTTTATTTACGACTAGTTAAGACTAGTAATCAATATTACTGAGAGTTTAATTATAAGTGTAATAAAAATTTAACAATAGACAGGCGGGCTACACTGTACCGTAAATTCAGATTAAATTGAGCTATTTGGTATAAAACAAATATGGTGGTTTGACCAGTCAGTAGATGTATAACGTCAAAGTATGAATGAAATTATTTTCTTTCGAACGAATTAGTGAATGATCTTAATCGTATTACGATTACGCTTAAGAATGTACAATCTGGATTAAATGGACCAAAATAGTATATTTTTTTTGTTTCAATCAGAAAAAAATTTACGTGATATTTGCCGAGACCCCCCCCCTCTCTCCAACGTAAGAATAGATGAGATTTGACTCGACCCCCTCCCCCCTTAAACATCTCACGTAATTTATAGACGCCCCCTTACGAACACCGGACGTTGTCACTAGAGATGGGCATATACCCGGGTATGTAAACCCACGCTTGGATATATACCCGATATGCACCGGGTAAATACCCGTATCTACCCGTTTGGTGGGTAGATTGAAATATTTATTAATAAACGGGCAAGTGCGAGTCGGACTCGTACATGAAGGGTTCCGTACCACCGTACAATGTTTTAAAACGCTGAAGAAACACATTTATTCTATGACGACCCCCTTTACTAGGAAGCGGCGTAAACTTAGCTGTAAGTAACGATTTGACGTCAACATTTGTGCAAAACAAAACAAAGTGACTATTATTAAGAGATATTATAAATATCCTATGATAATAAAGATATTATGAATTTTGATATTTTTTTTTTTTAATTTTGAATTTTTAACTTAATTTTATTTTTAGTATTTGTTGTTATAGCGGCCACAGTAATACATAATCCGTGAAAATTTCAAGTGTCTAGCTATTACGGTTTAAGAGATAGAGCCCTGTGACAGACGGACAGACGGACAGACAGCGGAGTCACAGTAATAGGGTCCCGTTTGCACCCTTTGTGTACGGAACCCTAATAAATTAGTGCGAGTCCTCTAATTATCTGTAATTAATATATCTCAAATAGCCTAAATAACTAAATTAGCCATCTATACTTCTATACTAATATTATAAAGAGGAAAGATTTGTACCTATTTTTATATGTTTGTAATGAATAGGCTCAAAAAGTACTGGGCCGATTTAAAAAATTCTTTCACCGTTGGAAAGCTACACTATTCCCGAGTGACATAGGCTATGTGTGTACCACGGGCGAAGCCGGGGTGGACTGCTAGTATTAAATATACAGATATAATCTCATTTGATGTCTATTTGCATATTTTAAAATATAACTAGGTTAAAAATATATTTGCCAGTAAAAAATGTAAACTTAGACATGTCAATTCGTATGTTCCCATACAACGGGTAGATTGGGGTAAATACCCGACATACTAATTTGTGGGAAATGTTATAAAAAGTTGATGGGGGATTGAAAAACTCGTCAATACGAATATCTTTTGTTCCGTGACGAACCTCGAAAATAGTAGTTATGGCCTTCAAATAAGCAGTCAAAAATAGGAGGGGTGTCCATATGTTGACATCGCGTTTGATGTCTGATTACTTAGTTTAACATATAATTAGGTCTACAATCATTTTCCAGCAAAAAATGTAAACTGAGACGTGTCAATTCGTATGTTTCCATACAACGGTTGGGGTAAATAAATAATAAGTATAATAATAGTGCCAGCAACTGACGGCGGTTAAATGCAGGCAGGACACATAGTGAATGCGGCCTCTCTAATCAAAGTCTGGCGGTGAACTAACGAAATCGGTGGCCTCGAAATTCACGAATACGATTCGGATTCGGCTGCAGTGCACAGACGCTACTCAAGAATTTTCCGTCCAAATTTTTCTCGTTTTGGATTTGATTTGAATATGGTTCGGATTCGGAGCAATGCACAAGCGGTCTAACTAACTGTTTGCACACTTTTTTTGAGTCACATAAAAAAAAGAACTCGTCCAGAAATCATCAATATCAATGATTGTTCTCATATCTTTTGATTTTATTATTTTGATAGACTGTCCAGGGCAACCCAAAATTATGTCTTATGCTATAATCAGTAAAAAAAAAAAACACTGTACATTAATAATTCACATCGCTATTAACGTTACTTATGACAGCAAAATAATAACAAAGACATAATGTATGAAGTTATTTTGATCAGCATCAAATGCGTCCTAATTTATGCATTCCGGAGCGACGTGAAGGATCTATATGACATTTTAAATCGTAGGTGTTGTGCCATTAATATATGCATTGCCTCTCAGTAAGTGATATTGTAATGATGTATTGTTTCAGGTAAGTGGGCGTGATGCTGCTTAAGCAACCAGCGATGAGACCACCGATACACTTTCGAGTGGCGATGGAGCAATCCCACCT
This sequence comes from Acrobasis repandana, assembly GCA_963576875.1. Lineage (NCBI taxonomy): Eukaryota > Metazoa > Arthropoda > Insecta > Lepidoptera > Pyralidae > Acrobasis > Acrobasis repandana. The sequence goes on along the minus strand of OY756223.1, from coordinate 9,792,525 downwards.
TTCGTGAGTTATGCGATTATTTAAACCTTTATAATAAAACCTTCCGATTCTCACAGCGCCGCAGCAATGTATGTTTGCCCTTTCAATAAATCGAAAGGTTATTCAACCACAGTGAACTGAAAATATTCAATCCTGGATGGTGTTTGTACTTGCCGATTTTTCAGTATCGTCTATTTACCCAGGCCCAAATTTTCATCAGCAACAGGGGATCGCTCATGGCAATATCGTCCGTAGCTGAATTATGTAAGCTCATGCTTTGATATGATAAGGCGAGGGAGCGATCGGAGCAGTGCTCTCATTGTGTTGGCCATAATCTTGCGTATCGCGTAGGACTCGTGTCGGAATGCGAGTTTATTTTAATATTTAATAACTCCCGGGCGGGCGCAGATACCGTCTCCTCGGGGGCGATTCGCTGCTCGTTTCTCCTGTGTTATCGCTGTGCTTTTGTGTCACGCTTTCGCTCTTATTCGTTTTTGTTAATCAGGCCACAGATCAGCGGGGTGGCCGGTAATGGTTGCAAATCGGCTCGATGCTTCTAGAATATTGCTCGCGTGCATTCATATTCAAGCAAGAATAGCAAAACTTTTTCTTAAATGGTGATGTTGAACCTGTTATTATAAACAGTTTTCTAAGCTGAGTGCGCGCTGTAAACAATTTATTGATTGTCTAGCCGCAAATAAATTCCAAACATAATTACGGGGCATCACGAGTGCGCAAGAGCTTAGGAGAGCGCCATCAGTTTCTTTGAGCTGTTGGGTTTGACGCCTCTCTACATAAATCTTGGTAGTGAGAGAGAGAAGCGCGCACGTGACGCGCAAATAAAAATACTAATTCAAGCGGGAATTTATCGTCTAATTGTTTGGAATTTATGAGGCCGCTGCACATTGTTGTGAGGAGATGGTAACCGCATAAAACAGCGTAACGAACGTTGCTCGGGACGCTTCGGCAAACGTCGTGACTCGCCATATTTACTCAGTAATTTTTATCCACCGCTTGGGTAACACTTTACGCTGCTGCAAGAGCTTTATTGAATTGCCTTTAGTTATTTTATTGTGCCTGTTATATAAATTACTTACCATCACAGTATTTTTCAATAAAAGATTCGATTGTTTCAAGTATTTAGTACGCCTACTTGGTTAAAGAGTTAGAGGGATGATTAAAAGATAATTGTACACAAACATGGTATAGTAGGCTTCTACTGTATTTCAGGATTGCTTTTCCATAGAACTACAGAATTTCTCTCTCGCTTTTACGTGACTCGAGGTTACCCAACACTTTTACTTTCAGCAATTAGTTATGTTATATGGATTCTTAATTAAATATCCGTGACGAAACGTGATTATTGTAAAACATCAATTAGAAAATAGATACAAATATAAGGTAGTCATAGTGTCTTCTTGTTTTCGAATCTGTAGATGGTACTCAAAATCGTTGTCTATTAGCTAGAAGCTAAATGACTGTCTTTGTTAGCTTAACTGTATTCCCATTATTATAAATAATATTAAAGCAGGAATTAAACTCTACCTGTTTTTGAAAGAAAGAAAGAAAGAAAATTCGTTTATTTGGTAGACATATATCATATATTGCAGTTTATTGCATAACCAGATTTATAGAAAATCGTTAAAAATAAGTACTGGCAGGTTAACAGTTACTTTCATAGAAAACTGATTCCAACCCGAATATATAACCAGTAACTTAGTTAACCATAACTTGCTATTCCAATACGCATTTCCCTAATGTATGCCTTATAATGAGGCAGTGAAAATTTAATATTGTGAATAATGTTAGTGCTGTAGTAGAAGCACTAAGTATAGCATACGGAGTAACTTGACGCTCGCAGCGAGAAGCCATTATCGGTTGAACTTGATAAACCACACGCCGCACTGCCGCACTCTGCTTTCAAATAAACTTAGTTTTAAATTCGGTTAGAAATAAAACAAGTAATTATTTAAAAACACATAATCCTCCTTTTGGGCTTTGCCGCATGGCCACCTTACGGCTTCATCATGAGATCAGGTCATTGGTACCATAATATTGCATTATCATCCAACTTACTTAAGTATGTGAAGTTTCAGCTCCATCGAATAATTGGAAGTGGGTCTAATTTAGCTTGCAAGATTTGATTACGGATACGGACACACAGACACTGGGAATGGGACAGGTGGAACAAATAAAAACTCGTCAAAAGTTTATTTTAAAGAAAACTTTGCTATACTATATAATAGTTATATGATAAATGTAATCCGAGAAATAAACCGTGTAGATATTTTTATATAGAAACGATCGTCATTCGATCGTGAAACGAAAATAACGGAGGCAAAGGTTACGGTGATTGATGATCGGCGAAAAATTACTCTTGTAATCGTATCCTTACTAAATCGTAGCACTAACACGTCACATAGTAATCGTTTTCTGGTGTCGCAAATCCTTGGCCGCGCGATAATTTATTAAGAGAGAGCTTTTATCGTAATGATGGTCGCGGCTACGGAAGTGGGTCAGACCACTGAACCGTGCTCTAGTACTTTTTAATCTCGCACGGTTGCACGCATCCCTGATTCCGCCGTCCTTAATATTCCTTACTACTTTTTGCCTTTATTTACGTGAAAACAGCGAACGTGAACCGTGATAGACGTTACAGATAAAAGGCGTGTCCGCGGAGTTACCCCCCACAATTTAGCCGCTTTTTAAAACTCAACCAACAATTTATTCGCTGTCTGCCTGCTCTCGGCGTCGTCAATACGGAAGGAAACACTTCACTTTGATATTTTTTTATAACCGCCCTTCAGAATTGATTAAACGTGAAGAATTTAATGTGGCGCAACGCGGATCGGCGCTCCCGAAGTCGATTGCGAAACGGGCGTGGGAAAAGGGGCTTTATTGAGTATTTATAGAAGTAAAATATTTCGGGAATCTCGTTTATTGGCTCCCGTCTGTTCGCTTGTCAATTTCATCGCAGTTTAATCTATGCAATCGAAGTGTAACGAGTCATGAGATGTTATTTATACGTTGCGTCGCCTCGCATAGTTCCCAGTCGCGATAAGTTAATCCCGTTTCATTAAAAACTGTAATGAAAAATGAATCCCTGTCGTGTTCTATAAATTACTGGATACGTGACTTGATGTTCGCTCACGTCAATAGTTATGTGCAGGGTGAATTTTTATTCACCAGTAAAATTTTTAGAGCAAGTTCAGTCCATGATATTGAACTATGTACTTCCATAAAAATATTTATTCTTCCAAAGAAAATTGGTTCGGCTGAACGCTAATTTGTATGGGAGAGCAATTTCTTCTTTCATTTTTCAATAATTCTTTTTATAAGAAGTTTATTTGCTAGGCAAATTAAAATAAACGGGCAAATGCGAGTCGGACTCGTACATGAAGGGTTCCGTACCTCCGTACAATGTTTTAAAACGCTAAAAAAAAACACGTTTTTTGTATGACAACCCCCTTTAATTTTTAACTTTATTTTTTTTTCAGTATTTGTTGTTTTAGCGGCCATAGTAATAAATAATCGGTGAAAATTTCAAGTGTCTAGCTATTACGGTTCAAGAGATAGAGCCCTGTGACAGACGGACAGACGGACAGACAGCGGAGTCTCAGTAATAGGGTCCCGTTTGCACCCTTTGGGTACGGAACCCTAAATACCCCCGACTGTCGAGAACGCCATCTAGTGATGCCTCGCGGAACTACCGATTGTTCCAATACTCATCACGCGCGCTGATTTTCAAGCGTTTATCCTCAATAACTTTTAAACGGCTGGACCGATTTTCATCAAACATAACTAAGAACCACCGCTAGGGAACTTGCTTTCACGTAAAAAAACCGCATCGATATCGGTCTATTCGATCGAGCGCTACGATGCCACAGACAGAGAGACAAACAGATAGACCGACATTAGTGTCAAACTTATAATACCCCTCTTTTTTGTCGGGTTGTCGGGGGTTAAAAAGTAAGTAGTTCACTATCACGGACTGAACTTGATCCAAGAATTGGGCTGGTGGATAAAAATTACCATATGTGCTCTACTGGTTTTGCCCTTATATTTCAACGTCTAAGTTCTATCAAGCTCGTAAAAATAACAATTACAATCAAGACCTGCCAACAATCCATTAACCTGTCACCTAGTAATTTTGCCAAATGTATGACTTACTTTACAAATGAAGACATGAGAACATAGCGATAATGGCTGCCCTATAAAAACGGCACGCTTGTTAGCCACGAAGTTCTTACCCGGATAACATTTGCGGATGAGTGACAAATTGTCCGTCAGTCAGCCCTGCCCGCCGGCGTGTATCCGGGCAAACAGCCGCCATTATAATTTCGCAATCTTTGCCAAGGATCACAGAAGCAAATAAGACACGTTGATTGTAAAAATCATTTGATTATGCATTATTATTGTGTATTGGATTTGTGTAATTACGTGCCTACACGTAAGTAATTATAAGCAATTTTATCAATATAATATAACGATCGGCTGTAGTTCCCTTATTCTATTTCTGATGTCGTTCTTACATATCAGCTTACGTCGTTGGGAGTGTGAATTTTTGACTTAATTAATTATAACCTACGAAGAACATGAAAGATCTAAATAGCTAAACTCTATGCTTTAAAGTATTTTTGAAATAACAAAGATAGAAACTATTTTCTGATGTACTGGCCTACGGAAGTACGACCATGTGTCTGCTTACCAGTCTAAACTGAAATAGTTACCCGTATCCGTCAACGTCGCAATTAGCTTATTCTTACAACTGTCTTCTCTACACTCTGACCTAAAAACTCCGATGTATCTCAAAACCAAGTTCATTTGTGGGTGATACCCATCTCAGAGATCTTCGTTCTTCCAACAATCTCCTTCTCGATATGCCTCGCTACCGTAGTGGGTTTCTTTATTCACCAAAAGCTTCACGCCTTGTAAAGCTTTGGATCGCCCTTCCGTAGATATAAAGTGGGCAAGCGTTTAAGACTGTTTTACGCACATACTATCTTCATATACTGTAATATTGTATTATAAATATTTTTGTAGTCTATATAGGGTTTATAAATTTATGCCGTATTTGTGTATATTGTATGTATGTTTATATTTATTATCTTTAAATTATTATACATAGGTATATTTAAGATTTATGGTTATATATATAGTATGGTTTCTTCAAATTGGTACATTCGTCTAAAATTTGCTTTTGTCAGCACTACCTGTAGCTTGACTGGTTGAAAAAGCCTCGGGCCTTAAGACCGTCTGATGCATTTTTTAATAAAGTTTAATAAAAAAAATATTCCTGGGCAATAAAAAAATTGATGTAAAGTATGTAACATTTAATTAAAGTTATTTATAAGATATAAGTGACGTACTCGTTCCTCCATCCCACTTCTGATATCGTCCTAACTTACTCGTAGTTGCTTACGATGTTGGCGGTCTAACGGCAACTTGGAGCGACAAGCTGCTAATCCGCTACATGTTTAAAGTTAGTCATCTTGCGAGCCTCGATTTCATGAGTATACGAGTAGTTACGTTCCTGGAACACCGCACTAGTTATAAACTAAATTATATTGCAATATGAGTATACTCGTAGTAGGGATTTAATTATTTATGTATTTTAATTTAATTATTTATGTCTGTAAGCTTGTTAGCTTCTTCTGCTTACGGGCCCAGTGGGATTCCTTTCGTAGCTTAGTCGTCAGTTAGATTGGTGACCATCAATTATATACTGATGCATCATAAAAAGAAGATCATCGGCAGCAAAAAATACGCAGTTATTATTATATTACACACCAAGTATAGAATTTGATTCCCATATGTTTACTTGTTGCTGAAATACGTAGACTCTAATTTACCTCGACTCTTTCCCATTTTCCAGACTGCTGTTTCCCATACGCTCCATAATATCCTATATACGTGCTCATCTGGTTTCTCGAGCCTGGTATAGGTTTAACCAAGTCTGACTTGGCTGCGCTAGTAAAACGAAGGCATAAGCACCTGTATCGGTCCGTGGCTGTAAGTACATTTAGCTCTTGCTGCGAAACGCTGGCTGGGGTGGGCAAAAAAACTGAACTGCTTTCTGAAACTGAATTCGAGCTCTACCGTGCTTCGGAACGCACGTTAAGGCTCGGCTGCCATGATTACATGGTAGTCGTCAATATCAAATAGCTTTAAGCATGAAGATCTGACTCCAATGTTGGTCAACACTTACACGAAAAACAAATTATGGCAACCTCTTTCTGGGACGTGTTTATTTTCTCAAAGAGAAGTAGCTGTGGTTAATTAAATCTAGACATTCCCATACATAAGTAAATGTAATTTCGCATACGATTATGTGGCTTCCTTGTAGCTTTCTTGCACTGGGAACATCAAAGCAATAAGCCTGAAACGCCTTACATGTGTTCATTTACCATTCACAAAGCGTACCGAGCGCCGCTCAACAAATAGTGTTGGATATAACTTAATCGTTCATTATCTCGCACTGCGGGCGGCTCGTTACACAAGGTGCATATTAGGCGAGTCATTGACAAGTCGAAGAAGGCTACTATCACTAACACCGTTTGCTTTCTATGTACAATACAGCGGAGACAGTCAGTATTTAGATCAATTTAGTTTAAAGACTTAGGAAATACAAGCTAAACAAAGCTTGGACATCAGTGAGACCTCTCCAACCAGTCTGGCTAGCGTGGAGAGTGGACCAAATCTTCTGGCTGTTCTGGTTCAAGTATGGCTCTCGCAGTACAGAGATGGTCGTGCTCCTGCAGTGGAGACTATAGAGAGAGATGGGAGTTCAAAGCGGTTTATTAATTGCCATATTTTCATGCATTTATGCACAACTTCTTGAAATCGTTACATTTTAAGAACCGATCCCACCTCTTCGTATTCAGTACTGGGATTAGTATACAAAGTAGAAGGGACATACCTGTAATAAATTGAACCACGGGCTATACTAGATCACTAAAGTATAATGAAACTAAAATAAGAGTCAAAAACAAAAAAAAAATTCGACATTCCCATACAAATCGCCCGGGCGGCCGCACACTTTTGGAAATGCCGAATTTTTTTTGTTCTTCGGCTGTTATTTTAATTTCATTATACTATAATGATCTAGTATAAACCGTGGTTTGATTTATTACGGGTATGTCCCTTCCACGTTGTATACCTACTCAACTAATACAAGGAAAGTTATAGCTTAGATAGTTAACTTACATAGATTAGAGGCGGCTCCACTTCAATTTACTTAGCAAGCGATTCCGTAAAGTTTACGACACGAGCGCATTGCTTCGAATTGAGGATAAAGATAATCCTGATGTATCAAATATCGGATTGAGATATTAACGTATATTTATTCAATTTAACGTTTTCTACTTTACTCGGCGAGATGAGAATTTCCTTAGATTTTTACTTTTGATATCAATTGTAATAGGAAATGGTATATTAATTAATACAAACAAACGAAAAGATAGACTTTTTTTAAAATTTCTTTACTGAAATCCGACAGACTTTTGTGCCACTTTTGCATTTTCTAATAATAATCCACGTTCTTAATTGACGAAAAATTCAATCGAAAAGTCGAAAAACTACGGAACTATACCTTAAATGCGGTGACAAATTCACTCATAAAATATAGGTATTGATACGAGTAGATTTGGGAAATCAAAGTGCAGACCAAGCGTCGAAATTAGGGTTCATCCGGACGGAAACCGGAACAGGAAATGCAAATAAAGGATCGCTCTCTCAAGGACAATACCTTTAAAAGAAACGTTTTCGTTTTCAATTTCCTCACGCGCCGGCCGTCAGCCGTCCGTGATCTTGGATTCGTTCGATCATGAAAATATATAGCTTCATTCGAGCGATCGCTATCGGGAAATCTCCTTAATCGGTTTTCTTTTATATGAAAATGGACTTTTAGATTTATTGTACCATTTTGGTTGCTTTCCAGTTGCGAAAAACGTGATATACGTCTGCTCGAGCTCAAAATTGCACACTAAACAAAAATTCAACAGCGCGCCGCTCCATATTTCAGATAGAGAGCCTCGTTCGCGGCGCTAAAAATATTGGCTATGAAAGAAAATTGCTTAGGGAAAGTGCGGTTGCGCTGATTTCTTATTTCGTATTCATTGTGCGTTGAAATGGATGACATGCCGAGACGGGAAATCTGCCTGGAAGTAGTGGCGGAAATTTATGAAGCGATGAGGCCATGAAACGTAGTTTTAATGTACGACCCCTTGTATTATGTATTAACACCTTAAAGGACTGCTATTTTACCTAAAACTACTTTTATCTTATCTCATGTCATAAAATTCAAATTATAAACTTAAGAACGATTTTATATTGACGTACTTTATGAACACAATACCAAAATTTAAAAATAGAATCCCATTATAACACATTTTTCTCGAACAAAACAATGTCATAATGAAATTTACCATTAAGATACAGGCCAATTATTGGTGTCATGTCATTTGAGCCACATAAAAATGGTGACACCGTTTATGCGTTCCGAAATCTTGTAATTGATGACGGAAATCCTTGGAGACCAATTTATTTTATTAATGGAACGCTATAGACGCTGTTCACCATTTTTATAGTGTTACAAACAAGTTTTGATTGCTGTATGATGGCTAAAAAGGATTCGTATTCAGGGCCGTAAAAAAAAGAATTAATTATCTGTGTCCTTATAATTTATTATGGCGACTTATACGTTTTTAATTTTAATGTAATAAATATCTTGTTATCTCTTTGTACTAAAGTAGTGAATTTGAAGAAAATAGGACTCCGCCCCAGATTCTTCGATGACTTACAATATTTTACCAGCAAAGTCGAGAAACCTACATGATTAGTGTTATCAGGATTTCATGGTATGGAAAGTGCAAAAACAAGGTTCTTTGTTTTCGAAAAACGTACTATTGACCTATTTCCAGAAATGTTTTAAAAAGTTTTCCTTATTGTAGTTTAAATACTCAATGTTAAAGAGTACATAAAGTGTATAAGTTTAACGAAGTCGATGTTTCCAAATATTGAAAATAAAGATTTTAAGCAACCAACTACTTCTTTCTCTTTCAACTTTGATATTTTATGTAATAACTTTAATTCTAGTTAATGAGATAGATAAAGTAGTGTATGACACTGCACATAACTCGGTATTATCACACTCGTGTGATACTATTAAAAATCTTACGTAGCGGCTTGATTTTTAAAACCCAGTGTATGTAATATCTCTCATTATGTGACAGTGTCATAAACAAACTTTCGGCATTACAGAATACGGTTGCGTTACTGGGTTGCGTAATAGGGATACTGTGAGTGTACGACGGTAGTTGTAGAAAAAATAACATGCCGGTGGACGAAGATCACACCGGGCAGGAGGAGGCCTAACATTGCTATTTCCATCAGGCTGAAACCACGTTTGGTGCAACCCGGACGAAACGTCAGTTAAAATAAATAAAAGAGTTTCGCGTTAATTCCGTATGCTATTTTACCTGTTTAAAATAAGGACAAACAATAACCTTTTAAAATTTACCAAAGTTCAACTGCGAAAATTATCTGTGGAAATCTTATATGTTTCTCTTTATGTGTACTCGTATGTAAAATTTAGAATGCTTAAAATTTTTTTTATCTTATTTTCAGGTATTGCAAGTTCAATACAATAAATCTTGTTACAAATGTAAGCGCAATGTCGTATGTCTTCATAAGGTGTGTTAATTTGGCGAGTTGTCGCGTCCCCGGCGATAACATAACACGCATACAGCAAGCTAGCAAGTTCTTATGTCTCGGTGCGTGTTCTCTGCGCGCGCGCATCGTAAATCTCCAACAACCAGGGTGAATGCGATTTCAGAAGTACACGCTGTTGCATGCAGCCCTTTGCTGATGTCACATATTCACTGATCACCTACGTCGAATTTGAGTTCGCATTCTTATGATTCACATATCAAAATAAATAAATAATTCATAATTTCTAACAATGCATTATTATCAGATCCAACATCTCTAAGCTTCGTCATGCGATCACTCATTTAATTTATTCAATAAGCTGACTCGTTACAATTGTACATTTAATATCACGCCATTGCAATCCACTATAACCAAATCACGATATGTTAATTCGATTATTCTCGTTAGATTTGGCGTAACAAGGCGGTGTTGAAGAGGGCATCAATATTCGTACTCGCCCACGTCTCTGCGTGGGACGGTTTAGTTGCGCGTACGTTTCTCAAAATTTTCCCTTACCTTAACTCACCTCCTCACATGTAATCCGTTCCTTACATTGGTGTTATCTCACTGAACACGTTCGTATTAAGTTTCACCAATTCGTAATGCATGCTTATAACGACGCCATCAGTTAAGAACGCACTTTTTAGAACAATCCATGCAAATTCATGTTTTATTACTCACATGTAGAGATCATAATAACGTGTAGTAAAAACCTCATACAAAAATTAATTTCGGGTGTAATTTTATGTGTCATATAGAGACCGGTGCTTAAATTATTTAGGTTAATTACTTATAGCTTGAGGACGGCGCAATATTTTTTCTTTAATTTAAAATTAACGTCGCCATGTGTTACGGTATTTTTTAACCCTCCGCTCTGGGATCTTGTTTGGCTAATATTACAGGGTGAGGCCTGCCGTTGCTCAAATAGGCCTAACCCGGCTGTTAATTTGCGCCGGACGAGTATTTTTTTTATGAAATGTCTAAAGTTTATTATAGCAAATATTAGCGTGCGTCCCATCATTTTATGTGAGGGTGTTAGGAACGTGTTGATATTTTATTTACTTTATCGTCGGCCGAAGAGGCGGCCATTGTGTTCGTAATGAAGCGGGACTCGCAGAGATTTGTCGGTCCAGTAATTAAACACATCTGCTACACGTGCAATTGTATCTCTCTGCGAGTTTCCATATTTTCAGTAATACATTTCGGGCCTTTTTACTGACGCACGTAGGACCTTTTATTTTGTTACGGCCGTAGTTTGTTTTACGGGTAAATGATTTTTATCCAGGCGATTATGCAAATAAATTTAACATTTTATCCTTATTATTCTTTATGATACGCATTTAAGTTATTCATGTGAATGGTTTTTGTTTTGGAAAGGTTTACTTTATGTAGACGCATATTTTATTCTTGACTTTTTCCACAATGAAAGATTTTCGTTCGTATCTAGTTAATGCCATTAAAAAGATCTCGTTAAAAAACATGTTTTTTGTATGACGACCCCCTTTAGTTTTTAACTTTTTTTATTTTTAGTATTTGTTGTTTTAGCGGCTACATTAAACCATAATTGGTAAAAATTTCAAGTGTAGCCTAGCTATAACGGTTCAAGAGATAGAGCCCTGTGTGTGACAGACGGACGGACAGACAGCGGAGTCTCAGTAAAACGGTCCCGTTTGCACCCTTTGGATACGGAACCCTAAAAATTGGCTAGTGTTTAAAAAGTAAGATGTGTATCGGATTCGTAAACCACATACGAGTAACAGGGGCTAAAAACAATTCGCAAAGCGTTTTCAATTCAACATAGTATTTACTCGTATATCGGCTTGTTTTATTTCCTCGCATTTCCATTTGTGATCGTAAATAAAAGTATGCTAGTACACATAATTCTGTCGCCGTAAATGCATAGCCCCGAGAAGTTACGCGGGAACAAACCAAATATGTGCATTCGAACACATAATAAACATAAGTGATTTACGGAAGACGCAATTTCATTGAATGTGTAAATATACTTGTTACACTTTTAACATAAACAAGGAATAAGGAATTGCATTGAAGCGATTTGAATACACTCGCGTTCTGGCGTAGGTGTTATTATACGCAGACTTATCCCTGCACCCATTGTGAATTGTTTCTGTACAATTCGCTCCGAAACCCACTTCCTAAGGCACTGCACTGCTAAATTATGACACATACACCGTTTGCAATAACTATTGTATGTGTGTAATTTAAATGCAACAAGCCGGTAAATAAGGCTTAGCAGTCAGCACTTCATTGTGTTGTGATTTTCCTACTTTAGATTCAGGCTATTCCGAATGCATAATGGGTAATTGATTAGCATTTGCCAAGACCTGTAACGGAAGTTGGGGCGTTATTGTGAAAGTAGGTTAGTCAATAAAATTGAAAAACATACATTTTAATTCGTAGGTTTCCTATGAATGACGATATGTAATATATGGCACATAAAATGACAATAAACGAACGTACTGTGACCAGATTGCAGACATTCTTAAATAAACGGGCAAGTACGATTCGGACTCGTACATGAAAGGGTCCGTTTAATGTTTAAAAACGCTGAAGAAACACGTTTCTTGTATGATGACCCCCTTTAGTTTTTTACTTTATCTTATTTTTAGTATTTGTTGTTAATGTGGCCATAGTAATACATAATCGATAATACATAATGCTGTCCCGACCCCACGTAAAGTGGGATAAGGTGAGGAAGAAGAAGAAGAAGAAGTAATACATAATCGGTGAAAATTTCAAGAATCTAGTTAATGTAATGCCATTATAAAGTTCGAGTTAAAACGCTAAAAAAACACGTTTTTTGTATGACGACCCCCTTTCATTTTATTTTATTTTTATTCTTAGTATTTGTTGTTATAGCGGCCACAGTAATACATAATCGGTGAAAATTTTAAGTGTCTAGCTATAACGGTTCAAGAGATAGAGCCCTGTGACAGACGGATAGACAGACAGACAGACAGACAGCGAAGTCTCAGTAGCAGGGTCCCGTTTGCACCCTTCGGGTACGGAACCCTAAAAAGGAGAGGTGGAAGTACCCATAACCGGCGGACATGCATGAAGAGAGTGATGTAATGAGTGTAGATGAAGCAAAAGAAGTCTGTCAGGATCGTAGCAAGTGAAGGTCTATAGCCTCTGCCCACCCCTGTGGGAAACAGGCGTGATAATATGTAGGTATGTATAAAATGACAGCAGAAAAACACAGTAACCTCAAATATTTTTGTGTCAAGTTATAATGAAATGATTGCGACAAATCTTAAGTATTGACATAGTCGTGAGATGACTACTTACTATGTTGTACCAGGCCTGTGTCACTCCCCGTTTAGGTATCAAAAATGTACCTTCATTATTAGTATATATAGTATAGGGGCCGCCTATACTACTATATATATACTCCGGGTGGTAAATTCAGTTATACGAATCGTTTGTCCAGAGTAATAAGAATGAAATTGGCTTGCAATGGATGTCTAGGTTCTAGGATCGTCTAGGAGGTTCTAGTTCTAGGATCTATACAAAAAGGTGCTGAGTTCTGACGTGAGCTAAATAAAACCATATCGCCACATTGATTATGATTATTATTATTAGATATTACTTTGAATTTCTTTGCTGAGTGGGACTTCTGAACGTTAGTATTATTTATTCTGTGGTTACACTCTTATTGCTGACCAAAACTTTCGCTTTCTTACTAAAAATTGAATCTGATTAAAACATAAACGGCATTAAACAATATTTTTCTTATAACTTAACTAATACGAGTAGTAATATTATACATCAAACCTAAATGAGGTGTATCGGTTTCAGTAATTTTTTCCCCCTTTTCATAAAGAATATCATAAATAAATAAATAGATAAGCACAAATCACACTGATTAAGCTAGCCCTAAAGTTTCTTTCTGATCTTCAAATATATATATATATATAAGTATGTATATAATATGTTGTATGTATAAATATACTCGTAGTATTTATTTTATACGATATTTATGTATGATAATTTAAAAGTATTCTATCTATTTTAATCGCCAACTATTCTATCTGTTTCTCTTCTCCTAAAGGTTGACAGGGAGAGAATGCTTTAGCATTAAGTCTACCTATTGTAGCTTTCGGCTCAATAAAGTTTAAATAAATAAATAAAGTAAGTTTAAACTTAGTTTGTTATGGGATGCTAACTCAATGATACTATATTTTAGAATATAAATACCTATATATAAATAAACACCCAAGATCTAGGACAATTTGAAAAAGGCCATTTTTCAACTTGCCCTGGCTGGGGATCGAACCCAGAAACTCCGGATTGGCGGACAAGCGTGTTGACCATTACACCACGGAGGTCGTCATAATTAAACATTTGCTAGAAAATATGCTTTGTCTCGTTTTTACTATGTCATATATTGAAAAGAGAGATAATGGTAAAACATATTTTAACTAAAATAGGTTAAGCAAATACTTGATATTTTTTATGAATAAGAGGTTAATCTTTATCTTTATTAAAACGAGGCGTGGCTGTCTCTTGTCATAGTATCATAAATTCAAATTCCGTGGTATGGATATGCAATTCAAACGCGACAAGTGAATGATATAAAAACTGGATTTAATTGCTCCCTGGAGTCATTAATTTTACAGTGAGCATTTCGCTATGGAGATGACAATTTAAGGGTCTTGGTTTAGATTATAAAAGTATTGATTGTGATTTAACATTTTTAAGACTGATGTAGAGTAGTTAACGTGCTATGTATATGTACAACCTGCCTTCAAAGATTTTAATAAATTTTAAGTGTATAATCAAGTTTGTATATATTTGTATACGATCTCTGTGGCCTAGTAGTCATTCGGCCAGGCTGTCCGGACACCGGAGGTCCCGGGTTCGATCCCCGGTCAGGTTAAGATGGAAAATGATCTTTTTGAGATTGACCCAGGTTTTGGACGTTTACCTGTATATGTATTTGTTATAAAATATACCTAGTATCGTTGAGTTGGTATCCCATAACACAAGTCTCAAACTTACTTTGGGGCTAGCTCAATCTGTGTGATATATTAATTTATTTTGTACTATTTGCAAATATTCGCTATTTACAAATATACGAGATGATTTGTGATGACGAAGGAAGTGAGAGGAAGAAAAGCTTAGCTTAGGTTTTGTTAATATAAACTTATTTACAGCCGGCTCCATTTACTTATTTCATTTTTAATGTAGATTGGACATTTCTGCATTGCTACACCTACGTTAGGCAGGCAGCTCTTGTCATCCGCCTCAATGTCCATATGACGTTCGTGTAACTTCTGGTCGTAATGAATAAAACGCGATCGCGTTTTGCGGTGGTCCCCGGATCGGTGACCAGAGTCTCAGGGGCTGGCAACTCTTCTAATAACTGTAATTAACTGCCTACGAGCAATCTCGTTGCTTGTTAGTGATGTACTTAGAAATTTTATCGATACGTTGCTTGCATTGCTGTTTGATTAAAATTAATTGAGATTGCTTTAGTAATTGTTTGGAGTGATGTGGTTAGTTGATGGTAGTTATTAAGAGTCGTGATGAAGGAAGTGTACAGTACAGTGTAAATATATTTCTATTTCACTCTTACCCTCTTTGTGCCTAAGCACATAGAGAGTGATTGTATTAGTAGGTACAATGAAATATATTTTTGCGTGCGTTCGTGATAGCGTGATAACGTGGTCAGATCCAATAATACGAATATACTATATAATATGTGTGTATCTAGTTCATGGATTCAGGTATTACTTTGCAGAAGTCAAAGTGATGTGCTATTTGACCTGCCACTAGTTAGTTCAGCTGGCAATAATTTGCATTAACTAATTAGTGGCCAAAGCACACTAAGTAGTTAAGATCAAACAGAATTTACATAGCTATAAAAACGTTCGTTGTTCCATAATGCTGCCATTGCAGAGTAAGTACCATATATAGCTTATTTCTAAACGCCTTCAAGTCTTATCGACGATATCAATGTGACAGCACTAGTCGGTAGGGCGGCCGCGTCGTCGATCGTTCGAATCAACATGTCTTTGCGGTGCGAACTAGGTGATCGCAATCGGCGCTTGTTAGCTACCATTATGAATGCAAATTCAATAATTACAATACATGCCGGTGTTGTATTCTCGCCGACGCATCTGCACTAAGTTGCGTGACTCTCGTTTACTGCTCCGAGAAAATTGCTTTCAGAATAAACGCAGTCTATTTAATAATATGCAGTGTGGGTTCATACCAACCTGTCATTAGTTTTATTCTAGTGAAAATTAATTTCTGTACTTGTGTATAGCCTTGTAGAATTATTCTGTACTTGCATGTGTTGTTAGCAAGAATATATTGAATTGTAATAGGTAAGTATTTAATTATGAATTGAGAGCACACAGTTGAGTGAGAAGCATTGGTTGTCTCGTACATGTGCGTGTTTTTCATGCGAGTATGTTTTTTTCAAATATTCATGTTTCTTTTTAGGGTTCCGTAGCCAAAGGCAAAAAAGGGAACCCTTATGGATTCATCATGACTGTCTGTCCGTCCGTATGTCACAGCCACTTTTTTATTATATTACTTGCTGCTACGGAACCCTTCATGGGCGAGTCAGACTTGCACTTGGCCGCTTTTTTCTAATTTATAAAAGCTCTAAAAGGCCAAACTCAAGATTTGTAAGAGAGAAATGGAGCGAAGCATACTCGGTGTTGCAAAGATAGACAGAGTCAGAACTCTACGCTTCACTAAAATATAGGTATCGCCGATGTGGAACGCAAGGCCGCAAACCTTAAATGATATTGGGCGGGTCACGTGTGTAGAATGCAACCGTAGGGTTACTCCAAAAGTAGTACGCAAGACGTACGTAACTGCGTATCCGAGTTTCAGTGTCAAGCAGCATTAAAATTTAACACAATGATAAAGTCAAATTTTGTTTGAAATAGGACGTCACTATCGGACGACTATCGTATTATTTTATGGAGTAACCACTTCGGAACATTGGGCTCATAGTTGTATAGCCACGAAATAGTATCCCGAAGGTAGACGACGCAAGAGGGGTAGGCCAAGGACTCGCTGGAAGGATGACTTAAGTAAGGTGGAGAATTGATGGTCAGAGATTGCCTTGGACAAATAATCTTGGAAGATGATAACATGCATGCTATATTTGGAGAAGAAAAAGCGGGAAAGCGCACCCCGGGCTCCGAAGCAGCACAGCTAAGGATGCAACCGGGAACGCGCTTAGACGAAGAAGAAAAAGAAATAATCTTGGAAGAATATGGAAAAAAAATCATGAAGTAAAAAAAGTACTCTGTAATTTTATTTGAAGAATCAGAAATACGAAGCAGTTAACATAAATAACTGACTAAAATCTTCATCATAAGTATTAAGATTTCAACCTATGTATAATGTCTTCTTCTCAAAACCACCTACAAGAGTAAGATCTTAAATCACAGAAGATGAATAGATTACGTATTCCCAAAACGTTGAATATAAATTCATGCTACCTGAAGCCATAAAGTTACATTTTAAACGTGTCTTGGAGCTGTTGGCTTTTCAACGGCACCCTATCATTAGCCCCGAGTCAATGACGTAAATCAGTGTTCAGCGTTTGCTGGGAAAGAGTAACGGCGTCTTCACTTCAAGGCTGTTTTGCTGCGTGATGTTGCGGTCCCATGCGGTTCGTCACGGAATGTCGCCGCAACATCACTCGACTCCTAATGGAGCTTAATCAACCTCCTCGCCTTTCATCCAATCTCGTTAGCAAACTAAATTGACTTTCTTATTGCGCGCAGTTTCTCTCGCGTACGCTACACGATCTAAGTTTATAAACCTCTTAATCCGACGTTATAGTTGCAGTCGCGGCACTAAGAACCGTAACAACTGCATTTGCCTCTAAACAAACACGGTTACTAAGTGTATTACCTACCGAGCACTACATCGGAATGAGTCGAATTGCTTTAGCTAGTAGGCGCTCAGCTAACTAAAGTGGTTTCGAGCCGCGGAGATGGCTCTCTGATGGCTTCCTCCAAAGCTAGTTTGTCTTGTATCCTTCATTAAGTGGGTAATAGCTCGGGCTTAAATCGCCTTACTACTAACTCTAAACCCTGTCTGTGTGCTTCCACAGTTAAATTAATTATCGGCATGTTGTTTCGCCAAGTAAGTTTTATCCCGCAATGCGTACGATTGTTTAGTTATATGAGCAGTTAAATTACAGTTTTGCTACTAAAATTTATTAGTCTCCAAGGGTTCATGTACATAAACTGGAATGTCTTTTCCTATTTGGGAAATGTGTGTGGCCGACCGCCGCGCCGTCCGTCCAAAGGTTTGCGCGAAACAACGGGACTTACTACTTTAAGATAGTGTTTGACATGTTTAACTTATTGTTCTATTACCTATTTGTACTAATGATTATTTAACAAATGCTCATGATGACTTTCAAATAATGTATATCTGAAGTCAATAGTGTTTCGTATAATAAATAATAAAGGTATGTTTTCAATGAATATTTTACCCATAATCACGGAGTTGGTTTTCACTAACAATAAACAACTAATTAACAAATAGTTCCTGCTAATAGAAAACAGCATGCATCATCCGAACGGCCCACGCCGGATGTTTGCGGACACGTTGCCTATTTTCGATTAAGATAGATCGTCCACAGCTTTACGGGCATGTAGTTTGCTCGACCACTTCCGCTATACGGAAGGCGTTACGCTATCTGTGTATCTACACATGGTTTTGACATGTAATAAGTGCACGATCGCCCTAACGAGTTATGTCAACCGCTCGCTCTCGCCGCTGGTGGTCACTGTCCATAAAGCTACTTCACATTAACATGGGAATTAGAGCGATCTCATCGTATTAATAATACGCCACTCTACATCGTTTACCGGTTTCAATGTTAACTCATTATCACCGCGTGATCATGTGTTATTTATTACTTTTAATATCATTTTATATATTTTTACAAGCTTCTGATCAACAGTTTTATGGTGAGTCCCTAACAAGCAGCCTGGCCGCAAATTGAAATAAAACCGCAGTCAATTCATTCGCAGTCACGAAATCATGACGGGTCCTTTAATTTGAAAACACGCTAGTTTCCGCACGTAGCTTTTTACTTGTGTGGGACTTTAGAAATAATTTTAAATTTCGGAGTATTTTTTTTAAATTGTAATGTTCTCTGAAGTTGCCTCAACCATCTGTTCACAACTTTGTTGTAATACGTCTTGTCTTGCGCTATACAACGTGGAAGGGACATACAGATACAGATACACTATCACGTCTTTATCTCTAACGGGGTAGACAGAGCCAAGGGCGGTAAAGCCCAGGCCACTTTTAGCGTAATGGTGGGCATGAAGGTGGAAAAGGGAAATCATAATAGTGATGGGTTGCTAACCGCATCGCCTATTCATATGATTCAGATTCTCGCCCATTCCCTCGATTGGCTTTTACGATCTGCACGGGATGAGAAGCAGCTGGTACATTCTATGTTTTTTCTTTTCTCCCAGACCAGCAAAGAAGAAGTAAGGAAGAAGAAGTAAGTAAGGAAGGGACATACCCGTAATAAATCGAACCACGGTCTATACTAGATCATTATAGTATAATGAAATTGAAATAACAGAAAACAAAGATAAATTTCGACGTTTCCATACAAAAGTGTGCAGCCGCCCGGGCAATTTGTATGGCAATGTCGAAATTCTATTTCGTTTTTTGACTGTTATTTTAATTTTATTATACTTTAGTGATCTAGTTCAGCCCGTGGTTCGATTTATTGCGGGTATGTCCCTTCCACTTTGTATATTCTATAGACTAAAAGAATTATCAAGATATATGTATTAATAAAGAAAAGTTCTTATATTTACTTGTTTACAAATTCATACAAGCATATTTGCATTACTTTTGTAGAGACGATTAATTTCTATTGCAATTTCTATTTTGTTGCGTACATATTTTTGAATTATGCTGATCATCTCGATAAAATGTAATGTTTCCTGCGCATCGTTCAGATAAAATTGACTAAGATTGTTTTAGTGCTTCCTCCTTACCAGTAAGGTATTGAATGTCACGTTAGATAAGCGTTGTTAGTTAACATTCGCGCGAATCATTGAATTATGGGCATTGTACTGACTGGAGGAGTGGGACTCCCGCTGGGACCACCCGCAACTCTTCAATGTAGTGCCACTAGAGTAAACATAACCCAGAATGTGATCTTTATAGCGTCGTAAAATAAATTATGGATATGCATGTAATGTACCCATAACTTGCATAGCGACACTTGCTACTAACAACTGACAGTCACATTGACGTACCCCGTACGTATAGTCACATCGCATCGTATAGATTCGTTTTTACTCAACTATGTCAATCGCAAGGCTCTTTATAACACCTATACGAGTGCGTCTAATTAGTCCAATGATTAAGGACAGACGCGACTGGCTTTATCTTCATTTGTGCAATTGGAATGAAGAGGCTAGATTTTTCATTATTAATTGTAGTTTAACCTACACTCTAGATAGAAATCTTTATTAAAGTTCAATCAGATATCTAAATAAAAACAATTGCATGTGTGTAGTTTTTCCACTTCCTAAAGATTACGTTCTGTTCGTGTTTATTCAGTTCTGGTAAACAGCGGGTGCCGCGCGGGCCTATTTTTGCTGTAGCAGTCTATTATTCTTTGCCTCGCTAGTATTTGTTGCCTATGAATAAAGTTTAAAAGCCTATTTATCTCTTCTATTTATAGCTGTACGTAATGTGACTCCATTGTTTTTATGGCAAATACATATATGTATATATTAAAGGATGACGTGCAACGGCGTTTTATAACTAAAACTAATATATGTATATATAACCAAGAAAAAGCCATGAATATATACATGCTGTTATTATTTTCGCAAATTGTTTTGACATAAGGGTCTCAATGATAGACAATATAATAGTATACTAATTAAAGGTGTCTCTCTCTCATCTCAGCGTATTTCCAGTTGTATGCTCAGCTGTAATGCTGCGAAGCCTGGGGTCCAGGCCCTGGGGGCTTTCCGGCTTTTTCTTCTCCACTTCGCACAGTCTCGGGCAACTTTGGTTGTAAGACCATTGGCATGCATGTCATCCTTGACGATATTAGGTCAGCATTAAAATTAAGGGAGTACAGTCAAGTATTGGCCAATTACTCAAACGAAAACAAACAAAGACAGTTACCTGTCTATACATATAGTAAATTGATCAACTTCGCGTACAATAATTCGAACTATTATTGCTAAATGCATAACCATTTGACGGATGAATAGGCGCGATCTGGATGTGGATAATACAGATTTACTGCAATGAGCATCCAATATACAGTCTGCGACGAAAAGCAAACAAGCTTACGAAGATGTAATACTGATACATAGGTTGATTTAGTATTATCAGGATTTGAATTCATATCCCAATATAAGAATGATGTAATTATCGCATGTACCTATCAGTTATCATTCTTGATTAGTGTTTACGCAATGGCAACCCCACCGCAGTGGAGCCCCCTGACGGAAGGAAGAGTAGGAACCTCGCAACCATCCGCCCATCTTCATCACGTGACGGGCGGTTATTGACGGTCAACCAATAAGCACGGTTTCCCACGAATTTTGTACATATACCATTGGTCGAAATTGTTCCCACCACCTCTATCCCTGATACATGTAAAATTTAAAATTAAAAAATATACTCGTCATCAAACTTCCCATCAGACAACTGCATTTTTATTTCTTTCAAAAATCACCACCATTAACGGCAGATCAATAAATATCCAAAAGTATCTACACGCGCCGATACATCGCTTGGTCCTTCATCACCAAATAAGAAACCAGCACCTACGGATCTTCGCAAGGTGCCCAGTGAATTCCAGTGAGTGTGGTGAGTGTTGCTTATTACCCAGGGTCCGGTACAGCTGTGTGCCGCTGCAAGCACAAGCTGTCCTGACCAGCATACGATATTCGCACGTAAGTACCTCATCTTCTCATAATCCGCCAAAATGCCGTTAACGTCCGATTCTGAAAATGTACCTAAATCTCGCGATAGGTCCCCTTATAGATATTCTTCTGACGATAAAACTGAGCAAATCATTCGTGATCTAATTAAAAAACGGGGTATCATAAAGGGAAGGCTTACCAAATTTTCAAATTACTTAGAATCCGTTAGTGTTACGACCTCAAACTCTCAATCGAAAATAGATTTAAAATTACGCATAAAAGGCGCAGATCGTTTGTTCTCCGAATTCGATAATATTCAAACTAAAATTGAAGAGAATATTTCCGATAGTTATATTGATGAGCAATTAGATCAACGTCAGCAGTTTGAGGATAGCTACTATAGTACACTAGCCCGAGCTGAATCTATTCTCAATGAGAGTGAGGTCACTAGCGAGTCCAAATCATGCAATCACGGCACTTGTTCAAACAAACAGTCATCAGTAAAATTACCTACCATTTCGCTGAAGTCATATGATGGCTCGTCATTGGAAACTTGGTTGTCGTACAGGGACACATTTATTTCACTAGTACACAATTCCACTGAAATTAGCGACATCCAAAAGTTCCACTATTTAAAATCATCCTTAACGGGTAGTGCCGAATTAGTCATAAGCGGGATTAAACTTTCTTCTAGCAACTACGCGGTTGCATGGGAACTCTTATTAAATAGGTACGACAACACTAGGTTATTGGTGCAAAGCCATGTCAAAGCACTGTTTTCTATACAAGCACTGACTAAAGAGTCACCTTCACTTTTGCGCAAACTCATTGACACCATCATCAATAACCTACGCTGTCTAAAAACCCTAGGTGAGCCTACAGAGTATTGGGATACGCTTCTTATATTTATTGTAGTCACTAAGTTAGATAAAACCACTGAGCGGGAGTGGGAGCAGCATAAAGGTACGCTATTGTCTAACTCTGATGTCAAGGTCAAGTTGAAGGTAGATCAATTATTGCAATTTCTTAGGGACAGGGCTGATTTATTAGAAACGTTAGCACTTTCACATAGCAAGGATAATCAGAGTAATTCTGAACTTAAAAAATCAAATACACACACTAAATCTCATTTATCACAGTGTAACGTTTCCTTAAATAAGCCACAGTTTTCCGAGCGATTCTCACACAAAGCTTGTTTGATGTGCAAGGGTAAACATCCAATTTACTCGTGTACTAAATTTTTAAACTCAGATTTACAATCCAAAATTAAATTCGTAAGCGATCACAAGTTGTGTGAGAATTGCTTGCGTTCCGGACATGTCGTTGATGATTGTAAGTTTGGTCCGTGTAGGCAATGCAACCTAAAGCACAACACACTTATTCATCCTAATACGCATAACACTTCCGTTTGCAATGCAAGTTCCCACGCGATCCATACCGACCGACTGCAGGCGGCCTCGGAAGATGCACCGCTTAGCCCCACTACGGCTCAATTACAAATCTATCATAAAAAACAAGTTAACAATCCGGTTAGCAATATCCATATGAACACTCACACCAGCACACAGTGCGGAAGTGTACCAGTCCTTTTGTCAACTGCACTAGTCGAGATCCGTGACAAATATAATAAATATTACACGGTATGCGCTTTACTCGATAGTGGTAGCCAAAGCTGTTTTATTACGCAATCACTTTGCGAACTTTTAGACATTCCATTATTACAGTCCACTAATGAAATACGAGGAGTAGGTAATTCAGTATCACAGTCGACGCAAACTTGTGATATTTGTATAAAATCAAGCCTAAGTACCTACACAATGCGCCTTAAGTGTTATGTTCTACCAGAAATTACTTCGACTTTGCCAGCTATACATGAACAAAGCGCGCAGTTTAGGATTCCTGACCATGTACAGTTAGCAAATTCAAATTTTTTAGGTCGTCAAAAAATTGATATTTTGATAGGTGCTGATAAGTTTTGGGACTTGTTAGTAGATGGCAAGATGCGCTTACCAAACGGTCCGTTTCTTCAAAATACCAAACTAGGCTGGATTATTTCGGGACCCATCCATCACAATACGCGCAAAAATGGGCAGGTTCAGTGTAATTTTTCTCAGTCTATCGACTTACAATTACGCAAGTTCTGGGAGCTCGAGGAGCTACCTAAACCTTTTGATACGCTAACAGATGAAGAGCGGGCATGTGAGCACTTATTTGCTACCACTACCACGCGCAACAGTGAGGGCAGATTTATTGTTCGCAT
Organism: Acrobasis repandana; assembly: GCA_963576875.1. NCBI lineage: Eukaryota > Metazoa > Arthropoda > Insecta > Lepidoptera > Pyralidae > Acrobasis > Acrobasis repandana. The sequence continues at coordinate 9,768,648 of OY756223.1, read as the reverse complement.
TCCCCTCAAAGAATCACCTGAGGTTTTGGGTGAATCACTTCCCCAGGCAGAACGTCGGTTCTTTTCGTTAGAAAATAGGTTATCACGCGCACCTAATAGTTACAAACAATTATATATTAATTTCATGCGAGAATATGTCGAGCTGGGTCACATGACTCAAGTTAGCAAACCAGCTAAAACTCACTATTTTACTCCTCACCATGGAGTGTTTCGCGAACATAGCACTAAAACAAAACTTCGCGTTGTGTTCGACGCGAGTGCAAAAACTAGTAGTTCCAAGTCGTTGAACGACCTTGAGATGGTAGGACCCCCTATACAGGGTGATTTGCTAGCCATACTGTTGCGCTTTAGGCAGTTTAGGTACACCGCTATTTCGGATTGTGAAAAAATGTATAGGCAGGTATTAGTTACACCTTCTCAGCGCGACCTCCAGCTCATCATCTGGCGTGAGGATCCATCTCATCCTCTCCAGTTTTATCGCTTGAACACTGTAACCTACGGTCAAGCTGCCTCAGCTTATCTTAGCGTAAGATGCTTAAAGCAGCTAGCAGCCGAGTGCTCTGACCTCAACGTGCAAAGGCTTGTCCGCGATGACCTTTACGTAGATGACCTTTTGACCTCTGATGATGACAAATAGAATTACTAAAAAATTGTAAAGGCGCAGTTGCATTGTTGCGGTCAGGATGCTTTCCACTGCACAAATGGAAATTCAACTTTCCAATTGAGGCTGACTCATGTGACTTCTTAGACTCAGCCACTTTTAAAGACTTAAATTTAGGCGAACAAAGTCAATGTCGCACATTAGGTTTGGGTTTCTGTAACAATACTGACCAATTTAATTTCAATTCGCTTTTTCAAAATCAAAAGGATAATAAACCCATTACTAAGCGCTTAATTTTGTCAGTCGTTTCTCAAATTTTCGACCCGCTAGGTTTATTAAGTCCGTTTGTCATGATAGGTAAAGTGTTGTTACAGAGACTTTGGCTATTAAAATTGCAATGGGACGACCCTCTCCCAGCTGATGTCGTAAAGGCATGGAACCGGTTTCTCGACAGTCTGCCTTATCTATCCAATATAACCGTACCGCGTCATGCGTTTCAATGTAACTCGACAAAGATAGAATTACACATCTTTACAGACGCCTCACAAACTGCATATGGTGCATGTATATATGTGCGTACTATACGCGAAAGCCAGGTAGTCGTACGCCTTCTTATCTCTAAGGGAAAGGTCTCCCCGATCTCCCCGGTCAGCATCCCGCGCTTAGAACTGACAGCAGCTTTACTAGGTGCTAGGCTTTATGATAAGGTTCGCGCTTCACTCACTCGTCCGATCGATGACGTAATGTTTTGGACAGATTCCACAATTGTTTTAGGCTGGCTGCGTATATCGCCTTCTTTACTCAAAACTTTTGTACAAAATCGCGTTGCTGAGATACACGATCTGACGAGTGAATTGTCATGGCGTCACGTGAGCGGTAAGGAGAACCCAGCAGACCTAGTTTCGAGAGGTACCAGTCTAATAGACCTTTCTACATCAGACCTATGGTGGAGCGGTCCCAATTTTTTACGCGAAATAGATTTTATTAATAATTTAAATTGTAACTTAAATAATATTTCTTCGTCCGAGCTACCTGAGCTTAAATCAAACTCAATTAATTCATTGGTAGTCAAAAATAATGATAACGAAGCTGAGTCATTATTTCCATTTCATAGGTTTTCGCAATACAATCGCATGTTACGTTCTACAGCTTATTTACTTCGTTTTATTCATAATGCGCGCAACAAAACAGATAGGCTGTCGGGCGCGATCACTGTCGATGAGCTTAGGAATGCAGGTAGTACGCTCGCCCGGTTATCACAACAAGAATCGTTCAAAGATACCTACTATTTACTTAATCACGGAAGGGGTCTCAAACCAAAACACAAGCTCGCTAGTTTGAGTTTATTTATGGACAATAACCATGTAATACGCGTAGGTGGTAGAATAAGGAATTCTCCCGACTTTGACTATGACAAAAAACATTCCGTACTATTGTGTAGTAAACACCATTTTACTATTTTGTTATTTAGACATGAGCACATTCAATTATTGCACTCAGGCCCACAGGCACTCCTTTATCTTATACGCGAAAACTGGTGGCCTGTGTCGGGCAGAAACTTGGCTCGTAAAGTGTCTCATCAATGCGTTACCTGTACGCGCCTTAGAGGAAAAACGCTAAACCCATTTATGGGCGATCTTCCTAAGGAACGTTTAGTTACGTCTAGTTTTCCCTTTTTTCGAGTCGGGTGCGATTTTGCTGGTCCTGTTTTTATTCTAAACCGTAAAGGCAGAGGTGCTCAGTTAGTCAAGAGTTACATTTGTCTGTTCATTTGTTTTGCTACGCGCGCAATCCATTTGGAACTGGTTAGTGATCTCACTACTGACGCTTATCTACTCGCTCTTAAGCGCTTTATATCGCGAAGGGGTAAGCCGTCTGAAATATTTTCGGACAACGGTCGTAACTTTGTAGGTCTACGTAATGATTTTGCTCAGTTTCTTGCACAATGTAGTTCAGATATTATTGAATACGCTCATAGCCAGTCCATAAAATTTTCATTTATTGTACCTCAAAGTCCGCATTTTGGAGGATTGTGGGAGGCTGGGGTGAAATCGTGCAAATATCATTTGCGACGTGTGATAGGCAATGCTCATCTCACTTTCGAGGAATTTACCACGGTACTCAGCCAGATCGAAGCAGTACTCAATTCCCGTCCGCTGATACCGCTATCCACGGACCCAGATGACCTGCAGCCACTCAGCCCAGGACATTTCCTCATCGGTCGTCCTCTCACCACTCCTGTTTATGCGGAGGACATCAAGGATGCTCCAGTACATCGCCTCAATCGCTACCAAAGGGTGGAGCAGTGTCGGCAGCAGTTCTGGTCACGTTGGTCAAAGGAGTATATCTCGGAGCTACAGACACGCATAAAATGGAGGGATAATACAGCCGAGCTTCACCCAGATACTCTCGTCGTCGTGAAGGACAACAATCTTCCTCCTCTCAAATGGCAACTGGGTCGAGTCATCAAAAGCATACCCGGAAAAGATGGCATTTCACGAGTTGCTGACATCCAGACGTCCTCGGGTATCATCAGACGCCCCTATGTAAAGATTTGTCCTCTCCTGGAGAATGAAGACGTAGATAAATCTTTTTAAAGCTGATGCTTTCAAGGCCGCGGGCATGTTTACGCAATGGCAACCCCACCGCAGTGGAGCCCCCTGACGGAAGGAAGAGTAGGAACCTCGCAACCATCCGCCCATCTTCATCACGTGACGGGCGGTTATTGACGGTCAACCAATAAGCACGGTTTCCCACGAATTTTGTACATATACCATTGGTCGAAATTGTTCCCACCACCTCTATCCCTGATACATGTAAAATTTAAAATTAAAAAATATACTCGTCATCAAACTTCCCATCAGACAACTGCATTTTTATTTCTTTCAAAAATTACCACCATTAACGGCAGATCAATAAATATCCAAAAGTATCTACACGCGCCGATACAATTAGTAAGGAATGAAATAATGGTTTCTAAAATGTACAGCAAAGTTAGAGTGTTAATGAAAGGCTGTCAATCCATAAATAAATAAATAGACTGCATGAATGAGAGCAACGCCGGACTTTGTAATGTAAGCTTAATCTGTTGATTATCCTAAAAAATATAACGTAAAAATATTCCATGATCAAACGTAACAGCATAGTCGAAGACCGAACCAACCGTTTTAAAGCTATGAGCATCGGCCATAACACATTCTAACCAACAGCAAACACCGCCGTGAAGATAGTCACTAAATGTTAGCTTAATCTGTTTATTGCATTAAAAATGTGGTACAAAAAAGATTCCAAGATCAAACGTAACAGCATAAGTATACGAAGATCGAGCCAAACAGCATACATATTAAGGGGATTAATAGCAGGATAATATGAATTTACGGCAATGAGCATCGGCCATTACAGGTTGGGACCAACAGCCAACAGCAAACCCGCCGCGGAGATACGTCACGTAATGTTAGCTTGATCTGTTTGTTGTATTAAAGATTTAGTACAACCTAAGTTATTTTATTCATTTTTAACATAACTGTATATTTTACTATTTAATATCACAAAATAAAAAATTATTTCACCTTTTATTTTTAGCACAATTTCTGTCACCCATAGGTAGCCTGTAAAACTTGGCGATAAGGCCGCCTATTGTATACCTTGTAGCCTCTTACTTGTTATTATTCACAAGAAGTTACCACCGGCTCTCTACATAGTAAAGACATGAGACCAATTCAGGGAGTGAGGTGGCGTGTGTTGGTTGCTCAATTAAACTACAATTTGTGAGCAACAGATGTTTTATTAATTATATATGCATACCATAATGGGACAGATTCACCACTTGCTTGATTTCTTGAGAAACACTTGTCAAAATACAATTCTTTACATAGGCAAATAAAGATTCACTTACTTAAATTGTCCTTGTTAATTTAGTAACATTATAAGTGGTTTATACAGGTAGACCTTCGAATGATGTACTTAGATTTCCAGGTTGTCTCCCAAGGTCCTTTCGATGTTATGCCATCAGGTCAGCCATCAGTGATGTTGGATATGCAGTCTGTTCCTTTACATATGTGGAAAACTAACTGCGCTCACTTTTTAATTTTTTATTAAATTATCTAAATTATATCTTAGAACCCTAAAACAAAAGATGTATTCATTGATTATTTTGGATTTTAATTTTACATTGTATTGACAATGTGACAACTCGTGTCATGGTTTTTTACTTACGATTTATATCGGTCTATTAAATTTATTTATGACATCTTCCTTTTTTTCTTCATTTTTATCGTCCAGTCTGGATTTTGTTTAATTTAATTTAAGTACAAGTTGTATGTCTTTTCTCAATCAGGACGCTCCAGACGATTCCCTTCAATATGGCTGTCAAAAGCCTGTTTATTTTTCTATATACTCTTTCCTTACGGACTTAGATGAAAGGTTTTTGACTTACAAAAATCGAATGAGTTTATGAAACATATTAAGTTTAAAATTTATACTTATGTATTTTGTTAATTTGTTATTTATAGCTTTAGATATATAGTTTCACATTTACTTAAGTCTGTTTATATTTTATTTATGCTTATTTAATTAAAAGGAATGAATGACGACTAGCGACATCTCGTGTCAATTTCAAGCCGATATTGTATTTGTTTGGAAGACGCTAGTATAGATGTCGCTACAGATATCAAAATATTTTTTGTTTGTTACAACCTATACTGTACATATTATATTTTTGAATATTATTTATATGTGTTTTAGGTCAAAAGTACATAATAGCATTTTCGAAGATCAACCCAACAAGCTTACCTATTTAGGGAATTAATAGCAGGATAATGTGAATTTACGGCAATGAGCATCGGCCATAACAGGTTCGGACCAACAGCAAACACCGCCGCGGAGATACGTCACGTAATGTTAGCTTAATCTCGTTAATGTGGAGCGTGCCTCACCCCGTATCGGCATATGAGCTTTTGAGATATTATGCAAATTGGAATTTGATACGCTCTCCGAGTTTGTGAGTTACACATAGACGGCGGTGTTGTGCGATACTAATGTGCCAAAAACAACGTCTAGTTCGCATTAACTTGAAGCTACGCTGTTCTAAATGGTAACTATTTAAGCACATATATCTATGTTAGTTGCAAATGTGGGAGAATAATTTAAATTAATTGAGGCGAAATAGTTACGAGTAATTTACTTGGCGTTTGCTGCTTGTGTTTTAGTTGATCCCGTCGTTGATGACAAGAAAGGAAAAAACACAGCTATAATCATTATTCCTTTAATTCAATTATTTAAATCGTGTAACTAGTCGTCTCGATGTCGTTTGGTTTGCCTTAATGGGCAAAGGTCTTTAATTAAAAATCGACAAACTTTATTGGCAGGTTTCTTTGGAACATGTTCAATTTTTTTCCAGCAACAAGTCCAATACAAAAAGCAATTCCAAATGGAGCTTTGCCTTTTGCGTAGCAGCTACTGTTTAATCATTCATGACGCCATCCATTCGCTCTATAGAGCGGCATACGCCAAAGCAATTAAAGTTTGAACGCGCCCAGCTTTCGTGTCGTGCGTCAGAAAAACAACGAAGTGCGATTGCAAGCGATTTGTCATTGAATGCGTAAAAGCAGGTGCGTTGGCGCGTATTTGTTACGTCACAGTGAAAAATGTCCGGCGCGGCCGGCGACGGGACAAACGAGCGGCCACCAACAAACGCCGCACCGACGTATCGTGCTTAATGAGGACTCCCGCCACGGTAATGAGAAAGAATATCCGTACTATTCGCCTGTCGCCGTGCAATTAACTAGCTGGATTCCACGGATACACGGTAGGACCGTTTGTTACCGGCTAAATAGCCTCAGTTTGTCTTTGCGCCTAATGCGACATACTGCGGTACTCCACCATATTCCACATACAATTTCCCCCCTTACAAATATCCTGTTATGTTTTATTTTTATCTTTATATCCGTCGAGCCACTACCGTTATACGGCTTACACGTGTTACTGTTAATTTTCACCGTACAAATTGGGGTGTAAAGTGAAAGCGTAACCATAAAAAGTTACGATATTAATTTTTTATGCATTGAAAAACTACGCCTATAAAAACGTAAGGGTGCCCGTGGCACCGTTAAATAAACAGCAAATTTAAAAACTACCAACTCTTCAAGAGGGTGAAGTGTTAAAAAAAGGTAATGGAAAAAGTTAACAGCCTTTTATTAGACACAGCCAAATAATTTAATTTCCTTTACAAAACGAACGTTCCATTCAAGGCAAATAATGGGCGAGGCATATGGTGTCTTTTCAATAGACCTGCGTATCGACATAATTATTTTTCTTTCAATAAGTCGTTGAGTTCATGTGTGTCTTGTGTGCGAATGTTGAGTCAGAATAAAGTACTTATTATATTTGGCATCGTATAATTTAGTATTATGTACGTATAATGTATATATATTAATAAACGTTTTCAACATCTTGGCGGTGCTTTTCATAATAAAAGTAATGGTTGTGTAAGTAGATCATTGGTAGCTCTGAATTGAATGCATGTTACGTATTATTTTCTAGCATGTATATTTGCCATGTGATAAAGTTTACATAGGTCCTTCTATCCGTCCAGTTTTTATTTAAAAATTAATAAATGGCGTTAAGCTCTTTTTTCCTGAAATTGCTCTTGAAATCCTCTTTTGAGGTACGTTCTTCACGATTTTCATTAATTTATCACTAGCCTCATCCACTAGCCGCAGGTAATATGCGGCGTTGCCCGAGACAATCCCACAGGAACCTCACATTTTTCCCAGACAACAACTTATGTATAGAACACCACGTTCTACTTAAAAAAAAGTATAATTTGTTTAAATTCAGGTAGTAAGCTATCGTCAAACATTCCTAGCTGTGCAGCAGTTTTTGCGTGATTGAATGACAAACATACAAACAGCTAAAGCGTCCAACGAAAGCTTTCCCCAAGTAACATAAATCGAAATATGAAAAATAATGTTTAGCCTCCCACATAAATTGCCCGATCAGCTGATCTGAGTTTGATAGAATTTTTATGAAAAGCAAAAAAAATATTTTCCACAATTCCTTGGGGAAAGTTGTTTAGCATCATGGACTGTATTTATCCTTAAAATATTTTCAGTATATTTTGTTAGACATTATATAAGTAAGATAACATGACTAATAGAGGCTATAAACAATTTTGAGTACATATACAAATTCCTGAAATTAAAAGAACAATTTCGATAAATTTCCGTTGGTAAGAAACGGTTCAATCAGTTCCTGTTCCTGACGATAACGGTCGCCGAAAGATCGACTCTTTTGGTCTCCATGTTGCACACAGTCGTTAATGTAATCAGGACCGCATACAGCCTTCGGGAATATGATATGTTTTGCACAGACTGAGTTTACGGTTACGTACTTTCATTGTGCTGTATAAATAATAGTTTGCATGGGTTTGTTTTCTCTACATTTAATTCATAAATTTGCCTGCGATACGGACTAGCCGTATAGTTCCTCGAAAAGTGATTCCAGGATTAAAAGTAGATACCCTACCTCAACGGTAGATACCCTAATTGTTAGGTTAGTTTTCATATGACTAAAAAATATTCAAACACAAGCCATCAATCACACTTACGTCTTTAAACTATTACTAGAATATTTGCATAGTATCAAAGCTTTTTGTAAGATGTTTTATATGTAGGTCATACATGATTTCGCAAATAAATAAATTGTAATTTCTAAAAGTCACTCCTAGTAAGATTTCGAGCAACAAATCGATGGAGCCCATTTATTATAATGATCGTTTCGATATTATTTTAATATTTACAAACAACGATATTTATTTGTTGCACATACAAATTGATTCCTTTTACGGTTAAATTGCTTTACAAAATGACACTGTTTTGTCATCGCTAACACGTGTAAATGGGAGGCTATTTTCGTCATTTCGTCAGCATCATCGCATGTTATTGGGACGGAGCGATTGTAAATCGCCGCGGCATGCGGCATCCGAGCTCGTTAGCGTTTTTGATAGATGACGCTCGCTCGTTTGTTGAATTTGTTGAACACTCGTTGCCGTGTAAAAACACACGGTTCGACAACGCGCCACAAACGGACACACCCCTCGGCGATCTAACTTAACGAGCTAACGTATAAATAAGGAGAGTCTAATATTTTATCATTTTAACGCACTTCGTTATGCTAGTTACGTCCTCGTTCATTGGGTAGAAATTAAGTGATTTACTATATAAATTGGACAGTGCACAAATGCGGATTCATAAATTGTAATAACGACTTAATAGCTCACATACATTACTTACGCAAGCGCCAATGCTGTCGAAATTGGAACAAGATATAATTTAATGCGTCGTTGACGCTAATAACTTTTGAAGTCATTATTCAATAATCGTGACGTGGAGCTAAATTTCGCTGCGTTTTTTACACTTTAGCACTTCGTCGGACGTTGTAAGCGCCGCCCAATAAGACAACGGCGGACTATTTTGACGAAGCCCGGTCACGTTTCGTCGATACTCGCCATGAGAATATTTGTTTTTTATTGTGTGCCCGCCGAGTAAAAATTGAAGTGTAATTTTACGTTTTAACCGGTGCCTGCCCCCTTTCGTTCCGCTCGCCTTGAGTGATGGTTATCATAATTGGACAGAGGGTAGGTGAACAGTGCGCGCCTGGAGTGCGGAGTGGGCGGGCACGCGACGAATAATTCCAAGTGCACTTGTTTTCGGTCTTGAGTTCTGAAACTAGGTCAGTTCGTTTTGTAGACTGCCTCCGTGAATATAAATAAACTGTAAACATGCACTACACATGCTGAGCAAATCAAATTCGAGTTGGCTATGAAAATGTACACGTTTTATTACATTTGTATTTTCTTTTCAAAAATTCTTTATTGTTGGTACTCCTATGTTGCATTTACTTTTAATGGAGTTAAAAATATCTCATGTCATCTTCATCATTTATTTTTCCTTTTAATCATTTAAAAGCTACATAGTTAAGTTATACAATTTTCATCCAACAACTCATTTATGGGCGGGCGACGCTTTTGTTTAAAACCTTAATATCATTTGCTTTGTATGTTGTCTTCCTTGAACTAAGAGGCTTACACACAATTCATATATTCAAGGTTCCGATATTTTTTTGTATGTGGAGTAATATAATTGTATGCAAATGATAAGAATAAGTTGGTATAAAATAAATCATACACACGCGAATGTTCCATGACGTGGACCTATAGGCCCATACATTGTCAAACATACGCGTAATATATGCAGCGAGCAGGCGATAAGAGGTGTCCGACAGAAATAATTGTAGTTATTGATTGTATTGAAAGAGAATCACCATTACTGTTATCAATGCGCACACAGGTCTAATACAATAGTAAGATTAATAACACGGACGTATCGCTAGACCGTTATGTCCGTTATGGGGACACGAGTGATCACCTCAGACCACAGGAATGGGAGATATGGCAGACCTCTTGGGGCGGGGGCTGGATAGACGTTTGATGCTGGACATTAACAAAATCAAATTGATCTGTGAACTAAACAAGTAGGAAATTTTGATAGATTACACGCAAATTCAATACGATATATCCGTTTCATGAAAGTTGACACGACAAATTATGTCAAAGGAAACGGAGATATCATTTAAAATATCGTCTTTGTGAAGCCCTAGATAACCCTTCAAAGTATTTTATGAACTACTGTTTACAGTTTATAATGAGAACGTTAAGCTTTGCTACGCACATTTGCCAAAAGTAGCCGTTTTTCGCAAATGTGCGTGGTAAAGCTTAACGTTCTCACTTTAAACTGTAGTTGATAAAATACTTTGAAGGGTTATCTAGGACTTGGTAGTAGCAAAATTTTAAATGATGTCTCCGTTTTCTTTAAAATGATTTATTTTAAATAGGGGCAGCACTGGAGCCCGGAAAATTCAGGTACGGCCTTAAGAATTTAGCGAAGAAAAGAGAGACATAGAAAACACTCCACCGACAAGAACGCGGCTCTAAATACAAAAAAAGATAAAAATACTAAATACAAGAAAAAGATGATGAAATCCGATGAAACACCAAATTAAATTATTCGGGCGGGCGGTAAAATCGAATATATGTAAATAAATGTTCGGGGAAAAAGGCGATATATATTCGACAAATAGTGCCGAACCGACAATGCCGGCCCGAATAAGTGTGTAGCAACCCTAACACACTCTTCGAGTACTCGTATCTCCTTGTTACTTTTATGCAAGGTGGTCGCGGACTCGCGGGCGGCGGGCCAACAAGGGCGGAAGAGATGGACCGGATAATAAACCATCACCGCATCGTAACTCAACATCGCCGACGTAGAAATTGTTGGTTGCACCGCTGCGCTAAACCCCCATACACAATACCTTATAGAAGGTAATTGGCCGCGGCCTAATCGACGCATTTCAATAATAACGCGTGATCATAGTTCGCTGACAGATTTAAACATCGAGTCTTCCCATAATCATGCACCTTTAAATTATAATGCTAATGTACGTGTACTTAATCGATTTAGAGGTGATCGGTGGTCGTCAATTTGCTTAACCGATAAGTATAGTAATATACTCTCGTTTGTTGCAACATGTGTATGCTCTACGTTGCGTTCTACATTATGCCAATGATAGATATATCGACGTTATTATATGCATGCAAATATTGTCGCATCTGATTTCCAATAAAATAAAATAGTCACATACAATGCGTGCAATTAATCTATTGCGGTGGTCAACATCTGCACAGTCCTTTTTCAAGAATTTTTAGCAGCATTATACATTATTTCTTTGCTCTTTTAAAAAAAGTTGGATCTATCGACAAGTATAAAGAAAACAGGACAAACTATCGTAGTAGATATTCATTCAGCTTTTATCTGATACTTTAAGGTTATCATTTTGTCTCCTCCGTTATTTAAACTTAATAAACTTAAAAATACATTTTAAAAGCACCAAAGCGGATGCACAGTAAAATTAAATGAAGTATCACAGGATTCACAGGCGTAGGCTTCCTTAACATACATATAACTAATTAATTTGATTACCTATTTAAAATAAACCTGCATATAATAAACCGTTATTCAGTGAAATCATCATTCATAGTTGTAATTTATTTCCGGCTAGACATAAACAATACATATACACGGTATCAGGGCTGTTCCTGTTACAGCTGCGCCGTGACCAGCACGCACGGCCTGCGCTGCTCCAGGGAGTGATAGCCAAAGCAAAACCCCACAGTTGGTTTTTCATGCCCATCGCTTTCGTGCCCGCGTGACAGGTTGTTGGAATTTATAATGTGTTATTGTTTTCGATTCGCATTTCGTGAAATTATAGTTTTTTTTTTTTCGTGGAATGACAAGTTAAATGAGACGCTTTTTTCTAAACGTCAAAGACAAACATTTTCTAAGGGATATTTTTTATGAAAACACAAACGTGACGGTACTAATTCACGAGTCAAATAACACTCTTCATATCAGAGTTTCTGCATATAAATCTAAAATCATATTGAAAATGGATTTGATCAATGACAAGCGACACTATTCTGTGACGTTTTATTCTCTTAGCATTACCAAATAATTTATTTTAGACCCAGTCATCTTCCTAATTTTTAGCTCTGGCCTATCTAGACACGTGGCAGCGTGTCCAACCAGAACTTAGCACCCATTTGGATCTTAATTCTTTTGTCGGTGAAGTCGACAAACACTTCATAATATAATATTGAACTTGGCTCCCATTTGCTTTTGGTGGGATTAAATTTTATTTCATTAATAAGTTTATCGTGGTTTCTACTTGCATTGCTTTATTTGGAGGCAAACAAATAGAAAGGAAGTGTTCATAACTTTATTTCTTATGCTACACGACGAGCAAAGCATGTTTTTTCGAAACAGCGGAAGCTGTCTTTCCAACGGAGAAGTCAGTCTCAGGCATTTCTAATTTCAACATAGTGTTGCCTTATTTGTCGAACTTGTAACTTTTTTGCACTAAATTCATTTTATGCTGGTACTCTGGAATACATTGTATATTCTTTTAGAACTTCCTTACTTTTTTGATGTTATAGAACGGCAAACGAGCAAGCGGGTCATCTGATGGTAAGTGATCACCGCTGCCCATAGACAATTGCAACACCAGGGGTGTAACAAGAGCGTTACCGGCCTTTCAGGGCCCTCCCCAGAGGGGGGAGGGGGGGAGACGGGGCTCCGGCTCTCTTATTCACCGAACGAAGCATAGTAGCGGTGAAGCTACTACTCAGACGTCAATTTTCTGTGAGAGTGTGGTACTTTCCGGACGAGCCAGCCCATTCATGCTACTAGCAAAACAGAATTTTGCCGGTAGCGTGGCTTTACCACAACTAAAATTACTTATCGTAATCCTGATATCTCAGAAAGAGGTAGCTTTGTAACGCCCAACAAAAGGGACTAATTTATAGGGCTATTTTATAGTCAAATAGTCGTTGTGTACGTCTGTTTCGACACAATGTCACTGACAAGAGAATGGTTCTTAAATGTAGTCAGTCTAGTCAATGTTATTGTTTCTAGTCTGTATTTTCCATGATTTTCTTAAAACTTACTTTACAACCACTTTAAATGCGGTATTTAAAGTTATGCCTTTGCCAGTTAATACTTGCGTATACAGTTACACTTCACATTATTCAAGTCTCTATAAATGTACTGTAACTTCCTAGTATTGTTTCATGAGAGGTGTTCGCGACTAGTTTATAAACAATAGCAATTGCCTTTAGCGTTAGGTTACGCCTGGCCCCTGATTATTTACTATGTCTTCAAGAGATCCATTAGTCTTGTTATGTTATGAACTTGCCTTTGAAATGTTCTCGAACGAAAGCTTTCCTTTGAAGATTTCAAATTTAAGTATCAAAAGTTTGCAATTACAATATTACAAATACTTCTACAATAATTGCAATGTGTGAGGTTTTGAAAACCCGCGTTTCAAGATACCTATTTCATAGCGAGTAAGCAGACTAATTTTACATTTTTTTTAAGTTAGTAGGTATAGGTAATTGATCTGAGATAATTATCCTATAGGAAAACCATGTGTCGTGAATAGTTTTTACATAATATTTTACTGTGTAAAAGTAGGCATTTTTGTCGCAGCGGCTGGTTTAACCAGATGCTTTGTTTAATTTCTACGAAATTGTTTAAGGTGAAGATATAGGCAAATGACCTTGAAGTGGCGCCCTCATTTGAAATGAATTGTTAACTCGTAAATATGGAGATAATTTCCATATTACTCTTCGTCATGCACTAGATAGCCCTTTAAATTATTTTATAAACCACCGTTGAAAGTATTTACATTAGTCCGTCTAGCTTTAAAACTTGCCTCCGCCAAAAGTGGCCACGGCAAGTTTTAAAGCTAGACGGATCACCAATAATAGTTTTAACGGCAGTTCATAAAATAATTTAAAGGGCTATCTAGTGCATGACGTAGAGAAATATGGAAATTATCACCATATTTACGAGTTAACAATTTATTTCACACTTCAAGGCCATTTGCCTATATCTTCGCCTTAACAACCTTATCTCATAATTTTTTTTTTCTGTTTATACTCGTTTACAAGTAATCTTGCCTCTGATTTTCCACATCTTTTGACATGACATATGTCCTTACACGTAAGGTAAGCCTCGTTCATCGTATTTCAAAGACATGCACCTACGGCACAGCCATTGTGAACATCGTGTAATAGGCGATCACGGGCAGGAGGCGCGGCAATTAGCGGTGCAGGTGGTGAATGCGACCCTCTGGCCTTCGGGCCCTCCGGACTCAAGCAAGGAACCATATATTTACATTTGCATATTTATAACCGACACGCTTCCTTAACTAGGACAAATCGACCGGTTACAAATGACAAATGTAAATTGTTTCGGATGTTATTTGTAAAGCATCCACTGTATGCTGCAGACGAGTTTAATAGCCCAGCGGTAAGCGTGCTTTAATAGCGTTCATGCATGATGAGTGTCAACGGGCGTGTGATGACTGACCCGAATGGGTATCCGTTATGGCGACGTATTATCTTCTGTTCTGGGTAGACGAAGAAATAAGAAAACTACTTAATAGAGCAGCCAGTTTTTCTGTCATGTGTCAAATATTCTGTTCCTTGCAATTGGGCCTCTTTTTGTATCCCTATGGGTTCAAAAATATTTAGTATTTTATTTGGACATATACCTACATAAAATCGGCTTTAGTGTAGAACAAGCATATACTCGTAGTAGGTATATTAGTAGAAAAAACCGGCCAAGTGCGAGTCGGACTCGCGCACCGAGGGTTCCGTACAAACCTGCAAGGTTTAGTATTTGGTATGAATTTCAATTTAATACCTCTACGCGTTTATGAGGAAATGGGTAGTAAGTTTAAAATTATTAAAAAAAAATATATTATGTGATGTAACTAAAAATTTATGGTTTTCGTAATTTTTCCTTTATCTATGCTATAAGACGTTGCTTCGTACCAAATTTCAAGATTCTGAGTTCACGGGAAGCACCCTGTAGGTTTTGATTCCCTTGCAAGTGTCGAAAATTTGCGGCATAAACGGCTGTATCTTTTGATTGCGTTGGCTTAGAAGTTTGATTTTTTCACAGCTTCAAGGGACAGTAGACCTGAGTAATTGATATAAATTTCAGCTTCATACCTCCACGCGTTCCTGAGAAAAAGGGTCTTGACAGACGGACGGACGGACGGACAGACGGACAACAAAGTGATCCTATAAGGGTTCCGTTTTTTCCTTTTGAGGTACGGAACCCTAAAAAGCACTATGAAACATGACATAAGCTTATGGAGCTGACTTCTTGAGACAAAAGATACTAAATAAAAATAAAAAAGTAGCATAAGCGTGTTAGCATATTCGAAGCGTCACATTGCATGCTAGATTTTTTACAAACGTTTTTGTCAATGGACGCGTGCTGCAAACATATGGTAAACGACGACGTGTGATCTGGGCGTGATATTCGTTTCATGCGATGCCGTCTGTCACCCGATGATTAACGCATATCAAATTGGCGGCGTCACATGACACCCGCGTCTGGCATGGCTTTCCATAGCTGGCCGAAGCCTTATATCACGTGCCTGTGTGTACTAAGGCAGATGCAAACTCGTGAGACATTTTAAAATCACTGATCATGGTAATACACGAGTATTTAAATAGGATAACGTCGGTCTTACGAGGAAAATCAGCTTAAGTGAATAACGAGGGCGGAGCAAACATTGCCAGGAGTATTCCCAACAAACTCCTTTGTTTAAAGCGAAACTAAAAACTTTTATACATCCTGCTTTGCCTCATTGCTTATACAAATATATACAAACAATTCGCAAGCTTCTCTGTTTGGCCAAGTTCTCACATAGCTGCCTAGGAATCCTGAAACTGCGAGTGAGTAGAATGGATGCTTTTGCTGCTTGAATTTACATAGGTTACCGCACCTTCCGTCGCAGTGACAATGTAAGATAGATGACTAAACAGTGATAAATTACAGAACAATTATTTAACAGGATACCGCGGAGATGTTCATGTTTCCTCCTTATGTTAAATTGACATTGTAACACATAGTCTTCAAAATATACGAGACAGGCTACACAATCTTTATTTACACTTACTCGTCTTGATTTATTTAGCTTCCTATCTCGTGTATAAATGTTAGTCCCGCTGTTTATAACCAGTCTCGTTTTTCCTCCGTTTTCTTTCCACTACCGCTGAGTACATTCCTTCGTCTTTTATTATTCATTCGTTATACCCGTACACGTCGGAACTGTCACAACTCGCAACGTGTTTTATTCGGTTTTTATGTTACGCGTTAGTACGTCTTCGCTTATGTTCTCGTCTCCGGCGAACAGTTTGCGGCAATGTAACATCATTTCAGTAGTTTTATCGGGCGTACCCCGTAGCCGGCATACTAAGCTATCATATTATTTCAGGACACGTATCGCGTACATAATCTAATGCATAGGCGCTATGACGCATTTATTGTTTGAAATGCTACACTATGAAAGATCACGTAACTAATAAAGTACAACGATCGCGCACTTTTATTAGACATCGATCACTCGAAATCAAAATAAAATATATTTGAGTACCAGAGTTGGTTAATATAATTGTTTGTATAAATCATAAGTATATAGCTTTTATTATGTAAATGCCATTTCTATTTTGTAATGCGTCATGTATCTAAAGTTCTGACTGCATTACGAGTAATGAGACCATTATAGAATTGAATAAGTTCAATTCTATAATGGTGTAAGCTATAAGTAGCTTTATCCTTGGTTTAATTCGAGCTAGATTTTCTGAATTATGCATAATGTACTTGTATATTTGGAACAGATCGTGAGTTGGTGGGATTGCTGTGTCTTTTGTAAAAGAGGTGTTACGGGTCTCGATTCGAGCGTTCAATGTCCGGTGTTATATTTTATTAAGATTTAACCAAAACAGCCTGAATTTTCGAAATTGAAGTTGCAGGTACAGAACGATTCTCCAAGAGACTTATCGTAAAGCGTTATAAAGGCAAACAAAAAGTCCATTGAAGGTTGATAAATAATTTCTTTCTTCGCTTTTAATTAGAAGCGTTACTTTATCTGTAAATAGTAATCTCAGTGTGTCTCCAGAACCAAAATGCTCTGTCTTCCCCTTTAGGGATAAAGACGTGTTTTTAATTTAGTTACACCTCATAAACTTAATATTCAATGAAATATTGATAAATACGTTATTTATGCAAACTGTTGGCTATTGCAACAATTTTTTTGTTTTGCAAACCATTCACAACGATTAAACGTACACGATTGCAATAAATTGATACGTTCACTTGACATTTAACTAATTGGACCAACAGAGACGTCCATAACTTATTTATTTTATGTTTGGTCTCGCTTTGCTCTGACGTGTGCTTGAAAAATAAGGTGCCATTGTCGGGTAGGGAATAAAAGTAAATTTTCTTTTGAATGGCTACGTTGTTCGGTGCCCGCGGGACATTGTCGCCTCTCGTTTGCCGTCGGTGGGTGCCGGTACATGCCGAGACAGCCCTATTCAAATGTCAGCGTGAAGTACCCCCCCGCCGCCCCGCGCAATCCCTGGCCGCCACTATAGCGGATACTGAAAATGTCACACGCCACACGACGCAATCAATTTCGTATTTGTATACGCGAGTAAGGTTATAGATTTATCGGCGCGATGAGCGAGCTTTATCTTACCTTTGTCTTTCTACACTTGACTTTCTTTTGACGTTTACAGCGGGAAATTATTTTTCGATTATATTTTTGGAACAAAACAAAAGAACTACAGTGTTGTGCTGTCTTCAATAGAAGGGGGTCAGAACGAGTCGTTCAATTTTCCACGTCGTCGGCTCCTTCTGCTCAAAAGTTGTTGGGTAGAGGTACCTATTAATTAAAAACAAATGAAGTACATAAGAACTGAAGGTATAAGAAGCCATTAAGCACATTAAGCTACTATAAGTATA
This sequence comes from Acrobasis repandana, assembly GCA_963576875.1. Taxonomy (NCBI): domain Eukaryota; kingdom Metazoa; phylum Arthropoda; class Insecta; order Lepidoptera; family Pyralidae; genus Acrobasis; species Acrobasis repandana. The sequence continues at coordinate 9,750,606 of OY756223.1, read as the reverse complement.
ACACACCTCACCCGCGTTTCGCGGTTCGCCTCATATAACACAAAGGTTGGTAGATTGTTCGATTTGCATGGCGGTGGTGAGAGATTCCCTGTTACATGGTTTCTATACTACTGAATTCGTCTGTTAACTATGTAACCAAACCAACTTTAAAGACGGTAACTTGATTGTTTGACAGATTAATGCAATGCACTTTGGTATCAATAATTACATTACGTGCAACTAATTAATTTTATTCGGAAAGATTTCAAGAGTCGTAGATGTCGTAACAATAAAATATATCAGTCTTTCGTCGCATGTGGCGTCTCAATCGGGATTATCGAGCGGTAACAAATTTTAATCACTAGTTGATGGTTATAAAGCCCTCTGAGGTCGATCCCGTAGTCGTCACCCGCTCAGAATGTCGAACTAATTGCTTTACGCAACGTCGCGACGATCACGACGAGCTATTCTGTTTGTTTAATGTTTATTAGCAGGAAATTGACGTAACGACGAACGATCCGACTAACTTTGCCCATTTGTACTCTCCACACTTCATTAAACACGGTAATTTCTACGACAGATACTCCACTGTAGCAGAATCACCCACCCCAGCCATTACGTAACTGTACTTATTCAAAATAGCAGGCCGATTAATCAACGTCTAACCCTATTCTCGTCTAGGAGCGTAAGAAATACAACCTTTTAATGCCTGAAAGATAGCTTCACAGTTGCTGGCAACCAATTGTCCCTTTTAACCGGCCGGCCTCATTAGCATGGCCTGATCGCCCTATCTCTGGATTGATACATTGACGGTAAAGGTCTCTTTAGTAGTTCCAACTTCACTCGTAATTAGGACTGCTCGTTTGACGCGACCGCTCGCGTTTGATCGATTGTTTGTTACCAATACATTCTCTGGCCGTCCTAGACTAATCACGCATGTATATAGCGTATACCTACTCTGTATATACGGTGTATAGAGTAACTGGATGCGGCCAATCTCGCTCGCTATCGCAATTTAACGAGGCACGATTGTTTTTCTCAGTTCTGAATAATATTGAGCTTGAGCGTCCCTCGCTATCTGATGGAGATACTTTCGTGCAGTACTGTTACCTGGCTAACTTACAAATGAACGGTGTGATTATGGGCTTGCGGATCTAACTTCTTGATAATTTAAATGTTCTCGCAGCCAGCCGCGGCCCGCTGCGATGGCCACGATTAAGCCCGTGACTTCCTCTTATGGCGAGCCTATATCTGTGGATTTTGAATAGAATTATGGATGCTGCTTGCAAATGAAGGATTAAGAATAATGTTAGTTTATATCCTGTATAAATTAGTTCTTTGTAACGATTATTACGGCTACGTGCTGGTAGTACAGACAGGGTGTACTAATTCAAAGCATACTATTCAAAACAGCTTCAAGTAAATGTTGTTAATACATAATTTGTGTTTCCATAGGAGTAGATTTTTGTAAAATGTATAGGTATATTCTTCTACTTATTTTAGAGCTTAGTGGCTTTTGTCGGTGGAGTATGCGCCAAACTTCTCGGTTTTATGCTTCACTCTTTAGTGCTTGATACGACATGACCCCTGCTTTTACTTTCAGTTGGTCTACATAGCTCTTTCTTAGTCGTCCTGAACCTGTTCTACCTTTAATCTTTAAACGTATATATGTATATTGCAACTAAATTAATCCTACGACTAGCAGCGCAAACCTGGTAGTTACTTCATTAGGTTACTTTTTATTATCCTCGTTATCGAGATCACGTAATAAATCATATAATAACTTGGATTAACTTGGATCTTGTAAATTAGTATGCTAAGGTATAAGGGGAATGTTTAATCATGCAAACGGATCTCTACGTAGCCCACTTTGAAGTTGGGCTCCTTTGAAGGTAATGCACTTGCGAGATAATTTGTTCGTTACCGATGATGGTTTGGTAATTAAGTAATTAACAATGTCGATTGCCTTTAAATAGAACATGCTTTGCTCTTTCAATAGAGTATTTAAAACATGCCAGATTTTTGACAAGGCTTATTATGATACTAGAGTACAACAACTCGTACTGGCATTTTTTTAGGGTTCCGTACCTCAAAAGGAAAAAACGGAACCCTTATAGGATCACTTTGTTGTCCGTCTGTCCGTCCGTCCGTCCGTCTGTCAAGACCCTTTTTCTCAGGAACGCGTGGAGGTATGAAGCTGAAATTTATATCAATTACTCAGGTCTACTGTCCCTTGAAGCTGTGAAAAAATCAAACTTCTAAGCCAACGCAATCAAAAGATACAGCCGTTTATGCCGCAAATTTTCGACACTTGCAAGGGAATCAAAACCTACAGGGTGCTTCCCGTGAACTCAGAATCTTGAAATTTGGTACGAAGCAACGTCTTATAGCATAGATAAAGGAAAAATTACGAAAACCATAAATTTTTAGTTACATCACATAATATATTTTTTTTTAATAATTTTAAACTTACTACCCATTTCCTCATAAACGCGTAGAGGTATTAAATTGAACTTCATACCAAATACTAAACCTTGCAGGTTTGTACGGAACCCTCGGTGCGCGAGTCCGACTCGCACTTGGCCGGTTTTTTTTTTTTGTACTTGCATTACCTTTCTCATTATAAGAAAAGTTTTAGAATCATTAATATGATTTTACTCATCCGCAACGAATTACTATTATATTCAACTTTTAACAATTTTAATTTCGGTATTTTTAAAACTTATTGAAATTCTTTACATTTAGACACGGTGTAATTTTATCGTAGATGCTACGATATTTAATTAGCCTGCTGTGAAATACTAGAATTAAACTCACCTTTTATTCGCTTGTTGGAAAAGTCGGTTATGAAACATTAGCCAAGTAAACTCATTTCGATTCTTGGTTGGCCTTTTTCATATTCATTATAACTACTAGTTCTACCCTTCTTGTGAGTAATTGTCCTATCTACTTATTCGCCGGTTGACTGGAAGAAATTCCATTATGGGATAAGTCCGCCGTTGTCAATTTACTCTATATGTTGTTTTTGTCTTTAATTATGTGTTTTCTAAGTACAATAAAGTTATTACAAACAATACAAACAAACAAACCAGTTTACAAATAAGTCTTTTACTAGTCAAAGTGATGAAATTACGAAACATATAGCTTATTTCAACCAGCATTTTAGAAACTAAGCAGGACTGTCAAACAGTTACCTGATTTGCAACTAGTGTGATTCATTTCAGCTCTATAAGATTTAGTATGTATCATTTTCTGATATTTTTTTTTTTCCACAACTTGCACCTAGCAGTTACCAGTTTATTTAAATTTCTATAAATATTTATTTTTATTGCCGAATAACTTAAGCAACGTTCATGAGAGTAGTCATTTAAATAACTTCATATTTACAGAGAGCATTCATCTTTAATCGATCTCCATTAAGGAATTCAAGATTTTCTTACATGCACACCATCCAACTCTTTCTTATAACTAATAAGATGTAAACATATTGACCATATGGTCATTACTTATATAAGTATATTATGAATATCGTCCTATAACTTCCATTGTAAAAAAAATGCACATACTATTTAAACAGAGTATTAAGTTGGGTCGCAAATTGTAGCATAAAATAATATTATTTATGGAAATACCCTCGTTTATTTGCCAACATTCTCACATTCTCATTTCCACAAATACTAATTATTTCAAAGTAAATTCCATTATCGTACAGGTAGTGGCCGCCCGCCGCGAATTCGATGCGCGCCTCTCGAGCCAACTTAAACTGCTATGTGCGCGATATGGATCTCACGTTTGCGGCTAAATAGCGGATAAATTAGCCGACCGAGTTAAATTAGTGCTAACCGTTGATTCGCATTTATAATATCAATAATTCTGTCCAAATATGTGGCCTTATATAAATTGTCTCTAGGGATTTTGTTGGATTGCTTGCCTTTAAGGTTTTTATAAACAATTTTCTAATTAAATTAGTCTGGCAATAGTAAGCTTTAATCTTATCTTCTATGGAATCTTTAAACTTAACTTAGGCTATGGTGGTGGTGAGTCTTTTGTCGGACGTTTTTTCAAACACTATTCTTCGCTTCTACATTTTTTCCTTTCACCATTCTACGCATCTTTGCAACGCTCTCATTTCATAAGTCTGAATAAGCTATAACCGAAGCCAAAATTGTAAAAACAAGCCTTTTACTAAAACAATGAACTATAAAGTTAAAAGTGCTCCTCAAGACGAAACAATTGAGCCCAAACTCGGTGGGGTTATGTTGTGTTATCAGAGATGCTGTGCTCCTTTCGGCTTCATCATAAGATCAGTTCATTGGTACGATAATATTGCATTGTCACCCAACTTACAATAAGTATGTAAAGTTTCAACTTGATCGACTAATGGGAAGTGGGTCTAATTTAGCTTGCAAGATTTAATTACGGACACATAGACAACGACACAGAATAAAAGCTTGTAAAATTGTACCAGCATCAACGACAGATTCCTAAATATATTTCATGAACAATCTAATACTTAAACAAACTAGCTTGACGAAAGCCGTCAAGTTAAATAAAGGACACTTGATAAATACAAACATATTTTGATCAGTTTTCGCCCACACTTGAGAGATTTCCTTGAAAAGACTTCCTGGATATTGTGGAAAATTGCGGGCCAAGTGTTCGCCGTTGTTGTTATTGACTGCTTTTGTCGCGTCCGGCGACATTCGCGGAGATGTCCCGCGCACAATGGATCTTCGTCTTGACGGGGTCGCTCTGCTATACGTCTGTATCGAAATGCTAGATCACCTTTGTAAACGATGTTACACGTGTCCAATTTTAACTGATGGATAGATGCTTAACAAACTTCGTGTAGTAGAGGTATTTAATTTGTGCTTCAATTTATTGAATTATAATATACATTTTTTATTAGTTAATTGATGTTTGATTTCTTTAGCTTGCTTTATTATATTACCTTCCGTTTTGGGAACATATTTGCTTATGTTTAAAACATTACTACAATATATTCACAGAAAGTAAAGTTAAAATTTTAAATGCCAGTTTAAAAGTCAACTGATCATGTTTAAGCGTCTGCAGTTTGAGAATACTTAACGCTCGTGTTCAATGTTTCACCAGTTTTCTCCCACAATTCAAGTTTCCTGCCTGCATAAGTGAATCTTAGATGCAGAGTCCCGAGTTCCGAGTCCCGACCTCTCCCGTACTATCGACACCAGCTTGTGCCTACTTAAGGCCACTTTACAATGCCACGTCTCGACGCCCTTTGTGCACTTGTCGTGCGTTTGACTGGTTTGGAATAGTAGCTGCCGCTCTTCGCGGAAGCGAGATCTGAGATTGCGAAGACACGCGGCCCGCGGCTCAATCTAATGTGAGATCGCCTATTGCTACTGTATGCCAGAGCAATTATTGTAGAAAGAATTCAAAATTTTTCTCTCGGATAAACAGAGAAGGTTTTGTACTTTGTTAAAATTTACGCGCTTAAAAAAGGCATGAAAATGATAATCTAGAGCATTATAGTGTCAACATTTAATAGTCCTGATTATTTCAGGAAAAGTAAATTTTGATTTCCCATTTTTATATTCAAAATATTCTCGTTTTTTTTAAAAACTAGCAAGAAATTTATATTATCTCTAGGTGTATGAAAAAGTAATTGAAACAACTTGGTTAAATAAACACATACATGTATGAAATAGAAAAAAACGAGTCGATCATCTTAAAAGCACAGAAGACTCCCTCGGTGCCCACGTATCGAATTATTATAACACGAATTTTTTCATTGAAAATTCATGATGGATCGTCGCAAAATCTATGATTGATTCGTGCTGTATTATTCGTTGCTTTCATAAGAGTGCCTTCGGTTCCGCGGTTGCGGCTTTCCGCGCCCCTTCAGCGCGTGATTGATTGCCCGCTGGCAAACTTCATATGTTTGCGAGATAATTTTGTATTTCAGCCGTAAACAGATTACGTGTGAAAAGAATCATCGCTTTCGTCGAGTTCGTTCGGTACAATTTAGTCTTTCATCGTGACTACGCGATTTTGTCGCTACATCGCACACTCTACCACGTTCCGCCCGCTTTCCCTCACGTCAAATATTTGCGCGGGGAACTTATAAGGATACGTTTACAAATACTTTCCGAGACATATTTCTCTCGAGAGGAATTACGTAGCTGTCTTAACGTTTATTTATGTTGTGAGTATTAGCAAACATTACAATTTCAATTTTGTGCAATTCATAATGTTTAAGGCACGACATCGAGCGATTCTGTTCTGTTCACGCGAGAAATGAAAGTGACTGACAGTTTGATTCCTGTAAGTACATGCTCGAATAAATTTGCAGCGAGACATGAATTTATGATGTCTGTAACATTTATTTATCTATAGAGATCTCCGGGGTGCTATTAGAGTGCTAACCTTTGCATGATTAACTACCGTAGGTCCATAAGAGGCTGATAGTGATCAGAATATATTTCATCTTCAATTGTCCGTTTTTTGTACTTGTTTTCAAATGGCTGCATATGTATTTTGGATGAATTTTGACTACCGCAGTATCTTCAAAGTAAGATATATAGCCTTACAAAATGTACTTAAATTGTGTAGGTACCAGAAGGGCGCATGTGGAAACGTAGGCCACGTTGGAGATGGCTTAATGACATCGTAAGGTTCATAGCGAATGGCAGCATTCTGCTCTGGGCAGGGATAGTTATAGTAATAGGCTTTCCTAGCAGTAGGACACATCTATAGGCTAGGAAAAGGTTTTTTCGTTTTGTTTGATTTGATTGTTTGTTCGTTGATTGACTCCTTAGCGCATTTAAGCGGCAAACGAAACACGTCTTTGTGAACACAGCAATTTGGCTCGATAAATAGATGAAATGTTTCACCATCTTTTTGTTCTGCTAATAAATAGTTTAAGGCACACTTAGCAGTCAGTAGCTGGTCAAAGATAGTCTATCTAGCTGAATCGAGATCACGAGCAAATTGATTTGCGCGCGCGCAGTCCTATCAGCTGACAGCGGCGACACTGATTGAATGCGATCCGACTGCGCTGATTTGAATGCTGAATGTGAATTGTTGCACACTAACTGGGTCAGATTAATGTCATTCCTGGTACTGCCGATTTATGCACTTTTAGACCCCTAAACCAATTAAATGCGTTATAAATTCTACGATTGTGAGATAACTTGTATGAAATTATCTCGTTGTTAAGAATGTTGCGAAATACTCGTAACGGGCGTATTAGCCATTTTATCTGTTACAATTTTAGTCTCTGGAAAACCAGTTCTATTGACGATATAGGTACTATAGATTAAACAGGCTTTCGTAAAACTAACATCATTTATCACACGCAGCTGCAGTCTCGCTTAGGTGTTGTGTAGTATTCGTCTATGTCTCAATTTAATTGGGCACACATGCATACAGCACGCCATGCGTCTTGCGTCACGTCTTTGTATGAGCAGCATTCGATGTCGCAGCAATTACGTTGGTAACGACTTCCCACGGCAACAGTGACGTGTCCGCGAAACTGGAGCGCCCGGTGACACATAGAGCGCTCTCGGGAACGTAATGCCGGCAATTTAACAATACCCGTGCTACGACCACCCTAGCGAGACCTCCCCGCTGCTTCAAAGTAATATAACATTAAAGATACAAAGTTGAGACGTATGGCTCCACGTGTAATGGTTCACGGTGCTGTGCTTTAAGCCCGTGGCGGTTTCATAACGCTGGCATTTGCGTGAGAGGACCGCAGTTGTCGTACTGCCCGAGGCTACAACCACACAATATTCGACTGCTGTCTATTATGATGCCGTTAATTTATTCCTTCCCTAGATGACATCTCCCAGCTTGTTCACTCGCGAAATTGCAAGCTAGTTTCCCGCGCAACAAAGTTTTAATCAAGAACAAAGGAGTAGTTTATTACTATCACGGAACATGTATGACCTGCAATAATGTCTTGCCCAATTACCTATATGAATGTAATATAAGTTTGTACTAATTAAAATAAACTGGATTCAACAAGCCTTCATTCTTAAAACAATAAATAATAAATAAATATATATATAGCGACAAATCACACTGATTGAGCTAGCCCCAAAGTAAGTTCGAGACTTGTGTTATGGGATACTAACTCAACGATACTATATTTTATAACAAATAGATAAACAAAAGATAAACATCCAAGACCCAAGCCAATCTGAAAAAGATCATTTTCCATCTTGACCTGACCGGGGATCGAACCCGGGACCTCCGGTGTGGCCGACTGGCGTGTTAACCACTACACCACGGAGGTCGTAAATGTTATTATATTCTTCGTTATAAATGTTATAAATGAAATAATACAAGAATTCTTCTAATGAGAAAATAGTGTTTAGGTACTGAAGTTGAGGCAGGCAGATTAGGAGTATAAGCGAGGAAGAGTCACGTACACAATTATAAACGTTGCGCTTCGTAGAGTTCGCGATGAAATCAATTGATTTCAATAGAAAAAACAGCTAGTTGCAATGTGATCCCTTCCTATCGATGAGTAATCACCAAAAACCACTAAATTATTCGCAGAAACTATTTCCCGTAATTGACACCCGTCGTTTTGCTCAACAAAACCTATGTTTACTTTGTCATTACCTACACTGTATCATCTCGAAATCTATTTATAATAGAGCTGTTGCCGAACAGTCTGAATCGACACAAATTTTGACATAATTGTAGCAGAGTTATACCCTAGCGGATGCTATTTGCCACGTACCCAGGCTGCTGAGTCAGATATAAGTATCTCAGTAGTAATTTAGGGCGCACCGTGACTTGATTTGCATGTAGGGCTACTCGCTCAGCCTCACAAACTGACTATTTTATGTGTCTATTCACTGCTTTTACGTAAACTCTCCCAGCTGCACCAAATTGAATTTCTACTCGTTATACGTCAAGATTCAAGATTTGCAGATCGATCCTCCATTTAATAGTATAAGTACACGTCGACTGTTTCTAATTGCCACCCGCTTCATTAAAATATACATTTATGAGCATGCTGTCTTTATGTGAAATTCCTGCTGTGATTTGATGCATAAGAAGCATTTTAGATTGCAATGGTGATGTCAGGGTGACGCTTCTATTACTGGTGGTGACTAAGCGAACGTTGCGCCATCGGAGGCTGCGCAGCTCTCAGATAGTGAGAAGTGATTCCGCACGTCAAAACATGCGATTGACAGCGATACATTAGGAACTATCGACCGATCGCGCCGCCAACGCCTGGGACTGGTAATTTTTCACTGTCAGCGCGGAGACTAAACGTCCTCGTCATCGCTTCTACTGGTGACTGTCAAAAAATGGTAATGCAATTTTCCTCAGCCCGAGGGTGTAACTAAAATATTGTTGGCAGCCAACCATCCGCTACTGTTCCGGTTTACAACGACACCTTGTTTACTTTGATACAGTTCTGCATGATAACTCGCGCGGCCACTATCAATCCTTGTCGTTTTGGTTTGTTTATAACCCGCTAAGCCGTGCTGCAAAGGAATTATGATTTTAGGGTTGTGTTTAATAGCCGTTGCAAGATCACTTTCGCTGTTTGGTGTTTCGCAATGGTATTACAGGAAATGGCAGTTAGTCGTGCAGTTAGCTGATTCAGTTGGTTCTGCGTGTCCGTCATGGCACAGGAATCTGTTCCCGTATTGTTGTAACGGCGGCGTGGCGGCGCCGGTGATCTCGCGATAAAGCTGGATATAATCGGGTTAGGCACGCTGTCGCTCACTGGACTATGTACTAATTGCCGTGCCTATGTGTTATGTGGACCGGTTAATGGTCGCTTAAATATTGTCTGCATTTACGCAACGATTATTATTACATGATAGATAGATTGACACAGCGATAACATTGTCCGCTTTGTCTAGCTCTACCTACCCTTTGTGTGTTGCCAATTAATGCGAATTCGTATTCATTGCATTAGAAATTTGGATGTTAGCTCATTTCAATAGTCAAAGCAGAATATTAGCCGTATTCAAGTTAAACTCAGAGATGGGATTAAACATTTCGCCCCTCAGCGTACTATTTAAATATCACTGTAACCTAGGTTTTGTTCCAAGATTGCGGTCTAGTAATCCCTGTTACATTCCTATCTTACAATTTGATCTATAGCCAATATTAAAGCTTAGCTTGAGCCTTAGAGCTCTACAAAATTTACATATACATTACGTTTGCTCTAGATTCTGTTTTAGAATTGCAACACTGGCTTATAGGTCTCGCTGGCGATTTACGTCTCCATTCCGATTTAACGCTGATCTCGCTTTGCGGGCTGGTTACAATATATGACCGTTGTCACTTGCTATTAGATCTTATTTGACCTACAATTCCTGTGAGTGGTAATAATTTTGTATGACTGTACCAGCTGCTCGTAGCTGGCAACTAACGTATGTTGCCGCAACAGTAGCACATACTATTATTTCTTTACATTTAACATCTAATTCTATTTAAAGTAGAAACAACTGTTCAGCACAGCACGAGCTTAGTAACTCACGCGCATACCCGATGTTTGAAAATGAAATTGAATTCGGTTTTGCATGACATTTGCTTGTATGGTTAACCCGTCACGTTGTATCTCGTTCCCTTTCCCCCTTACAACACGTTAAGCAACAATAACCTACTGAAAAGAGACGTCACGACTCTACCGTGAGACTCGGCACAGGGTCCACTCGTGCTATGTAAATTGGCGACCTTTTATTTTCTCATGCAGAATGTTATAGTGGTATTGTGCTGATGTTTGTATTGCAAACTTCTGCCGGCACGCGCGCTTCGCTAGCGCTGCCGATATCGATTAATTTTCCAAGTAACGTTTTCGATTTCAAAGTTCATTGGTGCACGAGTCACGACATCTGCGTTGTGCTGAGATTTTGATAACTACCTTAACCGATGTACTTCGTGTAGATTTGTGGTGATACATGCAACAATATCTGTTGAATATATGAATGCATTAGTAAGCAAAGAGAGAATCCGTACTATATGTTCAGCATCTCGATACCAATGTTTATTGGTAGTTATTTTTCTTTGAAAAAAAAAGAGTATTCGATCTGATACACAAATGCGAGCTCCATTAAACGATTAAGCGTTGTTCGCTCATCTGCATGCGACGCAGCAGCCGTCTTCAAAGCGCAGCCGCTCGGATAAATTCGGATTTGTAGTCCTGCGGCTCAAATCCGTTTCGTAACACACTGCTATTGCACACAACACTGACTTGCATTATGCATTTAGAACAACATAACAAAATTAGAGCAAATATCTATTCATAATAATTATTATTCATAGCCTACTTTTGTCAAAATGTATGCTAATGCTAATTAAATTAATTATCAATTTATGTTTAAGTGAATGATTATGTTAGTAGCACATAATACTTAAATGGTAAAGTTAGGATTAGGCACACGATTTACTTAGTACCTGCTGTTGTGCATATCTCGGTATGTCGAATGTTATAATCATAAATCCCAACAGTAAGATTTAAATGAAAATTATATTTTATGTTTTTAACATATATCGATTTAACTCTGAATACCTATAACAAGATGCTTAATTTTAGTCGCAAGTGTGGTGATATATGCAGCGGACTATTCCTCTCTCAGAGTAAGGACACAACTGTTTGAGGTGCGCAATAAGATTTGCAGTTATCACAAAATGTAAAATCTCAGCAGAATAAGCAATTAAGATGCTCATTTCCAGCGTACTTTTACTGTTACCAGTCTTCCAATTTTGGCGTTGTGGGTGGGGTGGGTGAGCACCGGGCAGCCCGAGTAGGTGAGCACCGGGCAGTCCGAGTAGGCACACAACACAACTGATTAAGGCGCACAATCAGTTCTGTAGTTCGGCGAGGCTTGCTCTTTGAATTTACGATGTGCCTCACCGACGCTTATCGCATGCGAATGATCTGCCCACGGCGCACCGGCCGCACCGTACACATATTTTATTTTATTCGCGCTACTGTGATGTAATGAGCTGATAAATGGGAGAAAACCACCAATTAGTGTCGATGAATTTATTGTTTCTACTTAAAATGTTGGAGGGACGTGCACTTAATCTCGAATTGCATTTTTAAATTTGTTACCTTCGGATTTAAATCAACAGTTAGATGAATGCAATTACACGGATTGTCAATTAGGGTATATCTCGATGTTCACGATGGAGATTAATGGTGAGGTCCGTCCCTTTTTATGGTTTTTATTCAATCCAATGTTTACGTATCGCCATCAAACTGTCATTAGTTATATTTATTGACAGTATGGTGTTGTCGTATTGCAAAGAAAATATATTTTATGGTACGAACTCGATATTACTTTGATTCCTTAATAAATAATGTTGCCTATTTATTTATAATTTTGCATATTGTGTGCGAGAAATTTCGCCAATCTGTCCATTTAGAAATATCGATCTGTGATTATTGGTATAAACTTAAGTTTTAAGATACCCGGTATTGTAGGATTGCTAACTGGCATCGTTTGGATGGGAGCCAAGATCGGAGACAATGCTGCTGAGCGCTCGCCGCCACCGCCTTGCGTCTGCACTGCACCTTAGATCACGTGCAAGAGGAGATATAGGGCAGATAGAGCATTTTAGCTTTAAGCAGGGAGAGCAGAAGGCCGCAAGATCTAAAGGCCACTTTTAGCGTGATAGTAGGCGAAAAGTAGGAAAAGGAATTAAACTAGTGATGGGTTGCTAGGCGCATTGCTAATTGATTTGATTTATTTTTTCACCTATTCCCTCTAGAAGCAGATGGTACATTCTAAGTTTTATTTTCTTCCAGACCAGTATGGAAGAGTATAAACTTAGTTAATTTAGTATACGAATATAAAAGTAAACTCACAAGCAATATTCAAAACGATTTGCAGTCCATTCCAACAACAACCACTAGTTTTATCTCTGTCTTTAACACATCTCAAAGTATTGTGTACAGTACATACGTACTCGTACCTCCATGGCCAGAGCATAATCGGCGTCGTCGTTCGTCTGCTATGAATTGAATTAGGGCATTGGAGCTTGTCAACTGGGGTGAGACTATTGGGAAGCTAGTGTGTTTCAGCGTTTGTAGGTGGTCTTTGTTTAAGTTTATGGAATTGTGCTGTTGCGATCTAATTCCTTTGTTTAATTTTAAAGATAAATACATATTATCACGCCTGTTTCCCATAGGGTTAGGCAGAGGCTATGGACCTCCACTTGCTACGATCCTGACAGACCTCTATCGCTTCATTTACACTCAACACTCTCTACATGCATGCCTGCCGGTTATGGGTACTTCTGACCTCGCCCTTTTAGGGATCCGTAGTCCACAAGGAACCCTTATAGTTTCGTCAAGTCCGTCCGTCCGTCCGTCCGTGTGTCTGTCCGTCCGGGCTCGTACTCCGCCGCTACTGCACCGATTGTCACAAAAATTGGTGGAGAGATAGATATTGAAGTTCCAAAAGTTGGTTTTTAAAATTATGAAAATATGTTTTTTTTTCAGCCCCCCGTCCCATACAACGAAAAGTGAATTTGAAAAATTAAATTGGACTAACCCGTGGAAAAGGTCTTTTAAAATGCAACAAAAACTGCTTTGAAACTATGTATATCAAACCCCCAGTCTTGAGATAATCTAATACAAAGTTTTGAGGTGTCCCCCCACCGTAACTTTTGAAATATCACTATAATAATTCTGAAAAAAAATGGTTGCCTGTAAAGTCGGTTTTACGGGCGAAGATTTTACGTGACAACGCGCGCGGCAGACCGATCATAGTTGAGTGGGAGAGAGACGCAAGGCATTCGGCGGGCCTCTCTCTCGTTCGGTGACTCATCGTAACGTTACCGAGCGTTACACTTTTTCATAAGTGACTCCCAGCCGCAACCTAATTTAAGACGTTGTCACGTCAAAAAATGTGGTATATAAGTACCTCAAAGTATGTACGTTCAATTATAACTATAGCGGTCTCGATATCATAGTTATTTTTTAATACGTCATAAATTGAAAACCGCAATTTACCTTTAGAACTTTTATATTATGTTACTTGCTGCTACGGAACCCTTCATGGGCGAGTCTGACTCGCACTTGGCCGCTTTTTTTAGAATATCTGTAATCTGGTTGCAGTACGTTCGTTGAGGGCGACCCTAACCTCTTCCACTCACATTTGCTTCATAAACCTTTTTAGTAAATCTCCTTTCGTCTATCCTTCCTAAACGCCCAAACCATCTTAACATTCCTCTCTCAATTTTTGATACTACACTCTCTTTCACTCCATACCACCTTATGACATTATTCTAATCCGATCTTTCGAAGTACAGTTCAACTGCATTTACCCTACTTTCCTGCTTTTTCTGCCATTCCCAAATCTTCTTTTCCTTACAAGAGCGTCGGTAACAACACTTCAATCTGAACACCCAGACGTGCTTTATTGGAAACCTTCGTGCTGTTTAGAAAGCAATGCAATGCTCCATTCACTTGATTTACCACAGTGACTCTTCTATAAATTGTCACTGCTTCAGTTTATTTTACCTTTATACATACCAAATACCACCAAAGGGTCTAATGAGCCTAAATATTACCTATAAATACTGTCCACTCCCGTTAGTAATGAATGTGCAATTGTATTCAATGTTGTTTAATATTGTGTGTAATATTTACGCCTAAATTTATTAATTGCAGTTTGAGTGTTATGTATTTATAATTTTTCTCAGGAACTCTACATTTATGAAATTACTACATTTATTTTTTTAAAATGTTTTACGAAATTTCACGCTTTACAGCAAGCAGTAAATTTGAGGATCGAAAGTTTATAGATTTAGATTTGATTGGGATGGAATATCGTTTTTAAAAGATACGATTAAGAACTATACGCCATCTCTAGTATTTAATGTAATATAATTTGGAAGTAAATTAAATATTTTATACATTTAAAATTATCAACACGTAATTTATTTCACCTGTTTAGTACTTTTTCTGAACCATGCTTATAAAGATTAATCTTCTATTTTTAGTCTACATACTAAGGTCCCATCAGGACAAATAAAAAGATGGCAGAGAGAAGACAGGAATGGAGGCATCTTCACTTAACTCCACCGACTAGGGAAAGCTCTTAAATTACAAAAAGAACAGAAGTCGTGTAAAGCTGGAATAAATTTCAAATTAAAACAAACATTGAAATGACAAACTGTATGGTGACAATGGTCTCATGGCTTGAGGCTGCATTTGCAGTGCGTGTGATGTGGCTGATTTATCTCGGTTCATTACATGGGCCATTCGAGCATTTAATCGGTCCGCGGGAGGCGCTCAGCGCGTTGTCTTGCGAGAGCGCACTTAGCTTTATTTGTGGCCGTACAGGTGACGACGAAATGTTTAATTTTTAATGTTTGCTCTTCAAAACTAAGGTAGAAGGTAAAATTGGCAGTGCTTGCGGTGTGACTGATTTATCTCGGTTAATTACATGGGTAATTCGAGCATTTATTCAGTCTGCAAGAGGCGCTCAGCGCGTTGTCTTGCGAGAGCTCACTTAGCTTTATTTGTGTCCGTACAGATGATGACCAAATCGTTAATTTTAACATGATTGCTTTTAAAACTATAGGAGTTGACATTGGCAGTGCGTGTGGCATGGCTGATTTACGTCGGGTCATTACATGGGTCATTCGAGCATTTAATCGGTCCGCGAGAGGCAGTCGGCGCGTTGTCTTGCGAGAGCACACATAGCTTTATTTGTGGCCGGACAGATGATGACCAAATTGTTAATTTTTAACATTATTGCTTTTAAAACTATAGGAGGTGGTGACATGGGCAGTGCGTGTGGCGTGGCAGAAGGCTCTCGGCGCGTTGTCTTGCGAGAGCGCACTTAGCTTTATTTGTGGCTGTACAGGTGACGACGAAATAACTTGGAAATATCTGTTATGCTATGAGAGGTAATATTGGCTGCAGTAGGTCTGATGTACTGACTTATCTCAGTTTATTTATGAGATGAAATCTCTCTATCACACTGGATTGCACGTAGGCAGACCATTTTCTCACTTTGTTATTATAATATTTACTTATTTATAGAGACTTATTATTACCCACATGTTCCAAAATATATGTGTGTATAACCACAATGATGGACCAATTTAGTAAAACATTTAACGGATCTCGTTCGTTATTAATTAAAATTAATTATTTAATTCATAAGTAAAAAGAAAAATTCAAATACCTTAGTTTTAGTTATTTACTGTTAGTCAGATTAAAAATACGCGTGAGCGTATTTTATAGCCACAACGTTATATTTTACTTTGAATATGTTATTTAAAGGAGACTGGTCAAACACTTTTGTGCGCATATGCACATGGTAGTCAACTTCTTTTAAGATTGGCCTTTTGTCCATGTCACGCAACCGCATACCGCATTGATCGAAATCGGCCATAATTAAATATCTCATGCACCCTTTAACACACCAATTTATTCACTCCTTCCCCTGCATTCGAATTAATTAAGATTGAAACGTTTAATCTCTCACCGACTTGTTTATTTACATAAATGATTGCTATTAAATGAGTGCGAATGACCCTTGTGCAGAATTGGTGTGCTTTTCTTCACTGGCACCCGTCATTTATAAGTCTAGTTTGACGACCGTACAAAAGACATCAACGCGTGTGTAAGATTAGAACTTTTTTAATAGGTCTTGCGTTTTGTTCATCAATTTAGTTATAATGTCTTTGTCATTGTAAGTTACATCTTATGCATAATAAAATGCTATTCGTTTTTATTTTGATGTTTCAGTCTTAGTATTTCATTGTGGTTAACGCTTGCATATGCGTAGACAATGGTAATAACATATTAAGGCCGTACCTGAATTTTCCGGGGTCCAGTGCTGCCCCCATTTAAAATAAATCATTTCAAAGAAAACGGAGACATCATTTAAAACGGAAAACGGAAAATTCAGGTACGGCCTTAACATGTTTTCTATGGAATATTTAACGTTAAAGTTCCAGTTATTCCTCAATATTTTTGACGTTAATCAATGAAAATAATTCATTTAATTACTGCTTTCTAGTTGCAAGAGGAGAGGAAGCAGAAAAAACGAAAACAAGAAACTTAAGAGCGGCTGATCTAAGTTTCTATAGAAAGCAATTTAACTTGTTTTCATTAGTTCAGTATCATGAACTTGTTTTGTTTAGTATCACTATATTTTATTGGAGGTTATATATTTTTGTTTAACTGTAGACAGCACGGGAAACTTGAGAACTATCATTAAACTCGACTGAGAGCCGTGTGCCGATGCGAATTCTCCGCGGCTATCCCGAGGCGTTCGCAATTGTTAGAATCGTACCGTTCGACAGTTCAGCCTTCGCGTAACTGGATAGAAAATCGGTTAACTGTATTTTAACTGTGGGACTTGATACTGTGGACGTGATTTCCAAGTTGATATGTTTGCTATAAAATATTATTTGCGCTAGATTCAGTGAGATGATTTTTTGCATTGATTTTCTAATGTTATAGTTTCTACAATTGTGCGCCCGACAGCAGACAAGCCTGGTGGGTGTAATAGGATTAACTGAAGCCGAGTTCTTTTTCAGTTTTAACAAATCCTTGACAATATATATATATATATATATATTCAGATAACAAAATAAACTGAAACTATTTTTTGCGTGGATTCAGTCCGTCGTACTGAACAACTTTCCCCAAGGAACATATATCGAAATATGAAAAATAATTTTTGGCCTCTCATATAACTTGACCGATCAGCTGATCTGAGTTTGTATGGAAAGCCAAAAAATATTTTTCATATTTCGATATATGTTCCTTGAATTCACCTTTAAAATAGTTTCACCATATTTTGTTAGACGTTATATATTGAAATATCATATTATAAACGAACTGACTTATATACATGCATATGCACTATCAGGACTTTATGAGGCAGACAGATCATTTTGGGTCTTGCGGCTCTAAGCAGACAGAACCCAGGGCCGCAAGACTCAAAGGCCTCTTTTATTTAGTGTTATGGTGGGTGAGAAAGTGGAAAAGGAATCAAAGAGGCTTTTACGAAATGCGCGGGAAGAGAAGCAGCTGGTACATTACATTCTACGTTTTTTCTTTTTTATGTTGATTAGATGAGTTTTATTACTCGTACTATGTAGTTATAAATATTACTAGCACCAGTTGTGTTAAAGAAATACTATTTAAAACGGACAGTCAGGCACTTTATGCCTCCTTTCGGATTTAGAAGCAAACTTAGTACTTCAAAATTATATGCAATTATGGCTGCACTGTAGCACTTAGTTCATAGACGGAGAACTTTAATTTCGTCTTGCCATTTAAATGGAAGACGTCAGTGGCGCTTTGCGGCTCTCTGCGATTGTTCACGCCGTCTTATTTGAGATCACGGTATTGGTCAGGCTGGCATTCACTAGTCAACACCATCGCGAATCCTTCAACTCTAACTCAACTACGTAAAGTCCAAAATCTATTAGAGTTTATTTCCATCTTGGTAAAGTAGTCAGGTAGCACTTGAAGTTTTAATAAGGGCACGTCATAAGGCAACAAGATAGGGGTTTAAATCTATCCTTTCGCGTATTAATCTCATTGGACCGGCTGCCTTATTTGCTTTATGAGTGCACTTGATCGGCGTAAAGTAAATTCTGTGAAAGGTAAATTATTATTTGTCAAAGAGTAAATAAAATAAGTGGTAAATTAATACTTTGACCGCTGACGACGCTTCCATCAATGTTGATAGAAATAATTTGCTGAGACGTTTATGCGATTGATTTAATATCATAAGCATATTTACTTTAACCTAATATCGATGTGCATGTTTAAGGAATAACTTGAATCCAAGAGATTAGAGCATACTCTCTCATTGTCAAAGAGGAATGAATTTGTAATAAAAAAACGTGCATTTCTGATAATGTCTACATATTTATTTCAAGTTATAAAACTGCTTGAATATTAATTGCTATATGTATACTCGTATTAACGACGTTCTATTTTTATTACGTCTTAGAAACTCGAAAACAAAAACTAAAATCTTACACGATGTGGTCATCTTAGTGTATTTTATCAGAAATCTGATGCAAGCGTGAGCTAATACGAGTATATAGGGAAAACAAAAATGTGGGTTGCATTTTCATGCACAGTCATGTTTAATAAATAAATAAATGTTGTAAAAAATTTTTTTTTCCAACTGCTTCATTTATAAATTAAAATATTACGACTGCAGTTTAATTTTGTTTGCGAGCACAATTCATTAAATTTTAATTCCTATAATTGAGTTACCGGTAGCAGCTCGGACATGTTAAAAAGCACTTGATCGTTGATAAAAGAATAATATCATACAATTGAGGCGATTGCGAATCAATATGAATTTATCACGCAACTCCTGCGCGCACCGAAGGCGATATTATCTGATATCAACTTACTTCATGCGCATTAATTGGACTTGTGTCTGCTTTATAAATGCTGCGTGCTGTTACATATATTACCTATTTCCTGCAAACGTAGCTCAATGATAATCTTTTAATTTTTGAAAGTTTACTTGAATACTGTTTTCATTTTACTTAAATCATACTTTACATATTATTTACTTTGAATACTTTAAGATTATTTGCTATCGTCAATGTAACACAGTGCGTAGATTTTTCAAACCGCACATTTAAAAATATAATTATATCTTATTTGAGTATTTAATGGTCCTTTAACTGTCTACAATTTAAACGTAAATTGTGTGTTGAATCTCAATACTTTTCACATGATTTTGAGCAACAATTTTGCGGCGTGGCCTCCGCCACAATAGGCTATAGAGTACCCAATTTGGTTTTTTAACAATTTGACGTGAAAACTAAAGTGCCGACATCCGCGCCCTGGTAAAGGAACGTAATTGTAATGTCGGCGGCCATTTTGTTAGCGGGTGGGGTCAACCCGACCCCGCCTTGCGTTTCCGCTTCGGGATAATTAAATATTACCCCACCACAAGACTTCCCCTCCGAAATGCAATTCGCCTTACATCTGTTTTCTCTTTTTATTATTTTTGTATGAAGTAAATTAAATACATATTATGAATTGTAATGATGAGAACGGCATACATTATGTAGAGCCTTATCTTTTCTACTACGAAATCAATATCAGCGTATTTCTTTATACTGTAAACCTTTAAACGCATACGAGTATTTCTAAAACCCGGAGTTATTAATGTTACAGTTGAAAATAAGACATTATCCTACCTAACAACTATTATAACGTGTATTATAGTTGTAGTAGATACATACCGGGGGCAGTGAAATTTGTCTTAGATCACAGGTATTATAAATAAGTAATCTGATGCTCTTTTTATATAATTTATTTTCTCGAAATGTGTATTTTACCCTTCCCACTTTCCGACCCGAAAGTCTAAATAAAATTGATGCAAACACATAATGTCGCTTTTTGATCCCATATGATTCTGGCACAGGTATAGCCAGGAGTAGAAGATCCCAGAGTGTGTGTTTAACAAAATGGTGGGTTTTAAGAATGACCAAGATTGTATTTCCTGCACTTATTCGTATTTTTGCTAAATTTTAATATTACTATACTACAATGCAGTATTCATATATTAAAATTAGTTAAGTTTTTTTTATTAGCCTGTTGATGTGTCCCACTTGTTGGCAAGGGACATAATGTATTGAAAGTAAAGCCGAAATGGTTACTTAATAGTTTTCTCGCAGATTAGTGCCATTTTCTATGCATAGAAATTAAATGAAACCTGCTAATGTGCTATACGAGTACAAGGAAAGTTCGCTTGTGAAGTTTTGCAGCTTCGCCTCGGTCGGCCTAACGACTTAACAGCTTATTGTCTGCGTGAAGCATTAGCCTATCCATTTATGCATTCCTCTCTTTTCATCTTTGTTATTTTCTATAATACACCCACACCGGAATTCTTAAATTTCACTATAACGGTAGCTAGAATTGGCAATTTCCTGATTCTATCTAATTAATATATACTAATTGGAATGTTATTGCCAGTGGCTTTGTGAGGTGATAACATTTTGATGGTTATGTTTTACGTACGTCCTCTTTCCGGTCTTGCTGATTGCTTTTAAGATTTAAAAGGATAACTTATCAAAACATTGGGTAGTAGCTATTGTTATTAAAAGTATAAATTGGATTTGCTCTACTATTATTTAATTTCACATCATCGTTAGTTGGGTTGGATATTTTGCATAGACATTTTTTAAAAGATTTTTTTTTAAATTAATTTCTATCGCGGCAAACCGCGTGACACCTAATAGCAATACCATTTGGGCATGTTTTCTACAGGAGATAAACTGAACCGTACCTCACAGCTTGCCTCGTCTTGCCCAGTTACTTATTTCAATGAACACAAATACGATAATGCTTTAGCAGTGAAAAATTTGCTGCGCTGCGCTGCGCCATATTATTATGTGCACCGGACCTTAGAAATACATACATATTGAATAACCATTTATACACCTCGTTGAAATTCGTATCATGAGTAAATGTTAATTAAAAGCATTGATTACTTCATAGTAATTTTAGCCCTATTATGGTTCACCAAAATAGCAACATTGTGAAACGGACATGAAAATTGACTAGTAATTTTCGGTTAGTTTCACTCATGAACGGCAGCAATATCTAATTCAAATGTGAAACCAAAATTCAAAGAAAATTCGCTATGATTTATCCCCCGTGTGGTTTCGGGTTAGAATAGGACCACTCCATCTCTGCCTTTGGATGTCATAAAAGGCGACTAAAGGATTAAGCACAAACATCTCGTGCTACGATTGTATTCCCAAGGAGGGTTAAAGTCGGGCGGCGGCTGGTTGTAAAATTTTTCGCCCAAATACATTCGTCGTAAAACATTATAGCCAAATCTTTAAACTCTTCCGGCTATTTCTTCTCCAACGCAAAGTCTTTGGCATCCTTGGGTAACCATTGACATGCATGTAATATTTGGAGAAGAACAAGCGGGAAAGCGCACCCTGGGCTCCGAAGCAGCTGAGAATGCAACCGGGACCGCGCTTGGATGAAGAAGACTCGATATGATTTATGTTTTGCTGGCAGAAAATGTATGTATGGAGGAACACAAACATAAATACTCATGTCGGCTGAAATATGAAGATTTTTAATAAACAAATATAAATTTAATTTTTCAACAGAAATAGGATAAGTACGTTAATCGGGCCACGTTGTGAAATACAAGTCCTGCAACCGGATTGTTCTGATCTAAAGCTAATTGAACTGGGAGATTGGCTCGGGAACGTCTCATTTGACGGTGCAACGGTTTCCAATTGTCTGAAGACTTGACACCGTATTGTCTGGAACTATCGCCCTAGCTTTATTAATACGGGTACCGACTGATTCTATTACAACAGCTGATTGTGTTCGCTTCAGCTTGTTTGTTCAAGTTATTACGTCACTTGATAGCATTGAATTATGCGGATTATCTTACTTAAATTCTCAGGATGCACAGGCGGTTCGTGATGGGTATACGTGTTTGATAAGGTTCACTATTAGGTCAGTTTTTAGTAATCCAACGTTAATTGATCGTGTTTTTCTTGAGTAGGCAAAAATGGTGTCAGATTTTTCATGCTGCTTAAAGGCAACTTAGCTTGACGAATCAATCTAATTATGACAGCCGGGAACGGCTCTACGTGCTTTTCGAAGGAGGGAGGGAGGTGTTGGACATATTTTGTGCCACTACAAGAATTTTTCTTGACACCAATCTGAATCAAAATAAAAGGTCACCCTGCTTCCTGCCTGTTGCTTGTAAAATATTATTATATTTCCATTTTTATAGGCTGTATTTGTTTGAAACTTTTGGCATATGCTAAAATCATCAGGTAAGTATTCATTTGTTTCAGACACATTTAGTACATACGAGTGTGTACATGTACTTAAATTCCTTTATTTGTTGTGATGCTAAAAACGAACTCAATTTCACGAAATAACATTCGACCGTTGCCGTGCCAATACTTATGGCGCTTGGTGTATATGGGCGCATTATTCTGAAATTGTTGGTTTATTGGCAGTGTTGACTCAGATTATATCCTGCAGCGCTTGGCCGATCGTTTTAATTGTGGCCCAACGTGCGTTCCCGAGTTGATTTAGAGCAAATTGAATGCTTCGATGCGAGCCTCGCGTACTCCCGACGCCTCATTCGTCCGGTGCTCCAACACCTATCAATTAACTAGTTCTTGGGTTAAACGGCTCTTGAAGTTTTTTAAAATACGTCGCTCTGGCTGAGCAGCTAGTTATTACACCGAGAATTGGCTTACAACCTCATTTTAATTAAGCTTAGACGAAAATATCGTGGCTGTGTATGCAACATTGCAACTACTTTCATACTACATATTACAATGTTGCTATATTCCACCACGTGTGAAACGCCCGTAATTGAATTAGTGGAAAATAGTCGTAACCGTCTAATGTATTCGTAAGTGTGAATTAAATTAATAATTGTGCCGATGTCGGATATGAGAGATGGTCGTATTGTTGTCTCGGCAGCATTTCGCGGGTAATTGTGTGTATGAATATTTAATGAATGGCAGATTATTTTGGTACTGTCAGTTAATATGATGACAGCACAATGAGAAGTATTCGGTTTGTTGGCGGCAGGCGTCCTCGGCCATTCACTGCGTGGCTTACGAAAGCTGCTGTCAAGATTTCTCGCTTTTGATATCTACATGACTACATCTAATAAAATAAGTCACTAACCTACAATCCACAATTTACTAAATTGGTATCTTGGCACTAATTATTTTGTATATTTTTTGCGAGCACTGCAGTCTCACGAGTTTAAACAACTCACTGACTAGGTTTCTTTATAAATTTCGTCAGGTTAAAATGACTGACAATTTGTTCTTCTTTAAAACAACATAGACGACTGATAAGTTAGTAAGACTACCTGACAGGATAAAAGACGACTACGTTCGTATTTATTTAAAGACTGAACTGAATGGATAGACTAAATATATCCTTAAAGTATTCTCTTTTAGTCAGCCTGTATCAGATACGAATGCAATTTAACACTTTCAAATGTAGGCAACGGTTTAACAGCAGCTTCCAGCTTTAAGTTTATGTCGATTATTTCTAAATTAATCATTTGAGCAACGCCAAGCTACCATTGAACGATTCTCCGCAAAAAATTTAGTTTTAGATCAAAACTTCTTGTTTTTTATTTCATCTAGTTCACGTACCCCGAAATTCCTAAAAACATGACAACGTGATCCTTGGCGATTTTTTGTTGTCTTTTTTATTTCACCAATTAACCCGTAGTGCGGTAACTGTAACTAATTGCACAGTATTGACGTTGCCAGTCACTGTTATTTATCTAATTGAATTCTCGTAAACTGGTGTGTCGAATCAGTGACTCACTACTTATCGTTAAAATCATTGTAAGTACTTTTGTTGAAATTCACCGAGCCGTGATTGAAACATTTTTAAATTGAATCTGATTCACATTTTTACGAGTGATTCCCTAAATAAGGATAATAATAAACAACAGAATATATCTGAGCAGCGCAGCTAAAATAATAAATTGTTAATTTATAAATTGTTTTAATCACAAACTTTCATAAGAATTTCTCATTTAACTAACAACGGAAGGCGCCAACTACGCTAAGTCTCAAGTTTAAGACGAGATTTTTCCAAAGTTTTTTGATCTCATTAAATCTCTACTATGTAGTCGTTTTATGCTACAAATTATCAAGAAGTTTTAAAAATATGTAGATTGCACAGCATCTTGTTCTAGAACAAAGAAATAAAATCGTTAACAAGGACACGTATATCGACTTCTCGTCACGGTTTTTATGTTCACCACACAAATTGCAGTCGGTAAGTTAATTGGACGTCGGATGACTGGTGTTTTCGGTTCTGCGAAGTGCGCCCGCGACCTAATGATAACTTGTGGTGGTAATGGCGGCGGGTGCGCGGGAGTACGTCGCTGCTGAGTCAGCGTATTTGAACGGTGCCGGCGCCTCTATCGAATCCTTGCAAGGTATTTTCATATCGATATAATCGGTATGCGGCCACTTGCGCGATTGTATCGTTAGCAATGACATCCGTTGGAACTCTGTAATATAAAAAATGAAATGCCAGATAGACAGTAAGGGGCTTCTGTATGATGAAGCTGTATGCTGCGGTATGCGAGGTGTAATGTATGTGCAAAATGCATAGTCATTTTCTAGAATCATGTTTTGACTGCACTGTTTTCTTTGTAATAAAATTTTATCTAATGACAGCTAAATATTCCCTTAATAATAATATATAATAATAAGTCCTGTCCTCGAAAACAGTACACACAAACTTTACTATGACCGTAGCGTACTAACCGATAAAACCATCCACTACAATAGGCCCGATATAATATTACAAGACAAATCAAACAAGACTACTTACTTTATTGATATTGCAGTACCAAACACCCACAATATTACCAAAACAATAACCGAAAAAATTCATAAATATGCAGATTTGAAAGATGAAGTAGCTAGGATTTGGAACCAAAATAAAGTTTATATAGTCCCAATCGTATTATCCACAACCGGTTTGATTCCCAAACATTTACACAACTCCCTAAAACTGCTGGATCTTAAACCATCGACGTACATTAACATGCAGAAAGCTGCTATTCTGAATACTTGCCGAATAGTCAGGAAGTTTCTGGATACCACTGACCATGATGACAACAATATAAATCTAACTGATAGACAGATTGATACTCAAAATATAAATAGTCTACCTTAATGATAGCCACTTGGCCACGGCCCGTGTCTATAATTTAAATACCAGTCTCGGCTGAGAAAAAATACAAATATGAAAATAATAATAACATACATGTGAATAAACAGTAGAGGTCTGAAGCAAATATTTTATAATCCAGCATGCTAAGTATATCTTTTCAAACCTTTGTATTTTATTATTAAATCATTGCCGCTGTTATTCCACGTCTGCATATTAAATAAATAAAAAGACCGAGAAAACCCAGCTTCCGAAGAAAATCAACTAAATTAGTTTAACATGCAAATCGGGATGTACAAAAATGGAGACAAACAAATTTCCCTGCACACTTCGTCGCCCCATCTCTACTTTGAATTCTCGGCACGCACGCCTCCTTGTTTGATTGTATTTCACTTAATCCATCCGTTCCGCTCATTTTCTATGGTAATTCATCGGCAGCATTGTTTTATTTTCAAAAAGTCTCCCTACAAAGTTACTTCAACTATCATTACCTTCATGCTAGATTCATCTCTACCTCAAAGAGAAACTGTTTAAAGTTGCTTAAACGAAGAGTTTTTAAATGACGTCGAAACTAGCTCCATTGAGGACCCTACGTATCCGGTAGAACCACTCTCGTTTGCACCTTGTCAGCGCTACTGATTCTATCTGCGGCCCTAATTGCTGATATTCCATTAAAGTAATAAATACGACTCGCCTTCTCACCTTCCTATTAGAGCGAGTTGATTACTGCACTCCGCCGATTCTGTTATGTCATGAGTTGTTGATGTTTGACGAGCGTTTGTTCGGCTCTTTTTGTTAATAATATTCGTGAGACTGTTTACTTTCACGGGCGTGAAATGAATGGTAGACAGCATTAAATCCCTTGGTAGTTAAATCCGGTTTATTGCATCAGTTCTGCGTGTTTGTTATTGCAATACGTGCTCGTGCGTTAACATAGTTATATATTAGAACGAGGTTTGTTAGTGACAAAAGAAACATTTAAAGTTATTTCCCTGAGACAGAGCGGAGTTCACACTATATTGAGTCATAGGCATTTTTTCGTGACTCCGAGCGTAAGTTCTCACGCGCACATCAGATTGTCACGAGAGTGGGCCGACGATACTGGTACGTGGTACAAGATATAGGAGGCAATCGGTAAACATTCATAATGCTAAGAAGATTTTAATGCAAGCAAAAGCAAAATGGATTATGTTTTTGATGTTTGAGATGAGATCCGTTATTTGTTGTAACTTTTTAACTCAGAATTCCACTTCGAGTGATATTTTGAGTGTGTATGGAGTTAAGGCTGCACTCGAATAACATTTCAGCTACCCGCAACGGAATTTATGTTATCGAAAACTAATATTAAACTTTAAATCCTTTCATGAATGTTTACACTCCTTCGGAATCTTTGATGAATAACTATACAAAATTTTTACCTATAAGTAGTCTAGACGTAAAATTATATCATTTTCGGCCAAAAGTGGCCACTGACACATGAAGCGGATTTAAAGCTAAACTTTTATGAAATATAATTTATTTATCTATATATTTATGAGTAGTTACACACGGAAATTTAGATGTTTATCTTCCATTTTTAGAGAAAATAATTTATTGCAAAAAGCTGTCGCATTCATGTAGCCTGTTAAGACATTGTAAATAATGTTTTTAAAGATTAGATGACATAGAGATTTAATCAAGCTTACTAACCTATTTTGTTCACTGTCACATGCGTAGCAAGAAACCCACCACTCTCTACACTTACTCCATTGTGATAGTGCTGCACACATCGTAAGTACTGACATCAAACTGATCTCTACCATCAACTCGGCCGTGGGCAGACTACGTGTGCGATGACTCGATGCTGGCTCCTGATAACAATAGATAATCACAAAGGCGAGACTCGAATAAAATATTCGTAGCTCTTGTGTACATTACTAAATTAATGCAAACGGGAATTAACGCCAAACATACCATTTTATTTATTTTTGCTGACGTTTCATCCTGGTTGCACCGAACGTGGTCTCAGCCTAACTCGTTTGTACAGAGTCAAAGCTTACACAGTTGTAATTACATCCTAATCCCTTGTTATAACAATGTGCTGGAACGCGATGCGACAAGAACGTCTCTCTCCTCCCTCCTTGTCCTCCCGTCCTCCGTCTTTATCTTGAGACATCTTTGAAAAAAGCCCTATTGTACTAGTACACATACACGAATAAATAGATCTATCTATAATTTTGATTAATTTCATTGGCACTCACTATTTTCAATACATGTATGTTGATATTCACACACAATCAAATACAACTATGACTAGAAACTAACATATTTTCTATTTACATATAGGTATTTAAATATTTTATTTTCAAAGTTTATAGATATAGCTTATTTTTCTTTAAAATAATTTTCTAGTATTTGTAATTTTTCTGAAAAAACATCTATTCCGTTAAAATTAGAATCTTTTACGCGTTAAAAAATCGGACTTTGTTCTCAAGATAAAACTATGCATTGACAATTTTGCTTCCTTGCAAATATTGGTCGCACTGCTTGAATTTAAAATCTTGTCATATCTTGTCTCGAAGCGAATTATTTTACGGAATACGTATTTTAAGACAGCGCCGTTATTTAAATACGTGCTCGTACAATTAATTGTTGCTTAAGGAAATGCAAATTGTGTTAGATATTTACGTGATGAGTGTCTCAACGTCTGTCTCACATACCAAGCAGTGTTTATTATGGCACTTTATTTTACATACAAAAGTGTTTTTCATTTGTTAAGCTGAACAGTTTTATATGGTTGAGATTACATCAGCTTTAAATTTTAGTAAAATTGCCTTTGTAAATTTCAACAGGTTGATGAATTAAAACCGTAAGGTTCGGAAATTATTTTCATAAAAAATGTTGCATTTGCTGTTTAAGGGTCGGTTTGTCAGTCATGGTTAATCTGTGCTGGTGAGGTATCTTACATATAATTAGGTATACCTTCCGGCCGGCATTATGATACTTTGTTTTATATACAAAAGTGTTTTTCTTTTGTTAAGATGATCAGTTTTATGTGGTTGTGATTACAACAGCTTTAAATTTTAGTAAAATTGCCTTTGTAAATTTCAACAGGTTGAATTAAAACCGTTAAGTTCGGAAATGTTTTTGTTGAAAAAAATGTTGCATTTGCTGTTTAAGGGTCTGTTTCTTAGTCATGGTTAATCTGTGCTGGTGAGGTATCTATATATATAATAAGGTATAGCTCCCGGCCGGCATCGGGTAATGCGGTCCTCGTTTAAGTAAACAAGGTACACGTCCGCGCGTAGGCCCATGTCTTGTTTTTATCCGTCTTAGCCGCTCCACGCTTGTTATCTTGTTATCCTATCTTGAGATTGTGCCTTTTTGCGCAGCTGATGCACTCAATATATGCACGTCTCTGTTGCACTGTGAATACTGAGCGAGCTCAAGTATCCGTTCGCGAGATGTGTGTATGCAAAATGTCGATGGATTTCAACTCAATTTGCAGTAAGTCAATGTGAGACAGAGAAATATTTTTCATGAATATCTAATAGTAGACGTTAGGAATTCTACTGTTCTTCTCTTCTAAATTGGCTTTATGATAATTTTCAAGTTGTGTTTGTGGGTTGAAATTAGAAGCTTCGTGAACATATACCAATATCTATCAACGTAATAACTCGTCGTTAAAAATACCTGCTTCACAATTTCAAAATACCTAAAAGGATGGCTCAAAAGAGGGAGACATGGAAACTTCTCCACCGACAAGAACGTAGTTCTTTAATTATAGAAATAAATATAGATAATATAATATAGATAGATCTACCATGATGGTGATTTCTATATTGCAGTCGTGGTGGTCTAGTCTACACTATAACGTTTTAAAATATCCCATATTTTTTTTAAGGGCGCCGTCAGTACATGTACATGTTAAAAAACAGCATTGTTTGTTCTACATATACAAGTATAGAAAGAAAACAAAAAAAAAAAAATAAATTCTTAGGGGAAAGTTGTAAAATTTTATGGACTGAAATTTTATAATTTGTTATAACTTTTATATCTTTTATTCATTCATTTAGCTTAATCCTGACAATATTCTTCCAGATAGCCATACATTTTCCAAGGCACGTCTGACCGTAACCGTCAATATACATCCGACACATCTCGTCTATCACCGAGTTTACGGGCCAATATTTAACCGTAACCATATAATTGGACAATGAGAGTCACGTTCCCTTGAAATACCATTTGCGGCCACATTACTGTTATCGTTTATGGTGTTCGCGGGGTCGAAGGTCTAGCCGCGACCTGGAAATGAACTGCTTATTATGTCTATAGTAAATATTTTTTAAAAATTGTGTGAGTTAAAGGAAGCTTTCTTCGTTTATTTCTTATAGAGTTGTATATGAATAGTGGGACCATTAACTTCTATTCACAGAACTGTTTCATCATCAGGTCTTTTTTAGTCTCACGATCCTATCTGTACAACCAGAGCCATATATTAGCCAGAGCAGTCAGAGACTTTAGATTACACTCTCCACGTTGGCCAGACGGGTTGGAGAGGCCTCATTGATGTTTATGCTTTGTTTAGCTTGTGTTTCCTAAGTCGCCTTCTACGACATCCACGGGAAGCTTGTAGTGGTCTGTAGTGGACTTATTCTACTCTGGCGGGACCCAAACGGCTAACGAAGTGTTTATTACGAGTAGCTCTTATTTTAATTTTATTCCATTTCTATTCACAAAAATCCTGCATTACATTATTGTAAATGGCGTGACATTTTAAGCTACACGTTAATTAAGGACGCAAACCATAATTCACTTTGAGCGTTGTAACGTAGCGGTATAAAGTTGCATTAAAGTCGTTGGTATTTCGCATTAAACTCGTAATAAAGAAGGAGGCAAGAGCGTCGCCGCTGGACCCCTTTGTGGGTCCGCGCTGTAAGGGCACACCACGAATAATGTAAAAAATATTTTTCCTCCATCCCTGCTTACGAAACGGCTCCGGGGTAGCCAACCGTTTTCCGCCAAGTTAAATTCTCATTACTTTTCTTTGAAAAGGAGTTAGCTTTTATAACCGAGCAGCGGTCGAGAAAGAAAACTCTATTACAATGATGGCTTTTGACAGGGGCGCCCCGTGTTCCGTCGAACCCTTTCAGCGGTCTTCTTTTATTTACAAACAATTACAACGCATTAAAAAGACTTTATATAAAACTAGAGCGCGGTGCGATGTGGCACGGCAAGGCGCGACCACAAAAAACGAGTTTCGGGATTTAAATCTCGTACAATGCGCTCTTTATCGAAGCACGGATAGACATTGCTAACATGGAGTCTCGTAGGATACGAAGTCAAAATGCAAAACTTTAAAATTTACGAACGAGTGGCACTAACATGAGTTGGCGGTGCATGTGCAAATCAGTGTTTGTATAATAAAATAAATAGCCAGGATTAGGGTATAGGTCCAAAGTAATACGTTACAACATGGGGACTTTATTTTCCACCGCTTTGTAGGCTTAAGAACCCTCGTCCTCAATTTTTATGTATGAAACTGATGGTATGAATGTGTTCGCTGGTTGACTAATGATCAGAGAGAAGAGTTTTTTTTTACCACCATTATCACGAAGCCCCAACAGAGCATAACACATTTTGATGATTAACGCTTTATACTCGTATAATATACCCTCGTGTGATATATAGTTATATTTTTTATCATAAAATCTGTGGTTTATCACATAAAAATATATTTCAGAGTACTTTTACGTTTCTGTATTGTTGATATTTTGTGTCGGTGTCGCGAGTGGTTAATGATAACGCGGACGGCACTGGCTTTGCATCGCAAATCTCTCTTTAAGCCGACGTGCGAGCAATGGCCCCGATAATAAAATTAATTATCAAATTTATTGCTCCGGCAGTCACATGGCCGACCGTTTTCAGCGATTGTTCTTTCACATGTATCGTCTTAATCGAAAAATGGACGACGTTTCGAGGATTCACTGTGTATGATTATTTTTACAAGCGTTTGTTGTAATTCGCTTTTTGGGTCAAATCTTGCAAGTTAAATTTGAGCCATTTCTCGGTTTCCGATTGAGATGAAGTTTTGTATGCTAATGTAAATCAGATGACAATGCAATACTATACCAAGAAACTGATCTGATGATGGAGCTGGAAGCTATAGGAACCCTATAATAAAACGACGCATCCTGATCGAGTTTGGGCTTATACCATTTGTCTAGATAAGTACTTAGGCCTCATTATAAAAGCTTTTACGAAAAAAATTTTTTTTTTTAGCCATTTAGGTCCCATAGTTGGGAAAAAGCCTCTTCTTTTGTTTCCAATTACTTCTGTCTTCGGCTGTTTCCCTCCATTCTTTATTGAAAGCGGACAACTTGTCTCTCAATCTCATCCTAGGTCTTCCACTCGACGAAAAAAAAAAAAATTTTCAAAAAACTTATTTAAAAGTGAGGCATTTCTACTGAGTGACCTATATTCTCTGTTGGGTCTGATTGAGTGTTCCGTTTTCTGTTCTGCTTTCATGATGCACCTGCACCGCTGACTGGAACAAAATATTTGTCGCTGTTAAAAATGCCATCAAACTGTCTTAATATTGGGCTCACATAATATGATGTACTTTACTACCTCTACTAGCTTACAAGTTTGGGTAGTCTTTCTACTTTCTTATTAAGCGAAGATGACTATTTCAAAAGCAGGTGTAACTTCCTCTCTTGCCAACTCGCTAATAATATTACTAATAGTGTGTCAAAACCAGTTAATATACTCAGAAGTTTTATTTCACGCTTCGCAAGTATCCTGATTACTTTACATGTATTTTATACCGTTTATAGATGTCGTGTAATGAATGGTTTTAATTATTATGATACATTAGTTGCGTGAAACTGTAGTAACATCGTAATGCCAAGACCTTAAAATTTAATAGCTTGATTTTATAGGCCACTTTGTCATACTATGTTTCTGCATTTAACGATCTATCCGGTTTACATTGATTAGGTGCAATGATGCTTCGAGCCTTACAGTAACCTACCTTACAGCGCAAACAGAATCTCAAAAACAAACCCATTTCGAATGAGGCTGCCACTTGTATGAATGTTTTAACAAATTTTAAAATTAAATATAAAAACCCCTTTCTTAATTAATTTCAAGTTGACGTCATGAACTTATAGAGGGTACACTTTGACAACGGTTTGTATTGTAACGTGTCTCTACTCTAGTGAGTTAATTGATGCGAGTGAAAATATGTATCTGTTTTTTATTTTATATTGTAGTGGTAGCACTTTTACTACACATTGATATAACTAGTAGTTCGCCACGAAGTGTGAACTCACAAACCCCGTAACTCGGCAAGCCCTTGACCGATATGGCTAATGTTCGAAGTTAAAAATTCTATTAGATAAATCTACACTACACGCATTCAAAATATCATAAAGCTCAGATCAAAACTACTCGAGTTATCGTCGAACAAACATACATACACACAAACGCCGGATTTTTCAAGTAGAGTCGGAGAACTTCGCTCGCTCGTTCAATTATTTTTACGATGTAAGTACCTAAATTATAAATAAATATCCGTGATAACGCCACTCCGAAGTCTTCGTTTTTTCATTAACATCATACAGCTTAATACAGATCAGGAGTAAAGTAACAGCAAAGGAAATTTAAGATAAAAACCATGTTAACTTTATTTTTAAAAGTAATTGACCAGATAGAGTAGATAGATTACATCTAGGAAATTTTTATCTTAAATTGTAAACAAGAAAACTGTTTCCCGTCGCGTTTTACGTTCATGATTTATGAAATGTCGCAGACTTGTGTTTACCGATGGCGTGGAGTGCGGACGGGTCGTACGAAGGCTGCATAAATGAGCACATGTTTGAACTGACCCCTGTCGCGTGTTGCTGCTACCAATACCGACGACTTTTTGTGTCGCTCAGGTTATATTGCTTCACTATTAGTTATTATGCTTTTGATGGCTAATACTTAGCATTGGACTTAAAAACTTAGTTTTGTATTTACGTATAGCGTAGCGTAGAGTGCGGACGGATCGTACTAAGGCTGCATAAATGAGCACATTTTTGAACTGAACCCTGTCGCGTCTTGCTGCTATCAGTACCGACGCCTTTTTTTGTCGCTCAGATTATATTGTTTCATGCTTTTGATGGCTAATACTTAGCATTGGACTTTAAAACATAGTCTTGTGTTTACGGATACCGTAGAGTGCAGATAGGTCGTACGAAGGCTGCGAAAATGAGCACATGTTTGAACTGATCCCTGTCGCGTCTTGCTGCTACCAATACCGACGACTTTTTGTGTAGCTCAGGTTATATTGCTTCACTATAGCTATAGTTATACTCTTAATGTCTAATGCTTAGCAATGGACTTCAAAACGTAGTCTTGAGTTTACGGACAGCGTAGAGTGCGGACGGGTAATACGAAGGCTGCATAATGAGCACATGTTTGAACTGACCCTTGTCCCGTCTTGCTGCTACCGATACCGACGATTCTTTGGGTCGTTAGGTTTATAGTGCTTTACTATTGATGATATGATTCAGAAAATAATGCTTATCAATGGACTTTACAAAGAAAATAGTGTTGTGTTTACCGATAGCGTGGAATGCAAATGTGCCTGTTAAAGGAAATGTAAACAGCGAATGTGCCTACTACTAAACGTAGTACTTTTAGATTATTAAGAATATTTCTCCTGATCTTATTAAGTATAAATACTTTAGTAAATGCAGCGCACCCTACCAGGGTCTCATGTGTATTTCGTAAACTAGATTTAAGTTTCACAATTGTATGTACATGAAAACATGAAATAAATAAATATGAATACCTATGCGGTCGCGTTGTACGTAGGCTGCTTTTCAACTGACCCCTGTCGTATTTTGCTGCTACCAATAATGACGAGTTTTTGTTTTCGTCAGATTTTGGTGTTTCTAGTTTTTTTGCCTATATTACTATCTACTTTTAATATGAGCCAGAGCATTCTCTATTGGCTTAAAAACGCAGAATTAAGAAAACTATTTAGGAACACATTGTTGTGCTATATATTCTAAACTATTAGGTCCTTACATATGAAATTGCCGATTTTCAATACTGGCAACTTTAAAATCAAATATCTTGCGTTTCATGAGGAATTCCAAATTCAAATTTATTTCGAAATAAAGCTAGAAAAATATTGTTTTAAAATTCGTATTTCATTTGTTTTAACATTATTTGTTTGAGTTTCAACATTGCTATAACAACAACTATGGACAAATTGAAAATTCGCGGTATTTACGAATACGAGTTCCATTGTGGCACCAGTGCTGCAGAAACGACTCGAAGAATTAACGACGTGTATGGACCAGGCACCGCTAACGAACGAACGGTGCGTTTTTGGTTTCAACGTTTCCGTTCTGGAAATTTCGATTTACACAATGAGCCTCGTGGACGACCTGATACTCAAGTGAATAACGAAGAATTGAAGGCGATAGCGGAAGCAGATCCATCTCAAACCACTTCTAAATTAGCAGCAGCCTTCGGCGTAAGTGACAAAACGATACTTATCCACTTGCGCCAAATCGGAAAAATTAAAAAACTCGAAAAGTGGGTACCGCACGAATTGACTGAAGCAAACCAACAAACACGCGTTGCTTGCTGCGTTTCTTTGCTTAATCGCCACAATAATGAGGGGATTTTGAACCGTATCGTGACTTGTGATGAGAAATGGATCCTGTACGACAATCGGAAGCGATCATCACAATGGCTTGACCCTGGAGAACCGGCAAAACCTTGCCCTAAGCGAAAACTGACCAAAAAGAAGATTCTGGTTAGTGTTTGGTGGACCAGTGCTGGTGTTATCCACTACAGCTTCTTGAGATCAGGCCAGACGATTACTGCAGACTTGTATTGCCAACAATTGCAAACAATGATATAAAATCTCGCCATTAAACAACCGAGACTGATGAATTGCTCTAGCCCACTGCTCCTTCAGGATAACGCTAGACCACACACTGCACATCAAACGATCGGATAGCTGCTGATCGATAGAGGAGCTGCGACTGGAACCTCTGCGTCACCCACCATACTTTCCAGATCTAGCCCTAACCGATTACCACTTTTTTCAAAATTTGGATAACTTTTTACAAGGAAAAAAATTCAAATCTGATGAGGCAGTCAAATCCGCCTTCAAACAGTTCATAGACTCTCGCTAGCAGGATTTTTTTTCCAAAGGTATCAATGATCTGCCTATAAAATGGCGGAAGTGTATCGATAACAACGGCGCATACTTCGATTGATTAAATAATAATTTCATTAAAAAAAACTTGTTTCACTTTTTTGATACTGAACGGCAATTTCATATGTAGGACCTAATAATAAACTTTAAAGATTTTTTAAAACCAAAGTTTTTTTTTAAACAATTTGTTTTGTACTGTATTGTACTGCTTTATAATATTTATTTCACTGATTTATTAAGTGGAACTAAATTACCCACTTCACTGCAATAAACTGTTTGATTACCTTTATTAGTTCCGTCGGTAGCGCCATATAAAGCGATCGTTGTATTGTGTATTGACATGAGTAGTCTGGGATCACTGATCTATACGTACTTGTCGAAATTGAATGATTGCTTGTCCATTATTCGTAGATGACATTGGTCGAATTGACTAGGCAAGCTTACTAGCGCGACTTACTAGAGAGACAGATGATGTCACAAAAGTAAAGTGATTAATTTAGTAATTTAGTTTAGTAGTAGTAATAATTATGTATTACTGTGGCTGCTATAACAACAAGTACTAAAAATAGAAAAAAGTTAAAAATTTAAGGAGATCGTCAACCAAAAATCGTGATTTATTTGCGTTTTTAACGAGATCTTTATAAAAGCATTAATTAGATACTTGAAATTTTCACAGATTATGTATTACTATGGCCGCTATAACAACAAATACTAAACAAAAGATAATGTTAAAAATTAAAGGGGGTCGTCATACAAGAAACGTGTTTTTTCAGCGTTTTTAACTCTTATCTTTATAATGGCATTAACTAGATACTTGAAATTTTCACCGATTATGTATTACTATGACCACCATAAAAACAAATACTTAAAATAAGATAAAGTTAAAAATTAATGGTGGTCGTCATACAAGAAACGTGTTTCTTCAGCGTTTTAAAACATTGCACGGAGGTACGGAACCTTGTACACGAAGACGAGTCCGATATACAATATCACATGTTAAAAGGAACTGCTGACGGTGCGGCGCCACTAGTGGTCAACATTCCCACTTATCCACCCATACATTCAATATGCCTAGATTTCTCTTTGTAAAACAATTGTCAAGGCAACTCAAAGGAAATTGAAATTGTAAGTTGTCATTAGTTACATATTTACTTCCTTAGCACCATACTATCAGCTTGATGTCTCAACACTGTAAGGACATATATCATATCACTGTAAAATTGTATAGCCTTTTAGAATTTAATCATTTAGTTGCTGATCAATAAGCGTTTTTGCTCTTTAAATTGCGCTACGGCGCTACAAGAGTTCCAAACGACGAAAAAAAATTGTATTCTTTGGACCGACAATTTTTTTTACAGAAATGTCTGGATGCACTACTTGTTGAGGCACTAACAGACAATGTAGTTTAAGTTCACTGCCTAGTGGGCAATTAAGTTAAACAGATCAATGTAACATACTCGTAACTCGTACCTAACGTTAACTATATCAATGTGAACCTTGTCGCAGTCGTTCCTGTTTAATCGTCCTCAAATTGACGCAATTAACACCGTCTCTACGGTCTTTGAACTGCGGTTTGATGTAATGTAGGATAATAAAATCAAATCAAATGCATAGATTGAGAGTGATTGACAATAATTCATCAGGTATATTGTCATGGTCTATAAATTAGATTGGTTCGGTGATGACATGTGCAGACGTAAGCATAGCTGCTAGAGCTTTTATTTCCACGCTTTAATCGGAATCAAAATATATGAAAATATCATCGAAATATACGAAAATATCATATTTGAAAATGGAGCCGTGCGGCTTCCGGCCTAGAATAGGACCACTCCATCTCTTCCTGTGGATGTCAAAAGAGACAACTAAGGGAATAAGCAAATCTTGTGCTACAACTGCTTTCCCAAATAGGGGTTAACGTCGGCCGGCGGCCAGTTGTAAAATTTTTTGAATAAATGCATTCCCAAATAGGGTTGACGTCAGGCAGGCGGCCGGTTGTAAAACTATAGCCAAATCATTTAAACTGTTTCGGATATTTCTTCTCCACTTCGTAAGGTCTTTGGCATCCTTGAGTGACCATTCACATGCATATTATATTTTGAGAAGAAAAAGCGGAAAAGCGTACCCCGGGCTCCGAAGCGGCACAGCTGAGGATGGAACCGGGAACGTGCTAAGATGAAGAAGATTATAGATAAAAATATGAGTTACTTTATGCTGCGGCTGTTTGTTATCAACCTGACTTTTTTAATAATGAGAATCATTCTCATAATCAATCATTAATTTAGACATTTTTTGTTTCAGGTACTTGACATGAACAAGATGTGTAACAAAAATCTTTTAATTGAACATGGAAAGGTATGTTTTGGGTAAATATGTACAGCCTGAATCAGTACTGTCATCTAGAACTTACGGTTATGGTTCTGCCCTGGTCGAAATAGTGATCATTCATCACCAATGTATTTAAGAACTATGTTCTTGCCGGTGGAGTATTTTCTACGTCTCCCGATCTACAGCCAAATGCTTAACTTCCCTATACTACATGACTTCTGCCTTTTCATCCATGAACGTCCTTCTAAATTACTTATGTACCATTCTTTTTATTGCAATTACAGTTATAAGTTTGCAAATTCAACGATTTACAAATAAATCTAGAAAACTAGACCGAGATATTATAACAACATATTAGAGTTTGCTCCCTAAGTTCTGCTATAAGCAATCTTGTTCTAAATATTTCGGTTATAATTTTTAACGTGTTCTAATACAAACCAGCAACGATTATGTCTAATACACTAATACAAATATAAGTGTCAAAACAAAAGCATTATTTGCTCAACATATGTACCTAAATAACTGTAAAAAATCGAGGCGTGAATATAAAGACTTCGATTTTTAATGTTAATAACACGGTGTTTCCAACACAATAGACTGCAGACAAATTATAATAGGAGAATGAGTCACAGAGTCTCGGTTTGAACATGGTAAACAATGAACGTAATAATTTACTATTCAAACTCTGTTAATATTGTTCTGCCTCTATTAGTGGTAGGCTAGTCATCGTCTCATCGCTACTCTTTAGTCTACCCCATTGGTATTAAGAAATTATGTGACTTGTTCCCATGATGATATTGAGACGTGATGTGATTGGGAATCTTGAGTAATGATGAAATTCTATCCCACGCTTTTTATGTTTGTAAATTGTATTATAAATATCATATCGGTTTTAAGCATTCAAGATGTCTCTTATTTCCGTATTTAGATATTTTGATTAATTTCTCATCTTCTCGCCTACCACTCGCCGTTTCGGTCTTGCGGCCCTAGGACTTACTTACTTACTTTACCGCAAGACCCAAAAAGCTCTTTCAGCCCCATTAGGGATCAAGACCTGATAGCGTTACACATTAATGAAACACAATGCAAAGTGACAATGCTCCGAAAATATCGTTATATAATATAAAATTTTTAACTAGAAAAAATGGGAGGATGTTGCAAACTCTTTTGCAATCTTTCAGTTTTTATACCTATTTTGTTTTTCTATATATTTTGTTGTCAGTCACTCATGTCAGAAAGTAAAAAATTCATTGTTTTTCCATACTCCAACATTCGATTGATTTCTAGTTTAATTTCACATAATATACAGTCTACGAATATATCTTATCATTCCATTACATATTTTCT
Organism: Acrobasis repandana; assembly: GCA_963576875.1. Taxonomy (NCBI): domain Eukaryota; kingdom Metazoa; phylum Arthropoda; class Insecta; order Lepidoptera; family Pyralidae; genus Acrobasis; species Acrobasis repandana. The sequence goes on along the minus strand of OY756223.1, from coordinate 9,711,064 downwards.
TCAATTTTTTTAAGGAGTTTCTTCCATATCTCCAAAGTTATTCATCATATCTTCACCAAATTAAAATGGTAGTAAAGGCTTTCAAATAAAAAAAAACTCATAAAAATCGGTTCACAATTGGCGAAGATATCGCGTAACAAACACATAAAAAATAAACAAACAGTCGAATTGATAACCTCCTCCTTTTTTGAAGTCGGTTAAAAATATGACTCATTGATGAATTAAAATATGTTTAAACAATCTTTAAATATTTAGCGTGTAAATATGTGTAATATATTCATTTAAACAGAATTTTGAATCCCACTTTAATGAGTTTCGCGCTAAGGATCAATAAATTTCATTCGACGTCAGAACGAGTGCGCGTTCAACTCGTTTGAGCGAAAAAAAGAAGAAATTTTTTAGACCTCTGCTTCAAGTTTTTAAATGTTTGTTTAGTTTTTTCATGCAAGAAGTTTTTATAGTACCTACTCGTACGTATAGGTTATTAAAAATTAAGGTACATTGAACTGTTTTTAGTAGTAAGTACATGTAACTTTCGTGCTAAATAAATTCCAAAAATATGATATTGTAACTTGCTGCCTGCAAGCAATACGAGGTTCTCATATGGCGGTCGGCCGCGATTATTTATCAATGCTTCTTAAAGAAACGTGATTAACATCCAGCACTGATGCTAGTTAGTTAGAAGGACGTTGTTTTTATTATTTATTGGTTTTATTACGTATTTTACTTAGTCCCCTTCTCAAATTAATGCAGGCGTGATTTTGCTCTATACAACGTGGAAGGGACATACCCGTAATAAATCGAACCACGGTCTATACTAGATCATTATAGTATAATGAAATTAAAATAACAGCCAAAGAAAAAAAATAATTAGGCATTTCCATACAAAAGTATGCAGCCGCTCGGGCGATTTGTATGGGAATGTCAATTCTTTTTGGTTTCGACTGTTATTTGAATTTCGTTATACTATAATGATCTAGTATAGCCCGTGGTTCGATTTATTACGAGGATGTCCCTTCCACTTTGTATATTAATTCAGCTAATTCGGACCTTAGACCTAAAGACGTGAAACCAATTTGATATTACATTTTTAAAACATCGTCACTCATTTTTAAAGAAACTGGGGGAAGATCCTACTTACGAGTAAAGTTCTATAGGTATCTTTCAATCATTACGGTAGTCGGCATCGGCGGCATTCAACTAACGCTAGTGGTTTCGTCCTAGCGCCATTGGCCGACATTTGCATACCGCATTCGCTAACAAGACACGTTCGAGCACAATTGCGTTCGCGAAAGAACCCTACTCAAACAACCCATTTCTATTTTAGCTCGCTGCCGCTTGTTTAATGTTCGGCCCGTACAACCGCGTCGGCTAACACTTAACGCTTTTTGCATACGAAAACCGTCCAACATTTACCTCCCAGTGTCTCTGTTATTATGCTGCTCAGTATTCAGGCCGAGTGTAGTTGAAGGTCGCCCTTTTGCTCGAGATAACGAACAACTAGTTCCTTTTATTTGTTTATTTATACCCACTTAAATGTTATTATTTTTTTTGGTTTCCACCCGGCTAGTTCTTCTTCTTCGTCAAAGCGCGTTCCCGGTTATATCCTCAGCTGTGCTGCTTCGGAGCCCGGGGTGCGTTTTCCCGCTTTTTCTTCCCCAAATATAACATGCATGTCAATGGTCACCCAAGGATGCCAAAAACCTTGCAAAATGGAGAAGAAATAGTCAGAACAATTTAAATGATTTGGCTATAGTTTTAAGATCGGCCGCCTGCCTGACGTCAGCCCAATTTGGGAATGTATTTGTGCGAAAAGTTTTACAACCGGCCGCCGCCGGACGTTAACCCTCCTTGGGAATGTAATTGTAACACGAGATGTTTGTGCTTAGTCCTTTAGTCGCCTCTTACGACATCCACAGGAAGAGATGTAGTGGTCCTATTCTAACCCGGAACCACCCGGCTAGTTAACGTAGCTAAAGAAGTTTCCAAAGTCATAGAAAGTTGATCTCATCAGCGCGATGACAAATAGCGAGTCATCAATCTAAGCCGTCATTTATTTAACTAGGAATCCGTCTCAGTGAATTCTCCCGGCGCACACACTGACCGGTCTCCTAAATAAAAACGTTACGCTGCCGACACAAAATAGCCCATAAAAGAGCAACTCCGTAAGACGTAAATGCTTAGATAAACGACTACACTTAATCCGGGAGTTAGAATGTTGACAAGGAATGAACGCGATCAAATATAAAAAAGCCCAGCTATTTTAATCCACGTCATGTTGAATGTATTTATAACAAAGCTAGCACTTAATAACTCAAGTCGGGCCGTGATCGGGCAGCACACCTAGTGAAACGTCTAATCATTGTGTGGGTTGCCGTAATTGAAGTGGGGAATCGTACCTTTCCTTTTATCTCAATTTATTCATTTCGAGCGGAGCGATCGCTAATGTTGCTGTGACCGCTTGTCAGTTTCAATAACGAGGTGCACGTAAATGAGAATGCACCTGTTCAATCGGAAGATGGTATTACAGTCTACTCGTTGATAGATGAGACGAGCTTTGCGTCTGTGTGAGTCACTACGCCAAAGAGAAAATAAATAGTACGTTGACATTACTTAGCGCAATTTAACTTCACACGAATATTCTACTTACAAAGTTCTAACATTCTGACGCACACAACTGTAGTGTAGTTCAAGACATCGACACGATGCCTCAATGAGCCGAGTCGGTTTTAGAGAAGGGTCGCTTAACACGATTTATTCGGCTCATTTAGCGAGATCGCGTATCGTTCTGACGTCTCTTTATCAGTGATGTTTTACAATTAATGACAAATTGTGGCTGTTAGGGAGAAATAATTAGTGAGTATCGCTGTTGCGTGACTAGCGCCGTGATGGATGGCGTGCCGGCGATACCATCGCTGCCGCCGAATTTCATGAGAATCTTATTTACAAGCCGAAGGCGCCCGCGCACCACACTGTCTTGTAAATTATCGAATTAAACCGAACTCACCCGCCTCATCCTATGCGTGTTTATTTAATTTACAAAACGCTTCGTTCCTATTTCACCTAACTATACGAGTATATCGTCCAATGAATTGTGGGAAAGTGTGAGAACATAGACCATCATGTAGTTGTTAATACGTGAATTTGAAATTGTTTGTGGTCACGAATTTAATTTGTAAGTGTTGAAATGTAATTGCACTAAATCACTGTGATTATAAAGTTGGTTTAGTTAGAAAAGTTATTTTCTGATGTTAATTTTAACGTGACTTTTCAGCGCTTGGAGTAATATTATCAAAATAAAATTCGGTTATGTTAAGAGCGCTGGCTCTTAACATAACCGAATTTTATTTTGTAATTAAATAACGTTCTACTTGGATATTCAAATATTTCGATACATCATCGAATAGATATTTAAGATATTTATGCATAAAAGCAACGCTACAAGAAATATTATAATGATGATGTTGCCGCGCTTGTCAGTGGCGGATAAAATAGGAAGGTGCAAAGAACAAGTACTCTAAAATGGGAGAAATTTTCACGATATTACCTTTTGAAGTGAATTAGCCATTAGTGTTTTCTTCATATAACGTAAGCGCTGATACTATTTTTTAATTTAAAGCTAGCCATTATAAATTCAGTAGGGGGTGCGTGGGCAGATATGCCTCGACTTGATATCGTATCAAAGTCATAAATAACTTGGCCGTCGCGCACGGTAGCGCGCGCCAAACTATCTATACAAATTAAAGAGGCGCCCATTACTCACTTTTAAAACACTAATTGCTTGTGATATATTAATGAACAAAGGATAAGTAGGTTGCACCGACGCTGTCTGCTCTGTTTTGTTTTTAGTTTGGATCGACTGTTGACTGATATAAGTAAAACTCAAAATCGATTCAGTTGTGGTTCCATTTATTTACAAGATATTACTCGTTTTTTCTACAGTTTTCTTATCTCTTACACCTTTGATTTCATTGGATGTGATGGTATCTGTTGGTAAAAAAAAATTTTGGAAACTTATCTCTTGACAGCTAACCGAACTCTTTAATAGCTGTTAGGCTATGACCCTGTAGCCATAGTAAAGATAAGTTAGTACTGACTACTCCTTATTGACTAGGTCACACGTTGAGGCTGTCTAATAGGACATATTACACAAAACTCGGCGCAGATGGTGGCACAAGCACATACAAGTAAACAATCTGCTATCATTTTACATGTCATATTTTTTCGCAACAAATTATTATAAATGTATTTTTATAGTTATATTACTCACTCATTTCAAACCTGTGCTGTGGTGTAATGGCTACCTATGGCCATTTAAATATCTAATATCTATATAATTTTACGAATTTATTGCGACTTTGATGTACTTGTCATTGTCGAACATTTGTTTACGGTCTGCGCTAATGCTGCACTCTGGCAGCAGAACATTGCAGTAATATCTCCTATTGAGTTTCAGTCACGATACGAGTTGAAGGCTGGGCCTAATGTGGATAATCTAAGTTTTGCTCCCGCTTCCACGCACACAAATTTACTCTAGCCGAAGCGACACAGCGAGCCAACGCGCAATGCTCGGTGAAAAGATCGCGGTAGGTCAATGAGGCTGGTTTTGGTTTTGAGGTTTTTTCCGTTTTACAAAGAATATTTAAGAGTTATTTAAAAAGTAAGACATGATGGCTGCCTTATGTTTAATAAAATTGTAATCCAAAGTTACAAGTGCTAATTTATTGTATTTCTTGAATACTTTCAGTTTCAGTATAATTGTAAGGTAATTTGGAGGCAACTTCGCAATGTTTTTCTATCGAGAGAATTTTAAGCATACGTGTTTTTGAAACATATAATGTACTATAGAGTTAGTCCTGAACTCTGCTGTGTTTTTATTTCAAAGTGAGTATTTCGTTACTATTGATAATATTTAAGATCGCTCTAAGTACTATTAGGGTCATACGGGCTCATAAGTTTTGCTGGATCTATACGTCTATCTTGTTAAGTATCAGTTGCCCCATGTGACCCAAATCTCATTAAATATCGTAAATTATCTATTGTAAACGTTAATTATATTTATAATTATATGCTCAAACTTGTGGGCGTACTTATTAAACGATCGCTAACAATGAAACGCGGCAGTAAACAAGATGTAATAAATCTAAAGCTAAAGGGTGAAGTTCATACACCTTTTCTTTTTGCTTGAAACAAAGTGTTGTGAACTTTTGCAATGTTCCAAGTTAATTATAAATTATGTCATGTCTCTCATTCAGAAGTGTATTTGTGTCGCTTGGCAGACAAATTTTAGGTCGAATGTATTTGTCGACATTGTTTTATCTCACAGCATCTGGGGGCACGGCAGTGCCCCAGCCAAGTCGAGCAATCTTCTGTCAGGGTACAAACTTAAAAATTGGTATTTAGATAGTGATTAGCTTTTAAAGAGAATTTAAAATTTTGGAATTTCGGACTTTTTTTTTGTACTATAACAAAAATAAATAAGATCCCCTCAAAAACAATAGTTATTAAGGAATGCAGTTTTGCAACAATCGATACGCAGTTTTTTTCCACTGTAAGAGTTTTCAGATCACAATCCGCATAATAAATTTAAGACAGTAACAAACTAAAAATTACCTCGCAATGCTACGGTAACATAAGTGTTTCAAATTTTTTTACATAAAATAATTATATGTGACGTTACACGGGTAAAGGTACCTTGTGGACGGTGGCACTTACGACATTGTGTTTATTCAAGCTAAGTTAATTGTACGAATTGTTTTTCTAAACGTCCTAAGCGCCACCGTCCATAAGGTACCTTTACACGTGGACCGTCACATATTGCGTTGATGTCAAAACTATTTACCGTGGAAAAAACTGCGTTGCGATTTTTGCGAGACTGGCGTTCCTTGACAAGTATTTTTTCTGGGTGATTTCGTATTTCGTCTTATTTACTTGGGGAATCTAAACAATATTATAGACTAAACTCGCTGTAAAAAAATTCACACTGCAAAAAAATATTTGCCACAACACATTTCTATGTTATTGTCAATAGCTGAAAACGTTTTGCGTGTTCTCGTTTCGCGTGCCAACGACTAGTGTGCAAAGCTTATTTTATGGCTAATAAACTGAAAGACAATTTCGCGGTGACTTTATAATCACGGAGTTGTCAAGTCGTAAATTGAGTGTCGTTTTTATCGGAAACATCATAACACATCATCATAGACTCGTCTCGGTAATATACTTTCGATGACTCCATGTTGGATTATAAATGTCAGCTTTTGCAATTAACTTAAGGCCTGTTTTACACTACGAGTACATATTATAACTAAAATGGGATAATATACAGGCAGCGGTTGGTATAATATACCTTGACGACTTTTGTTTTCTAAATACTAACTAATTAACTCTCAATGTCATTATAGGAATAAGCTAGTGGCAGAAACGTTTTAGGCAATGTATAATTTATAAATCATAAGTCTATGTAAAATATTTATACCTGTGTCTGTGTCTAAATAAATTTAAAAAAAATTGTTTTGTTTACATGTATGAGACGTGATCTGGCACAGTGTTACTGATGTGTTTGTTTATCATTATGTTCAGTTCATTCAACTAGAAAATCAAAAATATTTATTTATAAACGGTCATCGGAGGCACTTTTTACGTTAGTGTACATTATGTATTTTGTATTATGATAAGGTTTATTTTAGAAGATGAATTATTTTTACTTTAAAGAGCTACAAATAACTAGCGTTCGGACCGACTACTGCTGAGAAGAAACGCCGGAACTCATTGAGACATTATCTTTTCACATAACATAAAAATCTATTATATATTCCTTTAGTTTAATTAAATAAATAGTATATTAATTGTTAAAGCTGGAATTATCCTAATTTTGATCTGACTGAAAATCGCATACGGATTATTATGAGTCGTACTGATTACCGACTTTGATGAGAAGTGGGCCTATTGAGTTGAGCTACGCTAAATATCGCACCGAGCCGATTCGCTGAGAGCAACGTGCATCAGATTAGTGGTTGGGAACTGAATTAGGGCCTATACTCAACGAAAGTGGCTGTTGTACGGTGGGCTACATATCGTACTGTTAAGTTAAACCAAAAGTTTGGTTTCACTTTTCTGCGTGGCCATCGACTTTCAAAAAGCTTTATGTATTTTTTATAGAATAGATAGCGACAAATGACACTGATTGAGCTATAAAATTCTGTTTGTTCGTAGGATAGTAACTCAACTATACTATATTTTACAATAAGTACACATATAGATAGATAAACAGCTCAGACCCAGGACAATTTGAAAAAGGCCATTACACACTACACACACTTTCTTCTTCTTTAAGAGCTTGCTCTTGTCGGTGGAGTTTTTTTTATTTTATTTTATTTCATCTAACAATCTATCATTACAGGTTATTAACCTAATGCGACAGTGCAGCCTATTACATTTTATTACAAATAATCATTAATGATACCCGTGTGAATTCACTCAGAGTAGTAGTAAATAAGTCGATCCTATTGGCTACAGCGTTAAGCGTGCGCAGTGTTAGTGTGAGTGGTGCGCGCGTCCCGCAGCAGGTTGGTGCGCGCTCTGGGCACGGCCAGCAGTGGCGGCCGACGGCGGCGCCACACGTATTTGTTTGGCACACATAGCCCAATGTTACTGACAAGTTACACTACAAAATCTAAATTTTTCAATTTCAAGTACATTCAGTTTGGGCTCTTCGTGTTTCCTGTGTCTGTGCAATATTAGGTATTACAGAACTTTTACCTACAGTAAAAAAGGCTTACGGTCAAAAAGTAAAATTCTGACCAGAACTAAATCGAAAAAAATGTTCAATTTTTGTTCAATTTTTTTTGCACAGTTTGGCAAATTTAAAAATTAAGATCCAAACAAAAGCCAGCGAAAAGGCTAAGATTAATCAATTCACACGCTTCATTACTGACGACCTCCGTGGCGTAATGGTTAACACGCTAGCCGGATTAGCGAATCCGGAGGTTCTGGGTTCGATCCCCAGCCATGGCAAGTTGGAAAATGGCCTTTTTCAAATTCACCGGGGTCTTGGGTGTTTATCTATATATATATTTATCATAAAATATAGTATCGTTAAGTTAGTATCCCATAACACAAGTTTATAACTTACTTTGGGGCTAGCTTAATCAGTGTGATTTGTCCCTATATATTTATTATTATTTATTTATTACTTCTCCCAAAAGACATTACGATATTACTTCAACATTATTTCTGGTAATAAATTAAATCTCTCTTCAACAATAATTCAAAACAATAGTGAAACAAGGTCTTTTATATGTCAGTAGCTGTTACATAGTGACCTCAAGCGAGTCACGAGAACCACCATATCAGATAATTGCAATATTTTCTATTGTCAATAAATATCGTCGACCTTGTCTCATTAATGGTGGTTAGGAACAAAACATTTCGTAAGGTTTAATGACGTGCAGGTCTTCAAGATACCAGAAATTACAAGAGAATGTCATTCTCCTTGTTACGTTATGTATACATACATATACTCGTATTATATGATCCTGTTAACAATAGTCTGGAAACTATACCATTAATTTTGAGAAAACACGATGCTCAACTATTTTTGTTTCCATATATGTTACATTTCTACAAGTAGAGTAGATGTAGATACATGTGACAAGAAACAACGAAAAAAAACATTCTCACAATTACGTTTCCTTGTAAAGTCAACAAGATGTAGGTTACAAATGCCAAACCAAAGCGTACCAATAAAGTCTTAATCAAAAGAGCAATCGCTAGGTCCAAACACGAGTTTTTGCCTCAGCCTGAGTTATGGCGCGTCATGCAGCCGCGGACGGTCGACGGGCCCCAAAGAGTTATTGCAGTCTCTGGGTGCATCTCCCGTTTCGCACGCCTCATATTGTTATTAAGTTCAGAGGTCGCCTTGTTTATGAGTCGACGGCTTTCGAAAGGTAACACGGCGCGAGTGAAAACATCGCTACGAACGCGATGACATAGAATTGATAGTGTAAATATTGCTCTTAACCCGTGCCCGAACACTTTTCACTAAGATTTAGGTCTCGAATATTGTGATCATGACCCGCAATATTTACTATTCATTTCGGATCTAAACGATCTGATAATTATAATATTTGGTGCGTGTACTTTGGGTTGCGTGTGTACAATACAAAATGTTAGCGATTTATTTAATGTGATTGATTCATATCATTTCAATAGCAATGTTTGTAAAAGCTATTTATATGTGATAGTATTAATTTGAAATGTCAATTGCAGCAGTGTACACGATGTTAACCGTGTAAGTGGTGATTGTGTAAACTGTGCAGCACGTTACATAGTTTTTACCTTGTTAGAAAACAATGGCGCATTCGTTGGCTGCGACCTACTGTGTACTGTAATATCACACATTCCTGTTCCATTAAAGGGAGGCGGGCATGAAATGGCAGTCGATTTCGTCTATAGAAGTCGTAAGGTCAGTTATGATTGTTTTAACATTCGATTGCGCTAAAGACTAGTCACGCGGGGTTAAGATTAAAGCGGGTGATACACATTATCTCAATTATAAGCTTTGCTTAGTACCCATTTCAAAACTGCATGTGGCTTTCTTGAATTCAGTGCATGTTCAGAAATTCTTTATCATATAAATATTACTGAATAGGTAGAGTGCTTTTTGACGGACATCAGTTTTGAAAATTCCTATTATTACCTTCATGACATCTTTTTGATACAAATTTTGTAACAGACTCTGTTTTCTTCATCTCTCCTTAATATTACTCTTTAGCTATCAAGCCTGAATTTTTTTCATCCAATTACATGCCAATATACACAGGCATAAAGTCTAGCGGCTGAAAAGTAAAATTAGCATTGATTTAAGCGTAATAAATGAGTAGTTGTAACGCTTCGATCAATACTAGTCTTTCTGCTGACCGAAAAATGGTCTTTCGCTAATACCTTTCGTAGTGGCCATGACATATTTCGCACAATGTATCACTGGTTTAATGCTGAGCGACATTGCACGACAATTCACTTTCGACGACGGTCGTGCGCCTCTCGGCCTACGGACGAAATGCCCGCCATAGCTGGTGCATTATCTGGAATATGATCAACGGCCCCCTTTAAGGGGCGGCTACCTATTGCACACCGAACCAGCTGTTTGCTTATTGCCTTGCGTAACCCGGTGAAGCCAGCCGGATGGTAATTTGCTTGAGCTTTCATTACCGAGACTACTTCGTGCGTTGTTAATTTAATTTTCTTGCTCGAGTCACTGTTAGGAAACTTATTAATATAGCGAAAATATATTTAAACGTAAACAGTTTCTCTGGGGAGTTTTATGTGCTCGAGGAATCTTAATTTTGTGTGGGATTTGAATTAATTTATATCGCTCCAATTTGTGACTAAAGCAGCTTAAGTAGATATTAATATGCACAGTAACAGATTATGAATAAGGAATGTTCACATTTATTAGTAGATTGGAGATACTCGATGACACGCAATAATTTAAAGGTACATCCAATAAAATATTTATTTTGATTGAATTTATTTAAGAAAATCTGAATAGAGGCTTAATTTTATTTTGTCACATCACGATTATCAGACACATCACTGACTTTTTCTACCATTAATCTTGAGTAGCAAAAACTATTTTTGAAATAGCTTAATTGACAAAAGTAATAAGTTAGAACTTTAACATTTAAAGTTATGTTCTTATAATGACTGTTTTGAAGTTAAAAGTACTTACTTAATATTAAAACATAACATATATTTCGCTCCGCCTATCTTGTTTTATTATGAGAACCAATAGAAAGAGCAAGTTTTAACTTTTCCCATAAAACATTTAACTCGATGCCACAGTGTATTATATCACAGTTATGATAGAATAACTTTTACTGTGATGGTAGTGGAATAGTGGTAGAAATATCCCAAAATAAAAAGGGCAAATATATATAAATAGAGTGATAGAGCTGGCACTAAAGTAAGTTTGAACTTTTATTAGGTAGTAAACTCTACGATATTATAATATAAATACATATATAATTTAACAACAATGATCCAAAGCAATTTGAAAAAGGCAATTTTTCAACTTGCCCGGGCTGGGGATCGTACCCAGAACCTTCGGTATGGCGGTCTAGCGTGTTAACCGTTATACCATGGAGGTGGTCAGGGTGATGATAGTAAAGAACTAAAAATCCAGTACCGATCGTCGTTTTATCCATTAATCCAGTGGTGTAATAAAATGTAGCCTCTTACAGTACGTACGCAGATCCAAAGGGTGGTTCTTCGTGGTCACGCGAACACCTGACACCGCGGTCTTTGTTGCACGCCGTGATCGTGAGTTATACAGATTCCAGATTCATTCCGTGTTCGATGCACTTTATGGGGTGATGAGGAATTTTATTCAGTGGTATGGATTGTTTGGCTTTTACCGCTTCGCTGGTTAATAAACGAAAAACGCAGAAGTCGATGTGTTTGTCATATTGTTTGTCTTTTCTTTGCATCCTTGCTTTTCTCTCAAAACAAAGAAGTAGTCTTAGAAGTCAAATGTAATAAGCTTAAACCTTCACTATTTGTAATTCCTCATCATTGTCGATCTTCCAAACTTTATAATTTCGCACTGAAAGTATTTAAAAACATTTGTAAATGCGTAGATTTAATTCTGCTATTTAAATCTGAATATTTTCTGAGACATTAATTAATTCTTTCTTCGATACTCCTATCTGCATACTAATTGCATAACGTAGCTGTCGTTTGTCCACTGTCAACGTATGAATCATATCCTTGAGTATCTACTATGTAATACACTAACGCGTCATGCTCCGTTTAAGATGTGATATCGCCGAAGCCATCCATCACACCGTTGACTTAAAGCTGAAGCGGTCAGTGAGCGACCACCTCCAAGAATAAGTGTCGTAGGACACTTATTCTTGGAGGTGGTCGCTCACTGACCGCTCTTACAAAGAGTGACATTGGACTTGTGTCTACTTGAAGAATTATCACTGACTAATAGTATTCAATTGCTTTCTTTGTGTTAGTGGGTCAAGTCAACGATTTTAATTTAATGTTATTCTTCTTGTGTCTTCTTCTTCTAGATGCATACGTTGCAGTCACTCATGGTAAAATTCAAATTAACTGTACCTAAATGTCATGTTATTATGTTTTCGCTAAATCGTTAATTTAATTATAACGTACAGTTTGTAGTTACCTTCATAGGCTTCTAACGTTGCAAATCGAGCAGAGAAAGCAAAAGTTTGAATTATTATTCATGTGATTCTAAGCTAGTATATGTTTTATATACATATATGTATGTCCGCCTTTTGTTTATCAGCAGAGTAGAACAGGACCAATCCAAGTCATCCCGTGGATGTCGTAGAAAGTGACTCAGGTACAAGCAAAAAAAAGCTAAGACATCAGTGAGATCATCCAACCCGTCTAGCTAGCGTGGAAAGTTTAGGCTAAATCCTCTGGCTGCTCTGGCCATGGTATGGCGCCACTGGCAGTACATAGAAGGTCGTACCCCTGCAGTGGAGACTAGAAAGACTTGATGGCGGTGGTGGTGGTGATATATTATACGGGATTACTGGTAAGTCGACCTACTATAGCCAAATCATTTAAACTGTTCCGGCTATTTCTTCTCCATTTCGCAAGGTCTTTGACATCCTTGGCCATCCATTGACATGCATATTATATTTGGAGAAGAAAAAGCGGGAAAGCACACCCCGGGCTCCGAAGCAGCAAAGCTGAGGATGCAACCGGGAACGCGCTTAGACGAAGAAGAAGACTGGTAAGTCGACCTACATACGTTGTGAGATGTGGCCAAAACGAACAGTTTTTACCCTTATATTGCCAAAAAAAAAAGTAAGTTTTAGAGATTTTCGACATTTTAGTTTATTTCATAAAAATACACTTTAACGAATTTTTAGCCTGTATTATTTTCCTTAGCATTTCGGCCCAGTGATTTTGTCACAATCCAAATTATGTAGGCAGCAAAAAACCCAAAAATGTGATTTGTAACTTAAGACCCGTCTTCCTAAAAAAATGTATAATACTACAGGTATCAGTCTCTATACAATAAATATGTACATTTAGTTGTGATGTTATCAAATCTGTCAATCATTAAGAAAGTAAAAAATTAACAGAGACACTTTTATTTTTAGAAGATCTTCAAATTAGGAATAAGAATAAGAATTATTATTCAATTTCTAAATTTTAATGTTTTTTATACAAATGTGTTACAATTTAAGATCTACATGATTTGCAAATATTAATAGAACATTATAGCAATTAAATTAACAAGATTTTTTAACGAAATGCTGTGTACAAACTACCTCATTTAATTTTAACTGTATACTAGGAATATGCTTAAGTAATTTTGATCTGGACGGCAGTTATGGTTGCTTAAAGAGCGGCTCATTTTATTTTAACAATAAAATTTTTTACAATGATGTTTGTAAAATTAAGAGATTTCGTTGCTCTCAGATATAACTTTAACTTTTCAGTTATAAATATAGAGTACCGCTTAGTGGCTTCAAAGGACACATTTTATTTTGCACACGTTAATTGCAAGAAAGTTACGGTTATAATTTTATTTTTTATTACACCTATAATAAGACAGACGAATATATTCTTGCGAGTAATATAATTTGAACGAGGAACATTGTGAGTTCGTCCCACGCACAGCTCTTACCTCGACTACGACCGTTAACTGTAGTAATTACCGCTTTGTCTTTGCTGCCGAAAATGAGATGCTCTTTGTATTCACCTCTCAACTACTGACATCCGTATTATTATCACCCCACTTGGAATACCATTTACATACTCCTATAGTCGTACCTCGGCAGTTTTCTCCTTATGGCCATTTAATAACTTAGCAATCTACTCGGCTATCTGGTGCCCATCGATTTACATAGAGTAAACTCGCAACTATGATGCAACTCGTTAGTTATAAAATCGATCCTGCGCTCAGATTAGAACGGCAGAAATGGAAAGCAAAAAACAGCGTTCGAGTAAAGGGCATGTAAAACTCAGCGAGCTATTTATCTTAAAGTTATCGGAATACCGAGGCGTGAGGAAGGCAAGTGATGAATTATGACAAAAAATACTGTGATTTTATCTGTGATTCATTAAGTAGATATATTTTGTTTTTTTTTATGTTATACACGTAAGGTATATCAATTAGGTAGGTAGGTAGTAGGTAGGTTGTGCATGTTACCTAGGCAAATCAGCCGCTTTCTATTTATAAAGAGAACTGTGATTTTTACAAATTGTTACATAATATTTTAAATAAAACAGCTGTAAATTTTGAGGACCTTCCTAGAAATTAACAGCAAATTTATTTTTGTTTGCTTCTTCTTTGGTTATATTTGTACGTAATATTTAAGTAAATCATTCAGATAGAACTATGATTTTTGTAATAGATGTAGGTAAGGTTAATATCCCAAAACTGTGATGAAAGAAATAAATGTTGTTATTTAAATTTTTGTTTAATTTTCTTGCTGTCTGTACAAAAATAATCAGTGTGACGAATTTACTATACTAAATATTAGACTGTGACGAATTAACTATAAAAAAATAAAAGTGTGGCAAGTTTACGCATACTTTTTTTCGTGACGAATTAACTTTGTGGCAAGTTTACGATAACCCGTTCGTTTTTCCCGTCTGTATATACTTTGAACTGGGTGTCGTTTTATTCTCGTTTCAAAAACAATGATTACCGCGTTGTCTGGCGCGCGTCGTGCGAGCAGGACGCGAAGATCGTTTTGCATGGAACGAGGTGAAACCATCAATTTGCGCCGAGCCGCGCCAGAGGTAAACGCGTCGATCTCACTTTAAAAAGCCCACTTGTGGGGCTGCTCTACACTTTGTGCTGGTTTGTACTGCGGCTGCTCGCCGTGTAAACTCGTGTAGCATTCGTGGAACAAGCGTACCGGGATCGACGAAGGCGATCTTACAACCTGCCTTAACATCTAATGATATTTACTATTGTACCAACGACCTTTCACGTTTTATAGGCAATCCCAGCCGTGTCTTCTTATTGCACGCCTCATAAGCGAAGCGCATGAGGTAGTGCTCTACTCTCGCCTTACAAAAATCAAGTGATTTTTTTAACTAAATGTGTCTCTATTTATTTTCTATCGCACTTGTACAATAATATTTACACATAAATGTCAAGGAAAAACACTAGTTTCAACACTTATGACATTTTTAAAAGACATTTTGCCTTTTAAATAAATAAAAACAATGTTTATTAAAATAATTTTGTAGACGTCCGTGTGTCTTTATGTATGGAAACTGGCGTGGTCACGATAACTCCCGAAAAACTTATCTGATCAAGTCCATTTTTGTTGTACGCTTCAGTATTATCCAAAACTAAGTCCTTTCGAAGATCACGGTCTAATTCAATGTAGTTTAATCGTAATTTCAATTTAATTGTGAAAAATGAGATTATGAGGCGTGCACTTTTGGATTTTCCAAACTTATTTGCAATTATATTTTTTAAAAGTGCAATATTTGTATGTAACGAAAGTAATCAGCATAAACATCGCTAAGTAGTATTTATTACTGCAGGTGCAATGTGCAATAGAGCCTGCCGCGGCCATCGGAGGCGAAACGTTCCCAGCGGGTGGCAACTCGAACGTTTCATCTCCATTTTTCCACTTCGCCAGCTTTTTGCATAGCGCTCAAGCCAGTTTTGAACAAGGAGACGTAGAGGCAAGAAAATTGCTACTTTAACAAACAAGCTCTCTTCGCGGTACAAAAAGTATGTAGTTGAACCACAAAGTAGCAGTCGATTCGAGCGAGCTTTTCATTGTTGAGGAAGGGCCCAACCACGCCGATATCTGAGGTAACTGCAGCGCCTCTAGCTCCGATGTGAACCTTTATCGGATCGAACGACTGTTTCAAGCAGTTTATGGCCGCTCGCTATGGGCATTCCCGACTTCTTCTTATGTTTGTCTTGTGTTCATTTCCGCATTTCGCCACTTCTATTGCAGTTGCTGATACAGTTTCACGAAGACAATCTGCACGTGCACCGGGAAATGTACGATATTTTATACGTCCGCAAGGAATGTGATTGGAAGTCGGAGTCGGGCGCGATAAATACTGTGCCGGAACGGCGACAATTCATAATAATTTGTTGAGTTAACAGGTTTGGTAGTCGCGCCACGGCGGCGGGCGGCCGTCGCTTGGTAATGAGCAACATCTGCGAATCAATGAGGTCGGTGCGCGTTTTATTAAGCGCCGCGATAAATTTGCATCGTCAAACAGAGGCCGCGGCGGCGAGGCACGTTCAGCAAATAGAATAAATACGTAGCTCCTCTCGCTCCCACCACCCCACTACAAACACAATTTGCTCCTATTTATGAGCCTTTCTGAGTCGTCATAGCGCTCGCACAGGCGATCCTGAGCCGATGATTATTTGCATGGCCGGAGTGGCCCCTTGCGTGCACAAACCGGTAATAGCGTCTGATCTCCATCAATCTTTCAATACTCAATAATGCTGTGTATTAATTACTTTTACAGAACGTTTAGTGGCTTGACACCATGTTTGTCACATTTGCTGTCACTTTCAGACTTCTAAAGTAGTTCGTGTATGAAAAGCTATTTCCATAAGTCGCTAGATAAGTAGGTATGTATGTAGGTCTGTAATATGTGACTTGTAGTTATGTTATCTATGGTTCTGGTTAAGTTTCGTTTTAGAGGGTATATAGAGCTGACAAACTTTGTCGTCATCATAAACTACTATAACTACATGAACAACTAAATGAATTAAAACTATTTAAAAAGCCCATTTAGTATTCACTTGAAACTGCACAAGGAAAGCAATATAAATCATACAATGCCCTCTTGACTATCTTGCGCTTTCAGGTCTCTAAACTGCAAACTGGCCACTCTGTGTCGGTCTCACGATAATTGCGAACAACTTCTAAGGCAAGTGTTACACACTCGGGTCAGTAGTTGTCATAAAATTTCACGACCACTTTCCTCTCGACAACACAGAGGGGAATCTCTATAGGCTTACGGGAATGCGCAATCAAACCGAGTTCAGTATCGTTGCAAGTTTCGCTCCAATGGTTATTTGATGCCGGACACTCTTGTAATGGAAATATGGTCGTATCTGCACACTAGGATCTTGCACAAGTCGCGGGCGTGCGAGATAGTCGTGATAACAGCGAGCGGTTCACGTGCCGAAACAGCCGTGTTAATAAAGCATATTGGTCGCTATCTTATTACGGAACTTTCATACGTGAAAGTCTAATGACCCGAATGCTGTCAGATTTAGAAAAGATAACCGGCTCAATAGAGTCGGGTGGGAGCGGGACGGCGATGAACTGCCAGCGAGTCGATCCGAATCCGTTGAAGAGTTCAATAAGCCGGGCTTAGCATCGATCTTTGATCCGACGATTACGGGCCGGCGTTGACGGATGTCGGCTTAACTTGTCTGTCACCGGACGACGCAGACACCTACCACATTAATCTCTATTCTCGCCGAGCAACACGTGGATTTACGCGTCGACGAAACTAATTTATATGCAAATCATCCCGGCCTTGACGATTTCGTGACTCTAATTCCCCTGACGTGGAGGAAGATATGAAATCCTGAAATTTTCATTAGTAGGTAACTGTACTCTGAATTTTAGTCATGTTTACTATAAATAGCGCTAAACTTACTCTTCCTAAACATCATTGTTTATAATATCAAGTTTTTATTATTACTCTAGCGGCCTTTGATTGCTCAAGCGCTAATTGCTAACAATAAAAAGTGCTTATAAAAATTTTATATTAATTGGGTGTATATTTTTTGAAAAAACTTTTATTACGATTTTTGGAGCCAATTTAAAGACAACGACCATAATATAAATTATCACGTTATAGGTAATTCGTGGCGTCACGTTGATATTTAGCAAATTATCTTTTTTTGTTTTAAACTGATTGAAAACTGGTTAACCATCCGCATTATCTTATAGATAAGCTGGAGAATGTCTCCGGTCAGGAGTCATTTCGTATTTCTTTAGAGGCCGTCAACGGCGCACCTAAAACGGCGCGAACACGTATATTGTAGGTGTCTGATTATCTTAAATTAATATTTCACTAATACCGATGTCGCTTGTCAAGAGACAAAGGCCTCGGCGTTGTTTGGGCGTCGGTCTCGAGCGCTGGCTCTTTGTGTTTACCAGAACAATATTACTAGCGTCTTGATAAATAGGAACAACTGTTGAGGCAACAATGCAGCCTGTAACGCGATACGAGCGCGATCGACCGGCGGATTAATGACCGCCTCGCCTAAAAGAATGGAGTGTAATATTTATTATCAGATAAAGGCCCGCTACCGGGCAATTCGTGTGTCTCCTACCATTATACAACTCTCGATGCATCGCCGGCGCATTAGTCACTCCGTGCTGCGATATCAATTTATGTACGTACAATTATAGGTCGACTCGATTGTGTGTTTCTTAGAATTCTTCAATGCACGTGTCACTGTTGTAGGTCTTGTCGCAACACTTTTTGTTTACAACACGTAAATATTCACATCGGCGGTGCATTAAAAATAAACAAACTTCAAAAAGTTTTATAAATAGCAACTTAAGTATAAACGCGTCAGACGTTTAAGGAACTAATCAGCTCGGACTACTTTTATTTTATAATAGTTAATGAAACGTTCCGCCCACGAGCCTCAAACCATTGATCTTGAGCGCGTTAATGGCCGCGTCGAAAGATGTGTGCATGCACCCATACACGGAGCGAGGGTCCCGTCTTCCTTGATTATAAATTTAAATACGGAAATTTTAAATATTTTACTTCTTGAACCAATCAATAGGTATTCGAAGCCCATTTTATGAACACAGTGAAATGGCGATTATATCTCTGGTCATCAATGGCTTAAGTAGTCCTTTGTATGCAACGAATTAAAACTGATTTCTCTTCTAAATGGCTTAAAATTGATTACCTATTTATTTTATGACGAAGATATGATGTGGTGATAAAAGCTTTTCATGTGAGTTCCATTCTTTACGATTGCTGTGAAAATAGTGTCTAAGCTTTAAAGTATTGTAATGATCTCTCCTACACTAAAAGTGCAATGAATCGTAGTCTATCATTGGAATCCGTATCTTAGCTTTTATAATAATTGTATGGTCCAAGAGGAAATTACTAGTCATAAACTGTAAGAGGTCTTACACTTGGTGAGCTATAAAAATTTACATGCTAACACGCTCGATGACACTGCGAAAATCCCACAGACAATGATAAGCGATCTTATTTTATTAAACTTGTTTCCGCATGGTTTTATGACAATCTGATAAATATTTTCAGGCGCTACATCTTTGGAGTAACCTTATCATAAGGATCGGCCATATAAATTCCACTTTGAAGATACTACACGAAGAAAAGGGTACCCGACAATCCGACATCTACGATGACTATCTCTCGGAAACCAGATACTGCTCCAATGTTTGCAAACTCAATAGAGATGACACTGTGCCGTGCGCACTTTATACCGAACAATCTGTTATTGTTAAGATGCAATTTAATCTCCTATCCTCAGTATCGCATTTCTTCTTCCTTATCAACATTATAAATGTTACAACAAACTAATATCTCGTAAAGAAATGACTACAAAAACGTCAAGTGTATGCACTTGTAACGGAGCTGCGTAAAGTAATACGCCAACAAAGTTTTATGACAAACATAATCATAACTAGGAACCTCTCACCACTTCTCGGGTACAGGGATTTATCTTCGGTGCGCGCTAAAATTTATGATACAGCGATTAGACAAACGACACCTTACTAGCAGTAAATTAGTGGGTATAAATAGTAACGAGCATAAGTTATTTCGTGATTAGAGATATCGCTGTCTGAATATTCAAAATCGTTATAAAGACATTGATCAAGGGAACGAGTTAGGCGGCACTCTGGTTTCGCTTTTCGATCGGTGCCCGATAACGCGTAATATTCGTGTAACTTTTTTTCTTTTCTCATAATTACGATTTATATCTTCGGATGCGCCTTGTCGCGCTGTTGACTCTGCGCAAAGTCCCGTGTTTCGATGATTTATTGCCTTTTGTTCGGCTTTATTTCACTCTTTATTTTATTATGCTACTCGAAAGTGATCAGATATGAAACTGATATATTTTCTTGTACACTGCGAACATCAAGCGCAGATTCCTAACTTCTTTAGCAATTGCTTTCTTTTTATAAAAACTGTATGGTGAGTGAAATATTTTTGGTAGACCTGATTTACCTTTATCATGTAAGTTTGTATCATATTCGTGTAAAAAATATTTGACCTAGTAAAGACACGTTATTTTTGTTTGAATAGCAGTCACTCATGCTTGATTGAAATAGAAAAATCTTTATTAAATTCTGGATAGCTACATTGTTCATAGTTTTATTCATATCTATATAAATCCGTATTTTTATTTATTTAAGAAAGGAAACGTTATATTCGTTGCGAGTGTTGCGACTATGCCAAACGTACGTGTACGACCATATCAAACCCATATAAATAAGCTGGATACAAAGTTTCGCACTTGCGTTACTATAAAAACTTCACCATAACTCCATCCGCTGGACGTTTCGTCGGCTAGCCGTTCATTGTGTTTGAGTTCTCAATCGAAGGATTAACATGTGAAATATAAACACATAAAACGTCAGTATACAATGGCACCATAATGGCTATCCGTCGCATCCTAGACAGTTTGTTCCCAGCATTGAATTAGGTATGCGTTGCGCGGGCACGATTGATGGGCGACGCGAATCGATGCGCCCAATTCTGTGCCCGACAGTATAAACAACATTACTCCTTTTATTTTTTGTACGATCATAGCAGTAAAACTGCCCACAAAGGGACACTCGTGTCTGCAAACGTAGAGGTTGAAACTAAATTTTTATTGGATATAGTGAACGTGTTTATGTTCGTGATGTTATAGGTAACACCTATTTTTTACTTAAGCTTTTTGGAGATTCAATCACATTATAGGGGTCTTAGACCGGTCTGAAACAGTCGGGATGTTCAAATTCTTAATTTCAGTCCCTTAGGCGTTGTTTACAATAAAAATATACCGAGTAGGGTTTGCAACAAAATAAATAAATAACTAAATATCATATTTAACGTTTCAATGTGAACGAAAACTTAAATACAATACAAGCTTTACAGATTTTTTGGACAAAAAACATGTAAAACGTATTTTTTTGTCCACAATAATCTAAACCACTCATCGTTATCAGCGGTGTGAACGACGCCTAAATAATTTACCATATTTACCATAAGTTAATTTCGAAAACGAGAAGCTTTTGTGTAAGTGACAACTACTCGTACCATTTATCGCTTCTTTAGCTTGTTTTGTACTTGCTGATAGGAATGAGAGAGTGCACCTTCTTTTTGTTTCAACTTTCGCGCCTTGGCTATTCGCCCAATCATCATGAACGTTGCAAGTATATATTTCTTCTTTTTCAAGGTTCTTTTTTTAGTTTAAAAGTGAAATTAAATAAATATGTATGTAGGTCGTAGACTCGATGCAGTCATCTTGAATTTTCTATATTTTCTAACACTCAGATGTGATAAAGCACAAATAAAGCTTAATAAATCTAGTCTTGCAATATACTGCAGTTGATTTTTTGGGACGCCAAAGTTTCTTTAAAAATACTTCAGCTAATTAGTTTAACTATTTATAAGTCAAGTGAGTTGATTGGATGCATTACATTACTTGTGAAATAAAATCAATCAATTTCAGACATCACAAATAACTGGATGAAGCCATACTCGTATTTTCGATTTCGCAGTACCACTAACAAGCTAAAATAAACAATGCGGTGTCTCTGGTTACCGCCGTTATAATTACCCTGATTGCTCTTATTAAAATAGACGGCCACTGCAATTAGTTATTCACCGTTCTCATAATATAATAGCTATTTCGATGAAATGCGATTCTCTTTGTATTTATTTGCGATGCACCTAGTATTGTCGCTTTTAATTTGCAGCTTTGTTTAATTTGATGCTTTTGTTAGATTGTGATCGTTTTTAGTTATTATTGTTTTTTTTTGTAAATTTTAAATTGCATCACAATGTAAAGATTTGCCACAACTTTTAAAACTGTTTTAAAATAAGCTCAATATATAGGGTCTAATACTGAAACTATTCTAAGGGTGGATTCAGTCCATTATACTGAACATCTTTCCCCAATGAAAGGAACATATATAAAATATGAATAAAATATTTTGGCCTGCCATACAACTTGACCGATCACCTGCTCTGAGTTTGTATGGAAAGCCAAAAAATATTTTTAATACTTGATATGTGTTTCTTTGGGAAAGTGGTTCAGTATCCTGGACTGAATATGCTACGACTACGAATAAGATGAAGTTCAATTGCTCCATTTATTTGGTCATAAATAAAACCTTCATATTACAATATTAGTCTTGATACTCTTTGTCAAAATCAACGTTATAAATACTGGAAAAAGTTTTACTATTGATGTTATCACTGCAAAGTTACTTCTTTGACTAACTTTGTGTTAAATTTGTACAATTACTTGCCTTAGTAACCAAACGGTAACCATTTACCTAAAGTAAAGCACAATCGGGGGCGTATTTAACTAAAAAAGCTAAGATGGCCATTGCCCGATGAAGCTAGTGAGACCCTCCATCACCCCAACCTCTTTACCGATAATTGGGGCAATGAAGAGAATGAAGGTGAAGGTATATAGGGTCTAAACAATTAGATAGATAGGGTCAGGTCAAGATGGAAAATGATCTTTTTCATTGATTGACCTGGGTCTTGGATGTTTATCTATATAAGTATTTGTTATAAAATATAGTATCGTTGAGTTAGTATCCCATAACACAAGTCTCGAACTTACTTTGGGGCTAGCTCAATCTCTGTTATTTGTCCGTATATAGTTATTTATTTATTTATTTATAGGGACAAATCACACTGATTGAGCTAGCCCCAAAGTAAGTTTTAACTTGTGTTATGGGATACTGCCTTAACTGATGTTTGATGTTTTTAATTATTGGACCTGTTTTTGAGACAATTAAGGACTTAGTTTTACTTATATTTATTTTACTTATATATATGATTAATTTATGTTCGTTAAAAATATTGCACATAGCTTCTATTAATTTCTTTAATTGTTGTGAATTGCTTTCAAGGGCTGCTTTGATACTACAGTTTAAAAAAAACTTAAATAGATAAATAAACACCCAAGAGCCAGGACAATTTGACAAAGGCCATTTCCAACTTGCCCTAGCTGGGGATCGCACCCAGAACCTCCGAGTGACGGACTGCGTGTTAACCAATACGCCAGAGATAGTGAATAAATGAAAATCTATTTAACATTTTTTGAAGTGTTCTTACCTCATCTGCTCCAAAACCAAAATAGAAGATGTTAAGAAGGCAGCTAACCTCAAAATATGGGAATGAGTAGGTAATGTAAGTAGTATGCATTCAGGTAAAATAAGGTCGCTACAGAATGTCTCCGAAAGACTGTTGGTTAACTGGTGTCACGACTTGGTGGTTGATCGCACAAGATAAATACCAATGGCGATCTTCAAGAAATGCTTTCGCCCAGCAGTGAGATACTACAAGTTAACGGCATCGTTTATTTTAAATACCTACGCTACTGGTACGCACTCCATAGAGAAGTCGGTGTCGCCCCACAATTAGTGGCGATTGGTCTCGGTGAAGCGCGGATGCGCACGGCCGCGCTTCCCATACCCACCTGCACTGTCGCCATCGGATTTAATTAACTTTTTGTCTCTTACCGCCAACAATCCGCGCCGTTGACATTCCTCACGCTTCTGTGCTGGCTTAGATAACGAAAGTTTTTCTCGACATGGCTCGGTTATGGGAAATAAGAGCGGATCTGACTGCCAACTTTTAAATCTGTTACACTTTTGATAGAACAGTAACATGAGCGCTTTTTATATTCTATACATTCGTAGCGCGTTGTTCTTAACATAAATTATTATTGTGCTTTAAATAAAAAACAACTCGTTATAAATATCAAGAAAATGTCTTCATAGATTGCTGACCGTTTGGCAAAAGTATATACAGGGTTATTTTTAATTAACCGGCAACCGTTTTGGAACAAGTTCAGTCCGTGATACTGAACCACTTTCCATAAAAACGATTATCGAAAAACAAAAACAAAATTTCGTTCTCCCATACAAAATCCATTTGGTTGAGCACCGATTTGTATGGGAAGTCAAATTTTTTTTTTCGTTTTTCGATAATTGTTTTTATGAAAACTGGTTCAGTATCACGGACTAAACTTGCTCCATAAAGGTTGCCGGTTAATTAAAAATAACCCTGTATACCAAAGCCTGTAACCCAAAGATAGATTAAAATGAAGTTAAAAAAGCTATTAAATTCTTATTTATATTATAATAGAAATATAAACCATGGATGAAAATAGTGTTCATTGCTTATTTCTAAATAAAAACGTGAACCTGAACTTGATGAAGCTAACATTGCGCTTGACCGCGCATCGCAGTTCAAGTTCAAACGATTGACTGGCCGTAGACTGCAAGTTGCGTAAACTGCGCTTGCTATGCCGCTCGCCGACGCTAACTCGACGCATGACTTGCGTTATGAACACGGACCCATTAAAGGAATAGACATTTAAAGTCGCAAATACAAGTATAAGCAATATCTTGACGAGCACTAAATTTGCATTTGATGACGCATTGTGGTTCAACTCAGCTTTATTAATGAGACATGGACATTGTGGTGTATAAGAAGTCCAGTTGTTGGTCAAAAGATCGCTTATTTTATTAAAACTAACGTGAGATAAATTCATAATTGATTAATTTAAAACGGTTGACTCACGAAACCTGGTCGGCCTTTTCCAACTATAACGACGTTATTCAACCGATTTAAATTAATATAAAGATCGCTCTATCAATAATGTAAATTCTATGCTTAATACAGTGTACTATATGCAGATCATTTTTCATATTAGCGCGTACCCAGTTAAATCCTCGGCAGTGCTGCTTGCTTTGTGTCGTGCTTTTCGGGTACTTCTACTCCAAAATTAAAGGTGCATAAGGCCGTGACTCTAGAGTAATTGGTGCATTAGGTTAATTCTTATTCGGAACCAAATCCCGATACTATATTTTACCTCTTTTTGTTGTCTATATCTATATTGGTCAATGTCTACTAATGTATGACTCATCAATGTCAGCATGTCGATGCCTCGTTTATATAAATACATTACATTCTCACCAATGTTTATTTATAGACATTCCCACTTGACAAGTGACTGGAACTCAATGAAAATCCTCGATCATTGATTAAGTGCATATTTATTCTCCACTCTACATCTCAATGATATGCTTTGCTTCTATTTCTGTACTTTAAGCTTGATACTGGAATCTTCTTCTCTATCCGGTTCCATTACTCTCCCAAGTTACAAGTTCTGTTCTTTATCAGGCTTATAGACAACACCTATGGTGCCCTACATCTCGTAGGTAATCCACATTTCACATTTATTCACTAACTACACACTACATTTCATGTAAGGGTCACCTCTAAGCTGGGATAAGTGGGACCTCACACAGCTAAGTTGAGTGCCGCTTCCTAGGCGCTAGTGTAGAAAAAGCGGCAACAAACTGCACTGCTGAATTTTCTCCAAGGACGTCAACTTACAATTCATTTGTTTGATATTACAATTAGATATGCGTTATCTATAACTGTAATAAAATAAACTTAGTGACAGTTTCCTTGCTTGTTTATTTTTGAATCCAGGTCTTTTTTAGTCGTCACTGCAGAAGCACGAGTTCACAGCCTTCTCTGTACATACTTAGCCAGAGAAGCCAGAGGATTTAGCTTCCACTCTCCACGCTGGCCAGACGGGTTGGAGAGGTCTCACTCATGCTCATAAGATTTGTTCAGCTTGTGTTTCCTAAGTCGCCTTCTACGACATCCACTGAAAGACTTGGAGTGATCCTATTCTACTCTGCAGGGAACCACACGGCTAGAACAAAATGACGATATATCACAAATGATAGTTCCTAGTGTGTAATTACATCAATGATACTAACAACACTGACATTCTTATGCAAATCTGAAGATTGGAGTCGCACAAAAAGAACGATTAATCGCAGTCAAAAGTAAATCGAGCGTGCGCGGCGGCTCTCAGTTCGCGCTGCCTCTTTAATTGCTCTTTGATAACCGGTAATAGTGGTATAAATGCAACCATTATAGTTCCTTCCATTTATATTGGTCGCATTAATGCCGGGCGCGTCTTTGTCGCGTGGTATCCCAGCTTGTAAAAAAACGTATTCCCAAGCACTTGATAATTGCAATTTTAGATCATATAGAGTAAGAAATTTTGAATTAAAATGAACCTAAATCGTCAACCTTTTTGATCATTTTCATCGGCATTCATTGGCCCCAAAAGTTTGAAACCCTTTATTTAAGTACCGTTCAGGTATAATAACTTATTCAGCAGAAACTAATTGTACCACAATTATATTAAACATGTGGAGATTTTATTAAACTGACGCTTAGACATGAAATAAAGTTTTATTTCAGCGCCGCAGTTCATTTTTAGGGTTCCGTACCTCAAAAGGAAAAAACGGAACCCAGTTGTCCGTCTGTCCGTCCGTCCGTCCGTCTGTCAAGACCCTTTTTCTCAGGAACGCGTGGAGGTATGAAGCTGAAATTTATATCAATTACTCAGGTCTACTGTCCCTTGAAGCTGTGAAAAAATCAAACTTCTAAGCCAACGCAATCAAAAGATACAGCCGTTTATGCCGCAAATTTTCGACACTTGCAAGGGAATCAAAACCTACAGGGTGCTTCCCGTGAACTCAGAATCTTGAAATTTGGTACGAAGCAACGTCTTATAGCATAGATAAAGGAAAAATTACGTAAACCATAAATTTTTAGTTACATCACATAATATATTTTTTTTTTAATAATTTTAAACTTACTATCCATTTCCTCATAAACGCGTAGAGGTATTAAATTGTACATAATATATTTTTTTTAATAATTTTAAACTTACTTGTCGTAATGAACGAACTTTGTAAACCTTGCAGGTTTGTACGGAACCCTCGGTGCGCGAGTCCGACTCGCACTTGGCCGGTTTTTAACTTATGGGCTGCCAATAGCAATAAACCAGTATAAAAGGCTCTCGTATGCAACAATCACATTCTGACTTGTAATGCAGTCTGAAGGCGTGGGTTCAATTTGATACGGGTCTTCCTATTGAACGATTTACGATATTTTCCTTATAATATTATAGTAAAAGTTTATTTTCCATTATCGAACATCTATGATGATTTCATTAACGTTACTTTTTCGTAACGGGTTTTTGACATAATATTTTGTACTAAAGTTTAGTCTAAGCACATAATACTATAACAATAGTTTGTTTTTTAAATAAATAAATTGGTCACAGCCTAGCAATAAGTTAGTTTGGCTTTTTTGTGTCTAGTGTTTGATGCTGATATTCTTTTCTTGTCTTTGTTTCTACGAATCTGGAGTTATGTTTGCCTCTACTATTCACACCACGTATTATGTTCATCTTGATTCAGAATGTTAGAGTGAAATTTCAAAAATTGCTCTATTTCTCTGACATTTCAAAGATTCTTTTTACGTTTTTGTGACTAAAATGCGATTTGCTTAGCTGTCAATTTGCTGCAGTTTCTTATTACTATAAATTAACGGTACTGTGCAATACAGTTTATATTTACACTAGCTGTGCCCGCGACTTCGTTCGCGTGGTTGTCGGAACGTAATGTTATATAGCCTAAAGCCTTCCTCTATAAATGGACTACCCAACAAAAAAAGAATTTTTCAAATCGGACCATTAGTTCCTGAGTTTTTTCCTTATAATATTAGTATAGATTTGTGAACCACGTCCGCAAGTTAACCAATACCTTTCCAATTACTTTGAGTCAGTCTGAATTGTTGTAATTAAATTATTTAAATATCACAACCACCAGCAATCGAAACGTGGGCTGGTATCTCCGTAGCGGGACCAAATATACAACTGAAATTTTCAATTATTTTTCGAAGTAATGCTTTAACGTTTACAGCCTCTACTTCGATTGAGGGCGTTTAATTGCTTAAATAAATATTTTACTGATTTATTGTCGCCATTAATTTGAGAACTGGATTCCTCTGGGGTAACAGAGTGAGATAATAGAGAGCATTTTTAAGTGAAGCAACAGTGACAGAACTTTTAAGTAGACTACGTTATTATTACTATTATTCTTTAAGAATTTGCGGAGAATTATCGTGTGGGAATCCATGCCAGTGTCTTTGCCGTTATTGTGTGCGTATACTTGTTAAGTCTTCTTGTAAATAGACAGCTGTCGTTACTTCACTTTACTTCACAATTGTTGTGTTCAATTTGACGTCGTGAGTTAATAAGTTTTTCGAGGTATTTTTAAATTTATTTTCTTGCATTGTAAACCCTATTATAAATATATCTATTTATTATACATGAAAAAAAAAATTAAAACTGTTCGGCAAAAATATTACAAAACAAAAAAAACTACGTGTTCTCATTCCGTTAATTATATTTTTTAGGTTATTTTAATTTTAAAAGGGAAACGCGGCTTTGTTTTAAAGCCTAAATTATACGAACAAGCTTCGCAAAATTAACTCGTGTCAAAACTTCATTTATATTTTGTCCCAACGTTGTGCATACTGTATTTTTATTCGGCTGTAAAGTCCGTATATCTCAGTCTGTCTGGTTTAATCTGGGCTGACATAGGCTTGAGCATTTACGAGTCCAGTCGGTGTGTTTCTACGTTTTATGTGCCAATGTTAAATAATGCGTACCTACTCTTTTTGCGTGCGTGATCTTAGAAAAGCGAACCACCTCGTTTTGCCCTTTTACGAGTTCGTGGAACGTGTTTCATTTCGGTCGACTGCCCCTTTAAAAGTTTTTTCATCTTGATCAGTTATTTACGGGTTTTAACATTCAGGAGTTTTATTTTATATATATTCTGCTGTCAATTTCTGAGAAGATTATAAATAGTCGATAAGAAAATCTCTGATATGTGTAGGTAGTATACTTATATAAGGCACTTATTATTTACACATAGTTGAATATAAACATACGAGTATAGTTAAAAAACAAAACGTTTTATTCACACACTAACTTTGCTCAATAAAGTCTTGAGGAAGTCTCTTTGTAGTAGGAAAATCATAGTAATAGTAGATTACTGCACCGAGCACAAAGTGAGTAATTATTGCATGAGTGCTATGTTTTTATTAAATTAGCAGGAGTGCATTAATTACTCACTTCAGCAAGGTGCGTAATCTACTTTTCTTTTAACTTCTTATATTCTTTGAGTATAAAATATACGTACGAACAAAAAATACAAATTATAAACAAAACTAACTTAACTTACTTATTTTACCCGGAACTTTTGCGGTTAAAGGTTATTAATAATATCATTTGCAGCTGTTTATATGCTCTCTATAGTAGAATTTGTCGTGCAAATCGAATTTATCACTTTCGCTGTCATTTTCCATTTTAAAAATATTTTTTTTTTAAATTCTTTTGTAAATTAATTTGACTTTAAAACTTTTACAATGGTACAGAATGCACGATTTTTGTTTTTTTAACAAGGTCTTTTTTCATCGGCCAATTTTTTTTTCAGCCAGTATTTTTTTATTGAATGCATACATTTTTATTAAAACTTAAACATCGGTGCCTGGCATCTATGGTAAATTAAAAAGTAATACAGTGCAATAATGAAAAATTAAAAAGTAAAACAGTGTAATAATGAGAAATTAAAAAGTAAAACAGTGCAACAATGAGATTTCATACAACCATTATTGCACTGTTTTGGTTTGATGCAATAAGCACTCACTTTGAGATCGGTTTTTTAGTGATTAATGATAACATTACTGCGTAGTTGGAAGAAAAGATAGTTTATTTACTAATTAACTGTGCACAATGCAGATGTTCGTTAATTCAAACTTTGATATTGGTGTTTGCATTGGATGACACAAATTGTGATTGCTTTCTCGAGATCCGTTGTCTGCGGCATTCCAATCAAGACGAGCGCCTTGCAGGCGAACTCGCGCTAGGTTGTTAGTTGCGCTAGGGCTGGATGTCGGGAATTCCCGGTCCCGATGTTACTGGTATTGACGCGGCCGCAAGACCAAAAAGACTGCGCGATGGTAGGCTTTAAGCTGTAAAAAGGGAATAAAAACAGAGATTGGTAGCTAGTTGTATCTCCTTAACATTATTTAAATTTTACTACTCAGTACTATTAACATTATTTAAGTTTTAGTAGTTTAATCAGATAATGATATCAAATCAGTATGTATTAAAGATCTATAATTCTTCAAAAACTAACCTATCTAAAACAATGTGAAAGTATAAGAAATTGAAACCGGACTGTTTCTGTCAGCCCTAGTTGCCTTGCCACTATTCACTGTCTGACACTGCTCAATAGAGCCTGCAATATGTCACCTCTGTCTTAAGATACGATCTGAATTATAATGACGAAACTTCGAAACATCTGTAGACAATACCTACTTCTATGACAATGAGTTGCTTACTTAAACCTTCAAAAATATAATCAAAAGATTCTAAAGTAGTTTTGATTGACAATGACTGTTTGATTTTTAGGGTTCCGTAGTCCGACAAGGAACCTTATAAGATCGTTCAGTCCGTCCGTCCGTCCTAGTCTGTCACAGCAGAATATCTTCTACGTTTATGGACTGATTTGCATGTAACTTGGTTCGAGGATACTTCACATATAGATCTCATTTTAAAAAATACAAAAAATTGAAATTACTCCTTTTTAAGGGTACCTCCCCATACATGTAAAGGGGGGGGTGAATAATTTTTTTGAGTGCACCCCCTTGTGTGGGGTATCGTTGAAAAGGACTATGAAAATAAAGTAGGGTTTCCATACAA
Organism: Acrobasis repandana; assembly: GCA_963576875.1. Lineage (NCBI taxonomy): Eukaryota > Metazoa > Arthropoda > Insecta > Lepidoptera > Pyralidae > Acrobasis > Acrobasis repandana. The sequence goes on along the minus strand of OY756223.1, from coordinate 9,680,184 downwards.
CACTTTTTTATCAGCTTTACCATTTGCGAGATATAGCCCGCCAAAGTCGTTTACACGGTGTCCCCCCCCCTGTAATTTCTAAAGTCTTGCAGCTATAAACTTCAAATCAATCACGTAAATAAACAGGCGCGGAAACTCTTATTTAAAATTGTTTCGGGTATCCTGTGATGAATACTTTTGAAATTATAAATAAAATAAAAATATATATACTTTTTTCCAAAAGAACAGTATAAACTTAAAAAGTTTTTTTTACATATTTTACTGTTAGGACTGAATGAAGCTTGAAATGCAAGAAATGCAAAACAGCGCGGTGCCAATAATTACTACGGAACCCTACTTTATGCGTGGTCCGACACGCACTTGGCCGGTTTTTTTCCTGCTACAAGTTTATACTTAGGACGAGTCTTTCTGTTTTTATATTTTCTGTGAAATAAAACATGATGTAGGTTTAATTAGGGTTATATTCCGCTGAAAAACACAACTTGCCACGAGTATGTTAAAGCATTTAAGCTTTTGGTGCTTTACTTTGAACACCAGCTAATTTCAAAAAATATTTATATAGAGCGTTCTGGTTTAAAAACTTGTATAAAACCTTGATATAACGCTGTGGATTACTGCGCCGTCCCGAATGTTACCCTCTTTTTGGCTCTACATAATTCTGCAACGAAAAATCTCATATACCGTCCAAAAATGTTCTGAGAAAATATACAAAGCTCTGCGTTTATCTGAAAATGTATTAAAAGCTTTCCACTAGACAGCTGAATTGTGAACATATGTCAAACAAGCAAGAAAATAAACCGAGCGCCCGCGTTCTACCGACGACAGCAGGTACTGACATGTGCGACGTCACCCGACTGCGCTCGCGGCTTCTGCTAACATTTTCCACTCTACTTACTGCAACTGCTTGAAGCGACACCTGCCCGCTTTTTACTACAAATCTGCTACAAGTGCGCTCTTAGCCTGGCGCGAGCCTTTATACTTTTTATAATAACATGTGCTTCGAAGATAAGTCACACGCGCTGCCACTTGAAACTCCCAGTGCTTATATGCAATTTTCAAAATGTACGATCACCTCGGGAATGCTGCACGCATTTTAATATCGAGTCGCGACGGCAACCCCGTTATGTCAGACACGGGTACAGCCCACCCCGGCCCGACACATGCCCAACATTTCCCCAGTTGTGTGCTCGCTTAGTTTTGAACTCGGCTTAGCTCCCCGAAATAGCTATTCTGAAATTTCAAAAACGCATATGCAAATTTCAGCTCTCGACACTGATTGTACGAGTGGCACGGGGAAAATTCATGCATTTACATTAAATTTCAGCCAGATTGGGATCCCAACTTGCTAGGTTTATATACGAGCGCAGTGTGTCACGTGCTCGCCTCTCGATATTTACGGTTTTCAATCGCATCTGTCGCACTGCAAACTGCATGAATTGTTTAGGGTGCCGCCAGTGTTAAACTACAAACCATTTGTTCTTCTACTCATGTGTCAAAATTGGAATATGTTACATAAATATGAAAGGAAAAAGTTTCATTTCAAAACGAAATGAATGGCTTATTGCTGCAGTTAGAATTAAAATGTTAGGTTTTTTTTAATCGTATTGTATTGATCTAAGTATACTCTCTAATTGCACGTTAGGCAGAACAAATCGAAACATTGTTCGGCGAAAGGTCTTATCGTAAAGTTATCGCGAGCTGCTATGCGAGCGCAGCGAGACGTGTGGTACGGAACTCAATCAGTACACGATCGTGCGTGCTTTCCTCCACTTTTTATTTCTCTTTGGTATCGTTTTTAATCAGAGCTGGCCGGTTATTGCCGCTGTTATTGAAACGTTACGGCTCGCTTTAGCGGATTAACTAATCGAATGATTGTTTACCGCGGCCATTGGTTCGCGTCGCCGCCACCGCCTCCGGACCGCTTGCGTATAATGAATGTTGCCTACATTAATTACAGTTTTAGTGCCACTTTTATAGCTTTGCCTTTTATCGCTTTGTGTGAGATTAAGTGTTCTTATTACTCCTGCTTTTCATTTTCTGATGACTCAATACCCGTCAATACGGCTTCGTTATCGCATTTCGACTTTTAAGTGTGCACTTTTAAAATAATCGCCGTCAATTTTGTGGAATGGTGTAACGGTGCATTTTATGTGTTAACGTTTACTTAAAACTTGTTTTATATCTTATACAAGGTAAACATTTCATTAACGTACAGTCCAATTGTTATTTATGGGATTTTCCTTATCCCATTCCTGGTCGCATCCTTAGTTTCACTGCATTGGAGCCCAGGGTACGCTTTTCGTAATTTGCTATTTACGAGATTTATTTTTAAATTTGATGATTTGTTTTTTAAATTCAAAAAAACTGGAAGAGATCCCAATCTGGGATAAGTCCGCCTTTGTATGCATTGATGTCTTGATGTTACGTGTAATTTGTATTTGTTCTTTGTGTACAATGTAGTTTTAACAAACAAACTCACAAATTTTATTGGTTACACAGTTTTAAAAATTTTTTCGTTTGTCACTTGCTGCTTTGGGAGAAAAGAAAAAACATAGAATGTACCAGCTGCTTCTCTTCCCGCGCAAATAATAAAATCCGGTTGAGGGAATGGGCGAGAATCTGAATCATATCAATAGGCAATGCGGTTAGCAACCTATCACTATTATGATTTCCTTTTTCCATCTTCATGCCCACCATCACGCTAAAAGTGGTCTGGGCCTTACCGCCCTAGGCTCTGTTTGCTCCGTTAGGGGTAAAGAGATGATAGTGTATCGTTTTCATACATGTCGTGTGGTTCTTGACAGAGTAGAATAGGACCACTCCAAGTCTTCCCGTGGATGTCGCAGAAAGCGACTTAGGAAACACAAGCTAAACAAAGCTTAGACACATCAGCGAGACCTCTCCATTCAACCTGTCTGGCCAGCGTAGAGAGTGTAGGCCAAATCCTGTGACTGCTCTGGGTAAAATATGGCTATGGTAGTAAAGAGAGGGTCGTGCTCCTGCAGTGTATCTTTTGTTATCCTTTTAGACCGCGCTACAAAAACAATGTTGGACTGCTCACAGTTAGTATTAATAGTAGACGAGTAATAGTTATTTGATACGACATTACTAATCCAAGTCTCTCGTTAATTATACCAGCAGCAAGTCGGACAAACTTCCCATTCACCGTCCACGGGCATGCTAGGAAAGGCTATAAATTGGCGACTGCAGATCGATCGCTGCGCGCGCGCACAAATCAAACCGCACGTCAAAACAATGGCGCTCACAGCTGCGGGGGCGGTCGTGCAGCCACCCGCCGGTTATCAAAACCAACTTATTTATATTGCCCGCTGTACTCACGTGGAAATCTGCTTCTAATTTGAAATAACAAGTGGAGCTTCTACGATTCTGGTTTCTAGCATATTGTTTCACAGAAAACTATGCATTTTTATGTAAATAGATAAATATAGGGACAAATGACACTGATTGAGCTGCTAGCCCTAAAGTAAGTTTTAACTTTACTTTATGTTATCAACGGGTAACTCACGTCAAAAGTCAGCTAGGTACTGGTATGTATAGTATCTTATACAGTAGTATACAGAAGTACGTAATAACGTACTAATGTCTGTGTCTCACGTTAGTTTTAACCAAAAAAGTTTAAATTGTGTTAATGACTATGGTATACTAACTCAACGATACTATATTTTATGTTAAAATAAATACATAATATAATTTTTAGGGTTCCGTACAAAAAATGAAAAAACGGAACCCTTATAGGATCACGTGCGTCTGTCTGTCCGTCCGTCTGTCACAGCCAGTTTGCTCCAAATCTACTGGACCGAATCAGGTAAAATTTGGTAGAATATTGTAATCCTATGACCCAAAGCAAAGTAAATAAATATTTTTTTAAAATAAGGGTCATTTTCGGGGGACAAATTAGAAAATTAAAAAAAAAAGTTTTGCAAACCTTATTGTGTCATGTAGAATATTGTAATCCTATGACCCAAAGCAAAGTAAATAAATATTTTTTTATAATAAGGGTCATTTTCGGGGGACAAATTAGAAAATTAAAAAAAAAAGTTTTGCAAACCTTATTGTGTCATATATCAAATGAAAGGGCTCGTTATGAGGATTTCAAATATATTTTTGTTATTATAGTAAAATGAATAGTTTTGATTTTATTTATGAAAGAAGACGAAAATTGACCATTCCCCCCCCCTGATCTCCGAAACTACTGAGCCTAAAATTTTGAAAAAAATACAAAATATTATTCATTGCTTGTAGATTACAGGAAAACCTATAAGAATTTAATCAATTGTACGGAACCCTCTCCACGCGAGTTTAACTCGCACTTGGCCGGTTTATTTTAATTGTCCTGTGTGTATATAAGCGATAGTTGTATGTGATGATACGAATGATAGTTGATGTACAATGAAGTTTTTTAAATAAATAAACACCCATGACACAGGACAATTTAAAAAAGGCAATTTTCCAACTTGCCCTGAATAGGGATCAAACCCAGAACCTTAGAAGTGGCGGACTGGCGTATTGACCTCTACGCCACGGAGCTCGTTATATGTAAGAGGTATTCTGCGTACGAGTTTGCGGACCGGCGGCGATCGATGAGGAATATGAATATATACTCTCTATATACATGCAGCCTGTGGGCATATTACAGAAAACGAAGCTACAGTGCCCTCCGGGTTCAGTTCAATAACGCGTTAAGGGTGTTATTGGGGCTGTCCCGTTTCTGCAGCGCCTCTGGTATGTTTGCAGCGGCTCGCACCGACTGCTTTCATGCGACTATGCGCAAGCGGGCCACATCTCTAGTGCGCAGGACGCAGGCCAGCTCCAATGCTGACCTGGCGATAATTGCTGGTAGTGTAAGCTGTCCCTATGTCTGGCATTGCTGTAATAGACACTTGAGCCGAGGGAGCAGCAGTGCTGGATGGATTATTTTGTGTATGTTTATATGTATTTCATATTTTTATAATTTTTTCTGCTTATATGGGTCTTGTAACCTGAAATAAACGTATTTTATTTATTTTATTATTATTTATTTTCTTCTAAACAGTTGTTTTAAAGAATATGGTTCAGTGTTTCAGTTTGCTTATCACGTATTTTAGAACTGACGGACTAAAGTTACTTATTAACTAGACATGCTCGTTTGAAGCATCTTGTGCTTTTTACACTTCTTTTGTAAAATAAAACTGAAATCCACTTCCTGTTTTAATTTTGGCCATACTCCATAACCAGGTATTAGCCAATCCATTAGGCGGCATTACGAACGCGTTGCTTAAAAAATTTAATCCGAGACAAATAAAAATTGAAGACATCGTGCGGCAAAATGTAAATGAAGTAGATGATAGATTTCAGGAACAAAAGTAAAGATATAGGTGTAATAGGTGTAAGATCAGTAAAATTCCGTATGTACTTATTTAATTTAACTTTTTAACATCTTTTATAAACTGTGACCTGTGACTATTTGAGGTCGGCTTTTGAGATTGTCTGTTTCTGGGTCAAACATTTCTCTTTATATTCTTTGGATCCATAGAATCTTGTACGAAATTCTTATTTATTACGAACATATATGTATATAAACTGAGATCTTCAACGGTTCTATAATCTCGAGTCAAGCTGCACTATTTCTAAGATTATGTATACGTGGCTATGACATTTCTGCTTGATAAATTGAAGACTAGAATTATAATGTATACATATAACATTATTTACAAGTTTACAGGCTGTGGATATGATTCATAGCAAGCCGCTAAATACACGCAGTCTTAATTTTTTAAGATGATGGGCCAATGAGGGTCCGTATTAGATATCGGTGAACCTGTTCGGATAGTGATGGGAAAAAACCATGAATGAATGTGCGTGTTTTTGTTCACTTGTCACTGCGTTTCGGGCGGTCGCACGGCGCGGCGCGTGGAGAATCGCCGTACGCGTCGGATCGTACCGGCAACCGGCCACCGCCGACACGCTTCACCGGCCATTACTGATTGAAAAACGAACTCGATGCATTGGTGAGCTCCCATTGGCCCCACTGTTGGGGCCTCGATCGACCTCAAGTCTTCGAATTTGAGTGGGAAGAGGATTCATGGAAGATCGCTCCGCTCCCGTAGATCTCAGTTGATTAAATTTAGCTCGGTACACTAAAGCTTTATAATATAGTTAGGTAATATGTATACGGTCTACAATCACAGATTAGTCCACTAGACAAGCTTGTTAAGACATACGGCTATTTTGGATTTTATTTAACGAGGTGGTGATGCGATAAGTTGTACTTTACTTGATAACTTACAAAATACATTGACTTTCAATGAAAAAACAAAAATATAAGAACGGTTTAGTTTGTGCACATAGCAAAAGAAAGCGGTTGTTTGTTATATTGTTCACTATTCCTGTGAAAAGGTTCAGGCAACCTGTCCATTGTTTTTACCAATCTCAAAGTAGAGGTATACATAATTTCACATTACATCAACCATGCTTGTCTATTAAAGGTATACAAAATAGTTTCTATTCGAACAAATTTTGAAATCTTGAGCGTTCTTTGGATCCAGCTATTAGATCAAAGAGAACACATACCGCGACTGTACTCTGAGCTGAAACTCGGCGGATCAGTGCCGTTGTCCGCTCGGCTGTCAACTCACTAGAAATGAAATTTCAACTCCATTCAAGAAACTGCTGGATGAAATGTGACATTTCTTCTCTGTAGACTATTTATAAAAGTTATAAGAACTTGTGGTAGGTAATGGAATGAAGAGACGATAACTGTTGGAAATTGTTACTTACTTATTGTTGCAACGCTCGTGGACGCTAACTAGAATCGTTATACAAGTATAGCTAGTCTTTGCATCTTCTCTGGACAGGCCTACTGCTTTGGGCATGATCTTTGAATTGGTGACATAATAGTAAGGAAAAGTGTAGTGGAGTTATTAAACGTAAAGCTATTATATTCCTGTACATCGTCGCTGATAAGCTTCAAGTAATGTCAATATGATGTGTTCTATTTTATGCGCCTTTAATAATAAGTTAAATAGGTATAAGGACACACTGTATTTGACCACCTTTGTAAAGACCCCATTTACTGCAAATAAATAAATTTTATGTAATGAAATTATTATTTATTAATATAATTTACATTTCATCGTTGCTGGTATATGTATTCCACATACGAGTTATATGATGTTATAAGTGTTATGACTAAAGTTAAATTTGCCCAGTATTTTAAGCTTTTTTTCAAACTACTTTACTACATATGCTAAAACTCTACCTTACGAGTACATAACGTATTTACCTCCTTGCTCTACCATTTATCAAAGATATAAGAAGTTTTTACTATTTCTTATCATGATCAAAATTCTGTAGCAAATAATAGATAAAAAATGGCAATTTCATGGGTAAATACCTATTATCTTTTTGTCCATAATCTTTTCCTTGTATATTTATTGATACCTCATTATTGTTTTGTTACAGGTAGTTTAAAAAGTTGCAAACCCCTGCTGAGTTTTACTGTAAGTAAGTCAAGCACGAACAAGGTTTTATATAGATTCGCCTTTCTAAAAAAAATCATATACTGAAACGGAGTAGGTTATGCAAAAACAACACAGTGACCCACATTTTAATTTAAAAAATTCCAATAAAAATGCACAAAGGCAAGAAGTAGCGGGTTATTACAACACGGTTCACGTAGAGAGCTCATCTCGGAGTGTATTCGCCAGGGAGCTAAAAAAAACAGAAGGCGAAGCAACAGGTAGACGTCCAATTAGAGGGGCCGCACTTGAGTGGTCGACTCGACGCGCAGCGCGACACCGAGCTTTGACGGCCTTCCACAAAAACGCGCCTGTTTCCCTGCCGCCGCGCCGCGCCGCTGCAACACTAGCATTTTTTGCGGCGCTCACTTGTCGCGCTTCACTTTGACTTTCACGATCTTAAGCCTTACCTCACGAAAACACAAGACGTAAAACTGAACGTGACCAGTTTTTGTATGACATATATGACGGTCTCCTTTATTCTGACAATTTTACTAAACTTGACGGCTAAATGTATTAAACGATTTACGACTGCGTCATTTTCGATTTATTCGATTTTTTTAGTAACATTTCCAATATAATCAGAGATATTCGAGAGCATAAATCAGCTGTGTCCTACGGCTTCTCGCGACAATTTCGGGAAGAGCAAGTTTAATTCTTAATTATGGTCTTGGTTGGCGTGTCGTATTTATTTTACTTTGTAAAATTATCCCTCGAGCGGCGCGGCAATAAATTCGCTCACGCGATCAAAAATTGAGACATTTATGTGTATGAGGGATGTTCTAAATCCCCGCTCTTGATCAGTTCTTGTAAGCTCCTTACGTTATTATCAAGTTTGTTCTTCATAAAAGTTTTACTGTCTCCTTTGCTTTGAACGTTATTCCTTAATATATATTTCATTTTATGAAAAGTTCTTATATTTCTTATTTATGTACGTACACTCTATATTTTACTAGTTGTTCGAATATACTTAAAAGAAGCATACCAAATTTCATAAAGATCCGATCAAATAGAAACGTCTTTTTTTACATCCCCATATCTCGGCAACCACTTGACCGATTAGGTTTATTCCGATTTCAAAAAGATTCGAACAAAACATACTCCAGTTATCGTCAAGTATCAAATACAGACGCCGGATTATCCTAGTAAAACTTCACTCGCTCGTGCGATAAAGTAAAGCAGTCATGAATTCAGTCAATGCTCAACTACGTGGTCGCGGTTCGATGAAAAACGATTCAAATTTTCCCAAATTAAATAGCTCATTGTTTGCACAGTTCAATGTTTTGGAGGCATTCCTATCTCGGAATTTTAATTTACAATTTGTTCCTCAATTTTCGGGGAATGCGAGCCGTAATGGGAAGGCATGCGACGAAGCAGTCGCACGCTGTCCTCTCCTCCCGACGATCTGCTTATAATCTGGAGCTGTATCTGGAATAATCTGGATTTAATGCAGGTGCAAATAGATTTAGTACGAACTTGCACGAAAGAGCTCATGTTTTTACAATTTATCAACCGAATAAATGTATTTATTCACGTGTAGAAATGGCGTAACTGTTTCATTTAAATTTTCTTAAAGATACTGAAATTGAAAAGTTAATTATTACATGAACTTTATTATAATATAAAGCACAAACTGAAGCGATAACATAAAATACATGTTCCTAACTTATAGCACAAATATTATAGGTACATATCATGGCGAAGAAAACGTATGTTAATGGAAGTTTCTAGTAAGTAGTATGCGTATTCAGGGAAAATCTTTGTCGAGTCCAAGCATAACGAAAAATATTTTCCTATATTTTAGTTCAGCCAGATAAGGTTGTGTGTTGACATAGCTGGATTGTTCTAATAGACTTGGGCGTCTCTAAAATGGATACTGTTTAAACATTATAGCAAGTGTAACTAAGTACTTTTGGCACTTAACAACTCCGCTGTATCTATGATAACTACCCTACTATCTTTGAATTTTTAATGCAAAAGCTTGTCGCGCGTGTTGTCTACTAATTGTAAATTGAAATTGTTTTTATTGAATCGCATTCCGCGCTGCCTTTGAATTGCCTACCCTGTTTATATTTCCAACCAGTATAAATGTTCATTGACTTCAAAGTCCAGTTAACCAGGCGGATGCGCGTATGATGCAGTTTTAATGACATAATCCAGATACCGCTGGCTCGATTAACCCGAGCTACTGAGCCTCACTAAACACCTATCCTATCTTCACGTAGACCCGTTCAGCCAAGCACCAATCTCCCGTGTTACTTATTATTATCTCGCACCGATAAAATAGCCCTTATATTTTGCCATATTATACCTCTTTGATCATTTCCTTCGATTACCTTTACTTATTTTATCTCATGCCGCTCAATGATACCACTGTCCAATAAATAAATAGTTTTACACCGAATCCCTTTTAACATTGTAAACGATATGAAAAGTTAAGTATCTGTTTCGTGAACGCTATGAAAGGTTAAGTACCTATCAAGGTGCTAAATCTGAATGCTTAATATGACACGGTCTATTAAATATTTCACTTAAATTTGAGGATGCGACGCGGCGCGGTGGTCGACAGCGGCGACTGGGTTTCTGAAGCTCATCAGATAAGCGTGCGTGACTTCACACCACTTCACACGCCGGCCGCTGTGTTTGCGCTATACATTCTATTACTTAGTTTCTTACCCGCAGATAACACATACGTGATCTCTACATACATTTTTTCGAATTACATTTCAGATACTCTTCGTTAATTTTTATGTCATACAATAAACTAGTAAAACAATCTTTTTGAAATTCGTGTGGGTCGAATAATATGCCGTTTGATGTATCGTTCCACTAAAGTGCCTTCTCTTCCTTCTTCAGTAGCCGTATAAAGAGACAGTATACTATCAAATTAAATAAGTAAGACACGTTTTATATCTATAATAATTTAAGATTTTTATTTTATGGTTGCTAGATTTACTGTCCGCTCTGGTGAATTTATATGGTATTCTTCGGATTTGCATATTATATGGTCCGAATAAAACGTATCTTCTTTTTGTGTATGAGACTGACGGGTTATTACCACGCGATATGAATGTCAGTTGGCTGATATCTCAATTGGTGACGCGGCATTTCGATTAAGTCCCCCATATTTTGTGGACGTGATACTTTAATCTTTAATGCTGTAATTAATAACACGTCCGATCTGACGTGTGTTTAACCGTCGCCCCGCCCATAGTGAAATGAGATAAACTGAGTTTTAAACGCTTCACATTTTACTCTCCAGTGATTATTATCGACATTGCGTTCTATATATGTTATTGTAAGCGAGTGCCATTGAAATGAGTGTGTTAACGAGGCAGAACCGAGTGAGGCGAGGCATGCATGACCTCGGGATCAAACGCGTGCCTCGTGCCTGCCATGACTGACAAATGTAGGCGACAAATCCGATCTGGGCGAGGCGTAACACTCTCCGGGACTCTGGTATTCCACAAACGTACTCAACACTCCCATATTTTTGTAAATAGGCAATATAGGAGCTCTTACGCTGTCGACTTTTTTACAAATTTCTGTAAAAATAATTTCAACGTTAATCGCAGAAATTAAACCTTTGTGTAACATTACAGCGTTATTTTAACCGGCTGTAAATTCCTGTTAATTTATGTGTTGATGTTGAATTGTGGACTGTTAATGGTCAACAGATTTCACGGTGTACACGTAATAGTTGTTGTACTTCCAATACACTCGGCCGTAATTGCCCTCTTGAACGAATCGTTTATCATATTAGAAGATTGAAATTGCTTCAAGCCGGACTATTGCATTCTAATTTGAGCTTTGTTACATAAATATGTTACACGGAATTTTGCGTCTACTTTTGTCAGAGATGTGAGCGTTCATAGCGATATGTTTTTAATTAACAATGGACATGATTGAACAGATTGAACAGACGCGGTTGACCGCGCGGTCAGCGGTAATTACTGAATTAGTGGATTGCATTAACGTTATTTATAACGTTATCGAATGATTAAGCGCTATTTATGTAAATATCCGATAGTATTGTTTAGTGTGCATGTCGTTTTATTATGAGCATAACTCAAGTGACGGGAACTGTCCGTAGTGGGTTGTAAGTGGGGTATAAAGAATTTCTTTTCATTAAGTAAACATTAACAGCACGTGTTGTGCGGTGTCCGAAGCAGGCGATGAGACCGTTGGCAGTGCACAATAAATCAACGCGCTAAGACTGTATTTCTTTCGTAATCAGCTCATATCGGTTCTCGCGGTTGTGGCCGCCTAATTATTGCCGACGTTTACGATCAGCCTAACGAGTTTCCACTTGGAGCCAATCACGATTTTACGGCGTGCATTGGAGTTTATAATTATTAAATATTTTAAAAATTCACTCGATACAATGTGAATTTAACAAAGTTACCGGAAAGTTAACTGCCGTTATCGCCGCTTTTAAATCAAGCTGGCTGGATGCGGTGTAGGGTGTAGTATATTTTACAACAATACAACGTTTTACTGCATAAAGTTTATTTCAATTTAAGCATACATTATCTTGGCTATAATACATTGTTTTAAAAACACCGACCAAAGATTAGGGATTCATATCAATTAGCGATAGGTTGCCAATATGCTAATATTATTTAATTAGGAGTTCATGGATTAAGAAAAGTTAGAAGACCTTTTATCCGCTCAACGTCTTAGTAAACGATCCCTTGGAAGCTTATGATTGTTAAGAGATAAGAATACATATATTCATTATCATGTTTTTATCCCTAATGGGACAGACAAAGCATTTTGAGTTTTGCAGCTCTAAGCAGACAGAGCCCAGGGCCGCAAGACTCAAAGGCCACTTTTAGCGTGATGATGGGCGAGAATGTGATGGTTTCTTAGCCGCATCGCCTATTTGTATAATTAGAATTTTCGGATTAAAAATGTATTCCTATATCTGTATCTACCGAAATCATTGCTTTCCTTTTTATCTTGCCTCAATGTCATAATAAAGAGAATAAGATGATCGCATTCCACTAGTTAAAACCTTGCAAACCGCAAATGTTAAATAAACAAAATACCACAATTCTAGACTAGACACGCCACCAAACATTAGTTATACAAGCTCTATTGCCGCAATAAATGTACGAGATATCCAGCTTGTCCGATGCTTATCAAACAAAAAAATGAAACAAGTCTGCTACTGGGCGCTTTATGAGTCCGATAACATGAATTCCTTTTAAAATGTTACTGTATCCATTCACTTATCTCGTTGCGCTTTTAATCGATAACCCGCATAGATTAATCGATGCATTCGTAGAGTTATGTTAAGTAAACCTTAGATTCCGAACGAGATATTTGCATAAAACAAGCTCAACATTGAAAAAATCCCAATCAGATTGTCTTTACTTCAACGAAACGCTGCTGTATATGCGATCGTATCTTGAAGGAATTTGGGTTACTCTTGTTCACGTCGGTGACCGTATGTTTTATGTTTAGGAATCTGACTGTCTTATCTGAGATATTAACATATTGATTATGCTTCCCGTATTGATGTGCGACGAGAGAGTCCGACTTGAGACTTGGACTGTCACTCTTGTGTCTGAGAGCGTGAACTAGTTACAGCCGGCCAGTGCTGCGCCCTCACATGTCCAATAAAAATAAAATATAACACCGTAAATATACCTTTATTGCGGCTCTTACCAACACAGCCCGTAGGCCGGATTGGCCCGACGACCGCATGATCCATCCCCAGATTTTATTGTAAATTATTTGATCGTGAAACTCGGCGTTTGGTTTTATGATATTTTCGAATTAATTTAGTTTTGTAAAATAATGCCTGTTTAAAATTATGGTGATACTTTTAGTTAGTGGTCATTAACTGAGATAATATAAAACAGAAGTAACTATAATTTTTAACGTTGAGATTTACAACTAATAGAACTAAACTAAGATTGTATCTCTAAATTAATTAGGTAAAACTATTAAACGCAACCGGTGATTCGAAATTAGTCTGAATGTCATTCATGCCATAGGTGGTTTAACAGGCAATAAATGTACCGGTGTTAGAGTAACGTCTATCGAGTACAACACTAGTGGTACGGCGACTCGGTTTCTCACATCAAGTTTATCGTATTATCTCGGGATCTGAGCAACCGAGATGCTGCAGCGATAACGGCTCCTATATCTGCTCGCTTGCCGAGGTGTCTGGATATTAGGAGCGTAAGCAATTTGTCAAGTTCGATGTACGTTTCGTTAACGGTATATCCGCTTTCGTGTCGAATGGACTTCGATATTAATATACTTGACCATATGATTCGTAGCCTAGATATCTATTAGGCAAAATAAGAATTATTGATACAAAAAACTACTATGTTTCTAGTTTAGAATTTTATTTTATCAAACCTTTTTACATGTATACAATGCTCATTATTGAACATAAAAGCTTGACTTTCGTTTATTTTAGGAGAAAGTGAATAAGTGCCCGTAGAGTTTTTGGAACAGCGTGACAGCCACAGAATCTCTTTGTTTTCGTAATTTAATATTTTGATTGTTGATAAGATCTTCATATTCACTGGTATACAAATATAATCATTTATACAGTTAGAATCTAGCGGTAATGAATTGTGCCTAGTACGTTATGTATGTGCACTGGCTGTCTTAACTGTAATTGGCAAGGCTTAAAGATGTGCTCGCTCGCACAATGTCACATTCATCTTAATTAGTATGGAAAAGTAATCTCAGAAATGTATTACGGGCGTACCGTTTTTTATTTATTTGCCAATTTGCCTGGCGTTATTCATTATTTCATTCGAAAACGAACGGCGACCCATTGGTGTACAACGTTTGACAATTTATGAAGCAATCAGTGTTTCTTTTCCCGTGTTTATTTGGAGAGAAATATTTATTTTATCTCGAAGATGGCGCTGGAAATTGTTTCGGAGGTTGCTTAATATTCATTGATCTCATCTCACGATTTGTTTACGTCGGCGAGCGTAGGCGCCGGCTGTGCTCAAATTAAAAGGCATCTTTAGTCCAAGATCCTATATATTTCTTATTGTCATATGTAGTTCCTTCAGACGTTTATATGTGTATTATGTTCAGAGTAAGGAGTTTTTCTTATGGAAATACGATTCATGAGTGAACAAATGGCAGGGTGGGTCTCTTAACCTGACTGTCAGGCTACTTGGCTGTTCTCCATTTTATTGTGTTTCTACCTTTATCATTGTAATAATATTTACTTACTTTTATCTTATTTCTTCATATTACATTAAAATGGATATACAAATAAATATATTATTCTAAAATATCATAAACACAACGAAGTAATTATTGAATAACTTGTACCTCTGAGTTTGTACTAATTTATGGTTATTTTATTTTATTTTCAAACTATCACCACTTGCTTCCTTGCCTTAAGCAAATTTGTATGCAAATTTTAGCCTTTAGGAAAATCTGACAATAGTGTTAGCTATTAACACATTTGATATGAGAAATATTGAATAAGAGATGAATATATAAATCATGCACTGGTATCTTTGACTACTCAGACTTGAAGCAGGGTCGTGCCTTTGCGGTGTGAGCTAGTGACCGGTTTGATTCCCTGCGGCTTCATGAGGTGTGAACGTTGTCCAATGGGCGCTTGCTCTGGACGGATACATTTTGACAATCATAATCGATTACTAAGTGAATTGAAAATTAAATACCTAATAACTTTTAGTTTTGTAGATACCTTGCAAACCTTCAAAATTTTGGTAAGAACTTTGACCAATCAATACAGCAAGTATATAATTTAAAGCAAATCTCAACTGAACCCCTTTACCTTTCGCCAAAACATCGGTTAGTGACATCACCCGGTTGACCCAGAACACAGCACATACTGCTACGACAGGCGTAGATCTAGCTTTAAGTAAACCGGTTGATTGCGAGTTCGTGATAAGGGTTCCGTACTTCTCATAGGTTTTCCTGAAATCTATAGGTATCGAATAATGTTTGGATTTAAAAATCAAAATTTTAGACCTTGTATTTTCGGAAATAAGACGTCCCATCCCCACACTCCTTGGTAAATTTTCGCTTATTTTCTTAATTAACTTCAAAAATACCAATCTAAAAAATTATATTTAAAATTCTCGTTCAAAGCAGTTTGATTTGATACTTATATCAAACGATATAGTAGTTCACAAAACTAATTTACTTCCCATAGTGACCTTAATATTTGAAATTTATTTATTTAATCTTTGGGTCACTAACTCACATATGTGTACCAAATTTCAACCCAATCGGTCCAGTAGTTTCGTAGCTAATTGGCTGTGACAGATGGACAAACAAGTAAGTGATCCTATAAGGGTTCAATTATTAACTTTTGAGTTACGGAACCCTTAAAAACATGCAGTGTGCCTTGGTCTACTCAAACTTTAAGAGGAGTCGCTTCGTCGGTTGTTTTATGTTAGCTAGTGACCGGTTTTTTTTCCTGCGGCTTCGTTAGGTGTGAACGCGTCTGAGGCGTCCGCGTTGGATTGATGTGTTGTGAGGTTGTGACAATATTGATTGATTGATGAATCGACTAGGTACACAATTTTTCGTAAAGAAAATTTTGATTAATTAACATACGAAAGAAAATTACGTAGCAGAGTCTTTATTCTCTTCTAATTGACTAGATTATAACATACAATTTTTTATTAACTAATTAAAAAATCAAGTAAATTTCTTGTTAACATGCTAAATATGTATAAATAAATGCAACAATGTAAAATTTGGAAGTTAAAAGAGACTAACTATTCACCGGAGAGAGAAAGAGAGAAATACTCTACTTTATACAAGAGTATGACTCTTCTACTGAACTTAAAGGAATAAGGGTTCCGTTTTTACCTTTTGAGGTATGGGACCGTAGAAAATTAGAGATCCCTATTAAAATAGCTATAATGCAATCCAAAGTACTAAAAGTTTACCTATAAACGCCAATCAAGCACGTGCGCTGCGTAAACTATTGACGATACTAATATAAATAATGTAAGTAATAAATATTTATAGTACTTATAATTACTTACAGTAAAGTACGGGAGGCTATATGTGTAACTATTATAGTAAAGCTAAAATAACAGCTTTTAACTGACTACGGCAAAGCCAACAGAAATCGCTCGGATGATGATATTGACACCGTCAAAGTGAAGAAACTAGCGATAATATTTTCCCTGCGCTTCTCGATCGCTTCACTTTGGTAGGCGTTGGTTCGTTTTGAAACAGCCAGTGTCGACTGGCGCTTTGTTTTTGGATTGTATTAATAAATCGAGAATTCGTCACCTGTCACAATGTCGTAAACGCGCCAAGACGAACCTGCTTCAAATTTACTAATCATGTCGCGGCACCAATTCACACGGGTCGCTTCTGTTCGGTAACTTTGCGCGGCACCCAGCGCGAAACTATCCTCACGCGAAGGTGCTCGTGTAGGATCTTGTGAACTCATCCCGAAGCAATCTGCATGCTGAATCTCTTCGTATGTAACACTCCTATTTTCTTAACTAAAAATGTTCACTGCCAGCTTGCTGCCAGCACACTTTCTTCGGTAACAGCCGTCGAAGGACGACTACTTCTTTGTTCATCCCCCAAAGTGAGACAACCGCGCTTGAATTCGTTATGCCAACGGTAAATACATAGTTGCTTTTGAAGGTCCTTCATTCATAGATGCCGTTTGAAGTCGATCAAAGGACTCGTCCGGTTTTAGGCCACATCATAAAAAATCATCGCACGAAAATGTTCCCGATGCAGTTTCATTTTTTAATGAGACAGAATATTTTATTTTTTGTAAAGTATGTAGAGGGACATTCGAATTTGGAATGTTGTAATTTTTTGCAATAAAAAGTCATAGCTTTAATTGACATCAAAAACTGCCTAAAGACAAAAACTGTTAGTCGCAAAACTTTTGTTGAGTGCCCTGGTATCTTAGTTAGGCATTTACATATTTTACAAACTTTATAATATAAAATTTACATAACCTCTGACCACGCAGGCCAAGCCGCGGGCAACGGCTAGTAATATAAATAAATAGTAACTATAAGAAGACCATTAGAATGTAAACATTATACTGTAAATATGTTTAACATGATCTGTCTGTTTATTTGTTCTAAACATGCATGCATTCTAATGACTCTATCTCTTAAATTAATTACATTCAACACAAGTCTTTTCCAAAATATAACATCTTCAAAGCTTTCTTAGTCGTAAGTCAGCTTTTGTGTTACCGCGAACTGCTCTAAGGCAATAACTGAGAAGTAACCTTTGATTTAGCTAAAATGTGGAACTTAATAATATTATCTGATAAAATTTAGGATCACCAACCTTGCTACTTTCTCAGGACTTATACTTTTTAGTATCCTTTTTCAGTACTTATTGTAACATTTTTATAGGGTTTTTCAGGCATTCATGAACATGCAGTACTTATTTCATTATTTAATTTGAGTACTTTTTGTAACGTCTTGAAAATATTCTGCTCTTAGCAACCGACCCCATAAACTGTCCGGATGCAAACATTGCTTTTATATAAATACTCTAAAATTTTAAAGCCCTTTTAGCAAAGGATTCCGCGAATTTATTAAACACGGCAAATATCATCTGTTCTGTTTTATTCTACTTTTTTCATTGCGTCCTTTTGTAGAAATGTTCTGATGTTTTTACTTTGGGATAAGTCTGAGCCGGTGTTAGGAGACGTCAAGAAAACCAAGGTAGGTGTATTAATATGTAAGTTAGTAATAAGGTATAGATACTGCGCCCACCTTGTTCCGTACTACTAATTTTCCTCTACCCAAAGGTTGACTGGAAGAGGTTGCATTTAGCGATAAGTCCGCCTTTGTGCCTATATTGTCTTTGTTATTTTTTTATGTGTTATTCTTTTATTAATTATGGTGCAATAAAGTTAATTTGTATTGTATTGTAGGTGGGATTTCTCCGATAACTACAACAATGTGAGACTGCGGAGTCATGGAACATCTATTGCCGTGTCTCTAGATGCCTAGGTTTTGCACGCAAACAGACCTCAGCCAGCAATTACGCTAGCCACATACGGATCTAATATGTTGCGTAATGTAAGATTCTTCTATTCTTTTATTTAGATTTCTTTCATGCTGGTCAGGGAGAAAAAGAAATTTAGAATGTTCCTTCTTAGAATGTTCTTGAAATGTAAAACCGATCGAGGGAATGGGTTTAATGCGAATGGTGTTAATAGGCGATGCGGCTAGCAACAATAATAATAAATAGATAAAGTCACATCACACTGAGTTAGTTTCAACTTGTATTATGGGTAACTCAACGATACCATAATGTATAATGTATATATACATATATATATCGGAGAAATCCCACCTATATATATATACATATATTTTTCCACCTTCGCGTCCACCATCTCGCTAAAATCGGTCTTGCGATTCTGATCTCGGTCTACTTAGACTTAGAGCCGCAAGACCCAAAATGCTTTGTCTGTACCATTACGGATAAAGACGTGATGGTGTAAACAACGTGTAACAAAAAGGGGGTATCAACCCGAAAGGGAGTTAACGTACTAACCAATGTGAACAACTTTTACTATTGGACATTCTTCAACACAAGCTTCCGTCTCGAAAAAAGAAAACTTAGAAATCCAGCCTTAAATGTATTTATGGGAACCCTATCCTATTGTAAAGTGAATATTAAGACGCGGATGTAGCGAAGTTGACTTTGAAGTCAAGTTCAAACAGTATTCAGGACGTTCAAGCAAACAGTATGTTAGATGTTTACTTTAAGGAATTCGAAAACATAATTAACATGTGTATTGTTATGAGCCAACTGATCTTAAAGAGCGTCATGTTTCACTGGTTTTACAATGTTTGAAGTGTATATGTGTGGATGAGATTCACTTACTTATTATCTAGTAAAGATCTAGATAATAAGTAAGTGAATCATGAAATATTTTATACTTCCTTTTATCCTAAACTGTGATGAGAAAAAGAAAGATGTGTTGAATTCTTATAACAGCTTAATGCTTCCTGACACTTACGATTCTTCACCAGTTTGGATGCGCTGTAATTTTAAATATGTTTCTATTTACAAACCCCACTACTATCTATATTCCCTGGTATTAATACAAAACAGAAGGGCTGTTTTTCCATACAAACGTAGTCCCCTGTTTCCTCCCTGGATATTGCCGGTAGATTTATATTTTTTTTCCTGAATATCTATAGCCACTATTAGCATGTCCCTATGTTTTTTTTTTTTCATAAATTATTTAGTAAAAGAGATATGAACGTTCAAAAACCTAAAAAAATGGTCAGATTTTCCACTGTGTTCAAACATCCAGAAAACAAATTTGACTAGATTATATAAAAAATTAAAACATAGGAACACAGCTCAAGTCTTTGTTAATTCGTAATGAAAAACGTACTTGTTTGTTTGTTTGTTTGTTTGTTTGTTTGTTTGTTTGTTTGTTTGTTTGTTTGTTTGTTTGTATTAACTTTATTGTACCAAAATTTAAGTATAAAACACAACATAATACGAAAGAGCAAATATACAAAGGCGGACTTATCCCATGTAGGGATCTCTTCCAGTCAACCTGCGATAGATTGAGAGGATATTTACTCTATTATATATAAGGTAGAAGTCGGTACGTATAAATTACTTATCTACACACATAAATATATACGAACATACTTACATAAATACCTATAGCAATACACATAAACAAACTATACATAAAGTATATATCTTACGTACTTATATTGGGTATGTTTTGGAGAAGAAATCAGGAGACTACGAATCGTTGATTTTCTGTTCTTTTAATAGGTATTTTTAGTCCAAGCTGCAGTATGTCTCTATCGCACTTGCTCGGTTGTAGTTCGGGCACAGCGCGACAGCAATAGATTTTACAAATAACTATTTTTCATTTCTCTAGCCCTTGAGGTTTCCTCTTAAATGATTTTATTGATTCTGTGCATTTTAATTGAAAACTAAATCCAATAAACCGAGTAGATTTAATCTCATCAAATTCAGGATACCGTAATAAGTTAATTGTGATAGCGCATGCTTTGTATTTAGGCACGGATGTTTCGAGTAGGCTTTCGTCGGGTGCTGTCAAATATTATCACCGATTCATACATGGGTGGCTACCGCCATGAAATTTATAATTTCAAATCATATCGCGTTTCACTTGATTATGTCCGGCTTATTCGAGCAAATCGTATCCAAAACAGTTTCTGTAGTGTGAATAATATTTTGATTGTAACCAGCGTATTATCTTGTATTGGCTCACTACATTCGATTTATTATTTTATGTCGAGAATTCGAAATCCTATTACAATTTAATGAAATTCTTCCGTCCGAGCGGAACGGAACAAAAATTACAATAGAACTTTTCTCGTGAGATGTAAGAGATCAGATGTGTTGAGAAAAATTAAGTCGGGTTCTCGATCCCGACGAAAGAATTCAAATTAATTTAAATTACTTGAGACAAGTAAATGCACAAAAGTATCGTGGAAGAAGGCGAACTAATTAAAAGTTTGCTTCTGTACTAATAATTCGTTTGACTGTCAAAGTTTTGCGTCGTTAATTTTAATTAAAGAAACGCGGAGCCGAGTTGGTAACAATATTAAAGCATTGAAATTGGTGATCCGCTAAACTTCGACATTCTGTTCGCGGATGACCGTCCATTCGTTTTAATTAACCCTTCTGTGGTCTCATCTGCCTCGCTATTAGGAAACTTTCCGCTTTTTTCCGCGAAGTGGCGCGACCGCGCGATAAATCAATTATGAGGGAAGTTACGGCGCTCCCAGCACACTGTCTCGTGGAGACCCACTTTAAAATTAAGGAAACCTGCTGTCTCTTAACTTTGTAGTCATTTTGTTAACACAGACACGTATTTTAGAATTTTGGAATATGTTCATGTTATGGCTTTGTACTAATCTTGACTTTGGATTAGGAGTTATTTCTTCAACCCGACAATACTCCTAAATATCCGAATGACTCGTGGAGATAATTTCAGTGGACTATCGTTTTACCTGATTTCACGTGTAGTTTAGTCTCAAATTCATATCAAAACTTGTTTAAATAAAAATAAAAAAAAATAAAAAATCATTTATTTCGACCATCAAAAGGGTCACATAATATTATTACATTTTAAGGACGGTATGCACAAAGCCACGTGGTCGGATTTGGCTCTGAAATATGCAAAATTTTCCCGCTAGGGGAAAAAAATGTCAAGCTGAAAATGCATAGAGTTAATAATGTGTAAACGGGACAATAGATGTAGGTTATCATAAATTGTAACGTAGAATTAGTATACAGCTTACTTTTTTCTTTTCCTCAAGACTTCCGCGATACTTATTAAAATTTTCAAATCAATCAAATCAAATAATTATTTTGTTTGAATTATTATTTCTGAATTAAGGCCTTGGCAGACGTCATTATAATGTACTTAACACTTTAGTAGACAGGCTTTCAGTAGAAAAAGTAAAGTCGAAAATACAGTAGTTTGCGAGTGTGTGTGAATGCAAGACGTTTATTTAAAAAGCGAGTTTAAATATATGTGAAATTCATATAGCACTTTCTAAAAAATCCAAGTTATAGGTATTCGAATCTTGCGTAAAATTTATTACTTTTTCAATTTATTAGTCGACCTCCGTGGCGATTCCTTAACACGTTAGTCCGTCACTTGGGTGTTTATTTTACCCCATCATAAACATAAATGTAAAAATGCCAAGTTCAAATTCCGACAAAACAATTGAAATTTAAATAGCTGCCAAGTTATGTAGGTAGAGAAAACTGAAATTTATTCATTAGAATCTCAACATTTGACTTGGACAACATTAAGATTGAAAGCACGGTCACCCATCCTAACTGTGACCAAGCTAGAAGTTGCTTAACCTGTAAAAGCACGGTCATTCATCCATCAATTTTTGAATTTATCGTATGCGAAGTGGAGCGAAATATATGCACAAGTGGTTTTGATTACTCGTATTTTGAAATTTGTTAAAGCGCAAATGTCAAAGAACCCTTAGAATAGAGAATCTGTTTTGTTTCACGCAGCTTTTTAGGGTTCCGTAGTAAACAAGAAACCCTTATAGATCCATCATGTCTGTCTGTCTGTCTGTCCCCAGTTTTACTCATAGACTATTAATACTAGAAAGCTGTAATTAGGCATGGGCATGGATATGTGGTAATAAAAACTTGAAAAAAAAATGTGTGTTGTGAGTCTTCGTTGAATAGGTCTTTCAAAAATATTGTAAGATTATGAACACCCTTTTTCGTTTTAGCAATCCGTTTGTGAAATATTTGGTTTTTGATTGCAAATTTTTGTTAGAATCATGTGTCTTCCCTCTCTGTCAGTTGTATATGGACACTTAAAAAAATTCACGGCAGTAGTAGGTATATAACGTCTGCCTGTACATAAACTAATTTAAGGTGGATTCAGTTCATGATACTGAACAACTTTTCCTAAGGAACACATAATTAAATATACAAGAAAATGTTTGCTTTCCATTCGACCTCCGTGGCGTAATTGTTAACACGCTAGACCGCTAATCCGGAGGTTCTGGGTTCGAGGCCCAGCCAGGGCAAGTTAAAAAATGGTCTTTTTCAAATTGCCCTGGGTCTTGGGTGTTTATCTATGTATGTTTTTATCATAAAATATAGTATCATTGAGTTAGTATTCCATAATACAAGTTTAAAACCTACTTTGGGGCTAGCTTAATTAGTGTGATTCGTCCTTACATATTCCATACATATATTCCATAAATATTACATTTTGCCAAATCTTGTGTGTAAGAGATCAAAAATAATTTATGTATTTCGTTTGTTCCTTGGTGAAAGTTGTTCAGTATCATGGACTGAATTCAGACCTAAAGTTAGGCAGTTGTTAGTTACATAAAACAAGTAGGTACTGACTACGGAACTCTACACTGGACGTGGCCCGTTACGGCACGTGCTCGTTTATTTTGGTTAAGTTGAAATTCTAGGGAACTATAGACAAATTTATGATATTTCTGCGTAAATCAATATTACTTATCGCTGACAGGACGTTCTTAAAAATGCAATCAAATAGTATTTTACGCGAGCGGTAACTTGGAAAACTACACGTTTTGTGTTCCACTGACAGAAAATGTACACATTTGAATTTTCTTTGTGAAACAATACGTTTAGCGACCATCTGCAATAGTAACACCTTTCACTTCTATTCACCTTATTATGTAAGTACGGAGGGTAAAAAAGGATTGCACGTTGAACAGATCAACAGTCTTGGCTTAGCAGCTGTATGTGCTCAATCAATGACTTGACTGTTTGATTTTGTACAATATTTTTAACGAATCAACAAAGAGCACTAAAAAGAAATCTTTTCCTGAAAACAGCTAAAAAAATTGGTTGATTAATGAAGCAGTAATAAGCATTACTACACCCTTTTATTTTTTATCTTCTAATAGGTTTTCCTGTAATCTATAGGTAAAGAACTTTTAACTGTATATTTTTCAAAAGATTGGGTTCAGTGGTTTCGGAGATAAGGGTATTTTTATTATTTATTTTCAAAAATAACTTCAAAAACACCAACTTAAAAAATTTAGAAAAATATATTTAATATTATCATAAAATGCTTTTTCATTTGATATTTTACGCGATGTTGTTCACAAAACACTTTTTTTAATGTCTCATTTATCTCCCATAAGTGGCCCCATTTTTTTAAAATTTATTCATTTACCTACATTTTACTTCCGTCTTTGGGTCACAAATTTACATTATGTGCACAACATTTCAACTAAATCGGTCCAGTAGTTTATTAGGGGGGGGGGTCAATTTTCGCCCATTTTCTTAAATAACTTAAAAATACCAATCTAAGAAATAATATAAAAAATATATATATATTTAAAATTGTCATAAAAAGTTCTTTCATTTGATATGTCACACGATTTTTTTATCAAAACTTTTTTTTAATGTCTAATTTACCCACCATAAGTGGCCCCCTTTTTTAAATTCCATTTATTTACGTTATACGTCTATCTTTGGGTCACTAAGTTACATAAGTGTAGGTACTAAATCTCAACTAAATCATTCTAATAGTTTCGTAGCAAATTGGCTGTGACTTACGGACAGACAGATAAGCGAATCCCTAAAAACAGTTATAACACCAAAAAAATCGGTTCCTATACAAATTTCCCGGGCGGCTGCACACTTTTGTATGAAAATGCAGATTTTTTTTTGTTTTTTGACTGTTATTTTAATATCATTATACTATACTAGCAGTCCACCCCGGCTTCGCCCTTGGTACACACAAAGCCTATGTCACTCGGCGATAGTGTACCTTTCCAACGGTGAAAGTTTTTTTTAAATCGGTCCAGTAGTTTCGGAGCCATGTAATGCAAACAAACAAACAACCAAATCTTTCCTCTTTATAATATTAGTATAGATAAATAGCCTACTATAGCCTGTCTGCCTAGCCAAGTATAGATCTAGTATAGCCTGTGGTTCGATATATTACGCATGTCAATTGTCAATTCGTATTTTGATATATATTCATGGGGAAAAGTTGTTCAAAATTTCAGACTGAATCACCCATCAAAATAATTGTAAAACCCTAATTAAACAGCAGCTTTTATTACAAAAACAGTTAATATGATTCCGCGACCCGAGAAAGTTCCAATCCGATTTTCACCCCAATCGCCAATTAAAAAATATAGGTAATAAATCAAATCAAATTATTTTTTTCATTGACTTAATTTTCAATAAAATTAAAAAAAAAATGTGCGATGCCGTATCTGGGATAGCCATTTTACATCTTTGCTTGAATGTCAACAAAATGTCAAAACTGTACCATAGTGTAGCAAAAGTATGACATAATTTGGCAGTTTGTACATAGTTTTTTATTGAAATATTTTAGACTGTAATGCAATTTTACGTAATTCGAAAATGGATTTTTTTTAAAAATTCGACACGGCCTCCTTCCTGAACGCCCGGCGGGCAACTAAATTTGTATGGAAGTAACATGGCCGCCATTTCAGAGAATTCTGTCAAAAACGTTGCAAAACATCCAATTTTTAAAATTGATTTTTTTATTATTGCGTGATTGCATTGTAAGCAAATATAAAGAATAATGTTTCAAAATAGCCTTTATTTTTATAAAATATATGCAATCCCTTGTTAGAATATTTCTTTACGCTGAAAAACAAGCCAGTTTGTAGCAAGATTTTCTAAAATATTTTTTTCAGGTTTCTCTACAATTATCTTACTTTTTCTGAATGAAAATTAAAAAAAATACGGTTTTCGTCTACTGGCTAGTCTATTCACCTATAACTAGGTATGTAATTTTCTTAGTGGTCTTTTCTACTTAAGCCATAACTATTGCCCGCGCAAAGTGCGTTTTGCATGTTTTTGGGTAAATTCAATGCTTGTTTTTAGGAAATCTACAAAATATTTTAAAAAATTCGTCTACTGTCCCAACTCTTCCTCTATCTATGTGTATACATTATTTGACTTAAATCAAACGCTTTCTGTACAAACTTGTTGCCCGCGCAAACCCATTTTACATGGTGCCGACCCTTAAGTGTTAGTAACAGAGATAGAGACCTTAAGACTAGTGTTAGTATACTATACCTAAAGGGATTCATAGTTCCTTGTTTTTCAGTTTATGAATCATTGAGCAGTGATTCTCATACTGGAAATCAAGCCTATTTGCAAACGTTTTTAGGATGCTGTTGGCACTGGATCGGAGCCTGCCCGCCAGGGATGTGCACCGCTTGCGCATGGTTGCATAGAAGCAGTCCACACGCGCCACGGCAAACATCCCTGACGCGCTGCAACGTCGAGACAGCCCCGAGACAGCCCCATCAGCACCCTAAAAGCGTCATTGTACTGTACCCGCAGAGCACTAAACTGCTTTTGTGTGTAGTGTATCCATAATTTAAAGGTATTGGATCGTTTGGTCTGTCTATCCCGTTAGCAAAGGACAGAGACTTAATTCTGTGTCTATAATAGCTATCTACATATGTCTCTAATTATAATTAAAGTAAATAACAAACGAAAGAAACTAAGTCCACCTATCATAAGTATTCATTAACGCCCAGACCGTACCGAGTCAGGAATTCGAGGCGAAATGCCTGGATTAATTCGCAGTGGATAGGGTACATTTTGTCTGTACTAAGATAAGAATGGGATTCCGCACGGTTTTCGGTTGGAATGTTCCGAGAAATTCCTTATATTAACCTCCGCGGCAGACGTCTCGCTAGATTTTTTCTCTGTGTTATAATAGACGTGCCTCTTGTCGCTATTCAACTCCTAAATTGGATTTCGCATTTTGCGTTATTTGCGGCTGCCGTTTGCCAAAAAAGTTTTCAGTGGTTAATTATTTTGTTTTCTTAAATACCACAACTTGCTTCCGATAAAGGAAGAAAAGGTTGTGATTGGGAGAAAATCCACTGTGTAGTTGATTGTTCTTTTGTATCCTCTGAATGGCGAACTTATCCATGTCCAAGAAAGTCATAACGAGCACCAGCAATAGTGAAGTAAGTACCCGTAGTAGAAGTGAAGTAGTAGCGTTTTAGAAATATAGTAGCATTTTGAAAATCATCGTGGATAACATGTCTTAACTTAGTTTTGTCCGCCTAGTAGTGCGTGATGTTGGATGGATCAATGACTGGGATCGTTGGATGAAATCAAAAAAAGATGCCTTTAGGCAGATTGTCAATTTTTACTTGAGTGTTAATTACATACATTCCAAATCGGTAGTCATCTCCATCCCTCATGTGTGATTATCTCGTAAGGCTTTGAACTGATCCATATTCCGCGCAGTCACCGCGTTAATTTGTACATCTTGCCGGCCAGTCCTAATTCTGCGCGCGCCACCCTCTGTCCACGTATTAATCTTGGCCGGTTTCTTCGCGTCTTTGATTAAGGCCCGCTGTGATGTATTTCTTGCGCGCTAACCTAATGGAAAGACATACGTCAAGTGTCCACCTTATTGGCTAGCGGATTGGCTTAATGGTGGCAATGGCTTGCGCACAGTAAATTTCGTCACCCTTTTGCGGCCAATATTTTCTCATCGACACATATACGCCGTTGCGGTCGTTCAACTTCATTTATTTCGCTAACTACAAACAAGAGGAACAATATATAGGTAACCCATTATTAAGACCGGCTTTGTTTCGACTACTATTTTAATTTAGGATAGAATTGTATGGTTGACTTCGATCCATTTATTAACCTCACATTGTGTGCTTTATCTCTATAATATACGGCCATTTGCATGCAAATATTAGGATGTGGCCGTGTGACGCGATTTCGTCTCATTTTTCTTTATCTCAGGGTCGGTAATGGCTCCCCGGGTTATCGCTAAACAGGCGATGCTAGACAGTTGATTTTGGTTTATCATAATTATTTATCGTAACTCCTCGATGCTCACGGTTATGCTTGTTTAAATTTCACATTAACTTATCTATATTTACTGTTTATTCTTTGAAATCTCAAAATTTTTGACCTCACAGTAGGTATATCAATATCACATGAAATATGATGGCATTACTGTCGGCACAAGTTGACTGAGGTTTAGATAAATCTACCTTAAGATAAAGATAGCTATCGTAGCATGATTAATAGCTGTATCGTTTTGTTAACTAGCTAACGGTGTAGAAGGCTTCGTTTTACCAATACATCAATGAGACGTCACTTTTTGTAAAGCCGGTCAGACGTGGAGGCCTGGTTTGGCATGTTGTACCAGCGTCAGCGTAGGATACTAACGTATGTCATAGTTCACTATTTTAACAACAATTTATCATGTCGCTTCATGGTTTGGTAATTTTTTGTTGACTACAAATAATATTGCTATAAGCACCGCCGTTAGTTGTAATCTTAGTACACGGAACTTTGTATTTCTCATGTCTAATGTTGTCTTTGTTTAATTGTTCGTTTGACAAAACATTTATTTGATATTCTACTTTTGAAATCTTTTTCCAAGACAGCTTGTATGCCATGCTTTCTCATCTCTTAAAAAAGAATATTCATTATACTGAGTGCTTTTAATTCAACAAAAGTTTTAATCCAGCCATAAAACTTAATCTATTCTAGCTTTGCTTTTTACTGAGATATTAATTGCTAACATTTTTTGTTGCTATATATAACATGTCTGTGTAACATTGTAGACTGGCGTATTTTATAGTTTTTGATGATCTGCGTTTAGTGAAATCAAAAGAGTTTTGTCCGTTTTGATTGCCGTCTTAATTAGCTGTCCAGACGACGACGTCCATCCTGACTAGACCGTCATTAAAGCTTATAAATATTGGAATTTGTTTGATTTGCCTTTTAAGAGTCTACCGAATAATTATTATTTTATTGTAATGTGATCCTGTATTCAAATCTAATGTAGTAAGATTGCGTGCTTGAGTCGATTATGCCCGTATCTTGTTTGCATCGAGTCATTGACTTGTTTCCGATTCAAAAATGGTGTTATGTATTATGGCTTTTAAAACTTGATGGTGTCAGATTCTTGAACTTCAGTTAATTATTGCGATAGAGACACTGCTCGTTTTTATTTTGAACTTTTGTCGCTTTATTTCGATTTAGTACCTACGCATTTTCAATATACTTAACATAATATAACATTTTTTTTTCAGTCTATTTGAAACACGGTAATAATTATTTTTTGCATCAAGTTTAACTCACATCGGATTAAAAATATTTAGATATTTTTAATTAAAGAGCTTTTGATTAATTCTGCAGATTATTTATTAAAATCCGCAAAGGCGTTAGCTGTAAACGGAATATTAAATAAATTATTGTATTGAAGGTTTTTAGTGCGTATTACTATTGATATAAGATGTTATACTTTTAAAAAATAAATCCCCCTGAATTTTTTTAAACCCAAAAGAAAAAAGAGAGTCGAATTTTCTACTACAGTGGTGTTGAGGCCAATCACCTCGTTTACACATTTGCTTCGGCAACATGGGACGCTCTTGGCGGCATGGGCTTCAGGCTTCATCTTGTCTCGGGTCTCGGACCCAGTTCATCGTTCGGAGGTCTTTAGGACCCCGGCTTCATTCGCAATGCATTTTCATACATCGGACTCTTGTTCGCATGTACAACTTGCTCACCCCCATTGCATGTTGTACTACGCAACGCGGGGCAGATTTAGAGCGGCTCTGCCCCAGGTACCGCTTCACTGTGTAGAAACGGACTCCCTGGAATAATGGCGGCCGACCCTTCTAATATAGTCAGCAAGCGAAAAAATGTTGAAAGCGCGATTCAGGATTTTGAAGTAAAAATGCAATTTATCATTATATTAGTCAGCTTTATTCTAGCCCAGTTTGTAGTAAAATGTTGTTATAAATATATTCTATAAAAATATTGTACAGAATATCAGGAATACTGTTGGAAATATTAATTTAACTTGCGCGATCCAGGATAGTTTGCTAGTGGCGCCCTCTATTGCACCTAACATTACACTAGTTCCTGAGTATAGAATAAGTTACAGATTTATTACAAAAGAACAGTATTGATTTATTAAGTTACAGCTTTATATCCATACTGTTCAATAAAAATATCAGTCTTTTTCATATTGGTTACCTTACAATTCACATTTTTTTAGTTTTTACTGGTGTTTAAATACTTTTCGCTTTACACTTTTGAGACAAATGTGTTTACGAGTACTTTCCTAAGATAACTAAAGACTTGTTATTTATTTACATTCATTAATAAAATATTAATACGATTTGGAAATAGCATACATGGTAGATCCGTTCTGTTTATTAATCAAATAAAGGAAGAATATAATATGATAATGGAAAAAAAATTGACACAAATGTGGGCGACTGAACCGTACGACAAGAAATATATTATTTATGTAAATGAATAAATAAATAAATAAATATATAGGGACAAATCACACTGATTAAGCTAGCCCCAAAGTAAGTTTTAAACTTGTGTTATGGGATACTAACTCAACGATACTATATTTTATGATAAATACATATATAGATAAACACCCAAGACCCAGGACAATTTGAAAAAAACCGGCCAAGTGCGAGTCGGACTCGCGCACCGAGGGTTCCGTACAAACCTGCAAGGTTTAGTATTTGGTATGAATTTCAATTTAATACCTCTACGCGTTTATGAGGAAATGGGTAGTAAGTTTAAAATTATTAAAAAAAAATATATTATGTGATGTAACTAAAAATTTATGGTTTTCGTAATTTTTCCTTTATCTATGCTATAAGACGTTGCTTCGTACCAAATTTCAAGATTCTGAGTTCACGGGAAGCACCCTGTAGGTTTTGATTCCCTTGCAAGTGTCGAAAATTTGCGGCATAAACGGCTGTATCTTTTGATTGCGTTGGCTTAGAAGTTTGATTTTTTCACAGCTTCAAGGGACAGTAGACCTGAGTAATTGATATAAATTTCAGCTTCATACCTCCACGCGTTCCTGAGAAAAAGGGTCTTGACAGACGGACGGACGGACGGACAGACGGACAACAAAGTGATCCTATAAGGGTTCCGTTTTTTCCTTTTGAGGTACGGAACCCTAAAAAGGCCATTTTCCAACTTGCCCTGGCTGGGGATTGAACCCAGAACCTCCGGTTTAGCGGTCTAGCATGTTAACCATTACGCCACGGAGGTCGTCAAATGGAAAACATGCAAAAAACCTTAAGTACCTTACAGTTTAACTGTAGACATTTCTAATCCTAGGTTATGTACAACAATTTAACGACGACTATGTTTGGCCCTACAGCCTGCCGGTGTGAGAGAATGGCCGGTAGCGACTCCTCATTATATAGAATGAATCGCCGAAGAGCATAATGGCTAGCCGCGGCGTGCCTGGCAAATTATATGCCAGCCGATGTCATTGTGATAAATAATTCACCCGGCGTCGCCCGTCTCGCCCGGGATTGCTCCACCTCGGCCCAAAACTGTGTGTACATATATGGACAGGCGAGAAAACATGTAAAAACAGTGTGCTTTGCTACATTTAAGAATTTTTGGGTCTTTTGTGTCTCGGATTGTACTTTTTTATATAAACAAATTAATGTAGAGTTAGATGTTTACTTTAGTTATAATAAAGACAAGCTTCACTGTAATAGGTATATATTAAGATAATATAATATAAAACTTCCTTATTGCACCAACTATAAGACGAAATCAAAATTTAAGTAGTTACAAAGACGGGCATATTATTATTTTGGTTCATGAAGAAAAGAAAGTAAAAATTATGTCCCAATTTTTTTATACTTATTTTTTAAGTCTATAGTATGAAATTGCATCAGGTGATGATCTGTGTAGATATAAGTGTGATGATGCCGAGATGATCTTAGTTAGGGCAGTAGTTACAAGAGCAATAAGGAATGAACCTTGGCAGGGTAATGGCTAGCCCTGTCTGTGGAAAGGTTAACGTTTTTTAACTCGCCTAACTGACTGTCAGTCATTCGCGCCGACTACTTAAGCAATAAGTGGGTTTAATACGCTCTGCGCATATTTTAATTATGCTTTGATTTTTAGGGTTCCGTAGCCAAATGGCAAAAAACGGAACTCTTATGGATTCGTCATGTCTGTCTGTCTGTCTGTCCGTCCGTCCGTAGGTCAATCTACTTTTTTCCGAAACTATTAGAACTATATTATTGAAACTTGGTAAGTACATGTATTCTGTGAACCGCATTAAGATTTTCACACAAAAATAGAAAAAAAAAACAATAAATTTCAGGGGTTCCCCATACTTAAAACTGAAACTCAAAATTTTTTTTTCGTCAAACCCCTACGTGTAGGTTATCTATGGATAGGTCTTCAAAAATGATATTGAGGTTTCTAATATAACTTTTTTTAAACTGAATAGTTTGCGACACTTCCAAAGTGGTAAAATGTTCCCCCCCCCCCCTGTAACTTCTAAAATAAGAGAATGACAAAACTAAACAAATTATATGATGTACATTACCATGCAAACTTCTACCGAAAATTGGTTTGAACAAGATCTAGTAATTACTTAGATATTTTTTTAATACGTCATAAATCGTAAACCGCAATTTACCTTTAGAACTTTTATATTATGTTACTTGCTGCTACGGAACCCTTCATGGGCGAGTCCGACTCGCACTTGGCTGCTTTTTTATTTTGATATTAAGTTTGAAGACATAAGCAGTGACGGTTTTATGATTAACTTTTTAATCATTAAACTGTGTGTGTTTGTGTGGAATATAAATGGATAAAAATCTCATATGCAAATTATGAGTTTTATTAAAGTGTCATTCTTGATTATAGAGTAGGTAAACAATGTTTTTGTGCTATTCGTTCAGCGTGATGATAAAATATTTTTAGATCTATGCATATCATTTAATATTTTTTATTGAGCCGAAAACGAGATGCAGTGTCTAATTGGTACCAAAATGGACCTTAACATTATTCCGTACCGCTCATTATAGCTGGACAATGCAACGCGCGTACGAAGTTTTGTTTTGTTAGTGTGTTACTTTTGGAGTAAGCTACTACCTGCATCTATTGTGGTGCAGACATCCGAAACAGTCTGTATGAATTAACAGATTAAACATATTTCGTACCTTCTCGAATTAATGTCATTAAGGGTCGGCACCATGTAAACTGGGTTTGCGCGGGCAACAAGTTTGTACAGAAAGCGTTTGATTTAAGTCAAATAATGTATACACATAGATAGAGGAAGAGTTGGGACAGTAGACGAAAAAAAGGATTTTTTAAAATATTTTGTAGTTTTCCTAAAAACAAGCATTGAATTTACCCAAAAACATGCAAAACGCACTTTGCGCGGGCAATAGTTATGGCTTAAGTAGAAAAGACCACTAGGAAAATTACATACCTAGTTATAGGTGAATAGACTAGCCAGTAGACGAAAACCGTATTTTTTTAATTTTCATTCAGAAAAAGTAAGATAATTGTAAAGAAACCTGAAAGAAATATTTTAGAAAATCTTGCTACAAACTGGCTTGTTTTTCTGCGTAAAGAAATATTCTAACAAGGGATTGCATATATTTTATAAAAATAAAGGCTATTTCGAAACATTATTCTTAATATTTGCTTACAATGCAATCACGCAATAATAAAAAAATAATTTTAAAAATTGGATGTTTTGCAACGTTTTTGACAGAATTCTCTAAAATGGCATCCATGTTTCTTCCATACAAATTCAGTTGCCCGCCAGGCGTTCAGGAAGGAGGCTGTGTCGAATTTTTCAAAAAAATCCATTTTCGAATTACGTAAAATTGCATTACAGTCTAAAATATTTCAATTAAAAACTATGTACTAACTGCCAAATTATGTCATACTTTTGCTACACTATGGTACAGTTTTGACATTTTGTTGACATTCAAGCAAAGATGTAATGCTATCGCAGATACGGCATCGCACATTTTTTTTTTAATATAATTGAAAATTAAGTCAATGAAAAAAAATAATTTGGTTTGATTTATTTATTACCTATATTTTTTAATTGGCGATTAGGGTGAAAATCGGATTGGAACTTTCTCGGGTCGCGGAATCATATTAACTTTTGTAATAAAAGGTGCTGTTTAATTAGGGTTTTACAATTATTTTGAGGGGTGATTCAGTCTGAAATTTTGAACAACTTTTCCCCATGAATGTATATCATAATACGAATTGACATTATGCGTAATATATCGAACCACAGGCTATACTAGATCTATACTTGGCTAGGCAGGCAGGCTATAGTAGGCTATTTATCTATACTAATATTATAAAGAAGAAAGATTTGGTTGTTTGTTTGATTACATGGCTCCGAAACTACTGGACCGATTTAAAAAAAACTTTCACCGTTGGAAAGGTACACTATCCCCGAGTGACATAGGCTTTGTGTGTACCAAGGGCGAGGCCGGGGTGGACTGCTAGTATAGTATAATGATATTAAAATAACACTCAAAAAACAAAAAAAAACTGCATTTTCATACAAAAGTGTGCAGCCGCCCGGGAAATTTGTATAGGAACCGATTTTTTTGGTGTTTTTACTGTTTTTAGGGTTTCGCTTGTCTGTCTGTCCGTAAATCACAGCCAATTTGCTACGAAACTATTAGAATGATTTAGTTGAGATTTAGTACCTACACTTATGTAACTTAGTGACCCAAAGATAGACGTATAACGTAAATAAATGAAATTTAAAAAAGGGGGCCACTTATACTGGGTAAATTAGACATTAAAAAAAAGTTTTGATAAAAAAATCGTGTGACATATCAAATGAAAGAACTTTTAATGACAATTTTAAATATATATATATTTTTAATTATTTCTTAGATCGGTATTTTTAAGTTATTTAAGAAAATGGGCGAAAATTTACCCCCCCCTACTAAACTACTGGAACGATTCAGTTGAAATGTGGTGCACATATTGTAAATTTGTGACCCAAAGACGGAAGTAAAATGTAGGTAAATGAATAAATTTAAAAAAAAATGGGTCCATTTATGGGAGATAAATGAGACATTAAAAAAAGGGTTTTGTGAACTATATCGCGTAAAATATCAATTGAAAGAGCATTTTATGATAATATTAAATATATTTTTCTATATTTTTTAAGTTGGTGTTTTTGAAGTTATTTTTGAAAATAAATAATAAAAATACCCTTATCTCCTAAACCACTGAACCCAAACTTTTGAAAAATATACAGTTAATAGTTCTTTACCTATAGATTACCGGAAAACCTATTAGAAGATAAAAAATAAAAGGGTGCAATAATGCTAATTACTGCCTTATTAATCAACCAAGTGTAGGGTTCCGTAGTCAGTACCTACTTGTTTTATGTAACTAACAACTGCCTAACTTTAGGTCTGAATTCAGTCCATGATACTGAACAACTTTCACCAAGGAACAAACGAAATACAAAAATTATTTTTGATCTCTTATACACAAGATTTGGCAAAATGTAATATTTATGTAATATATGTATGGAATATGTAAGGACAAATCACACTAATTAAGCTAGCCCCAAAGTAAGTTTTAAACTTAACTAACTTACCCTGACTGGGGCTTGAACCCAGAACCTCTGGATTAGCGGTCTAGCGTGTTAACAATTACGCCACGGAGGTCGAATGGAAAGCAAACATTTTCTTTTCATATTTAATTATGTGTTCCTTAGGAAAAGTTGTTCAGTATCATGAACTGAATCCACCTTAAATTAGTTTTAGTACAGGGAGACGTTATATACTACTGCCGTGATTTTTTTTAAGTGTCCATATACAACCGTTTAACTGACAGAGAGGGGAGACACATGATTCTAACAAAAATTTGCAATCAAAAACCAAATATTTTACAAACGGATTGCTAAAACGAAAAAGAGTGTTTATAATCTTACAATATTTTTGAAAGACCTATTCAACGACGTCTCACACCACACATTTTTTTTTCAAGTTTTTATTACCACATATCCATGCCCATGCCCAATTACAGCTTTCTAGTATTAATAGTCTATGAGTAAAACTGGGGACAGATAGACAGACAGACATGACGAAACTATAAGGTTTTTTTGTTTACTACGGAACCCTAAAAAGCTGCGTGAAACGAAACAGATTCTCTATTCTAAGGGTTCTTTGTCATTTGCGCTCTAACAAATTTCAAAATACGAGATATCAAAACCACTTGTGCAAATATTTCGCTCCACTGCGCATACGATAAATTCAAAAATTGATGGATGAATGACCGTGCTTTTACAGGTTAAACAACTTCTAGCTTGGTCACAGTTAGGATGGGTGACCGTGCTTTCAATCTTAATGTTGTCCAAGTCAAATGTTGAGATTCTTTTGAATAAATTTCAGTTTTCTCTACCTACATAACTTAGCAACTATTTAAATTTCAATTGTTTTGTCGGAATTTAAACTTGGCATTTTTACATTTACGTTTTGATGGGATAAAATAAACACCCAAGAACCAGGACAAATTAAAAAAGGCCATTTACCAACTTGCCCTGGCTGGGAATCGAACCCAGAACCTCCGAGTGACGGACTAGCGTGTTAAGGAATCGCCACGGAGGTCAACTAATAAATTAAAAAAGTAATAAATTTTACGCAAGATTCGAATAACTATAACTTGGATTTTTTAGAAAGTGCTATTTGAATTTCACATATATTTAAACTCGCTTTTTAAATAAACGTCTTGCATTCACGCACACTACTGTATTTTCGACTTTACTTTTTCTACTGATAGCCTGTCTACTAAAGTGTTAAGTACATTATAATGACGTCTGCCAAGGCCTTAATTCAGAAATAATAATTCAAACGAAATAATTCTTTGATTTGATTGATTTGAAAATTTTAATAAGTATCGCGGACTGGTAGTCTTGACGAAAAGAAAAAAGTAAGCTGTATACTAATACTACGTTACAATTTATGATTACCTACATCTATTGTCCCGTTTACACATTATTAACTCTATGTAACTTCATCTTGACATTTTTATCCCCCTAGCGGGAAAATTTTGCATATTTCAGAGCCAAATCCGACCACGTGGCTTTGTGCATACCGTCCTTAATTGTAAAATATTTGAGTTACATAAAAATTTAATGAATGTGTGTGTATTTACCAAATTTTATATACAGGGTTTAACAAAATATAAGTATAATTGAAACTATATTAAGGGTGAATTTATTCCATGATACTTTCCACAAGGAACATATATCAAAATATAAAAAATAATTTTTGGCCTCCCATACAAATTGTGCGAACAGCAGGTCCGAGTTTGTATAAAAAGCTATTTTTTTTTCATATTTCGATATATGTTTCTTGGGAAAAGTTGTTCAGTATCATGGACTGAATTTTCCTTTAAAATAGTTTCAGTATATTTTGTTATTTAAAATTAAGTAAAGTGTATTGAGCTGTAACAAAATGTTATCAATGTGTAAAAAAAATCAGTCCTCAGAAAGTGTAGTCAATTTCAATATTGCGATAAAGAACTGCGTCTGCTTAGTGTGATTTGATGTTATTCTTTATTATCGTCCCAAACCTAACTGCTTCCACTTAAACGTTTAAGTATGATATAGAAATCGCGTGCGTTCACCAGAAGGCCGTCCAAAGATAACTGTTCGTTTTTAATGCCGCTTTTAAATTGCAGACGATGATGATGTTTACCGTATTCAAAAAGAAACTCCCTTATTCTTGAAAATCTTATGTATTAAACTTCGCATGAAACCAACTATTAGATTACATAATCAGTACTTTTACTTACGTATGTACGTACATACACTATCACGTTATCCTTAATAGGCAAGACAGAGCATTTTAGGAGTCTTCCATGCTGGTCTGGGAGAAAAGTAAAAACTTTGAATGTATTAGCTTCTCTTCCCGCGCAGATCGTAAAAACCGATCGAGGAAATGGGCGAAAATACGAATCATATTAATAGACGATGCGGATAGCAACCTGCCACTGTTTTGATTTCTTTTTCCACCTCGCCAACTATTATGTATTATGTGACTTCGCCGTGTGACTTTTAGGTCTTGCGGCCCTAGGCTCTGTCTGCTTAGAGTCGTAAGACCTAAAATGCTTTCTACTATTACTTGGTGGTTGTAAAGTGTACATTCCTATTATTTTCTTAATGATAACTTGATAGGCATAAGCTATACGTGTGAACGGCCATTAAATCAAACATTCAACTTCGTTTAGATGTTATCTTGTCTACAGGCATCGCACTCGTAAAACTTTATCAGAATAAATTAATTTTTAATAGCTATACAGCCGTACGAGGTAATAAAATCCATCCAACATATCACAGGAAGATGGACAGACAAAAGAATTGAATAATTTACTAGTGTATAGGGACAGAAGTTATTAACAGCAAGATATTAGATCTTTAAACTTTTAATTATTTTGACCGCTTTCGCGTTAAATATGAGTTCGGTAAATACCTTTTTTTTTAAATTGTATACTTATACAAATATTTTTTTCTTCTACCTCTCTTGTCACTAGATAAAACTTATTTAAAATTAGATACACTATCGTCTTCACAAAGGTTTGTGCAAAACACTTTTCGCTGGACATCAACCAAAGCTTGAAAGGCTATTATAGAAACCGCCACACTAATAATCTCAAAAAAATGAAAAGTTATGAACCCATGAGCACGATAATGATACTATGTACCATTGTACCATGAATACCGGGGTGTCATGTTCTTATCCTTATTAGGGTAGATAGAGGCAAGATTAGCAAAATCGAAAGTCTACGTTTACCGAGATAGTGGGCCTTGGGTTGTAAACAGCTTGTCTTCTATGTTGTAATTTTGTTATGCTCTCACGAAACCTCAACTAATATTTGTCGATGAATTACCTAGATAACTCCTGGTTTCACGCTTGCGATGCTACAAATTGATACGCCTCGACTGTCCTATAGCCTGCAAGTAAATGCTCAGTATGTGTGCGTGTATTAAACTTGTATCTAACACGTTTATATAGATTCAGTATCATGGCGCGCACCGATCGTAAATGTCATCTCAAAATTTATATTCATTACGATTAGATAGTACTCCACAATGGCCGCCATTGTTGGACCTCTGTACCACCTGATCGATGTATGATATTGCGTTTTTATAGTACGCATATCCTCTGTATTCTTCCAAGTATTATAGATTTACGACACGGGACCCAGAAACAGTAGGATATGTGTTTCCATCGGTGCCACACATTAACCTTTTATGACAAGTTAATTTATACGCCGCCCACCGCGAGCTTCCACAGAAGTGTAGCGTTACATGGCCGTCAAACGTAATATATGACTAGTCTTCAGACTATTCATAATTCACATTTTTGATTATACGACTTTATTTTAAAACAATAAAATTGTAAACTAAACTATTTAGTGTTATTTGCTTTCATTTGGAAATTGATATTTGACATTTATCGCGCTAGCTCTGAATAGAAAAGGAATGACTCACGTCATATCGTAAATTGCGGGGAAAAGACATCAAAAGGGACCTAACTTATTGAATTGCATTGGAAAATTGACTTCATTGTGTTTATTGCAAGATTAATGTTCTTATTTGTTCAGATTATAAGGTCTTACGATGACTATGTTTCTACAGAGAATGTATAAGTATCGAAAACAGCAGTAATGAAGAGTGCGAATGCGCGGCCGCGTACGCTCTGCAAATTGCCATTGCACTCAATATTGTAAATTTACGAGGACCGATTTTCAATTTTACGAGTCAACTGACGTGCCCAATAAACAAGAGCTCAGATTCTTTTACACGTCAGCAATCATCGCTGCGCAATGACACAGTATGGCGGACCAAGTTACGCCGGCGGTTCGCACTACATATGTTTCGATTCTATTCGTTGTTATACCTCATCTAAGCTAGTCTGACGTCCAGTTAAATTTATATAACTAAGAA
Organism: Acrobasis repandana; assembly: GCA_963576875.1. NCBI lineage: Eukaryota > Metazoa > Arthropoda > Insecta > Lepidoptera > Pyralidae > Acrobasis > Acrobasis repandana. The sequence continues at coordinate 9,640,371 of OY756223.1, read as the reverse complement.
CAAGCCTCTAGCCTCAGGGCCTGTATTACACTAGCGGAGCTTACGCATACCATTTGCGTTAAAATTAATTTCTGTTTCTAGTAAATATAAATTCCGAAAAGGAAACATGAAATTTTATAAAGCTGAGTATGTCGGTTTGTGAGTGGATTTAGGGTGCACCTTGTTTCACAGACTGAAATTTCAAAGAATTTCGATTCAGAAAATTTTTCATAGAATATTTTATTCTTATATTTTTATTTCAAATATTTATTGTTTGAAAGACTATTTACTTGAATGAAACACAATTTATAGAAACACAGTTCAATGAAGTTTAGAATCTCATATTTTCATTTCACAGAAAATTATTATTTAAGGCCGTACCTGAATTTTCCGGGGTCCAGTGCTGCCCCCATTTAAAATAAATCATTTCAAAGAAAACGGAGACATTATTTAAAATTTTGCAACTACCAAGTCCTAGATAACCCTTCAAAGTATTTTATGAACTACTGTTTACAGTTTAAAGTGAGAACGTTAAGCTTTACTACGCACATTTGCGAAAAACGGCCACTTTTAGCAAATGTGCGTAGTAAAGCTTAACGTTCTAATTATAAACTGTAAGCAGTAGTTCATAAAATACTTTGAAGGGTTATCTAGGACTTGGTAGTTGCAAAATTTTAAATGATGTCTCCGTTTTCTTTGAAATGATTTATTTAAAATGGGGGCAGCACTGGACCCCGGAAAATTTAGGTACGGCCTTAACGAAGTATTAAGTAAAAACATTGTTCAATCAAATTAAATACCATATAATAAGTTAGAATACATTATAAATGGCTACCACAATATAGGTTAGGGCAAACTTATAGGTTAGGTTAGAATTGCGACTTGCTGGGCAAGTTTTATCCATTTTACTAGAATAGGGCAAACTCATAGGTTTGGTTAGAACTGTGACCAACACACGCACGAGCCGTACGAGCGAAGCGAGCGTGCCGCGGCAGCGGCCGGCGAGTGCTGGGCAAGTTTTATCCATTTTACTAGAATAGGGTAAACTTATAGGTTATAAATATTATATTAACTAAACTTATTAAAAATAATAATATTTAATTTGATATTCTGATATTAGAAACATCGCAAAAGTAAATGTTATTTGTAATAAAATTCTATGATTTCAAATTATTCATAACAAACATTCTAATTATTGATTTTCTGTGCAACGAAAATCTATTATCAAAAATTCTTTATACTGAGTAACTTACATATTGATTATTCTATGACATGATAATCTCTAATTTTCTAAATAACGAAAATCTGTTAAACTTTTGTCTGTATAAGAAAGTACACCCGTGGATTTAACGTAAAATAGTTTTTACTGCAGACAAAGCTAAGAATCCCAGATCTGTACCAAAAATAATTACCTATGACTTACCTTGTTTATTTTATCTAAATTTAATGTATGTAATGTATGAGCAAATGGTGGTCCCGACCATAACGCACCAGCGCGCCACTCGGCGTACAAGCCGCGCTTTTGCGGAAAGCTAGCCGTGCTGCGGTTTGCGATGAATAATCGCATACAATACCGACTCACAATGGCCAATGCGAGTGTTTAAATGCCCTATTAAATCTTACGGTCTGCGTAGGATTCTGTGGGATTCAATTACGCTTTGTGTGCGATGAAAGGCGCCGGAGTTGAACGTGTAAACTGAGCCGCCAGCGAACACATCCCGACACCTCGCGCTCAATGAGCCTGTCACAAAAGGTGCAAACGAAATAAGAGCAGAGAACGTATCACGCCGGTGGCAGATTGAATAAATACTAAATTAAATAAGAGCAAATAAAACGGACCATTAACGAGTAAACCGGCGCTGAATGCGAGCCGAGTGACATGCGACAAAAGACGTTTGTCTTTAGCTCTCCCCGGGGTGAAATTTCGACGCCAGATTGCGAAGACATAATCGGTTGCATTAGAAATGAGTTTAATCTCGCGTGTATTGTGTTACACCTTACAATACGTGATACGGCAAAGCCGCGTCTCGAGCTTCAATCCGTGTCACCGTCACGTGTTTCACTTGATGTTCTCTTTACGTTTAAGTTTATTTTGAAACTCAGTAACTTAGCAATTCCATTCAATGTAAAAAAATGTTAACACATTTGCAAATTTATTAATTTGACAGTAAACCTGACAAATTAACTATTTGTATTGTCATCAAACGCCTACTCACACGGTTCGATAGAATTCATTAATAATTCATTTACAATCGTTAAATCTCAAACTCAATCAAATATTTAAGTTTCATTTTATAAATTCTTTATTAGTGTGAAATAGCGCTTTGTTATCCATACATCATCATAATTTACTAGCGTTGAATGTTGCCTATGAAATAAAAATACAAAGACATTCTTATCACGTAATTAGACAGAGCGGTCTGCATGGGCGTATTAAAAATATTATCGGCATTTGCCCCCCCGAACTAGCAACATCAACAGAACGTTTTCTATTCGGAAACCAATTATCATTTACATATCATAGACGAGGTACCGACACTCTGGCACGCAGCCGGGGTCAATATATTTATCAAAATACCAGTGTATATTGACCTTCACTTCCTCCTATAATCACGAGGTTAACAAGGAAGGAAGACGAGTTTGCTCTTACCATTAGAGGTCTAGTTCAAATGGCCGTGCGTCCACCAGATTGTTATATAGGTGCATACGTGGAGGCTGTAAGTACCAAAACAAGACGGCTAACCAAATCGCCTTTGTTAAGATTTTATCTAGCCGTTAAATACTTCCAACCATTATAGAGTATCGGGCGTCTCGCTTGTACCTGCGGCGACCAATTACGGTTGTTATCGTTTAGGATGTTTTCATTTGGGAAAGCTTTGTCTTTTTATCATTTAAAGTAAAAAGTCTACAATTTATTTGAATACAAACATTAGTCTCATATCTAACAATTGCAACCTCTTTCATGATTTTGACATAACAAATAATGATAGTCGTATTGTTATATTAAGCGTCAGAACTAATTGCTGTCGATGTCGAAATTTATATCAATGTGTACTTTGGAGATACCCCGTGTGGTTCCGGGTTAGAATAGGACCACTTCATCTCTTCCTATAGATGTCGTAAAAGACGACTAAAGGACAAAGCACTAACATCTCGTGCTATAATTGCATTCCCAAGGAGGGTTAACGTCGGGCGGTGGCCGGTTATAAAACCTTTTGTACAAATACATTCCCAAAGTGGGTTGACTTCAGGCAGGTGGCTGGTCGTAAAACTATAGCCAAATTCAAACTGTTCGGCTATTTCTTCTCTATTTCGCAAGGTCTTTGGTATCCTTAGGTGACCATTGACATGCATGTTATATTTGGAGAAGAAAAAGCGGGAAAGCGCATCCCGGGCTCCGAAGTAGCACAGCTGAGGATGCAACTGGGAACGCGCTTAGACGAAGAAGTGTACTTTGGAGATAGACAATCTAAATGCAGATATTTTACATACCTAACTTGGTGTTTAATTCTTAAAATTCTGGGTTTATTAGTCTTAAAGCAATTCCAAAAGCAGAACCAAGATTAGTTAATCGAATTGGTTCTGCTTTTGCAATTACGAACTGCACGGTGCACTTCGTAAATAAAATACAAGACGAAATGAAAGTGACCATACCTGTGCCAGCCTTCGCTGTAGCGATTGGTACCATTCGATGATCGTAGCTGTTCATACCCCACTTACTAGTCGAGTGCGTATCGATAAGTAATTAAACGATCCACTCGGACCACTTACGAACAAACAAACCGACCCATCGCTCAATATAACGTTTTTTACCATCAAATTAATTTGTTTAATTGAGGAATTTCCATGGAAACGGGCCGAGACCAATTTATGATTGTGTTGAATTGAAAGTTGGGAAAGTAAAAGTTTTTTTCTGACATTTGCTCAATTCCTCACTTATTTTATGGATGATTTTTTTTTAAACAATTATAAATTTATATTCTTATGTGAATTATCATCGACCGTTTAGTGGAACTAGGTGAATTAAATAGTATGCAAAATTATTACTGCTTCGCAAGTTTTCGATTTTTTTAAGTAAATCTGAATGACACCGAGATATAATAACAAAGTAATGGTAATATTTAGTAGTGATTAACACTACTAAATATAACCATTACTTTATTTTTATATCTCGGTGTCATATTTAAACGAGTGGTTCAATAAAGACATTATAAAGTTGATATTACATACCTGTGAAAACACGTTTTCTTTTTTTCCCGCAGTTATAAAGCCAAAGGTGAACTTCTACTAATTGGTGTTTTAAAATGCAGTATTTAGTACCGTCACGTCTTTATATGCAGTAAGTACGTGATTCTATCTTTTTAATTACACGCCAACGAAAGGGGGTAATTGCAATTACCACTCATGATTCAGATGTTATCTGTTAATTTTAAAACATAATAAAGTAGAAACAAATAGCTGCGTTGAAATAATAACGGCTTGTAAACATAATTGAAATAAGAATTTTTGATAATCAAATTAATCTCTTTGGGGCAACTTAATTATCGTTGTTGCTCGTAACAGCATATAATTTGCGTCAAAATTGTTTCGCCTTCAATGAAGATAGTTAGTAACGTGAGTCACTCTCAGTGGAATACATTACGTTGTGTCTAATTTACATGAGCTTAGAGTCAAATGGTAATTTCACTATCGTTTCTTGTATAAGTGAACCGAATACCTTATGCTTTTCGCACTAACGGAGATCTTAATCTTCAAAATCAATGTAAAATGTCAGATTTTAAAATCCTTATCGTGTATATACAAACGTTCATAAGGGAATTAAATTGTTTTCATCAAACATCTCCAAGTACTTCGGTTGCCTGGAAGAGATTGCAGTTGCGATAAGGCCGCCTTTTGTCATCTGTTTTCTACAATCTAGTAGTCTGTATCACTATGTTTTGGTGCAATAAATAATTGACCTTACTAAATACAGTGTTAGTTAAATATTATTTGTTTAAATTTATTGATTGTCATATCTTGACGCTTGTCAGAAACATATTGAAAATGTGACTTATCGCTGCGATTATAATATGATTTTTGCTCATCATCAATATATTTAAGAGCTTTGTTCTTGTCGGTGGAGTATTTTCAATGTCCCCCGATCTTCAGCCAAATGCTTGACTTCCCTATACGACACGACTTCTGCCTTTTTGTTTACTTCATCCATGAACGCCCTTTTTGCCTAATGATTTTTGCTATACAGTTAATATTTTTTTATGATTGGTATCAAAGAAATAAGGGTTTCTTGTCAATAAGTACATTGGTGGTTTTAACTTGATACACCATTGCCTTCTAACGTTGAAACTATGGAGCTGCAACGCTAGTTGAAGGCTGTGCCTAAAGGGTGAATTGAAGTATTTATTTACCCCATAGCCTTTACAGCTAACGATGTGCAACTGCTAAGCTCATGTTAATCAGGCACCGGTGCGGAACACATAAAAGAGAGCACGTGATATTGTTTGGTTTCGTAATAGCAGAACAAAATAACAGGTTGCGTCCACTCCGCGTTAACGAGGGAGATTAACGCCCGTATTTATAGGCCGAGCACAAAATATTAGGCTTACAGAAGTATAACTGGTGCAAAGTTCGCCATGTATCAGGGGGTGGATGAAGACTGCACGTGACATTGTTTGGTCTTTAGTCTCGCTCCACCGTTGAAAAATCATACATACATTCTATCACGTCTTTAACCCTAATAGGGCAGACAGAGCATTTTGGGTCTTGCGGCTCTAAGCAGAGTGCATAGGGCTGCAAAACTCAAAGGCCACTTTTCACGTGATGGTGGGCGAGAAGGTGGAAAATGAAATCAAAATATGCGATGCGGCTAGCAAACCCCTACCGTTTGCTAGCCGCCTCGCCTATTAACATGACTTGCATTTTCGCCCATTCCTTCGATCGGCTTCTACGATCTGCGTGGGAAGAAATGCAGCTGGTACATTATTTTCTCCCAGATCAGCAAACCACCTTAATAAAATTCTGTCTTAGAAAAATGGTATCCTTTTAGCCGCAAGATCCTTCTGCTAGGCTCCAATAGCCCTATACAAATTAAGCAATCAGCCGATCTAGATTACACAAAAAAGTATTTTTTTCCTTTGAAACGTTGTTTCTTTCCTGAGTGAACAACAGATGGTTTAATATTTATTGATTAAATATGCTCTTTAAAGAATATTTTAATTATTCATTTCTGTTGTATCCAAAATCATATTTATATGCTGCGTGTATGAGGCATCACATCTCTGATTTCTTTAATTTGCAGTCGGGCTCTGACCGGCCGCGGTACAGAATGCGGCCGCGAATTTGTTTCGGTGAGGTCATGTTTCAAATATTCTAGATAATAATTATTTTTTGTTTTCTGTTTTATGATGCCAATTTTAATGTTGTTTCAGGAACATTAGGAGAATATATTTCTAAGACTTAATAGACTTTGTTTTGAGGGAATTCTTACTCAGTACAGGATAGAAAGAGCTGAATGATAGTTTGTTAATTTTCGATGAATGGGTAACTCACGTTAAAAGTTAGCTACTGCCCGACATGTTTCGACGTCGTCTGGAGGCCTTCCTCAAGGCGAATTTGACTCGCGACGCATACATAAAGACGTACGCACTAATGAATCAGAGTAGCCGATGTGCGATGAAGACAGAATAAAGATGGGATGATTAATAGATTTAATAGATTTAAGTATTACTTTGTCTAAGTCAGTCAATCATATGATTGGGTACATTCGGCAAAACAAAACTTGCAAGACAGCCTAAGTTAAAAAAGAAGTTAAAGTTAAGTACCTATGTCAATGTCAAACGGCAATTTTTATCACCGTTTTTAGGGTTCCGTACCCAAAGGCGTGCAAACGGGACCCTATAACTGAGACTCCGCTGTCTGTCCGTCTGTCACAGGGCTCTATCTCTTGAACCGTAATAGTGAAATTGCGTGAAATTAAAAATGCAATGCTGCCTAGCATTGCATTTTTAATTTCAGCATTTTTAACTCGATCTTTATAATGGCATTAACTAGATACTTGAAATTTTTACCGATTATGTATTACTATGACCACCATAACAACAAATACTAAAAATAAGATAAAGTTAAAAATTAAAGGGGGTCGTCATACAAGAAACGTGTTTCTTCAGCGTTTTAAAACATTGTACGGAGGTACGGAACCCTTTTCATGTACGTCGTAAGAGTCCTACTCGCACTTGCCCATTTATTGTTGTTCTATGTTGAGTATTGCAAATGTGACAACGATGACTACAGAAATTTGCATCTTGAGTGTATGCGCGATTCATTATTTTTTATCTGCCGAACTTACCCATTGTACGTTATTCAGCATTCAATTTAAATTGACATTGAAAAATTTTTCTAATAAAATATACCTAAAATTCTTATGAAAAATGCTTTTTTTATATTTTTAGAGTCAATAAAATCTTTATTCCATTACTACAGTTACGTTTAACGGGTTGCAATTCCGGTTAATATTTAATAGGCCATTAATTTCTCTTATCGGCTGAATGGATATTTGGTGCCGCGAACTCGATTTGAAACTTGAAACTAAAAATAGAAGCGCGGCGCGTTGATGTCTTTTGTACGCGGCGGCCGTGTCGCTCGCCCGCGCGCTCTGTTCTTTGGTTTAGTTGTTGATAATAAGATACATTATTACCTAGAGCCAGGGGCTGTCAGACCCAAAGGCAACTTTTAGCGTGATGATGGGCGTTAAGATGGAAAAACGGAATCAAAATAGTGATTGGTTGCTAGCCGCCTCGATCGGCTTTTACGACCTGCGTGGAAAGAGAAGCATCTTGTACATCCTAAGTTTTTTTTTCTCCCAGAACAGCATGGATGAATAATAAAGTGGTAGATTTTCCCGAATAGTGAATTTACGGGCTCTCTTACCGCCCCATTTCTCGGCAACACCTTGGTCGATGTCGCTCACGCTCTAATTAAAAAAATATTGTTGGCTCATCAATTTTTTGGTTAAAACTGACGTGAGGCACAGTTATTACTATATGTTACATACGGGTAACTAACGTGAAAAATCAGCTTCTGGCCGACATGTTTCGACCTCATCCGGAGGTACTGCGTCGTGCGGCGGCGCGCGTCTTATTCGCCCTGATGACGACCTCAGGATGAGGTCGAAACATGTTTTTTTCGTATTCGCAACCTTATTACGAGATTTAATGTAAAATGGAATAAACTTATTGTCAACTCTTATCATGAAAATTGTGGTTAGTAATATTATCAAAACATTTACAGATAATAACATAGTTTTTTTTCTCAAATCAAGATAGTGTCAAAGATTGCAAGGTGTTTTTTTTTTAATCCCATATTAAAAGCCAGTAATGATTAACTAATGACTACATACACCATAATTATGAGAGTTAATGCTTGGCGCGTCAATATTTTGGAAAATCTGCATAACATAATGACATCTACTGGACATACACCTGGTGCTGAACATAACCCCCATTACTATACAGGCTCTAACAAATTATACTGAATTCAGTCCCTGATGCTAAACAACTTTCCCCAAGGAACTATTTATCAAAATAGAAAAAATATTTTTTGGCTTCCTATACAAACTTGGATTGGCTGATCGGTCAACATATGTACCTATTGGAGGCCAAAAGCTTTTCATTTTTCGATATATGCTCCTTGGGGAAAGTTGTTCAGTATCATGAACTGAATTAACCCTTAAAATAGTTTAAGTATATTTTGTTAGAACATTCAGAGCTATCCGTTGCCATTCACTCAAGAAATGTTCGATGACATCTCTTCATTTCCTTTCTATACTTTGATCCAACCTCTACGTCTACGCTCTCCTGATACCCTGGTAGGGTGACTAGTAGAGATAGGCCTTTGCTTACCAGTGTGACACAATATTAGGCTGAAAAAATAAACACGATTTAGAGCATAGTTAAGTCCAAACACCTAGAACTATTACGGCGGACCATAACACGCTCTAGGATATTAAAATGAGACAAATTTATAGCCGTTCACCGATTATAGTTTCGATAAACGCACAGACCGGTGATTATGATATCTCTGCGTTTAATCGTACGATCGATACGAGTCGCGTTCCGTTCTACACTAAACCAGTACCAATAAAAAAGAAACTTGTTACGGTCGCGTTACACAGTTTACGTATGAAAATCAACAAGGTGCTACGACAAATTAACGAATGAACGAGATGCGAACGATGAACGATGATCGATCAGTCTGCTAAATTACATTGTAAGTGTAAAGCCAAACGAGAATAATTGTTTGAGTTGGCAGATTTTCTGCTACGTTCGGTTTAATATCTACTTACAGTGACAGCATGAGTTGTGAATTTATGTAACAGAAACTGCAACCCATAATAACTCAAAAAATTGCGCTCGTGTGGCTTGGCACTTACAGTTAACGACAAAACTAAATAAAAATTAATTTCTGTAAAATTTTGCTTCTGTCCGGTCTTATATTTCGATGGCTGAGCGTAGTATACTCGTATAATGATAAAATATGGTGCAAGTCTCTCTGCAATTGAAATTCACTAAATAATTTTGGTCATCTACTTTTGTTGGTGACTCTTCCCTCCATGATAACTTATCACAAATGCCTCGTGTGTAAAGAAACTGTACTGTCGTAGTAAATATTTTATTTGATTTAATAAATTTATATCTATCTAAAAGTTCTTTCATGTTTGATATAGGTACCTAGTGCCTTACAGGGCCAAACCATTTCCATACCTACATTACACCACATTTCTGACAAGACATGACAAGACATCGGTATTTCTTCTTTGATTCGAAATGCCTTGACACAGGAATAGCTTGACTCACACAAAATCAGATTTCCTGACATTCCTCGAACCTTGCATGAGAATTCCTGATAGATAACTATTCTACTTCTGTTAGCTCTCTTTATTGACCGGTACTAGGGTTGTACCCGCGGTGCGTTATCGGGGCGATCGGCTCGGGAACAATGCGTCGAATGTTTCAATATAGCTTCGACAGCATTTTTAACGTTTCATCGGCTGTAACAATCGTAAAATAAATTCTCTACGCCTTCTCAGAGCCTGATTAATGTTGAACAGGGCGCTGCGTTTTTTTTTTCTCGTGTTATTCTCTAGTTTAATTTATGGCGCGGCGGTTGCTCGTCGTGTCGCGGTCGTTTCTCATTGTTTGAACAGTGTTGCAGTCTGACAGCTCTGAAACGCTAATAAAAAAGTACAGAAATGACACATAAAATGTGGGCTCCAGCAACGAATACCTTACTGACACGAAGGAACTGCGATGGCTTTGCGGCACGCGCGATTTGTTGCACTTACACGTGCAAAGCATTTCAGAGAACATGGATTTTTGCTATTGGCACTATATCTTGAGCTCCTTCGTACTTAGAAAAGCGCCTGCAGTCGTTGGTTATTTTCTTATATAGCTAGATTAAGGCCGTACCTGAATTTTCCGGGGTCCAGTGCTGCCCCCATTTAAAATAAATCATTTTAAAGAAAACGGAGACATCATTTAAAATTTTGCTACTACCAAGTCCTAGATAACCCTTCAAAGTATTTTATGAACTACTGATTACAGTTTATAATGAGAACGTTTAGCTTTACTACGCACATTCGCCAAAAGTGGCCGTTTTTCGCAAATATGCGTAGTAAAGCTTAACGTTCTCACTTTAAACTGTAAACCGTGATTCATTAAATACTTTGAAGGGTTTTCTAGGACTTGGTAATAGCAAAATTTTTAATAATGTCTCCGTTTTCTTTAAAATGATTTATTTTGAATGGGGGCAGCACTGGACCCCGGAAAATTTAGGTATGGCCTTAATGTTAAGCTACATCAGCTGATTTTGGGTAGCTTGAAAAATCTAACACTAAGGTTGGCCATTCGAAATTAGATATATTCGGATTCTTGAAGCATCTTAATAGTCAAACCGGCGAAAGTGCCGTACTCGTATCACAAGTAGATGCTACGCTTGTTTAGTAATAAATAATATAAAAAGATATGATTACTTTTACATATTCCATGTTATTATAAAATGCATACTGACCATAGGACTTGGTTTAAACCATTATTATTTAAATTTGATGTAATTTATAACTAAAATATTTTTTTAAAACGACTAGGTAAGGGCAGAAGGTATATTAAATATGCATGCTGTGTTCGCTTCCAGTAGGCTGGCAACTTAAATGCTCTAATTTGTATTATATATGAATTAACTTAATGTAGGTGACAGTGACAAAAGAGAAGGTGACATTGTGGAAAGTGTGTTTTGGACGGATAATGGTTTTAAGTTTAAGAGAAAGTTCAAACTCATGCTTGACTTTTTTATATTTGTAATACAAATACTCCTCTTTTAAATATAGTCTGGTGACTCAAAATTTGAACTAAATCTGTGTTAAACGTAATCGCTGACTCACGATAGTGGAATTTTTGAAACAATACTCGCAAAGTGTCACACAGGAGTCCTCTTAACAAACCTGTCCACTTTATTTTTTTCGAGGAACCAGTTTATCAGTTCACAACTGTAACAACATCATAATTCAATTTCTCTTAGATAGGTACTCCAGAGGTTAGAAATGTGCAACCAGTTGGATGAAAATGGCAGACAATTGACACAGTATCAGTTTATCTACTAGTGGCTCTGTGAGCTGTAAACCTCGCGACTTACCCCCAACCCGTTGAAGTTAATCGGATAAAAAAGTTGTTCAGACAAAACAGTTGCGACTTAATAAGGATAACAAAAAAGTTTTATGACATTTGGATATTTTTCGAAATGGCTGAAATTTAATTTACTTAAAGTTTCTGGAAATTTTTCAAAATGGCGGATGTATGGATTAACCATATCTCCGCCATTTTGAAAAATTTCCAAAAACTGATTCGACAAATATTCTATATAATTATCGAACCTGCTTATAAAATTTCACGAGAATCGCTTGATAAATGCGACCTGTAGGCGAGAACAAACCGACAGACAAACTGACGGACAGAAGCATTTTTGGCCGTAATTTTGAAACTAAAACGCTTCGCTCGCTCGATCACTAAACCCACCAGTAAATGTGGCATTTTTGTCTTGCAATACCTAGTTATGATGTAGAAAGGGATAAAGACGTGATAATGTGAGTGAATGAATGAGTAATATTAGTTCTTCTTCATCTCTATCTATCTTTTGGTTGTGTGTGGCCTATGGCTCTTGCGATACCTAGCTCTGATGTAGAATGGGATATAGACGTGATAGTGTTAGTGAATGAGTAGTATTCATTTTTCTGCATATTAATTTTTTGGGTGTGTATGGCCTTTGAGTCTTGCGATACCTAGATTTTTTTTTTCCATTTTTTTTATTTACACGCAATACATTTAATACATTAATGTTTAATCTAGTTACAATGCCATCATAATCTCTTTTGAGATTTACCGTGCATCTCTATGATGTAGAAAGGGATAAAGAAGTGATAGTGTTGGTGAATTATTAATATTTACTTCTTCATCTCTATCTATCTTTCGGATGTGTAAATGGCCAACGCTAGCTTTTTCAAGCTGCCCAAAGACATCCGACATAGCTTGACGACTGTCATGTATACCATTTTGTTTTTTTTCTTTGTTAGATATCTATGTATTATATAATCATACTCGTAGGTATTGAGTTTCAATTACATATGTTTATTTCGATTACTTAAATGAAGATTTTTAAACAGCTTATAGATACATATATAAGTTCTTGTATATATTCATGCTGTTAAAATTAAATTTATCTTCTGAATAAAATAAAATTAATTAACCGTAATTTACTCTTATTCCACATAATTTGTAATAACATTTTTCCTTATGTAACTTGTAAAAAACCCCTTTTTACGTTTAAATTGAACCTTTCCAACAGGCGTCAATACAAATTATATATGTATCAATAAATATATATTATTAGTTTCAGTTGTTGCTGTTGAACATCGCATGACACTATAATGTCTACAATTCATATTTTGCGCTAGTTTACGATTGCATAAAAATACGTACTCGTACTAGTTTTACGTTCTCACGCTCTTCGCAATGAAACACATACTTTGAGAATGCGATTCATTCTCAAACACGTATTTATCGTTGCCTCAAAGAAATAATTTATTTAAAAAAATATATAAAAATAACATAATTGTAATTCCATTTATTGTTAGGTAAGGCCACTGGATAAATATCATCTTAACAAGAAAAAGCTAGAAAGCGGATCCTTGGCTCCCAAAGCAGCACAGTGGACGACCACTGTGGCCTAGTGGTCATCATGCCAAGCTGTCACACCGGATAATCAGCTTTTGATAAAAAGATTTATTTATATAAGTTTGTATGTGTTGTATTTGACGACCTCCGTGGTGTAATGGTCAACACGCTAGTCTGCCAATCCGGAGGTTCTGGTTTCGAACCCCAGCCAGGGCAAGTTGGAAAATGGCCTTTTTCAAATTGTCTGTTTGTTTGTTTCTAATAACTTTATTGTACTAAAAACATGCATATAAAATACAAATTTCGAAAGAGCAAATATGCAATGGCGGACTTATCCCATATAGGGATCTCTTCCAGTCAACCTGTGATATTTTGAGAGGACATTTACACATTAACAGGTAGAAGCAAATACGTACAAAATTAATAAAAATAAAAGTTTATACTTACATAGCTACATGAACTCTTGGTCTGCGCTGACCCTTAGTATCCCATAATACAAGTTTCAACTTACTTTGGGGATAGCTCAATCAGTGTTATTTGTCCTTATCTATTTTATTATTGATTTATATGTTTTCGTTATAAAATATAGTATCGTTGAGTTGATATCCCATAACACAAGTCTCGAACTTACTTTGGGGCTCTCTCAATCTGTGTGATTTGTTCGTATATATTTATTTATTTATAAATGACGACTGCCTCCATGGTCCAGTGGTCAAGGCGTTTGCCTTGTGATCCGGATGTTTTGGGTTCAAATCCCACTGGGAAGCATACTTTGTGAAAAGTTGTTTCCAGTCTGGTTTGCAGGCTTGAATCACCTGATTATCCGAAAAGAAAGATGATTCTGTGCTTCGGAAGGCACGTAAAGCTGTTGGTCCCGAACGCCATCTAGCGTTTGTACCTATCCTAGGATTGGTTCTGGTCTACTCTTTGGGTTGCGGAGGTCAAACGGCAGTCGCTCTGTGTAAAAACCAGTAACCTTGTCAAATCACCTAGGTAAGGTAGCGGACCACGGGCTCTGAAGCGTAACCGCTGACGATGCAACCGGGAATACGCTCGGATGATGATGATTTAGTTACTTATAAATCATGTCATGATATAATTTAGACCGATCATTGCAAAACAGGCGATTTATATAAAATCAGCATAGTGTCATTCCCAGCATAAAGTCTTTGCTTTATATTAAAAAAAAAAATGGACGATTGAAATCGTCGCCTACATGATTAAAATTATGTGTTACGAGTACTTGAATGAACGAATTGTAGAAGTTTTTGTTCGAGCCGTCAAATGATTGCAAAAGGAAAGGCAAACACTCTTTACGGTCAAGTTGTAAGGCTTGTAAGCTCGTTGTACGGCAAAGTTTACGACGTGCTAATAACGTTAATGATATTCCAGCTTGCAAGTCGCGGATCGTATGATTTATTGCCGTATTATCATAGAGTTGCGAGGGACGATTAGTTGGCGATGGCATAGTGCGACGGAACGAGATTTTGAGCCAGAAATGTACTGGAATCTGTAGGTGTAGCAACAGCTTTAAAAGAAAGTGTTTGTAAGTAGAATTTACACTTGCAAAGTTTTTGGCGTCATAAGTGTGTAACGTAGAAAATATATAACGTGTAACAAAATATACTGAAACTATTATAAGGGTAGATTCAGTCTATGATACTGAATACTTTTCCACGGAACATGTATCGAAGTATAAAAAAAATATTTTCTTGCCGTCCATAGAAACTCGGATCAGCTGATCGGTTAACTTTTATGGGAGGCCAAAAATTATTTTTTATATTTCGGTATATGTTTCTTGGGGAAAGTTGTTCAGTATCATGGACTGAATTCAGTCTGAAAATAGTTTCAGTATATTTTGTTAGACCCTATATATGTTATCTGAAGCTGTCTTTATCACCTTTTGATATGTGTGCACATTTGATGTCTTGGCGTTGAAGAAGAAGGTGTTGGCTGACGGGAATAATTGTTGGTGCGATAATTCCAGTTGGCCACCACCTGCTTGTTTAGTTAGTTATATGGGTATGGTACAGGTATGGCAGACGTAAAATGCGTATTTGCTGGCTGTTAAAAAAAGAAATAAAGTGCTCCTTATTTTAACTTCGACTGTGACTTTCATCTCTTTGAACTTGGTGAAGTGCATTGATTTGAAAGCTTTCTAATACTGAACAGTCCAACACTAACATATTGTTCTCCAATTATCTTAATTTACACCTGAGAAATCTCTGGTGTGCGCGAGAAGAGATAGTCGAAACCATAACTCACAAATAATAAAGTAGGCACATTCTTATTTATTTTTGATTTAATTTACATTTATCCTACATGAAAATAGTTGAACAAAAAAGTTAAATATTGGAAGAGCCATAGGTATATATGTATACTGAAAATTATGAGATCCTCCTATTTATAAGCATTGACATAGAATAAATAGACCAGGTATCATAAACATTGGCCTCTGTTCTATTTTTGAATATATGGCGGCGTGAATTTTATCATACGTATTTTATTTTTTTAAACAATGAAATTTGGTTGCTTACTGATGTTAATTTTAAATGTTAAAGATATTTCTTTACACTTTGCAGTGTCACCGCAGAATTAATAAGGGTATTTACATAGTGGTACTTGAATTATTCTACTGTATACACTGTACACACACCAAAATAATCATTGCCGTAGAAAAGTATACTACCTCTATACTATTGGTACTATTATAGAGGTAGTATATTATTGGCGGTATAATTTTTTTATGTACCCACTGTACATATAAACTGAAAATGAAAACTAACAGTTTGAAATAGTTTGAATCGCAATATTACCAGAAATCGTTACAAATATTTCAGTTGACATTGCGATATTGCGTCCGAATACGAGTACAAGTCCTAGTTACAGGGAACATAATATTGCATGTACTATGATTTTACAACTATATAAATTGCCTCTACGAGTACTCGGTGGTTTGACCATCGCCAAAATCCCAGGTTTGAAATCACGTGTAGTACATATGAACTGAAAATAAAGATTAACAGTTTAAGTCGCAACAATATCAGAAATCATTATAAATATTTCAGTTGAGATTGCGATATTGCCTCCGAATACGAGTACCAGTCCTAGTTACAGGCAACATATTGCATGTGCTATGATTTTACAACTATTGTCTCAAAATTGCCTCCACTCGTGGTTTCACCAGCCGAGCCAGGGCACCGCAATAGTCAATAAAGCTCGTTTTACACTGCACATCACAGGCGTACGTTTGAGGGGTTATTAGTTTGGTTTGAAAGCCACTCTGTTGTAGGGCTGCCATATGAAAGCTACTTTGTTTGTGTGGTTTTTGAAGTAGAATTGATTTGATGATCTACGCTCTTGTTAGAATATAGTTTCCTCATTAAAGCCCATCCTAGTTATGATTCATGTAACATCAACTAAATATTTTACATGAATCACAGTTAAACTTATTAACATCATTCAAATAATGAAATGATTGGTAATTATACGTCAATGTTTATACAAAAAAAAAAGGAAAACAATTAGTATGTTATCTATTTAAATGTCACTACATATATCCACTCAATACGTGCAATGTTTTTGTAAAACTGATGCTTAATATAAGATCTTGTACATACTAAAGTGTATGGGATAGACTGATCTTCTTTTACCGCTACTAGAGTGTCATAAAGGATTAATAGCATAGATTATATTTATGCTTTTATTTATTCTTAATCAGAGTAAAATATTATCGTAATAAATTAAAGATTCTGTAAGTCGCCAACATCGATTTACTTTAGCAGGTTGTAAGTATACTTTCGCGACTTTCTTTCTAAGTAACAAACTATGTTTACGTAGACAACCCTACCCAGACCGCAGTATGCGCTGTGGTTCGTACGTTACCCCCGCCGAGATGGATGGACGCGTAGAGCTACGAAAATCATCTCAAATAGCCAACATTTACTTTTTTTTTTTACTCGGTCCATATCTCAAGTTGGAATCGTAAATGCTAATGTAACAAGTGGGCTCCAATTGGAATGCCTTGTTAAATTATTTTTATAATTTTTGTTTAACGATTTTCATATTTTTTGTATTTGGCATTTTTTGCAGGTTGTTATAGAGATTTTGTTTTATATTTTTTTTGTAATCTGTCTGTTCCTTCATTTTAGCTCGTGTCTAACCACGAACTGTTATGATAAGTTAGGATATTTAGTATAGAAATAAATACATAAATATATAGAGACAAATAACTATAATTGAGCTAGTCCCAAAGTAAGATTAAACTTGTACGAGTAATATGGGATACTAACTCAACGATACTTTATCTTATAATTAATGAATACGAGTATATAGATAAACACAAGATTCAGAAAAAAATGAAAATTACCATTTCCCAACTTGCTCTGGCTGGGGATCGAACACAGAACTTTCGGAGTGGCGGACTGGCGTGTTAACCACTACGCCATGGAGGTCGTCAATATAAGGAGATGAGATGGCGATGATGATATTTTTTTATATCTTTTCTGATCAATAAGAGTTATATACACAAATTACCTCATATTCATGCATATTCGTTAGCACTTATTACATTAAAAATATGATGAAAAAACATAATTTTCCTATTTTACCGTGGTAATGTGATTCGTATTATGTATTGGACTTGCTTGTAAATATAGGCGCCTGGAAAATAAAATATTCCTAAGTACCTATTGACAGGGAAATAAAAGTCATCAATTTACCTCGCACTGAACATCTCCATTTACTTAAAACGTCCTTTAGCATTAAGGCTAACAAGTATAAAATACAGCCTTAGTCAGACATTAATCAGGATTAATCGTTCCAAGAACTTAGCCCTAAAAGTAATGAAGTGAGGCTATAGTTAAATTTTATTAGCGATTAAATGTTCCGTAACATACGCGGCATTTTCATGATAAAGAGCGGCGTCCACACAAACGAACATCGTGCGAACCGTAAAAGGAATCCCAGTGCATAAACCGCGTTATCCTTTTGTTCATTCCTGCAGTTGTTTCACACCTAGTTAGACCTGCGGGTAGGATCTTGTTACCACAGATTGAAGGCTCGCGGTCGACGCCCGGCTGCCCGGCCCAGCGTCCTGCCTTGAAAAACTTGGAATGCCATAACTATTTACTTCTGACTACGGGTATAGTACGCATCGCACTTTTGATTAGTTTTTTTGCTTTGTAATCATACGATGCCTATGTTGTTGGCTAGAAAAATAGGCATGAGAAAGGCTTCGATTGAGTTACAGACTTTATAGATTTTAGGGGGGATGATGGGTAAAAAAATATTTTTGCTCATCAGGTAGATTATTAAAACAATTGTGTACGTACTTTTGTTTCTGGTAAGCAAATAATTAGAAAGATGCAGCGCATTAAAATTCCGCATGACGTCACGATCAAGTACGATTTTCACTTGATGGTGATGTCAATCACCCCCACTCCGAAACCTCGACGAGCTGTATCTTTGTGAATTTTCACTATTTTGATAAACCGAAAAATATGAGTCCATTATTTTTAGATAATTTAACAGACGGACTAAATAAAGTACAATTTTTCGGAGCCAGTCCACGTCCCTAGCTTTAAAAAGAATGCCCTTATACGTGCATTTTACCTTGGGCCTACATTTATAATGAAAGTGTGACAATAAGATGATCAATTTATATGACGATTTCATATTTAAACTATTAACGAGGATCATAATTTAAGTTGCAGTTTTGTAATGATTGTAGAACTTTACATCTATTAAGAATCAAATAATAAATTAGTGAGTTATCGTCGTCATAAGCTAACGATGAGAGTTATGGAACATACATATATACATTATCATGTCTTTATCCCTAACGGGGCAGACAGAGCCCACATTTAGCGTGATGGTGGGCGTGAAGATAGAAAAAGGGAATCAAAAGTGATGGGTTGCTGGCCGCATCGCCTATTATTGTGATTCAGATTGTCGCCTATTCCTCGATCAGCTTTTACGATCTGCTCGGGAAGAGAAACAAGTTTTTTCTTTTCTCACAGACCAGCATAAAAGAAGTATATAGAAGATTTTTTGTTCTAATTCCATTTAACTTAACTACATAAAATCACTAATTCACTACTCAATTATTTCGTATTTGTATAGTTTTGTCGCATCTTTTGTTATTATATTATTTGATAAATTGTATTTAAGACTTTTCGTAGTTTTTCAAGATATTAGATTAGGGCCGTACCTGAATTTTCCGGGGTCCAGTGCTGCCCCATTTAAAATAAATCATTTGAAAGAAAACAGAGTCATCATTTAAAATTTTGCTACTACCAAGTCCTAGATAACCCTTCAAACTATTTTGTCAACTACTGTTTACAGTTTATAATGAGAACGTTAAGCTTTACTCCTTTACATTTGCCAAAAGTGGCCGTTTTTCGCCAATGTGCGAAGAAAAGCTTCACGTTCTCACTTTAAACTGTAAACAGTAGTTCATAAAATACTTTGAAGGTCTATCTAGGACTTAGTGGTAGCAAAATTTTAAATGATATTTCCGTTTTCTTTGAAATGATTTATTTTAAATGGAGGCAGCACTGGACCCCGGAAAATTCAGGTACGGCCTTAACAACTAGGCCCTTCCAATATTTCATTTTTTATATTTAATTCCTACTGTTAATAAATTACATACAATTTTTCGTTTTAAGTCAGTGTCCTACATTAATTACCACTATCATTACACTTCGGCTGAATGTATAGTCGATGGTAATGTACTACGTTTTGCCTATTTACTATTTCTGGTTTAATCAGTATGCAAGAGAATAATTTCGCCAAGTATGTTGCTAACAGAATAGTGGTGCATAATGTTCGTTTTACGAGCACAGGTTAAGCAGCACTTGCGCTAAGTATTTCAATAAAATGTTCTTTCTAAGTATACATTTCAAGGTGAACCATTATAATTCAATTGTGGCTTATTATGTAGCCTATGAAATCAAGACAACAAGCTATGGCCGACGGCGAATGCCAGTAAAATTGTAATCTGTACCGTAATGGTCCGGGATGTTGAGTTTTGATCGCTCAAGCTCTGTAAGTACCGTAAGCTGAAGCAGTGGAACTGGAACCTAGGATAGAATATGTCCAAATATTTGTGTATTATGTATTCAAAGCTTATCTTCAGTGTATGAGGAGGACATGCTGTGTTTAAAATATCGACGACAACAAATGTCAAAAATATGTTTAGTAAAAGTGTATAATATTCTTATTAATTCAAAAGGATGTTGATCTTTCTCATTTTGATAAAAATATTATTTTTTTTTAATTAAAAAGTTCGTAAATAAACTCTCTTAAATATTTATAATTTTGGGACATTTACTTTTTATTAAGTCTTCTTATTGAAGTTAGAGAATGAAAGTGCAATATAATTAAAAACAAATGCACTTTTTAATCGAAAATAGAACCGATAAATTTCAAATAAACTTATACCTTTATAATTTTATTTTGATAGTCTAACTAAATAGTTATTTAAAAAGTATTTATGTTAGTATCTTGAAAATAATGGTGCAATTTTATTTTCTGCTTAAGCCGAAATTGCATTCATATTTCATTAATGAATGCAATTTTGATTTCATTTCAAAACAAAATAAATTACACAGAAATATTAAGTATCTAATATATATTTTTTTTCGTTTAAACTAATTTGAGACACAGACATAATGAATATGTGATTAACGGATTACTCACATAAAAGTTAGCTACTGGCCGACATGTTTCGATCTCATCCGGAGGTTTTCTTCAGGGCAAGTTGTGGCCTTAGACACGTGATGTCTCGAGTCACACTCAATATTTAAGGTACTTCACTTATTTTGCTTTTTTATTTCACTTCCAACTTTTATGTATTGTTCACCATGTATGTGTACCTTTTTAATCTTCCTCACTGTTTTGAAAACGTTAAATATTATTCTAAAAGCAATTGATTCCTCGTCATGTTTGTAAGCTAATTATCATGGATGTGTCAAGAATAAAGTTAAGTGTTATCTCACATTGTAGCTCTACATTCTTTCTTGATAATACTGTAAACTATGAAAGTTGTGAGTTCGATTTACGAACAGTAAAGAATTCTACATTTTCTAAACAATGTGTCAATGTCTCTAACACCTATTGTATTTGGTCATGATTTATCATGTGTCGTAGATATGTTCAGACGATTTATTATATAAAAATGTGTTTTTATGTTCTCAAATAAAAAAATAATGTTTTTTGTATTAATGTTTTTGCTGTATTTGTAATATATTCAAATAATAGGTTGTTAATAAAGAAAAGATTTGCGTTCATTCATTTGATATTTTATTTCTCGTTTATCACTTTTTGACAGCGTCAATTTTCGAGAATCTTTACAATAAATATTTCTTTCAAGTATGACTAATTGTAAGTTATATAATATTTACATTGATGGGATACTAAACGATACTACTTTACATCTAATTTTATCACAGATAGCGGCAATGATGCCTTATTAAGTCACTTTAATAGTAATTGGCAAACCTTGCCCATCAAACACAGCCCAAATAGGCCTAACACAAAAATCTACATCTACTGCGTTTAAGTATGGGTTCGTCATGAAGTATTATTGTTGAAATTATTACATAACTATTTTTAAAATGACGTTTGAAATTTACGGTGAAACACAATTTATACATCGTTTCTAAAATGAAAATAGAACTTAAAGCTAGGCATATTTACATTTACAGCTGAGAATTAAATGTTTATATACAATACGTACGTTAACAGACTAGCCATCACAATTTTACTCTGAAGTCACAATCACTATTACGCAGTTTTTATCACTACACTTCAGTCACTTTTTCACAACACTTTCATACGTGGACGGACATCGTGCGAGGTGACGCACGGGGAGGCACTTGATGTGGAGTATGCGAAGGATGTGGAGGTAGGACTGGGTGCGCGCCATGCACCGGCGGGGGCGGCAGCGCACCCAGATGGTTCCTCGCGTGATGATGCCTGTGCATGGCTACACTAGCATTGACCACGGGACTTGGCACGTCGCGAATTCTAGGACCGCTCGGCACATCCGGCAAAGCGAACCTTAACTTCTCCCAAAACAACTTATCACTCGTGTGGAGATATGTATTCGTCTTCAAATATAATTTTATATCCTGGTCAAGATCTTTCTGAGGCACATCGCCTAGCAAAATAACTATCAGTCTTCTTCGTCTGTCTCTCAGCACTTGATGATGGGCCGATTTGAAGTCATAACGGCACCATTCAGATTTTATGAAGTTCTCACTGAGAACCATTATGGTACGGCGCGAAGATTCAACGGCTTGCATAATATTCTCTGCCGCGTAGCTGCCCATGGGTATATCGCGGTAATGTAAGCATAATTTGTAGGAGGGGTCACCGCGCTCTAACATAGGTACAAGTTCCTCGGCAACCCACGCTTCATCTTTAGAACTATAGCTTACGAACGCATCGAACATTTTCTCCCTGCTTTCTCGGTCTATGTCACTTGATCTATAAAATAATCTCACCCCATATTTTGAATGGAACCACACTCTCATTTCTTGTCTGAATACAAATATGATTGTGCTTACAAATAACACGAGTAATAATAATCCCAGACTTATTATAAGCAGCATATAATCTTGGACTACTTCATTTGTGATCATAGTTTGTGTTGCTGTCAGATTTCCGTTGATGCTGTTATTTATACTTGGCAATCCAGTGCAAATTGATCCATTTTCACTTATAATATTGAATCCGGAATCTGGTTCACTGAATATACTATCGTTGTATGGCGTTAATTCTGTGCTATTTCCTTTAGAGTAAATGCATTTAATACTTGATAGGTCGATAATAGAACTAACTCGTTTCGTCCATTCACGGAACATTTCTGTATAGTCACAATCGCACGACCACGGGTTGTAAGATAGAGTTATTTCCGTTATAGCAGCATTGATCTGCCAAACAGACAATGTAATAAGTCTATTGTGATGCAGATGCAGGATTTTCAAGCGTGCCATGTGATCAAACATTTCTTTGCCGATATGTTTAATTTTATTATTGTTTATGTAGAGCTCACGAAGGTTATCCAAACCGCCAAATTCTTGTCCTTCTATTTGAACCAGGTTATTGTAATCCAAATGCAGCACTTCGAGTTCTTTTAATCCGTTGAACGTTCTGTTATGAATAGTTTCAATATTTGATGCGTTTAAATATAGTATCTTTAGCCTTTTTCTACCGATAAATGCGTGACTTGGGAGCATTTTAATGTCATTACCATCAAGATACAGTTGTGTGGCCTCCATTGGTATTCTTTCGGGTAGCGCATTCACATACCCAGCGCTTGAACACTCCACAACATTAGCTGACCATGATTGATCGTGGTAACACGTGCAGTTGTTTGGGCAAGTCATTTCACAGTCGCAAGCGTCGAAATCACAGCAATGGCATAATGCAAAACAATGAAATTCATATTTACACAAAAACTGATGGGGCGCAGCCTCTACCAAGGGAACATGTGAGTTGCCGCGATTGTAAAGTAATTTGCAGTTTATGCTGTCCAAATCCATTAACTTTGGCTGAGTTCTGGCTCTGTTTCCAGTATTAATTTTTTGTAACCACTCCATCGTGCAATCACATTCTAATGGGTTTCCACCTATGAAAAACTCTGGTACTGATTTGTCTTGAGGCACAGCTGATATTCTCAATGAATTAGGGTCCAGGTTCGTTATTTTGTTTCCATACAAATCGACTCGAGTTAAATTGGGTTTTTTGAAGAACGTGTATGATTGCACCTTAGATATCAAATTGTCATTCAGATATAACATTTCCACAGAGTTAGGTATTGCACTGCCCGTTATTTCTGTCAACTTATTAGAACTGGCGTCAAACGTACTCAGAGATAGTTGTGATTCTATTTCAAAATAGTTCCCAAGTTCTGCTATCCTATTAGCATGAATATCCAGCCACTGCAATCCAGTTGGAATCATAGCATAGTCGAACCAGCCAAGTCGATTATCCGAAATGTTTAGCCACACGAGATTAGGTAATTTTGCAAATAAACCGCCAATGTCAGTTAAATAATTTCCATCCAATCGAATTGCTTGCAAGTTGATGTTATTGTCAAATGACCCGGCTTCAATTTTGTGAATTTTGTTTCTGGATAGGTTCAAAATTTTGAGTGATGTCATTTTGTCAAACACGCCTTTGCTTATGTTCCCAATGTTGTTTTCAGTCAGTCTCAATCCGTACATTTGTTGCATGGCAATAAATGAGGCATTTTCTATGCTCACGATTAGATTTTCACCCAAATCAAGAGTTTTCAATTGCGGAATTTCTTTCAAAGCTAAAGGCACTTCATCCAATCTATTCCCATTTAAATGTAGGTCTTGCAAAGACGAGCAATTTCGCAGAGCTTGTGAATTTATTTTAGAGATTCGATTACTGTCTATGGAAAGTACAGTTAATACTTGTAGTCCTGTGAATGCGTAGCTTTCTATCGTTGTGAGTCTGTTGTTAGATAAAATTAATGTGTGTAAATTGCTCAATGTACTAAATACGTTCTCAGGTATGTGTTCTATAAAATTCTCTTGCATCTTTAATATCTGCAAGTTGTGTAAATCTCTAAATAGAGCTATTTCCATTTTTGAAACTCGATTATGCGAAAAATCTAGATAGACAAGTCTTTTCAATCCGGAGAACGTTGAAGTATTTATCCAATCTGAAGTGAGCTCGTTCCATGATAAGTCCAAAACCAGAAGTTGAACTAAATCGCTGAATAATCCCGGTGCCAACACAGTTATCGTGTTGTTGTTCAAGTATATTTCTTTCAGCTCTTTTGTATCACTAAACAGCTCGGGAGGCAAGCTTGTAAGTTGATTGTCGGAGAATCTTATAGTTGTTAGAGAAATTAGTCCTTCTAGAGCTCTATCAGCTAGAGAGTTCAATCCATTGCCTTGAAGGTATAGTTTTTGCAATCTTCTCAATCCTGACAATAGGTTTGGTGGTAAAGTATCTATGATATTTCGTGACAAATCTAAAACCAACAAATTGTCTCCACATTTCTCCGTTGGGTGTCGATGTGCGGTGGAAAATTGAAAATGACTTATATCTCTCATTCTATTTCCTGTCATATTCAAGTATTCTAGGTTTCTCAGTGTGCATAATGCTCCTTCCGGGAATACAAACATGTTATTTTCACTCAGATCCAATCGTTCTAGGTTTTGCACATCTCTAGAAAATGCTGTGGGCGTTATTTCAAGTGACATACTAGACCAATCCGTATTATGCGTTCGAATCGTCAGATTTCTCAATTCACGTAAACCCGTAAAAGCGCCGTCGGAAAGATTTCCAATTTTGCAGTATTCAATGGTGAGTTCCCGCAGCTCAATTAGTTGACGGAAGCTGCCGGGAGCGAGCGAGCTTTGAAAGAAAAGTGCATCACTGCACTCGAGTCGCAGTCTCACGGTAAGATGCGGTTGTATTGCACTAAAGTTTGTGTTTTCTAGTTCACTGTTTATAGTCCTCAATCTGCACTGCAACGCAACTCCTGCGTCGCTGTCGTCGGTTGTCCACCGGCACTCGTCGGGGGCCTGGTAGCGAGCCCCCGTGGTGGCCGAGAGCGAGGCACATAGCGCTGACAGTGAAGCACTAAGCACCACCAAGGCGCTCGTAAACCAAGCCGAACACATTGTTATGCTTTCACTAACTACACTTATTACATAGTTTTATTTTCCATCAACTGGCACTAAAATCGCACGTAAACATCGTCTCAGCGGCCCACATTAGTTCATATGATGCCGCCGCAAAACTGAGTACTTCACTAGCCGAACCGGCCACTTAACCCGTTTTCTCGCGAGAACACTAATTGGACAGGATCGTGCGTCCACCACAAGTCGGTCGTGGAGAACGCAACACGCGCGTTCGCGTTGAGGTCTGGGGTGGAACTGACTCCGATTCAAACCTGCGCTGCGCTCGCGCACAAGGCCGCGCCGGTTCACGCGTTCCAACAGGTAAATTCACGCCCGAGGTTAAAACGTAGTAAGCGCCGAGTAAAGCGCCCCAAGTTCTGCTTTATCCGTTTCGTGCTAAAGCTCGTCAGAAAAATACACTACACGCACACTAGAGTAAAAGCACACAACACTAGTAAGCGAAACCGCTTTTTGTGGCGCTCAGACAGGCTTTAGTGTGATATGTGAGAGGGAGACAGTTGGATAGTCGCGGGGTAAGAAGAGAAAAGCTTAGTAGGGATCGAGGCAGCTGGCCAGGTAGTGCGCAGGCGCATTGCCGCGTTCGCTGCTTGTTAACACTCCCGTTGATAGAATTCAATTGCACACATTTGACGATTGTTGACATTTTGTTTACTCACTATACTTAATGAAATGAACGGAATTTATTGCAGTGAGAACTTGTTGCATTCTCTTCACTTTACTTAACGTTCCAAACGTACGTAGACTTAGTGACCACCACCGTATTTAAAGTTGGCACCTTAGAATTATTACAAAAATAAGTGAAAAGCTCTTCGAAATTAATTAAATATTGTTGATATTTACTTTAATATTATACTGTAGCAATAATACCTTATATTTTGTACCATTTTTTCGTTTATTAGATCTGGCAATCTAATAAACGAAAAAATGGTACAAAATATAAGGTAATATATAATTAATATTTTGAATTTTTAATCATGTACATATATTTTTAAAGCAAAGTTAAATAATACTCGTATACGAGTATGTATGTATAAACAAAAATAATGATCTATAAAATTAAAGTTTTTGAAACATTATAAAATTATAATTCGGGAACCCAACTTATGGCGTCGTCGGAAATAAAAATTCTTGCGTTAGACACGCAAAACTCCCGTTTTGAAACTATTGATTCTCTAAATTGCACCCGGGGATTCTACAACCACCATTTTAGTTAAACGATTTTCGTATAAATCTCTGATGTTCGGTGGAACCTCTCATCAAATTAAACGTCTACACATTATGCATTTGGTGCAGCTGCCAATTTGGCCCAAAACCGTTTGATTTAATAAATTGTGTCTGATTTTTGATTATACATCTCTTAATTTGTGTACAGGTATGTTAAACGCTTTTCTTATTTTTATTTATATTTCTTAAACCAAAGTAATTACGTAGTCTCTTATCTCAAAACGGCATTATAATGGCAAAAAAATTGCTTAGTTGTCAAGATAATAATCTTGATATGAATGTAAATATGTATTGTAAAGTAATGTAGGGATTATGTCTTCGACGATGATTAGGTATAGCTCGAAATATAAATTGTATGTTTTAATTTAGCCATGTGAAAAATAAAATATTTTAAGTGACGTGTCATCAAAAAATTCAGATATGTCATGTCGGTGCATATAAAAGTATAACAAAGACTTTTTTATAAAGTTTAAGCTGTTTGGCTTCAAGGCTCTTGAACCGATACATTCATACTCAAATACACATTAAAACATTTGAAAAATTACACAGTTCACAGAATATCTTAGGGGTTTATACATCTGCGTCCATTGTGTCCAGTTTTGGGCTAAACAATTGGGCGTGCTCCCTTGGGATTGTGTTTCACACCTGCCATTGTGCAAAAAATTGGAGTACGTGCCTCAACCGAAATTCTAGTCAGTAAATTACGTTACCTGCGCAATGTTACCTTCACCTTTATGCTAAAAAGTACAGGAATGTATGTGGTTTGTTGTTGTTTTACAAACGAAAATATATACTCGTAGATAATTCACTTCTCAAAACAACTGGTTGAAACACATTTCTGTTTATTTATTTTATTATGATAGTCGTACTTGAGAATGTTTTTTTTAAAGTACAAATTTATAAATAACAAAGTTCTACATGTGTGCATATAGCTTATTTTAAAGCAATTCTTTATGAAAACCCCAGAATGCCTTTATATTTTACTACCACGTACTAGACGCTCCAAGTTCAGTACATTCTAAGGTTGAAAGTGTTCGCGATCATAATTTTATTTGGTGTCGAGATGATAGGGCGGCTCGCGCGTCCCGGCGTCCGTCGTGCAACTATTTATGCGAGGTGTTGGGCCCGGTCCCGAGGCGCCTGCTGTATCTCAATTGCAATAAATTATCTCCTTTGACACGCGAGAAGCGGAAAATTTGCAATCGCACAGCTAGGGTCCACAGCATTCGCGTCCCTCCTCCTTTATGTAAACAGCGCAAATGGCTTTGTAATGGGAATAGCGTCCGTCCCGCTATGACACCGCCTCAATATTTCACACGGGCTCCCACGGGCTCGTTTGTCCACATCGCGCCTAGAAACATCCCGGACAAAAGGCCAGCGGGTGATCTCTCCTTCGACTTTTTGTCGTGAGTGGCGAGGCGTTTCTTGTCCTGCCCTATAAAAGAATAGATTGCCGGTAAATCGTAGCTTATTGTGGCGCTATTTAATACATATTTGGAGGCTATCCGACGGCCGTTATAACAATATGTTCGTATTCAATTTACTGTTGTTCACGTCGACACGCAACTGTTGGGGTGTTCGCGTGGGTACATGTGTGTGATGTGGGTCACTTGCCTTTGTGATTCACTAAATAACACTTGGATCCAAATGAAACAGAAACGTTATTGTTTGGCACAATTCCGTAAATTACGTGAAAACATGCATGTGTCATTCATTACTGATTGATGGCACTGTTTCTTGAAAACTGTACCAATGTTTAGAACCTCTGGTGAGGTCAATACTACTCAAGTCATTACGTAGCTATTTTAAGAACACTGTGGTTATTTTCGTATTAGTACTCTGCCTTTTTTTAGGCGTGATAATTAAAATGTCATCTCGAGTAGAGCAGTGAGTCAGAGGCTTATATATCTTTGGAGTGAAGAGAGTACTTGTTCGTTAATATTAAAGTCAGAACGACTGTCTCCGTGGTCCAGTGGACAAGGCGTCTGCCTTGTGATCCGGAGGTCATGGGTTCAAATCCTACTGGGAAGCATACTTTGTGAAAATTTGTTTTCAGTCTGGTTAGGATATTGCAGGCTTGAATCACTTGCTTATCCGACAAAGAAAGATGATTCCGTGCATCGGAAGGCTCGTAAAGCTGTTGGTCCCGAACGCCATCTAGCGTTTGTACCTATCCTAGGATTGGTTCTGGTCTACCCTTTGGGTTGCGGAGGTCAGACGGCAGTCGCTCTGTGTAAAAACCAGTAACCTTGTCAAATCACCTAGGTTAGGTAGCGGACCCCGGGCTCTGAAGCGTTACCGCTTAGGATGCAACCGGGAATACGCTCGGATGATGATGATGATGATTAAAGTCAGAACGACTCTTTTTAGTTAGTTATATTAATGTATTAGTAAAATATGATAGTTTTAGCTTCATTCTAGATACATATTTGATAAGTTTTTAAAGTTAAGGCCGTACTTGGCCGACCGAAACACGGCCACTTTTGGCAAATGTGCGTAGTAAAGCTTAACGTTCTCACTTTAAACTGTAAACAGTAGTTCATAAAATACTCTGAAGGGTTATCTAGGATTTGGTAGTTGCAAAATTTAAAATAATGTCTTCGTTTTCTTTAAAATGATTTATTTTAAATGGGGGCAGCACTGGACCCCGGAAAATTCAAGTACGGTCTTAATGTTACAACTGTTACGAAAAATCTTATTTCATATTTTTTTGATTATAGCAATTTTCCATATGACACGTTCGTAATCACTTTACTGCATACAAAGGCAGGAGGTTGAAAATTAGCGAACATTAATCAAACACAAATAAGGTAATCATTTTTCGAAAATAATAAATGTCCGACATCATCCCGAGTGGCGTGCGTAAGATCGATTTTAATGCGTTTTATCGGACGGGCGCATCGTTGTGTGAAACAGTTCCGTTGGTTTCCATTATAATATTAATTTTTGTAATTTAGTTGCCTAATCTCCGGCGACAGGCCCGATACCGGCGCGACACTTATCTCGGTGTCGGCGGACACATATAATCCATTAAGTCGTCATTTCCACCCGGCTGATCATTCCTCAACCACGCGTCACCCGCCCCCGGAGCGACGCGCAACGTATTGTTCGCTACTGCTTTATCTCCGCACCACTGCTGCAAGGTCCTTTTCAATTAACGTCACCGAAACCAATGTAAACCTTAAAACAATACCCGCAACGCCCATAACCCTTTATTACCCCGACCCTCGAAGGTTTATCCTTGTCGACTAATGGACTAGTTTGTTATCTAATCGGGTACACGGCGGACCTATTAATAATTTCCCACATAATTTTCTAATTAACGTCCTGTCCGGCGGGCGAGACCTCTGCGTACACGAAAACGGAAATGACGCAGAATTAGGGTTACATGGAGGTGTAATAAATTAATAACGTAACTTCTGATATCTTGTATCGCTGTCGACATTAATAATGTCTGTTTTTGTTTCAGGTAATCAGCTATTTCAATTTGCTCGTAGTATCGCACGTAGCCGACAAAAACATACGTGGTAAGACAATTTCGTAAATGTAATTTGTTATTAGCTGCGGGAGATTTGTGCAACGAACCATATAAACTTAATCCTATTTGGAATTGAATAATAAAATTTAATGCGCGCTCTAAACATTAGAGTGTTGTAAGCAGGTTACCCTCGCAGGGTTAAATTGTAGGGTGTAATTTGAAGAGATTTCACACGTGAGCAGCGCCCATAGTAGTGCGTCTGATCGCGACACGGGCAATTTGGCTCGCGAGAGACAACTCTGGTTTGTTTGTTCGCCGCGGCACCTGGCGATTCGGGACACGCTGGTTGCT
Organism: Acrobasis repandana; assembly: GCA_963576875.1. Classification (NCBI taxonomy): domain Eukaryota; kingdom Metazoa; phylum Arthropoda; class Insecta; order Lepidoptera; family Pyralidae; genus Acrobasis; species Acrobasis repandana. Next base: position 9,609,430 of record OY756223.1, on the reverse strand, counting down.
GAACAGAGAAGGGGTTGAGTATTCCACTTACAAAACATAATGTATATTTAGATGAAACACTTATTGTTTGTCAATATTATTACAATCTCTCTCAAGATTAGACGCCTAAAAGTATTATGTAATGTAAGACTGGTTGAGAACAGAGCACCGGGTATTTAGTTTGAGAGTCGGCCACAACTTTAATGGTATAAAGCATTCCTTATTATTGTTTCACAAAAAATATCCACTTGAAAAATTATATGGAATCGACCCTTGTACAAAATCCGATCTTTGTGCAAAATTACATTCTAGAGTTTTAACTGTTTGTAAAATGGTTAGTTGTTTTGGGTTAGGATGAGTGTTTCCTGCAAATAATTGTAGGTAGATTGCTGATAAAATAATTTAATTCTGGATCTTTTCTGACTTGGTGTGATTGATATACAGGGTGTAACAAAATATACTGAATCTATTTTGGGGGTGATTTCAGTCCAAGATACTGAACAACTTTCCCCAAAGGGCAACTCTGATCAGCTCATCGCTCAACTTGTATGGGAGACTAAAAAATATTTTTCATATTTCTATATGTATATATAACGTCTAACAAAATATACTGAAACTATTTTAAGGGTGGACTTAGTCCATGATACTGAACAACTTTCCTCAAGGAACATATGTCGAAGTATGAAAATAAATTTTTTAGCTTTCCCTACAAACTCGGATCAGCTGATCGAACAACTTGTATGGGAGGTCAAAAATTATTTTTCATATTTCGGTATATGTTCCTTGGGGAAAGTTGTTCAGTATCATGGACTGAAACCACCCCTAAAATAGTTTCAGTATATTTTGTTAGACCCTGTATATATATATCTATAGGTATGGTATATATGTTAGACTTAATATATCATTTTCGTGTTATGTAATGTATTGGTCGATAATAATTTGACACTGAATATAAATTTTCCCTGTCACGGTGATTTGCGGAACGTTGATATGGCAATAATGACTTTTTGATTAAGTCGAGCTATTGGAAAACATGATTTAGTATATTATTAATATGTTATGGTTTTTTAAAGTCGTGCAGGTTGATGTTAATTTTCTGTGTACATGGTACGAGTAGGTTTAGATTTTGACATGAGTAATGACTAATATTATTATGATTTTATATTCTTTATTCGAGCATTTCTTTTTTTTTGTAGCTACATTAATGATTTTTATGATTTTTCATGACGAAATAAACAATTTACTCTCTCAAACTCTTTGCAAAATTCAGGGTCTGTGGCATTGCAGCTCCCAAAAGGATAGATGGGAACCGATTTTGTATTTTTAAAAATCAAATACGACTTTATAAGGAATGTTCTTAGCTATAAGGTTTTTTTGAAAATCAATATAGTAACAAATTCAAACATTAAGACGTAAATGTCCGCTCTACACATTTTGTATTCTCAGCTAGGGACATGCGACGTGCCATCGAATGGGGCCGGCTAGATTACGCATTGTCGTGGCACAATTAGAACTGTCGCGGAGCCCTGCGTTCACTTTGTTATTTGCAAACAATCGTCGTCACATCTGCGGTTAGTTGGTCGTTTCGCCCCACAAACTATTCGCCCCATAGTTCGAATCGTACACAATTTTTTTTAGTATCGGCGGTTTCGAATTCAATAAATCAGTTTTAAATCGCTAAAGCCGTCTCGGACAGTAAAAAAAAAACAATATTTTAACCCTTTTTGTACACATGTGTACCTTATAATATTTTATTTCCTTATAATAGTCTAACTTTAGTACGATTCGCCCCACGGTACGAATGACCGAAGAACAAAATACATTTAGACTATATGCCAAAAGCGGCAAAAGTGCAGGGTTTAGGGTAAAAAATGTTCTTCTACGATTCAGTCAGACTATGGGGCGAACAGTTCGTCGGTAAAGCAACCAATACCCACATCTGCACCCCCCTGCCGCGTCGTTGGCCGGCCACTATACGGAGCATCTGCTAATTGCGATCACTGTAATGTTACCACCTCGGCCCACCTCTTCAAGTTTTATGTTGGCGTGATATATTGACACTTCATGCGAAGTGCGATACGTGTTTTGTGGTATTCATTCATCCTTGTCATGGCGAAGTATTATTTTTTGATTGCTGCCAATATTTTTTTACCGTGATTTAAACAAGTACACTGCTTAAGGGGCTACATGAACGCCAGTTCTGATTTTTTTCGAGATGATTTTTTTGTGAATGCACAGGTAAATTATTCAATTGTTTTCTTCTTCATCAGCGTGTTCCCGGTTGCATCCTAATCTGTGTTGCTTCGGAGCCCCCGGGGTGTGCTTTCCCGCTTTTTCCGACCTTACCAAGTGGAGACAAAAATTCCAAAACAGTTGAAATGATTTGGCTTTAGTTTTACGACCGGCTTGAAGTCTTTGGAATGCATTTGTGCGAGAAGTTTTACAACAGACCGCCGCCCGACGTTAACCCTCCTTGGAAATGCAGTTGAAGCTCGAGATGTTTCTGATTATTCCTTATCTCTGCTCCGGAAGCCACACGGCACCTCTCCAAATCATTAAATTGTTTTATCAAAACTATTTCAACGCCTAGCTTATGAAAGTCAATGAATAATTAGATAACATTTAAAAGCTAGACGACTACACGTTTGACTTTGCAACAATATCATCAATCATTCATAAAAGGAAATTTGGATATAATACTTTCGATAAAGATAAATTTATTTGCCAAACATGTTTTACTTGTAAGATGTTCACATTCGTTTTCGTCTAACCATGTCTACCATCACCGCGGTGTGCAAATTTAGTTAGAAATGCTATCATCTATACTATCTATACTAATATTATAAAGAGGAAAGATTTGTACCTATTTTTGTATGTTTGTATGTTTGTAATGAATAGGCTCAAAAAGTACTGGGCCGATTTAAAAAATTCTTTCACCGTTGGAAAGCTACACTATCCCCGAGTGACATAGGCTATGTGTGTACCACGGGCGAAGCCGGGGTGGACTGCTAGTCTATCATAATTGTATAAAAATATACTGAATCTATGAATCTACTACAGTTACTATAAGACAAATTCATTTTACAATTTATCAGATAAAAAATCCTTAATATTATTAATATTAATACTTATATAATAAATAACACTTATCGCTCGCGTATCCCACGGGAATATTACATTTTTCCGGGATGAAAGGTCCTTTGTCCTTCTCAGTACTCCTAACTATGTGTATGCGAATTTTCAAGAAGTTTGGTTCAGTAGATAAAGCGTGAAGAGGTAACAAACAAACAAATATACAAACTCACTTTCGCATTTATAATATTAGTTAGGATTTGAAATGCTGGCGAACGTGCACAGCCTTAAGTAGGTGTCTTGCTGTTGTAACAAGGTAATTGCAAGATTGTTAGCAAGAGTAGTTTCGCGTAGAGTCGTGTAAATAAACATTGAGTTAATTTGTAGTTCCTGTAATAATCCAGATTTCCCAAAGAAATCCTCAATTAAATGTTACAAATATAGCGATGCCACGATTACGTGCCGATGTGGCGATACTATCTACTTGAAACTTACTTTAGAATAAGTGCATTATACTTAGAAATTTCAACTAGAACCTTGATGGTTTTCGTTTATGGAAGCCGCTTCTTACTCTTGAAATGCATATTTATGAAGTCACCGCGGCCAAGTATTGACATCCCATATGAGGAGACACTTGTTTTATTTTAGATTCCTTTGCGGTACCTCTGCTATGGTTTTTTTTTTTACTTTAGCATTACTGTACTTATTAGCATAAGGTTATATGTGAAGTGTAAGTACCTTTCATGTAAACGTCATTAAGTTTCAATATAGCTTCGCTAAAAAAGGTCTTGTGGCAGACAGACACAACAATAAAAATTTACGTATTTTGTGACAGCCTAGTACTGTTAAGTATTGCACTTGTCAACCGGTCTTAGTTTTTAACAATAGGTTTCTCAGCAATTTACCTACAATACAAATGTTGGTTTAAGTGCCTTTGCCTATTATACATGTTACTCAACATTGTGAAATGGAAAAACAGTTCGACCCCATTTACATCCTCTCATCTGTTTAAAATTATATTTTTTACAGATTTTCATTATAAATCGGCATCCTCATGGTATCACTTTATGATATCTTACTTATCTCTTAGTTGTTTTAAAATACATATTTTCTTACAATATATGTCACTATTTTAAAACTTAAGCGCAAATGGAGAAAAGAGACAAAACAAACTCAACAGCTGCCTTTACTTGAAAATTTTACGTTAAGAAAATGTCAAAACCAACCTTTTCGCAAAAACCTCAGTTCTCATTAGTTTAATCGACAAAATATATTTTTGTTACAGCAAAAATAAGTTTTGAATCCCACATTTATTTTGACATCTCAAAATTTACATAATACAATATATCTAATCAATTTTAAATTAAAGAAAATCTGTTACCTGCATACCATTAGACAAGTATTACATATTGTTATCCCAACATGTCGATTAATTTTCATGTCATCTAGGCCTTGTAAACAACATTCAATGTTCCATTAGCGTTTACATACATCAATTGTCGATTCTCATGCCTTCAATAATTCGAATGACCGGAACACACGAATGATTTAACAAATTTGTTTCGCCCTATTCCTCTAACAAGTTGCTTATTCAATATTGTCTACTTACATCGAAGGCATAGACGCTGACTAACGATGATGAATGACTCACCGACTCATTGATAAACAGACACACAATACTTATCGGGGCTTGATATGAATTCCGGACCGTCTATTGTTTTCAACAAATTCCAAAATAAGGAACTTTAGTCGCCCACATGCGCAGTGTCAACCCTGCTCAAAAAAATATGACTAATTTCTTTGCACAATGATAATGACATCGTAATGGATTTGGGGAGATAAATATTTGAGATGATAATGCTTGTTATCTAGTTACTGGTTTTAAGACAGATCGTATATTTAATTGTTTTCCAAGTTATTAGGAATAAATAAAATAAAAGTAGTGACTCGCATGCAAAATATCGTCATTTATTGTAAAAAAGTCATAACCTCAAAACGTTTCCAAAAATTTTAAATCATAATTTATTCAAGACTTGGATGGATAAGAAATGATTTTCGTTTATCGACTACTTTGTTAGATGATAGATGAGTGACCTGCAATTTTGCGAATTAAGAAAGCATAACAATTCATGGGTCGTTACGGTACGATTTTATTAAATAGCATGTACAATTTCCCTTAATTGTGAGTCACGTACGCGGTAATATAGCAACATTTGTGATACAATTATAACGAAGATACGGTTTTAGGGTTCTGCGTCTTAAAACGGAAATGAAAAACGTTAGCGTTATCTGTTCGTTAGTTCGTTAATTTTTTGACGAGTACGCGTAGATGCGCCTGTTTTTTTTATCGCATACATTTCCATTATTTATTGTATTTATTATACATATAATAACGTGATATAATGTCTGCAAATCTTTAAATACACATATTAAATTGTATATTTATAATAAATCATAAAATTAATTTTTCAGTCACTTTGTAGATCAAGTCTCGATAATTTGAAAGTATAAAATGGCACAAGAACAAGCTCACAGTGTCACTGTGATAGGACTGTACTCGCTAGTTTAAAAAAATTGTACTGAAGTCTTATCTAATTTAAGTTAAAAAAAATCTAGCTAGTACCAATATAATTGTATATATCGTTGAAAACTAACAACCTATTTGAACTAAGAGCAAGTCAGACTCGCACATGGCCGGTTATTAGGGTTCCGTAGCCAAATGGCAAAAAACGGTACCCTTATAGATTTGTCATGTCTGTCTGCCGTATGTCACAGCCACTTTTTTTCGAAACTATAAGAACTTTACTGTTGAAACTTGGTAAGTAGATGTACTCTGCGAACCGCATTAAGATTTTTACACAAAAATAGAAAAAAAACAATAAATTTTGGGGGTTCCCCATACTTAGAACTGAAACTCAAAAAAATTTTTTCATCAAACCCATACGTGTGGGATATCTATGGATAGGTCTTCAAAAATGATATTGAGGTTTCTAGTATCATTATTTTAAAGACTTTTGTAAGTGGTAAAATTTTAGTGTAACCCCCCCCCCCTGTAACTTCAAAAATAAGAAAATGATAAAACTAAAAAAAAATATATGATGTACATTACCAAACTTCCACCGAAAATTGGTTTGAACGAGATCTAGTAAGCAGTTTTTTTTTTAATAAATCATAAGTCGTAAAATGTTACTTGCTGCTACGGAACCCTTCATGGGCGAGTCCGACTAGCACTTGGCCGCTTTTGTGTGACGTAAGGGGTGCGTAGCGTCTCCTGCCGAGAAATACGTGCTTCCACTAAGAAAAATGTTAGCAGGCATCTTGGAAATTTCAATTGTAACCTTTGTTGCCACCTTTCCAATTTGTTCGGCTCGTTGCCAATGAGCGTCTCTAGATATCATCGGCATACCGATCGGAGCTCACCGCGTGATTAAATTCTTGCCAGTGACGTAAGGCACCGAGTAGTCCTGGTTTGTTTTGTGTAATTTATTTTGTACAAGGGTAAAGAAAAGAGTCTATGTTGTCAAGTGGCTCGACACTCCTCAACTTACTATGATCAGTGTGGGACGAAGTTTGCATATTAGTTAAATAATAACTATTGAAATAGGCGAAATGTATTAGGAAAGCAAAATTAGAAACCACTCTTAGTAGAGGATCCGAAGGTGGTCGACCTTCAACAATCTACTTACCGGATGAAATTTATAAATATATTTTATCAAATAAATCCCTGGACTAATAAGCAATAACGTAGGTTGCTGTAAAAATTATGGCCATGGCTATTTTTAATTAAAATCATATATGTATTTTCTTCCAACTACGCAGTAATGTTATCATTAATTACTAAAAAACCGATCACAAAGTGAGTGCTTGAGTGCATCAAACCAAAACAGTGCAATAATGGTTGTATGAAATCTCATTGTTGCACTGTTTTACTTTTTAATTTCTCATTATTGCACTGTTTTACTTTTTAATTTTTCAATATAGCACTGTTTTACTTTTTAATTTACCATAGATGCCAGGCACAGATGTTTAAGTTTTAATAAAAATGTATGCATTCAATCAAAAAGATACTGGCTGAAAAAAAAAATTGGCCGACGAAAAGAGACCTTGTTAAAAAAACAAAAATCGTGCATTCTGTACCATTGTAAAAGTTTTAAAGTCAAATTATTTTACAAAAGAAAATATTTTTAAAATGGAAAATGACAGCGAAAGTGATAAATTCGATTTGCACGACAAATTCAACTATAGAGAGCATATAAACAGCTGCAAATGATATTATTAATAACCTTTAACCGCAAAAGTTCCGGGTAAAATAAGTAAGTTAAGTTAGTTTTGTTTATAATTTGTATTTTTTTTCGTACGTTTATTTTATACTCAAAGAATATAAGAAGTTGAAAGAAAAGTAGATTACGCACCTTGCTGAAGTGAGTAATTAATGCACTCGTGCTAATTTAATGCCCTCGCTATCGCTGGGGCAAAAACATAGCACTCGTACAAAAATGACTCACTTTGTGCTCGGTGCAGTAATCTACTATTTTTTTTCAAATTTCACTAACTTGCTAGTCGAACGAACTAGTTCCAATAGAAAGCATACAATACGAGTATACACTGAATGCAACGTTAGGTTGCTTACCTTTTTTGGTAATAGGGACTTGAAAAGGTAAGCAATCTAACTGTTGCATACTGTGAATCTTGTATGCTTTCCATTGGATCTTAATTCGTTCAACTAGCAAGTCATTCAATTTTGTAAAAAAAAGAATACTTTTTATTATTTTACTCAACAGTAACCTTGACTATATTTTTTACATTCATTTCAGGAACATGTTTTATTTGATAAAATTATAATTTTCATCCGGTAAACAGATGAGTCAAAGTTGACCTCTCTTCGGATCTTAGACTATCTATCTGCCGTATGTACCGACATAGATTGAGTGAGTTTTAACACCAAGAGTCTGCTACAAATGACCAGGAACAAAATGTCTTTCACTCACATAGAGTAAATCAGTAGATAATTTTCTGCAGTAAAATGATAAGGCTTATAGTAAATCTCTGTATCCGTTGCATTGTAATAAATCAAGTATCCGTTATTCAAAGTGTTATTTAACAATCAAATGTAACTGACACTTGAATGCTTAGTTATTATTAAGGAATATAATAAGTCCCATTATTGTGCTTAATATTAATTTAATTCATGTGTTAATTGAGATTTCAATTTAAGATATAATCCTAATCCTTGAAACGGTAAAGTATTAAAAAAATTGGAAAAGTATATTAAAAATATCAGCAAAAAACGTGTCGACATCATCCTATTAGCGGCAGTGTAATAACGTAAATAACACGAATTTAACGTGCAAATGCGAACGGTACAGCAATGGAATTACATAAAAATAAAAACTCGTTAATATTTGTCGGCCATTATTACTGTGGTTATCATCCGTTTTCGCGGATGTAATTGGCGGATTATGCTGTGTCACATTGCGTTAAATTTCTTTCGCTTCCTAAGTGCTTACATTCATGTGTCGTCCATTAAAATCCACATTTTGCAACTCTGTTGATTACCGAACAGTGCAATTGCCTAAGGGTCCGGTAATTTAATGTGGTTTCTTTAATCATACGTTGTACGGAGGACAGTGAGTCAGTGCGTACTTGACTCACAATAAATATTTTACTACAAGAGGGTGCAGGCAAACCGTAACTCCAGAGATTAATATGATATTTTTACGCCCAAACACAAACAGACCGTTGGCTTAATGAAATATGGCAACATGCTCGTTCTGCTGATAAAACCTCGGCGCTGAGAGTTTATTGCAGGCAAGTACGATAACTCAAGATGGTCGGCCAGTGGAATAATTTACCTGGTGGTCTGGCCCTTGGTTTTCGGGGCTACCGTGTCGCGAGTCTTATCTCAGTATTTTGAAACGTCGATTTCTTTTTAGACGACAAGCATATTAAAAATAAATTTTTGAAAGATGTGACTGTATCAGTTAGCAATTCATATAATAAATGAACAGTAATTGACAAAATATTTTATCTGTAGATACCCTGATAGGTATATTTTTATATGAAATACTTTTTATAAATGTAATGAAATATCCTAATGGATCTATTCTACCTTGTTATGATAAATCCGATAAATATAAAATAAATCATGAGAACATCTAAAAATGCAACCCTTCATCAAATTAATATTACCTTCAGAAATCAACAATAAAACATTAGCTTCGCCTCTCGGTAAAAAGTGCAATATTCACTGCCCGAACCTGAGCATTGTGATGTTAACTCTCTATTAAATATTTTCCGCATTGCTGCGGGCTAATCTCCTTACCACAATGGGGTAATAAAAATAGCTGTATAAAAAAATCTGTTCGTTCTCCATTGAATAGCTCCTGGATCACGTGTCAATCAAACCCTATTTTTGCAGCAACGAAACGTGTTATTCCGTTTATGTTATTCATTGGCCGTATCGCAGTCCCCACTTTTGGGCGATTCAGAATGCTCTGATCCGTATTGTGTTTTAAATGTCTACTGTAGAATAAGCTCTATGTCTGTCTGTACGAATTTATGTTTGCAAAGGATTTACGTTGCATTTGCGGAGCGAATGTTACTTCTTTTATCCTGACAATTTGTTGGTATTTTTAAATATATATAATATTTCCTAAAAAGAAAGAGATTTCACTGCATAGCCGTGCCTGTAAAAAAATGACGTCATGCGATTAAACATGCATAGACGGTTGTAAAATTTAAAAGTTTGTATTTATTTATTTTTATATGTATTTATTACTTTACTATTACAGATTTTGTAGCTTTGTTTCCCGCATTGTTTATTTTATATGTACGTATTTGAAGCAGCTTATAAAAGCATATAAAACAGTTATATGCTTTTATAAGCTTCCTCAATAATAATTTTTCAGTTGTTCCAAATATAGAGATATAATGAGTCGGCTTATTATTTGATGAAGCATCAAAAACTTATGGTATTGCCACAGAGTAATAATATACGTATTGCTGAACGCATGTCTTTGAATGCTTTGCCTGAAAATCATCTGTCTGTAATGCCTTTTTTATTAATCCCAATAACTATATATTATTTTACGCAAAAGAGTGACAACCATTAACATTTAATGCAAAGTTTCGACTTGTAAATACAGAATTAATCGGGCTAGTAAGCAGCAATAGTAAAGTAAAGCAAGCGAAGCCTGGTGATTTAGTAGTATCTTGTTTCACCAATTTACGTTCGCTAGCTCCCAGCAGTGGCGTAGGGCGCGTATTGTGTTACCACGCTACACATTCTTCGAAACCTGAACCGCGATGGGATTCTTTTGTGTGACGCGATTTGAATATTACTTTAATGTGATGGGTTCATGCTTTTAATAATAAAGGGTGAACCCGCCTGCGGCATCATTTATTTTTGGTCAATTGTCTCCCTACTTCAAATTCAGTTATTTTAAAACAACATTGTATTTTTTAATCCGTAACATACTAAACACGTAACATACATGTGGAGCTAGGATTATACTTCAAAGCAACAAATGTGCACTTAAAACGCTCGTTACCTAATATTAATATATATATATGGAATTACGGACAAATCACACAGAAAATATTTATTCAAAGACCGATGCATGTAGCCGGTACAACAAATGATAAAATGAAAAAATAAAGCAAACGAACGAACCTACTGAAAATGCAAATTCCGTTTCATATGTTTTTGATTCGTAACGAATGTGCTGTATGTTTTCGGAATTTTATTTCTTTGGCGTGTTGCAGCTGCACGTATGTGCTAATAATTCAGCATATTGTCCATTCCACGTGAAAATGTTGTAAGACGATTGTAAAACAACGATCATAAAGTATCTCCACAAATATCCACGACTGCGGGCGTGATACGAAAGCGTTTACAGGATTCATAAATTTTGGACAACAAAGGAATCGAAAAACCGTTTAAGGCGCATATTCGGATGCGACCGCATTACATTAGTGATATGGTAATGTGATTGTTCGCGATAAATTAAATGGCGGAGTCCCGAGGCGCGTCCGCGCGCAGCGGGACTCCACGAGTGCAGCGACGCCCGCGCGCTGCCTTCGTGAACCCACCAGGTTATACACCTCACACTTTTGACAATAATGCTCACACTTCCAAACATTATTAACGCCAGCCTCGTGGCAGTTCTTTAGCGTGGGACGAGCCTCTCAAAATATAATTGGAAATTATATCCCTTGAAGTAAACTGTCAAGCGCCGTGTACCACGGAGCTGCAGACACGAATTTCGTGTTCCGTCGTCCCGTTTAATTGGCACATTGTTCTAGCCGCTTTTTATGAAGCGGAGCGGTGTTCCTTGTTCACGTTGGCATTCTCCACTGTGTCTTGACAACCAATGTGTTAAATGTCACCAGTGTGTCGAACAAATTACCAGACAGTAGCCATTCGGCGGCGACGACCAACTTTTTATTAGATAGTTCCCGGGGAAGGACCGCGGATGCTCCCGTCCTCTAAATTGGGTGAGAGATGCTCAGTTTGACGCCCGCTTTGCATATCGCGGCTATAAATCTACTGGAGCTCTTAGAGTACCTACACGTTGAAGATGTCTCCGAGGCTTCGACGGCTGTCGGTACTTGGTGAATAATTTGGTCCGTTGTCATTGCCTCAGTTTTATCGCTTGTTCGCTCGACCTCTATATCCGTTAGTTACCCGTTCCCTCCCCGGAAGATCTCCTATCGCAGATAATTTGTTGTCCGAATTGCTTCGGCGGCCATTTATATAAATTACCGGTTAATTAACTGCTCCGTAGCTTTTAGTCGTGACTTTGTGAAAAAAGTTGTTAGCGTTATACTATTTCTTTTTATTTTGGAGTATACTGCTATACTGTTTCAAATTTTTGTCATTAGACAGAAATTTGTTACGTCTACGCTGACGACAGGTAATAGCCATCAATTTTAAGTAAATAACTTCTTAATTAATCGTGGACGATGGAAAGTTTTTGCTAATCCCTCAACGAACAGTGGCCAACTCTAGAAAGGCCTTGACCGTATTCATGACTGGACCAAGGAATGGGTAATTTTATTGTATATATCCAAGTGTTGTATTGTGCATCTAGGGAAAACAAACCATCAGCCATCAATACTGCAGTATTGACGGCAACATTCTGGAATCGGTGAACAATTAAAAAGATCCCGGTGGTCATATCGCTGCCAACCTGAAATGGGAGGAATCACTTCTGTAATTAAAAAAGCGAATGCGTTTATCTGCTAATACGCAGATCATTCCAAAATATGACGGTTGCAGTCTTCAAAAAATATACATAACATTTATACACGCCCTTTGCTGGAATATGGTTTTCAGGTCTGGAGCCCATACCCTCATTAAGGCATTAACTTACTGAAATGTTTTTATTAAAAAATAGAGCTACCTAAATACCTCAAGTTCTCCGCCGTAAATCATAAGAAGATAGACTTGAAGTCCTGCGCCTCGCTACCCTTGAGGAAAGACGCCTACGTGGTGATCTAATTGCGGGTTGATCTAATTTTTATTTGGAGTTTGTGTAGTTTCGTGTTAATTTAATTTATTTTTCTTCCTTTATTCTATGAACACGCCTATATGCCTTTCTCACATAAAAATCTCTCACAGGCCTACTAAAAGACATTGTTTTAAGATAAGTATTGCCCTTTATACATTTCCCGTGTACATAAATTAGTAAGTAAATGTGTTTAACAAGTTATCAGCTCCAAGCTGCTTATCAATAATAAATAAAGAAATATATTTTTTTTTGTAACCGAATTCGATCGAAGATCGATTCACGGAATAAAACACAAAAAAAGCGGTCAAGTGCAAGTCGGACTCGCCCATGAAGGGTTCCGTAGCAGCAAGTAACATTTTACGATTTATGACGTATTAAAAAATAACTATGTATGATACTGAGACCGCTATAGTTTTAATTGAAAGTACATACTTTGAGGTATAGACCACATTTTTTTCAGAATTATTTTAGTAATATTTCAAAAGTTACGGTGGGGGGGGACACCTCAAATTTTAACTTTGTATTAGATTATCTCAAGACTGGGGGGTTTGATCTACGTACATAGTTTTAAAGCAGTTTTTGTTGCATTTTTAAAGACCTTTTCAACGATACCCCACACGTTGGGGTTAGTCCAATTTATTTTTTTAAATTCACTTTTCGTTATATGGGAGGGGGCTGAAAAATATCATTTTTTCATAATTTTAAAAACGAACTTTCGGAACTTCAATATCTATATCTCCACCAATTTTCGTGACAATCGGTGCAGTAGCGGAGGAGTACGAGCCCGGACGGATAGACGGACGGACGGACGGACATGACGAAACTATAAGGGTTCCTTGTGGACTACGGAACCCGAAAAAATGAGTTGAGTTTTTAGTAGTGATACTCGTGATAGATTAATAGATTTTTTAAGTGTTTGGCATCAAAATAACACACATAAATCAAATATTACAATAGCATCAAGCTGTTACCGAAGTTTGGTCATGTATTTTATTTAAATATTTTTATAAATTATTTGAATATGAAAAGATATTCAGAATAGCTTATTACAAAGTTGTGATAAGTCGTTAATTTTAGTACGAAGCAATAGTAAAAAATATAGTATAGTATACAAAGAGAATACTCCACCGACAAGAGCCACTAAGCTCTTAATTAAGAAGAAGATAAAAAGAAAAAAACATTAGTATGTATTTTAAAGTTTAATGAAAGCTAAAAACGTATGTTTTGTTTTAAGTATTTCTAAGCAAGTTTATTACATGAACTTTTCGTACAATTTGTTAAAAAGAAACAGTCCCTAGAAAATTTATTTGCACATTAGTGAATTACTCATTTTGCGTAGAACCTTTCCAGATAATAAGTTTCATGCACCAGGTCCCAGTCTGCATCGTAAAAAATCAAATTAGCGCTGAGTCCAGATAGTGGTAACTGGCAACGTTGAGCAGTAACCATAAGCAAAGTATTGTGAGCGGGGTTAGCGCGCCGCGGCTAAGGCACTTAACTCTATTGTTTTATGGCACGATAATAATATTGGCGCAGTAAAGTCCGATTGTTTTCTCACATCGATCGATTTACAGTTACCTATCGATTGTTGAGAGCCCGGGACGTGCCGTGCCTGGAATCTACAACGCTTCCCATTATTATCTGAAGGATTTTACTGCCCCGTCTGATCAGCCAGATAAAGCACTCCCATTCAGCGTGTAACAATCTTATTTCGGAGATGCAAATAAACGTAAAGGGAAACAAAAATTTTATGACGCTCTCGCTTTGGTTATCGCCAATTTGTGTCAACTGAAGCGTTCGTTTAATATTAATAAAACTGCTAGCCCCTCAACCCTCCGCGTGCTTTTACGGTCGGCTTGATGGCGACTTATTTGAATAAATATTTCCGAGAGCGACGGAGCCTTCTCTTTTAAATTTATTTATTTTGTAATTTTTTCTTGAGGCATCGGAATAAGTATAACCGCCGGCGCAGAGCTGTGACGCCCCGCTAGGGCGTATTACTAATGTGGATGACGCGACACTATTATATCCATCCTTTATCTAATACAATGTGTCCTTTATTATAAAACCAGAATTAAATGTTCGATCTCTTTCGAAGTTATTTGAACGCTGCGGGAGTCCATCATTTTTTTTTGCTTTGCAGCGAGTAAGTGTTTATTGGTTTTAGAGATTATTTTTTGCTCGTAATTTAAATTTGAATAGATTTGAAATGCTTATTTACGAAATAGGATTCGATTTAAGTTAATTATATAAAAAAAATAATCAGATTTTTGATACATTATGTAGTACGAATTCAAATCGTGCATTGCTGTTTAACAGTACACTGTGTAACCGGACTCTTTTTGTTTAAGCAGTGTCACAAAACGAGTTTTCTGATACTTTGTTATTCGATACTTTTATAATATTTTTTTAAAGTCGAACATATGCAAGGGTTAAGTTTTGCGTCTTATCAACGTTATCGGTTTAACCCAAAAAAAAATGTAGTACATAAAACGTGAAACGCACTGCTCTCTTTTTACATGGGATCAGGTAAAAATAACGAGCGAGCGCCACGTAATGTAAAGCGATAAACATCTCGATTCAATCTACATTGCGTTTGAGAGTAGCCCAGCTGTATCTGCCTAATGAGTGGAATTTAAATGTCAAGTACCAGGGAATCAGAGTCGTTTAGGAGATGACGAGGCCAAATTCGTAATTACATACGGCCGGGCCGACACCCATGTCATCGCGCGGAAGTTAATCGCGCCGGACGACCGGCAAATGATGCGTGCCTCCCGAACCTACTTATGTCGCCGACGATTAGCGCTCACCCTCCACGCTGAGTGATCACTTACCATTTTAGGAAAAAAAGTCTAAGGTCGTATCGAGAGTAGTTTATACGGTCAGCGATCAGAGCACACAATACTCCTTTATTGCGCTGACCGCGCGTTAGGCCTATTTTCAATAATGTATGCAATATCGTGTTTTACAAACAAATTCATATTCCACGCTGGGTAAAGGAGTCGTCATACTGTAAATATTTTATGTTAATACGTTCCGGTCGTACATGTATTTCGATCATGAGATCCGATCGTGAGGCTCAATTCGTGCTCGGGTAACTCGCGAAAGTGCCATGTTCACGGCAGCTTCGAGTTCATTTTGTGATGAGACGTTAACGCGGATACTGACGGATTACGCATTTACACACAAATCTTCTTCTTCGTCGGTCCCTCAATACTGAGGATCGTGACCACATATTTGTTTCCAGGCTGTTCGGTAGTCAGTACTATGGACCGCCTTATGCAAGGGACCTCCAACAGCTTTCTTTATGCAATCGGCCCATCTAGCCGGCGGTTTTCCTCTGGCGCGTTTACCCTCCACTTGGCCCAGTATTAGTTGCTTCTCTAGGCAGTGCATCGGAGAGCGCATTACATGCCCGAAAAATCGGAGAGCCCTTTCTTGCCACTGAACTGAAAGACGCTTCGTGATGTTGAGCTCTTTGAGTATGGAGTCTTTAGTCCTCTTGGCAGTCCAAGGTATACGCAGCAAACTTCGCCAACACCACATCTCAAAAGCATCTATTCTTTTTCTTATACGCACAAATCAATCATCTCTTAATTTCTTCTACTCATTTACAAGGTTCCCAGGTGGCATCTTACCTAAGAAGTGCTGCTTTGGAGCCCAGGGTGCACTTTCCGGCTTTTCCTTCTCTAAAGATAAGGTCAATGTTACCCAATGATGCCGATTTACTTAGATCTAAAAATAAAATTAATTGCGATAAGATAGATGACGAAGATAGATGTTAAAAGTAGGTTCATAAATAATTTTTAATTGAACGTTTGACATCGAACTGTTCTTTGTAGTTAACGTAATGCAAACTAACAATTTCGGTCATTTAAAAAAAATTCTATCAAACAGTCATTTTAATATCATTTCTTAATAAACGAGTAACTACTTGTAGGAAGTTAAATTTTTAATATTTTTTAGAATGAATAAGTTAAATCAAAACTTTTTTCTTCTAAACCTGACGCTAAACTACAATGTGATCAATCTACATCTACATCTGGACATTTTTTCTTAATATTAGGTGCAGGGCAGCGAACAGCCGAAAGAGATTGAAAAGGGGTAATAATAGACTCCACGGAATTATCTCGCGGAACCCATCTCTTGTTTGATAAATAGATTTTTTTCTCAACAGTTTTCGAATCAACCTTCGTATAGTGTGTTCCTATTGTGATATGAAATGGCTCTTATTTATTTGTGAAACATGACAGATAATTCGGGCTACCGATAGAGACGTCTTTGTTGGGGAAGAATGCTTGTTTGGTTTGTGTATAACACAAATACGCCAGCTATTGTTGGCCGTGTTTTGGTTATGAAAATTATTATGACAAATTGGGAGGTCGCGGTTAATCCTTTCGCTTGTACGACATCTGCTTGGCTTAGTCAGAGGCATACATTCTCAGAATTATTATTGAGCATATTTTTCATATTAATATATGATCCTTTTGTGTTACAAAAACCTTCATGCAAATTAAAATATTGCAAAATAAACATGTAAAATAAGTTTAAGTACGATTCACGGATAAATCGGAAGTTTGATAGCCGTTATGAAAGTTTCATTGACCCGCGGCGCTTTTCCTTATTCGAAAATATACTTTGAAATTTGCAATAGAATGTCAGTCTCAGGGGACGGTCGCGGGCACAGCTACAGAGCATTTTATAAATGTGTTTTCAGTAGCGGGCGAGACGTAGCCGGTCTGTAGAACGCAAGCCGATGCACAAGTTTAATGGAAAAGAATTGAAAAGTAGCGCGTCTATATGGTAATAGAAATTGCCCGGAAGAAAGAAGCATAGACGACAGAGTGCAGTGCTTTGAATTATAGTTGTTTTCTCGAGAATTGAGCGTTATTGCGTACGTTTCCAGGACTCCGCGCCCGCTGTCTGGGTTTGTAGAGGAAAATTCAAGATATCATTCACCTTTTGTTTACTAGTCTAGACTTATAGTTTGTCTACTTAAGGGTAGTGCTTTTATGTCTTTAGTTGCGACGCATAAAAATATTTTAGCAAATGTTAGCGCAGTGGACCATTGTTTATCGATGCACTTATGGAATTTAAAAGTTTATGCGTAGAATGAATGTATCCAAATATTTTAGTTGCATCTCATTCACACTTGAAGTCTTGTTCCATCCAATCGATTATGAGAGTAATGAATGAACATTTTAATGAATGGAGATCGATTCAAGTATGTGGCAAGTTGTGGTACTTGGTACCGCGTCGAATCTCCGTTCCCACTGATTATATTACATATTTGTAGACAAACTTGTATGCCTCAGCCAATGATGTTATATTTTCTCAAGATGCGTCATTGCTGACCTAAGACTCTGTGAGCTGTAGACCTCGCGAGTATATAGGAAAAATATGATTTTTTAAACATTTTCTACCTGCATAAAGTTCTAAAAACTGAATCGATAAAATATCGAATCTGCTCACAAAATTTGACGAAAATCGGATAGGAAATGCGACGTGAATTTTTGCCGAAGCTGTAAAAGAGACGCTTCGCTCGCTTGGTCAATAAAGTTTCCGAAGCTAAATAACAGTAAATACTTGCTTTTATTATTTTATTAGTCTTCCATAAGCAAAGGCAGCAATCATTTGAATCTTCTCTTATTCTAGTAATATTATTTTATAATTATATTATACGTGCTAAACCGCTGAACGAATTTTAATGACATTCAGGTCAAAGGTATTTCATGTCCTGACTTTAAAAATACTTATTTTTTATCACGGGAATTGGATCACGAGTCGACGATGTCGCTAGTTTCAGATAAATGCACTTCGAGTGATAGGTAGAGTGCTTTCGCAAAGAAAACGCAGACAATTCACGAAACTTTTTTAAAACTCTCCATGTGAACGCTTAACAATTCTGTTGGTCTTATCTAATAACTTACCATACTTCATGAAGTTCCGATCAAAGATACTCTTACTTGAGGTAGTGTCAAATAAACATACGTACGAACAAAGACACGCTGGATTATCCAAATTAGACCCAACGAAGTTAACTAACAGAGAGGTGTATCTATAAATTTCTTTATCAAAGACTTCGCCATACAAATATTTGGGAAGAGCATAAGAGGGCACTTAGCGGGATGTCATTGTTATGTTCGCAGTGTTAATATATTTAAATGTCGGGAAACTCAACACTTGCTCACATTGTGTTGCACTTAATATACCACAAACTTGAGTTTTGGGCGTGTGAATACATATTTGTATAAAATATTTGAAGATTTTGACACTTAAATTTTATCATACAAAGATATTTGTTCTGTATCAGACAAAGCTCTAACTGTATTATAATGCATTAAAATCGAGTGAACTTGAGTGCCATGTTTAAGGCCATTTTTGCTAGTAAGGATATGTGCAAAAAAGCTTCTATATTTCTTCCTTACCTACTTATATGATCATTATCACTCATGCATGATGTTCATTAATTTGAGAAACGTTTAGTCATTTTATCAGATCATCTGAACATTGATCTCCGTATATACAAGTTGTCAAATATGGTAATAAGTGGAATCCGAATACAGTGCTAAGAATTATGCGCTTCCAATTTATTACGTCAAATTGAATAAATTTAAAATTTTCATAAATAGTGGACAACCAGTTTGGAACTGCCTCAAAATTGTGATACGGTTATAAACATCCAATAAACAGATGATTGAAATGAAGCTCGCCACAGCAAGTGTAGTTGCTATACAAGATTTTTATTCACCGTTATTATCCGTCCAAGTCTAATTGTGGGCTGTTTATTAGTGTCTCGGCTCTGTTCAATATTAATGTCCAGATTATGCCATCTAATTGCCACTTATAAATCTAAAGCCAACTGTGACATCTTAATTGGTAGGGTAACAAATCACCGTAATAGGAAAATATTTAGCAGTGCTTATGTAGTTATCAACACATTAAGGGAATAGATTGATGTGCGAGTTGTAGAGTTCTTGGAACTCACTTTAGTTTATAGTTTGGATATTGATCGAGTGATACTGATATATTTAAATATTCATGTGTATAATTTACAATTTTATTTGCTTTTTTACAAATTTTAAAAATTCATAATTAATATT
The DNA here is from genome assembly GCA_963576875.1 of Acrobasis repandana. Lineage (NCBI taxonomy): Eukaryota > Metazoa > Arthropoda > Insecta > Lepidoptera > Pyralidae > Acrobasis > Acrobasis repandana. The sequence continues at coordinate 9,589,764 of OY756223.1, read as the reverse complement.
TATATAACGTCTAACAAAATATACTGAAACTATTTTAAGGGTGAATTCAGTCCATGATACTGAACAATTTTCCCCAAGTAACTTATATCGAAATATGAAAAGTAATTTTAGCCTCCCATACAAGTTGACCTATCAGCTGATCCGAGTTTGTATGAATAGCCAAAAAATATTTTTCATATTTCGATATATGTTTCTTGAGAAAAGTTCTTCAGTATCACGGACTGCATCCACCCTTTAAAATAGTTTCAGTATATTTTATTAGACCCTGTATTGTATACGTGTTGATGAACTAACGCAAAACCTCTCAGATTTTGCCCAGCCCATGAAACTGAACAACTTTTGTTCTACAACAATCCCAAAATGCCAAAAATAAAATTCGGATTTTCATACAAATTGACTCGATCAGCTGATCAGTTTGTATGAAACTTCAATTTTTATTTAGGTTTGAAAGTTGTATACAAAAGTTGTTTTGTTTCTTTTGCTGAGGAACCATCTGAGAGGTTTTGCGTCTGTTCATTAAAACGTTGTATATGCTAAATGCAGAAGAGGATGACAAGAAAATTATATGAAGATGCAAATGGAAAAAGTATACTACGACTTAAAATGCTAAAAATAATAATACTTTATATAAAAGAGAAAATGAGCAATTATAGGAGAGTCTTAAATATGACAAGCAATTAAATAAAAATAACATACTGAGAAAATCTACATAAAACTGGTTTTATTTTATTTTAATATATATATTTTATTTAATATATATTAATATAAATTATTTTAAACATTCGATAAAGTATTTCTTTATAATGCACCATTTATATACCAAGAGAGCTCTGAATTAGCCACTAACGATTATGTCCACTCGAATTTATTTCTTACGGATCCTAATCAAATTTTATTGAACCAACACCAAGCATTAACTGTTACTGCCTCGTTAATAATGTAGGAAATCGTCGTATCAAATGTTATTACCGCTTTATCTATTTTTCTCAATATGGCTCGGGCCCGGTGGTATGGATCTCAAAATTCATGGTGTCCACATAAAATTTTATTGATAATACTTTTTCGCTAGAGTATCAAACATCTATGTTGGTATACGGTTGACCAATAAGTAGTCTATTTGTATCATTCGCTATGAGTGACGGTGTATGTATTTAAGTTGAAAATCTTTCTAAATATGAGATGGACTAGTAGCCTGTTTCTATGTCCTGTTTTATTAAACTAAGCATTTAGTTGTTGCAACCCTTGGTGGCTCTGTGTTTGAAATACAGAGATGGTTATGTATGTAAAAATTCTTTATTGTATAAAAGCAGTTTGAACACAAAATCGTAACATACATAATCAAACCACTTCTTTATTAATACTTTTAAACTATCGCGTTGCATTATTATTAAATTAATGCATACGCGAAACGTACCTTTGCTGACGTTTCGTTCGGGTTTCACCGAACGTGGTCCCAGCTTGACTTCTTTATTTCATACATAGAGGGTTGCAAGAACCAAATGCTTAGTTTAGAAAGATAAAACCTAAGATAATAATAAAATAGGACATAGAGACTAGCTGCTAGTCCATGTAGTATTTAGATAGATTTCCAACTTAACACCCCTATCTAAACGTATAAAAAGTATCTAAATTCCTCGCTTTGTTCCTTAGCACATCTTTAAGACAAACGCAACGTTAGACGTCTTTTTCGAAAAGTGTTCGTACACGCATTTATTGACGTGTCTCTGTAGAATATTTTATGTTTTTAGGGTTCCGTACCCGAAGGGTGCATACGGGACCCTATTACTGAGACTCCGCTGTTTGTCCGTCTGTCCGTCAGTCACAGGGCTCTATCTCTTGAACCGTAATAGCTAGACACCTGAAATTTTCACCGATTATGTATTACTGTGGCGGATATAACAACAAATACTAAAAATAAGGTAAAGTTAATAATAATGAAAGAGGGTCGTCATGCAAGAAACGTGTTTCTTCAGCGTTTTAAAACATTGTACGGTGGTACGGAACCCTTTATGTACGAGTCCGACTCGCACTTGCCCGTTTATTTAAATTAAGTTTGATTCCTTGATAACCAATTCATCGCTAGTAATTGGAAACGGGTTATCGTCACATTTCATATTAAATGTGATAATTTATAATAGTGATCAACCGAACCTGATATCCATGCATTTATTTGCATGCTAACTTATACGTGCCATATAAATTATGCCAATACAATTTTTTTCGCCAAAAGCAAGTGATGGTCGATAAAAGACAGAAGCAAGGTTGCTGGACAACGTAAGAAACATGCCACTTCAGTTTCATTTTTAAAATCCTACATCTTTAAGTCTTAAACCTTTGTGCGACGCAAAACAAAGGCCAATAAAAAAAAGATAAATTAAGTAACACTTCATGTGATATAAATAAAATAGTCAAGTTTGGATTTATTATATCATATTTGTTTACGTAAACATGTAAACCGTGTTCGTTCCGGCCGTACGTTCGGTCGTAAATCGGACGGTTTGTCGCGGCCATCGTAATTATGAATAATTTTGTTATTTTACGGTGCTCCCCGACCACGAGGTGTCTCAATATTTAGACATTACGGCAATAGACCGTGAATATTCAATGTCCGTCAATCAACAATCACCTGCGACCATCAATTTACTACCTAAACAGTGGTTGGTTCGTTGACCGAAACGAAAAGAAATGTTTGACGAATTCTTCATTAAAAATACTGAAATATGCAACAAGCAGCGGTAAACTCTAAGCTTTTATAGTCTCCTACCTACCCCCTTGGGAAATAGGCGTGAAAATATGTATGTATTTATGGTGAATCCTGATACTGATACACTATCACGTTTTTATCCATAATGGAGCAGACAGAGCTTGTTGAGTCTTAAGTCTAGTCAGACAGAGCCTAGGGCCACAAGACTCAAAGGTCACTTTTAGTGTCATGATAGATAGTGATGGGTTGCTAAGAAGTACCCGTAACAGAAGGGCATGTATGAAGAGGCTGATGAATGTAGATGAAGAGAAAGAGGTTTGTCAGGATCGTAGCAAGTGGAGGTCCATAGTCTCTGCCTGCCCCGGTGTGAAACAGGCGTGATTGTATGTATGTATGTATGTATGTATGCTAGCTGTATCGCCTATTAATATGATTCGCATTTTTGCCTATTCCCTCGATCGGCTTCTATATGAACTGCGCGGGAAGAAAAGCAGCTGGTATATTCTAAGATATTTCTTTTCTTCCAGACCAGTATGGAAGACAATTATAGTGGATCCTATGGACACAATACCCCACAGACAAATCAGACATAGACCTGTGAAAATTACTACAAGCATTTAATAAATTACTACAAGCATTTACTAAATTACTACAAGCATTTACTAAATTACTACAAGCATTTGGAAACCGAACCTACGGCCTCCAAGTAACGAATGACTGTGGGAATCTACTCATGCTAGGCTAGACAAGAGTCTATTTTGCAGCTAGGTATTGTAAAAATGCAAAATGAAGCAAGATGAAGCGAATCGTTTATGTATGATAATTCTTCGACAGATCTAAAATATCCGTTCCAGTAGAGGAAGAAAACTGCAATCGGGTAATGTGCATATGAAGTCCTTTAATTCGATAAGTCGACGCTGCTGTTCAATGTTACAATATTTAGTAAAAAATCTCTACTATATTTTCTTTTTAAGTATTTTCTTATTGATTTAAACACTTTTTATTCGTTTTTTTGACAGTTAAATTAGTGATTTTTAGGGTTCCGTAGCCAAATGGCAAAAAACGGAACCCTTATAGATTCGTCATGTCTGTCGTCCGTATGTCACAGCCACTTTTTTCCGAAACTATAAGAACTATACTATTGAAACTTGGTAAGTAGATGTATTCTGTGAACCGCTTTAAGATTTTCATAAAAAAATAGAAAAAAAACAATAGTTTTTGGGGGTTCCCCGTATAGACCTGAAACTCAAAAAAAATTTTTTCACCAAACCCATACGTGTGGGAAATCTATGGTTAGGTCTTTAAAAATGATATTGAGGTTTCTAATATTTTTTTTTTCTAAACTGAATACTTTGCGCGAGAGAGACTTCCAAAGTGGTAAAATGTATGTCCCCCCCCCTCCCCTGTAACTTCTAAAATAAGGGAATGATAAAACTAAAAAAAATATATGATGTACATTAGAACTTTTATATTATGTTTCTTGCTGCTACGGAACCCTTCATGGGCGAGTCTGACTCGCACTTGGCCGCTTTTTTATTATAATCATTGGGTGCCATCTTCATACTGAAGTTTGGAGATCAATCGCAGGCAAAATTTCTGTGTCAAAATCGGTGATTGTAGAGCTCCATAAGTTTGTCCCTGTTTCTACTTACGAGTATTTAGGATAATGTAAATACGCCATAAATAAATACAAAGAGGTATCAAAATGAACTGTAATGTATCAAATAAATGTAAAATTTTATCAGGAAGTTAATGTAACCGTAAAGTCTTAAAAAAAGTTATACGATGCAAATTCTAATATTATGTCATCTATGACCACATTTGCGAATATTACGCCGATTCCACGGAGCCTAGTTATTGTAATAACAATAAAGTCAATGCGTTGAATAAAATTACCGTAAACATACATAAACGTACCCTCGCAGGCGTATCTTTTATTATTAAGCTTGTAGCTTGCGTATCGCAACGAAAAGCGTCGTGTGTCGTGTGCTGATACTGAGTGCGATGCGTGTTGTTTTTTACACATACTTCGATCAAGTAAACTGTTGGATTAATTTGAGCAAAGCGATAAATGCTACACGTAAATAAAACAATAATTTTATACGATTTAGTTTTTCTTCTTCTATTAGTGCCTCTCCATTACTGGATGTTGGCCGTCAGCTTCCCAAATTCCTCTTTACCATTGCGAAGCGGAATCATTTTTCCACTTTGATTATCATACGATTAATACGTTTTAGTAGGCAATCCTTATAGTAAGTGTTACTATATAGCTGGCCAGTTAACTGTGCCAGGATTTGCACACGCGTGTTGCCATTGCACGTTTTAAAAAAAATAAAAATAATGAAAGACAGCTCGCTCCGCTTACGTAAACCGTCCTGCGTGCAATACTTTTGGTTCCAATGGGTGAGGATTAATTTCTTGTAAACTTGTGACGTGAGAGGCTCAATGGCCTTAATACCCTAAGTCAACTTAAGATGGTTTAAGATGAATCAAAGACACAAAACGTCAATGCCAACTGTTTGCCTTGTTCGTGAGATAAAGAAGCATACGAAAAAGAGGTTTACTTAAAAATAAGCACACGCTCTAAATTATAGAGATTAACAGTAAAATTGTTGAAGCCGGTAAATTGTCAAGTAATTTCTTTGCCGCGGTAGCGTTTTCATTTTACGAGGTGATCTGGGATCAGCGTTTTGTTTTAGTAGTCTTATGTAATATCATAGTAATTTACGAGGTCAGGCGCAGACCCGTGGTGTGCGGCGGTTCTATCGGTTTACAGCCCATCATACCACACATTCCGCCGGCACCGTTTAACCATAAATTATCACCTGATATAACCCGTTATATTCATGTATGCGTGATGACTATCACTTGATTGTAATACCTACTAAAAATCGTGGAATCATTTAGTGTGTCTTAGTATTAACCGATAGAGAATTTACGACCCGACTAATGTTAAAGCCATTAAAACATAAAATGTGGACAAATATGCCGATCCGCAATCCCAACATATTCCATGTAACTATTGCTTATATAAAAATTCAGATTCTTATCTGTTTATAATTATTACATCTTTATCTGTTTGCCGCTGAATTTAATTGCCAATATTTTAATTTCAGAGGTGGCATCGACACTTCTACAAGGTATAATAACATATGAATTCGCCAACTGTATAATGAAGGAATTTAAAATTTGATTATAATACAGTTGTACGATATGACATTGTCCGACGATTGATATTATGGTTTTGGAGAGAAATTAGCAAACATCAATATTTGAAATATGGCAATCCAGACACATTTTATATGTTAAGTCATTCAGATATTGATTTTTTAACTAATTTTGGTTATATATTGCTTAGTTAGTAATTATGCAAATTGACCCACCAGAGGTCGATAGCCTTAACAACGGTATGAGATTTTCCCGATTGTCGAGTTGACCGTTAACGAAATGAATCATTACTGGCCCTAGAATAAACTAAGGGGATATTTGTCCAAATATTCTCACGCGTGTCGAAGACCGCATGTCAATCGTTGGGCCAGGTTTGACACCTCTGGAGGTCAACAGCGCTCGTTTTGCGCGCTCTACCAATATTTGTACATCGCCATCTCTACGGCCTGATTGTACTCGACCTAAACACCTTTTACCTTTACTTCCCTATTTATTTAGTTCCACTCACTAAAATAAGTAAATATGCTATTTTTAGACTGGTCATTCCTCTTTAGTCGTTTTATTATTTGACGTCATAATTTTATTGTTTCACAAAGGCAGAAGGATATTTCTTCTCGTCATCAGGTTCGGCTTTTCTACACAAATCATGCGTCACCAGACATTGTTATCTATGATAGATATGTTTTCCTAAGGCTTTATGTAATTTCAAGTACACACTTGTAATCTATGTGTGGCTTCTTTATTTTTGTTAATAGTCACAGTAGAGAAAAAGCACACAGAAATGTCATGTTTTACCAGGCAATCGATTATTAAGTTTTTAAAAATATGTGATACAAAGTCAAAAGTCAGCAATATATTTAAAAAATTGTACATAACACAGAAGCCACGGGCGGGCCTCCTATTTGCATGTCACTACGAGAAAATGATGTATGGTATTATACTAAAATAGAATAGCCATGTTTAGGAAATTCCTTCCAGTATTTTCATCTGATACTTTAAAATCATTATTTATTTGTTGATCTCGAAGTTTGTTTTATATTTATTTTTTTTACAAAAAAAAACCGCCGACTTCATTTTTTTTTGAGTTTCTTCCATATCTCCAAAGTACATCATATCTACACTGGTAGTAAAGGCTTTCATATAAAAAAAGAATCATCAAAATTGATCCACGATTGGCGAAGATATCGCGTAATAAAAAACATACCTCCTCCTTTTTTCAAGTCGGTTAAAAAGGTCTTTAATATTTACTTTTCGCTATATTTATTCTCTTTCTTTTAAAAGGATACAAAAAAATTTAATGATTTTACCAGAAATTCTAAGACAAGTTCTGGTATTTAACGCACAGCTTTTTCGGTTAATTTCTGTGTAATGAAGAATCTCGAAAAAATGTAACATCGTCGTAGGTTAAAGTGCCATAAAAGCAACCCTTTGATTTTAACACCGATATAAAAGTAGCTAAGCGTTCTCACACTGGCCCAGCCTCATTAAAAGGTGTCGTTCTGGAGGGTTTCAGTTCAGCTGCTTCTGTTATCGCTACTATAAAACGGTCCCGATCTTCTTCGATATGATAATTGTTATCCAATACTATCGGCTTCATCTGCCGTTCCCAGTTTAAGTATCACTAGAAAAATGCGACCTTTCATTTCTCTTCGAACAGCAGAAATTGTATTTTACTTTTATTCATCTATCGTCGCATATCGATTGAAATTTATGATTATACAATACAGCATGCACGAAGTGATTATAGGGTCAAAAGACTAAAAAAAAAGGTACAAGGAATTAAATTTATTCAATTTTTAATGTTTTGAGTGTAATGGGTGAAAATGCTAATCATTTTAAGGCGAGATGAGTTCACAACTTGCAATACTATGCGTGTTTTTGAAAAATCACTAATTAAACTACTACAGTTTATTTCTCAAAAAATTTACATAAGAATCTTAAGGATTTTCTACAGACACCCACATTTCCAAAACACCATTGAGCATTTTTGGCTCGATAGAAAAAAATCACAAACATACGTTTAAATTTACCTTTATAATACATATTACTTTTTTATACAATCATCTTTTTATATGAAAATTATACCAAAAAATGTATAATCTAAATATCTAGTGGATTTCGCTAAAAACAAAAAAGGCGATTGTATAAAATAGTAATCTTATAAAGGTAAATTTGGGCAAGTTTAGGGGTATGTTTGTGATTTTTTTCTATCGAGCCAAAAATGCTCAATCGTGTTTTTTATATTGCGGGTGTCTGTAGAAAATCCTTAAGATTCAGATGTAAAATTTTTGAGGAATAAACTAGTAGTTTCTTTACAGTGATTTTTCAAAAACACCCACGGTTTTTTTGGCTCTGAACTGACGGGGCCTTAATAGGTGATGCGGCTAGCAACCCATCACTATTTTGATTCCTTTTTCCATTTTGTCGCACACAATAACCCTAAAAGTGACTTTGGATCTTGCGTCTTTGGGCTCTGTCTGCTTGGAGCCTTTGCGGCTCCAAGCAGACAGAGCCCAAATCTCAAATGCTCTGTCTGCCCCGTTAGGGATAAAAACGTGATAATGATCTGTATTTCAAATAGTTTGAATCTATGATCTTTTTCCGAAAAATAATGACCGCTCACTAGAATAATCGCAACTGTCTCGACAATCCATAGGAAACACATACAGTTAAATATGATAAGACTAATCCCACTTAAGGCGAAGATATAGGCAAATGGCCTTGAAGTGTGAAATAAATTGTTAACTCGTAAATATGGAGGTAATTTCCATATTTCTCTACGTCATGCACTAGATAGCCCTTTAAATTATTTTATGAACTGCCGTTAAAACTATTATTGGTGATCCGTCTAGCTTTAAAACTTGCCGTGGCCACTTTTGGCGGAGGCAAGTTTTAAAGCTAGACGGACTAATGTAAATACTTTCAACGGTGGTTTATAAAATAATTTAAAGGGCTATCTAGTGCATGACGAAGAGTAATATGGAAATTATCTCCATATTTACGAGTTAACAATTTATTTCAAATGAGGGCGCCACTTCAAGGTCATTTGCCTATATCTTCACCTTAAATAATAGGAGACTTTAAAGATATTTATAAGGTAAGTGTGAAAGGAAGAGCGGTACAGGGTCGACCTCGGCGAACGTTCTGCGATCAGATTGCAGACGTTCTGAAAAAGGGAGAGGTAAGAAGTACACGTAACCGAAGGGCATGTATGAAGAGGTTGATGAGTGTAGATGAAGCGAAAGAGGTCTGTCAAGATCGTAGCAAGTGGAGGTCCATAGTCTCTGCCTACCCCTGTGGGAAACAGGCGTGATAGTATGTATGTATTTAAAGATATTTCATTTGAATGTATAGTTACAATGACTAACAAGCTCACAAGTGTAAAATAAATGTTCACAACTCTAATTTCAGTTCTGACACTCGTCATTCTTCATAACAAGAATCATTTTTCACAAATAGCTTTAGCAAATCCGCCATCCCACACGAGGTAATCTAACACCCACGCGGTTGTCACGTATTGCGAGTAAAAATTTCGCCTGTCGAGGAAGTCTCACTCGTTAGCGCTGATCGACTGCCTAACCCCGTTAAAACACCACCTCAGGCCTGCGGCTCATAGACTTAAATGTTGAAGATAGAGCAACAACAAAAAAACTAATATCGGTCATATGAGTTATGGTATGTTTGTTTGTATCTCTGTATTGTACAAATATATACTTCTTTAATGACCTCCGTGGCGTATTAGTTAACACGCTAGTCCAACACTCGGGAGGTTCGATCCCCAGCTAGGGCAATTGTCTTGAGTTTTGGGTGTATATTTACATATGTACTTATTTATTTTGTTAAGTTAGTATCCCGTAACACAAGTTTAAACTTAATTTGGGGCTAGCTCAATCCGTGTAATATACCCTATCTATTTAATTTTTATAATAAAAGTACTCGTAAATAACATATAGACAGACTTAAACTACGACAATTTTCACAAAGGCGGGCTTATCCCAGGAAGGGATCATCGAATGATTTATGATACCTGCCAAGCATTAATTCTCAAGGTGTTTGTTTACATATAAATTCAAATCTGAAAAAATACCTAAATAATAGATGCCAAAGTATAGATTTTTTACAAAAGTGGTCGACTTGACATTCTTGACATTTAAGTTAAGTGCAAACACACAAGAGTGCGATATCCATTTTAAACACAAGTGTTATTTTTGATATGATGATATAACGTGTGATTTTTTAAATACAAGGCATATATATACGAGTATCTTGAACAAAAGCAACCTAAAAACAATAAAATATATGTTTATGTTTATTGTTTTACGTAACGTTTACTGTTTCGTCTTTGTTATTTGTAGCATGTTACAGACGTATCTATTGTTTGCAACGTCTATACGTTCAACGCACGAATCGATTAACTTTGACAGTATTCACTCCGATTGGCGAGTGAAAGGTTCAACAGTAATTACTTCAGATGGATAATGTTCAGAGTTGTGCCACATGACACTACATTAATGAATTCTGTCCGAACTGTCGCAACACAAACACCGGGAAGAATTAGCCGAATATAATTTTAATTATTATCCGGACCTAATTCGTCTTGTCAAGCAATGCACTTTTGATTTTAACTGACGGCTTTCGTAATGAGATCTTTATGGTTTATTTTCATCACTGAAAGAGAAATGGTTTTATGTAACCCTGTTGATTCAGATTGCCATCGATCGCACATAATTAATTTTTCAAAAGTAAAAAATAAAATTACAGGCCAAGTGCAAATTTAACTCGCGTGAAGAGGGTTCCGTACTTCTCAAAAGTTTTTGGAGAACTATTTTCTGTATATTTTCTAAACTACTAGGTCTACTAGTAGTTTCGGAGATAAAGGGACGGGAGTTTCATATTTCGCCTATTTTCTTAAATAATTTCAAAAATGTTTATGTAATGACTAAAAGACTAAGCACAAACATCTCGTGCTACAATTGCATTCCCAAGCAGGGTTGACGTCAGGCAGGCGGCCGGTCGTAAAACTATAGCCAAATCATTTAAACTGTTCCGGCTATTTCTTCTCCATTTTGCAAGGTCTTTGGCATCCCTGGGTGACCATTGACATGCATGTTATATTTGAAGAAGAAAAAGTGGGAAAGCGCACCCCGGGCTCCAAAGCAGCACAGCTGAGGATGCAACCGGGAACGCGCTTAGACGAAGAAGAAGAACTTCAAAAATGTTTATCTTTAAACTATAAAAAAAACTTAAAACTAGTTCTTTCATTTGATATATCGCAAGACATAGTTGCAGATCTTTTTTGTATACCGATAGATACCTATAAGCATTGCTCATTTTAAATAATAGGATAGATTTTTTATAGATCAATTTTTGCCTATTTTCTTAAATAATTTTAAAAATACCGATCTCAAAAATTATAAAATAATTGGCTGTAGCAGACGGACAGTGATTCTTTAAGAGTTCTGTTTTCACCTTTTGAGGTACGGAACCTTAAAAATACACTACCCAATCTGCCATCTGAAAAAATAAGAAAATAGATGAGTGAATATATTTTTAAATCGTTATGTTTTTGTGTACAGTTTAATAGTCATTCAGTCGTTTAAAAATATAAGTCACGTTCAAAGTACACAATCCGAAGATAATGATAAATGTCTGCAAAAAACGACTAATAGATATTTGATGAGGCAAATTTCGTGAAAACATAAATTTCCAATTAGTACTGGGTGGCGCAAAAGTAAAGACCCTATTTGGTTCAGCTATAACATTTTTTCTAAATTAGAAAACTAGATTTAGGTTTTTTAAATGTATATTTGTGCCATTAAATTTCGTACCATTAGGATTTAAAGATGATGTCTTTTAAATGGTGACCTCCAGAGTTGATACACATTTGAGCCCTATTTATGACATTTTGCATAACTTGCCGTAACACTTCCTGCGATATGTTCGTTATTTCTTGACGAATGTTTTCTTTTAGAGCTGCGAGAGTCTGTGGCTTGTTCACATACACCCGAGATTTCAAAAAACCCCAAAGAAAGAAGTCTGGACTGGTCAGATCGGGTGATCTTGCAGGCCAAGGCAAATCGCCAAAACGAGAGATAACTCGGCCTGGAAAAGCGTCCCTCACTAAGTCCATAGTGTCGCGCGCTGTGTGTGCCGTAGCGCCGTCTTGTTGAAACCAGATGTGCTCCAGCCCTAATTCGTCCAAACTGGGTATCAAAAACTCTCGTAACATGGTTCTGTAGCGTTCTCCAGTGACAGTTATCGCATTGCCTCCAGCGTCTTCGAAAAAATAGGGTCCGATCACTCTGTCAACACAGATGCCACACCATACAGTAACTTTTAGTGGGTGTAGAGGTGTTTCTTGAATAATGCGCGGATTATCAGTGCCCCAGAACCGAGTATTCTGCTTATTGACATGCCCTGAGAGATGGAAATGCGCTTCGTCACTCATAACCAATTTTGAAGGAAAATCATCCTCTTCAAGGTTGAGGTTTATGACGCGCTGGCAGTAATCTAGACGAGCTCGGTGGTCAGCAGGCAGCAGCTGATGAGTCATTTGAGTTTTATACGGGAACATCTTTAAGTCTTTCACCAAAATACGCTGCAGGGTCCGTCTGGAAATGCCCAATTGCGTGGCACGTCGCCTCGTTGATGTTTCTGGACACTCTTCCACATCTTCGCGCACAGCATCGATATTTTCAGCTGAACGGCCTGTTCTTGGTCTCCCAGACTTAGGTCTATCCAATGTTGAGCCAGTTGCTTCAAGGCGTGTGGCAAAGCGTCGAATTGTGCGACCAATCGGTGCCGGTCGGTGGTGAAATCGTCGACGAAATTCACGTTGTGTTCTTATCACTGATGAATTATTCCGTAAGAACATTGACACAATTATTCCACGTTCTTGGGGAGTAAAACGGTCCATGTTTATTTTCAGTGTATTTTACATTTGTTCACTATACAATTTTCAACAACAGAATGACAGAAAATGTCATATAAAAAAAATAAAAGTATTTTCTTTAGTGCCAGTACTTTTGCGCCACCCAGTATAATAGCATGTCGGTTCAGCTGTAGGTGGAAGGTACCATATGTTATGTAGGTACTAATTAGTATCGAATGATACACTTAGCATTTTTTCGTATAATTTTGTAATCATAATAAAGATCGTGACAAATTGCATTCATATATCGACGATTGAAATTTGAGAACGAATTAAAACGAAGCAACACATAATATGAAATCCAAATGAGGAGGTGTCAACACCGTTTAAGTGTATTTACGTGTCAGCCATTTACACACCAAGCAAGCGAAAGGAACGGCGCATATTGTTACGAATTTATGGCCCCGTGTTCGTTGGAGAACGGTGTCGAGCTGATACGATTATTACGGTTTTTCGTCATAAAATACTTTCTGTTATCAGATCTTGGTAGTCTCATCATTTACATAAGACGCCCATAGTCTAGGAGCAAACCGAATAGTTCACATTAATATGTATATATAAAATTTGATACCCTCTGTTTTTTTCTTTATTCATTGGCGGCCATTAACAATGACAATTATCTTAACAGCCCGAATCGCAAGGTGTTTGCGTCTTAATCAGTGTAAGCTTGTTCCAATCTAGTTCCCTCGGCGTATTATCGATTGTCGCACAGCAGGGAGTACGACAAAAGAATTTCATTTTAAATAAATCGCGCGAGACTGCGTCGCGGCGAGAAATTAGGCGCGGTATCCCCCGCCGCGAAAACTCATCGTAAATAAGTGTCGCGGTCGGCCGCAGCTCCGTTGCGCCGATGCTTAAGAACATATTCTTGTTATACACTCGTTTAAGGATTTAATTACTTGCATCGCTGATGGGCCCTTATATTTCCTCACCGCAACCCGCGCAGACCCCTCGGCTGCTCCTCTCGCGTGATCGTAAATCCTCAGGTCGTTAATGATCCGAACCTTGTTTCGCGATGAATTACCGCTTAGTCTTGTTGACTTTTTGCGCGAAATATTTTTTCCGATTTTAGTAAGCGTGGGCTTAGTATAATGGACTGTAACTCTTTAAGTGGTTTTTCGAGTTCATCGCGATTTATGTTTCAATAAGATGAAACATTGTATTTAATAACGCTGCTTATCTTCCCGACCATCATATAAAATGCATCACACGATGCTGCTATCAATTTGTACAGACAGGCGACATGTTTTCTTATAATAGAAGCAGTTTAGCCGGGTATTTTATAGTTGCGTGCTTATTTAGAATTGCCGGATATTCTGAGATTTTTTGTTATCCATTAGACGTACTTATGTAAAAACTAACTCGTCTTCAAACGCCTCAGTTTAAAGCTTCCGCCGGTGGTAACTACGTGTTGTATTCTAAATCAGGTGGGTGTAATCTGTCACACCTCCTTTTATCTTGACACTTTCTTGCCTATTTCACCTTTGTTATCGAGTTACATTTAGATACTAACACACCTATCGGTAACAGACGCTCTGGCTTCACGCCTTTTATTCAGCTTCAAACTAAAGGCTGCAGTATCGGTTTCGCCGTTTTCAATTTGCCGCGTGGTGTCGAGTGTCATGAACAAGTGAACATTGGGTATCCGGCTCCGATTGCCTTCAACTAGGAGTCTTCTTCCCGCAAGAATCGCGTCTTCTTACAATGCAGTCGGTGCTTCGTTTGTAAACGCGATACTTCCGTCTGCGAGCAAAATCTCTCGTATGTGATTGCGGCCCCTTTACTTTAATCAAATGGCTGCGACAAAGGATTGAAAAGACCGCTCTTCGATTTCGTACAAGCGATCGGTATTGGCTGCGGAATTCCTTTTACGGATCGCCGGCATTTTTTACCAATGCCTCTGTGAAATAGGAGGATTTTTTGCATACGTTGTTCACTTATTGTACTTTTATTTCGAATCAAGTGCTCTCAAAGTTAAGTAGCTAAAAATTCCCAGGGATTAAAGAGTCAATACTTTAGATACTTATTTGAAGTTGTTTATTTAAATTAGTTCATACAAGTCGTATTTTAGACGGATAACAGAATCCGTTTTGGTACACAAAGTGCCTTAAATGTGTAATGATATTTAATAAAATTTTAAGTCCACTTGTTGTCATTAAGCTTACCTCTGACTGCCAGTAATTGCTTCGTATTCTTTGATTTTAATCACTCTCTTCGTGTTTACCCTTCGGGCAAATTATGATCTTTAAAACATTGTTTGTATTTCTATCGTGACGTCTGAATGATTAATATCAAAGTCGTTTTTGATTACATAATAGCGAGTGCGGACCAATTGATATTATTTTGTTTCATTAAGTGATTCCGTTTAAATATCTAAGCGTTTATAGTAATCGCTAGGTCATTTGGAAAATTATAAATGAATTCTTGTTCCAGCTAACAATTCGAAATCTATCCTGTTATAAAATTTTAACAATATAATTAGAGAAGTATTATTCTTTTGCAATATTAAAAGAAATGAAATTGATTTCATAACAATGATAACCGCGATAAAGGAATGATTTGATAATGTAATCATTTACGAGTATTTTGATAAGGATATAATTACTGTTATAGGTACTTAAATAGTATTTCTTATGCTTAAGAGTCATTTTGATTTTATTTTACTGTCGTAAACATGACATTTATAAATAAAGTTGTGCTAGTGACAGGTGCTGGCTCAGGCATAGGTGAAGTAATAGCCAAACATTTTGCTAAGTTATCCGCAAGATTGTCTTTGATAGATGTGAACAGTGGAAACTTAAAGAAAACAGCTGAAGCTTGTGAAAAATTATCTCGCACAAAAGTATTTGTTTCAGTGACTGATTTGACAAATGACGAAGACGCGAAAAGTGTCATTGACAGAACAGCAAAGGAGTATGGTAGAATTGATGTGGTTGTTAATTGTGCAGCCATCATTGGCACCAAAAATATTACAGACCCTGACTTAATACCAGAATTTGATCAAATAATGGCAGTTAATTTGAGATCCATTGTTTTACTGACGAATGCTGTAACGCCAGAGTTGATTAAGAGTAAAGGATCTATGATTAATATTTCCAGTACCGCCGCCACTTTGCCTAGCGTCAGTCTAGCGTACAGTGTTTCGAAGGCAGCTCTGTGTCATCTCACCAGATGCATTGCACTGGAACTAGCCGTACACGGCGTAAGAGTTAATGTTATTACACCAAGTCTAGTTAAAACGAACATTTATTCAAACGCAGGAATTAATGAAAGTGATATAGAACATATTTGGAATAAAGCAACTTCTGTGTCACTTTTGAACCGTGTCTTGAAAGCAGAAGAAGTAGCTGAACTAGCGGCCTTTTTAGCAAGCGATAAGGCGATTGGTATCACAGGCATAGATTACAAAATTGACTGCGGCATGACTCTAAATGGCACGCCAAAAATTCTCGCTGCTTAGTTTCTAGCAGTTTTATTTTAAATGATAAAGTTTCCATTGTAAAAGTAAATGTTTAGACGCACATCGGGTACAGTTTCAATCAATTTAAAAATAACAAAGGATTGTGTAAAACGATTCGTCCCTATAGTGGTTATTGAACAAAAAAGCACGTCGTTACATCTGGCATGCCCCTGCTGGTTATGGGATTTTTATGGCGCGTGAAATCCTGCTTTGGAAATCATAGAATTTAAATATATGTTTTTGTCGGAATCGTTGTTTAATTTATACCATCACCCCTTTCTTTTAAAACTGTATAATAATGACACATTCTTTTCTGTTTTTTATTTAAATTTTCCTGTTTTAGATTATGTAAGGATCTATCTAATACTTATTTTATTTCTTCAATAATGTCGAAGCTTTCTGCACCATGAAATAAAGCAGGATAATAGTGTATGCAATATGGAAGCCGACTTTACCATAGACAATTTCACGCACACTTAGCTAATATTTGCCGAGCGATTTGCTGCCGGCTCTGAGCTGTATGAACTTTTTCTTAGTC
Source organism: Acrobasis repandana (assembly GCA_963576875.1). Lineage (NCBI taxonomy): Eukaryota > Metazoa > Arthropoda > Insecta > Lepidoptera > Pyralidae > Acrobasis > Acrobasis repandana. Next base: position 9,572,963 of record OY756223.1, on the reverse strand, counting down.
TGTTAGAAAGACGTTTCAAATCTCTCTACTCTGGTATTATCCTCTCTCATGTATTTAAAAATACATATTTAATATTTGGACAATATTTTCTGTTGTTTAGTAGCATATTTTTTATTTTATTTAGCCTTTTGCCAGCAGGGTACTTAATACTAAAGATAAAAAAAATTTTCTTAATTTTTAAATCCGTTTACGAATTGCATAATCTAATACTTAATTTTCAGAAAAAGGTTTACAGTACCCTTTATTGCACAAAAGAAAAATACAGGACATATTTATCTTAAAAACTAGGAACAGTTTTACAATGTTGGAATAAATATTATAACCATACGTATTTATCACTGTTTTATATTTTGCGAGTATAAAACGAATTACTTGATAAAAACTGTATTACATAAACGCCTTGATAAACGCAAGTACTTGCTATTTTAAAGCCACGATACGCATTAATTTGTTTACTTATTCAGGTCTACAAATTATGTCTCATATAAATCTTTCTACTTGCTTCGTTTAGATATTTTGCTGCGATATAGGGTGATGTAAAAGTTTCACCCATTGTTTACATTAAGACAAGCTTGTAACAATTATACCGGTAACCCATCTGACGTCTAATTTAAATGGGAAATACATTAATCAAACGATACTTACTTTCTCTCCCTAGCAATAAAATATTTAACAATAGCCCTATGTTTACAACACTGTCCTCTTTTTGGGTTGGGCATTTGAATTAAACTAGTTTGTATTTCCCTAGCGCTGGTATCTTATCGACGATCAGATTCTAACCCTTTAATGTATGCGTCACCGGTCCAATTCCAAATGTTATCGAATCGACGGTCGACGCAACTCGCGCTATCTAGACGTTTTTAAAATAGAGCACATGTTACTCGTATATGTAGGTAACGTAGCCAACTACAGCGAACTTCGTTTCAACCGAGAGCACCGGAGCAATAAAGTAAGCAGTTTTACAAGTGAGTGGTCCCAGAACGAATGCACGGTTAGCTGCCCGATATTCTTATTTTATGACTGAAAAATCTTGCAGGAGAATATTTTATGATATTATTCTGTTCTACGATAACATAATGCTTTTATATTGCTCCAACCGAGGACCACTTTTCGTGAGATCTTTGTTTGGCTGACCAATTAAATCCTAACCACTAGTCTGATACATATTATCTTTGCTCGGATACTTTAGAGTAGTGGATCTTGACTTTATAGTGACGAAGGAAGAGGTGATGAGGAATTTGACATTTTGTCTCACCGTGGATCACCATGTATAAGTGCATAAAACATTGAACTTGGCACAAAATTATAATTGACACAATTTCTCCACTTAACTACTACACAAAGGAAGATATATATTTTACATCAGTATCACAATTCGTTTAAATAATATACACACATTATAACTTCAATAAAAAAAACAATATAATTAAAACAAATAAAATTATAAATATTATACATATTTCTAACCCGTCCCTTGAAATTTCTCCTGCAAAGGTGCCTACCTAATACACTAGCCGCATTACCGCGCTGAATGGAATGGCTAACCTTTGCATCATAAATGTGCCAGTGCGGGAGACCCCATTTTTTTCTTTTACTCTGTGCCCTAATTCCCGGATTAGACGCTTAGCGTCTGTACCTTAACATCCCATGGTTTCTACGGCTATGTGAATGAAACCGTATGTTTAGGACTTTGATGTCTGTGGGTTTAAGCTTTCTCTACTTATGGAATAAAATCATGGTACTGTACAATACGTTCTTAAGATACGTTAGTACATTGTCAGAATGAAACAGATTGATCTTGTCAGGCTGGGTTGTCAAAAGTTCCCATCGTCATTAGGCCAGTTGATTCGTTGCATTCAGTCCGGCGGAGAATGCTTGGACAGCATCAAAGCCTCCACATTATGTTGTCGCACGGCGGAGCGTTCCAATTAAGAGAGATTTATTCATCCCCTTACCACCATACGACTTCTCCGCAGACATTATCAAAGATTTAACTCGGCAGGACAATTGTTCCCCAATTTTCTAAACACCTTGACAATGCTCTCGTAATTTGTTCCATCCTCTTGGCTGTTTGATTGTTTGCACTGGGAAAACACGAAGCGTCATCGCGCCGCGTCAGGGTTGTCGCTTTGTGTAACTGTTCGCATTCGATATTCATTTACTCGGCTGCTTTGTAATCACTCGCGATTCGAGTGGAGGGAATTTAAATTATGTTCCCATTAATATTTACGCGGCTCCTAAGTGTTTTGCTAAGACGAAAATAATTGTTTTGTCTCGTTGCTACTAATTCTTCGCTTTTGTTAACAAACGCCTATTAATAGTCAATGCCTCAGTTTAAAATTTTAATTTAAAAAGACAAGATGTTATCCAATGCGTCAACTTATTTACCCAGGCGTCTCTTAATATGAGGTCCCATTCCTCATTCCATTAATAACTGGTTAGTTAATTGGGCTACTGAGAACCGCTTCCTTTGTTATACATGAACCACACCCCACATTTATCTAAGCAGTAGCTTATTTTAAATGATAAACGAGCTCCCAATCGATTTGAATAACAAGTAGGCAGATGCTCTTAATCCTTTTGATTTCATTAAACGCTTGCGCCCCTCGGTCCCTGTCGGAAATATCACTCGAGTGTGAGCCTCGATGCAACGTGGTTTGTTCATAATAGGATTCTTTATATTATTATAATAATCCAATATAAAAGACTCTTAACCTTTGGAATTTAGTGCGTAGTTTTATTTGACAAAAAACAACAATTCATTTCGCTTATTACGTGACCAAACAATATCTCTATGGATTGATGACTGTCTTCTTAAGTCTAACTGCCTTTTGCTGCTCATTTCGGCGTACTTCAAAAAGAAAAATATTTTTATTGCTCCAAGAGGGCACGCAAGCTATTTGTCAACCCGACAATATTGTGAAATCACGGGCATTATCCTCTTCCCCGATGAAGATCCTAATGAATTCCCCGAGGATGTTCTCTGACTTCTTACCAATTGCAGCGTCGTTTGTTTGATCGTTTCGTTAAGGAGAGGCCAAGTGAAAAATACCGTCAACATTAATCACGTCGATGCTGAAACACAATTTCGAACGAGTCGAAAAAATTTACATAAATAATTTATACCCGAGAGAGGCTGCGCGGTCGGCGTTCTCTAATCCGTTTGGGACGTCAGGCTTGTGTAGCCATATTGCTCCCGATCACTCGATACAAGACTTTCTCTATTGTTTCTGCTGTCATTCTATCAATCACGACGATCGTCTCCTATTTAATACAGTTCAGACATTGAGTTTGCAATACTCGATTCGACTGTGTAATTTGATTTTATTCGATTGTCTGTCATCTTATTTGGTGGTTCTCAGCGGGTTACCTCAAGGGTGTTTGGTGGGGCCGCTCATCTCCATGAGATATGACTGGCTGATGTGTCCGCGGTTCGCCTCGCTTGATGGAGCATTATTTTAGGCATGTGACTGTGATCGATTCGATCGAATCTCTCTTCGGACAGTGCGAGTTTTTACCGGTGCCAGACGGTACCTTCCGGGGAATACTTGTATGAAGATGATGTAGTGTTGCGGTTTACATGCGTGTTGTTATGATGAATAGTCCGCGTTCTGACCTCTGTTTTGGTGAGTTTTATTTATTATATCTTACTGACTACTATCCGATCTTTAACGATTGTAAAACCGTTATCTATACTTATTTTTCGAATTGAAGTTATTACTTACTTATATAAAATCAACACTATACAAACATTACCTCGATGTATTAAAAGTATATTACTATGCATAAAAAAATGTGCGGGTACAATTATTTTATTAAGAAAAGAATCAGTTTTAATCGGATACAAATCTATAGATTTATTTTTCATATAGATCTTTATTTTGGTAGACAAATGACTTCTTACATAAGTTTGTCTAACTCAGTTTGTGTATTGCCAGCTTGAGTATCGGTGTCACTTAAAGCCTAGACCTGAACAAAATTCTTTAGCCGCCAATAAATAGACCACTAGCAGAACAGCTTTACGACTAGATGTTATTAACTAACGCTACAGTAGCCGTGGTGTATTCAACCTGCCGCCATTTAGACCTCGCGGCACTTAATAAATCATCAGCAGGAATCTATTTACTTGTGTCTCGAGATAAATGAACCCTCATTCCTAAGGTTTCCATCTCATCCGCAATTATTTTAAATAGAAGAGTTACTTTAATTGTGTAATTCGTTCTGAGCTTTACAAGTAAAACAATTGTACTTGTAACATGGTTACGGGTATCATGGAGTTTTATGATCTGATGCATGATCTCACACATAATCGTTTTTGTATATTTTTTGCTGTAGGTATGGTGCATACCATATATGGCTATGGGGATTACTTACCAGGCCCTGATTACCAATAGTGTAAAATTAGACTATATCTTTTTGGTGACACTTTAAACCGTGAATAACCTCTCTTAGTTACTAATAAAATAAGGTACTTATAAACTTAAGAGGTACGTTTCTCCGAAAGCCATTCTCTGAGACATCTTACATAGCTCAATCGTGCCCTTCATGTTACTAGTCTATTGTAACTCGTAAAATTATTAAAGAAAAATTAAAAAATTTGAACCGATTTTTATATACAGGATGACTTTTTATCCACCTGCAAAATTTTTGGAGCAAGTTCAGTCCATGATACTGAACTACTTTCTTTAAAAAAAGTTATTAAAAATCGATAAAAAATTTTCGTCCTATTTTTATCGATTTTTAATAATTAAAAAAAAAAGTATGTATTTCAGTATCATGGACTGAACTTGCTCCAAAAATTTTGCAGGTGGATAAAAAGTCATCTTACGAACTCTGCCCATATTTTTTACATCCGAAAATCACCCAAGCGACAACCGCAACACTCAAAACTACCGTTTATAAGTCTAATGGCCACTGTCCGTCGTCGATTTTTATAATTCCACACGAATTAATAAGGCAAAGCCACGCCCCATAGGCGTCAACTGTATGATTAATACAGCCGGCGTACTAGACTACCGGCGCGAGAGTTTGCCCCACTACACGCCTTCCGTTCCGATAGATCCGACGCTTTCGACCAGGTGAATTCACACGTTCGAAATATTTATATCGATGCCGTATGCCAATACGTCGTATATCAATCCAAGTGTTAATATTTAAATAATAATGTCAGATTTTTTTTGCCCGGTGCTCTTTAACGTTGTAGATGGTATTATATATCTGTCGTAGTTGGATGGTATAAACCGCTAATTCACGAAACCTCTGTTAAACAGCCGAATATCGTTCAGCTGGATTGTCTAAGATTACGCAACGTGTTACGTTCATTCAAACCGCTAACCACGTTTCCAAACGGCTAGCGGTTTTGTGAAACAGTAACGGTTATCCGCTGTTTTACGAAACCGTTAAACAATCCAACTGCGACACATGCATGATAAGTATTTGGTGTAGGGTTATCATAATGAAATATAACTGTGTGTCTATTTGAATACAGATTTTTTCGACACCGAATTTTATTTCCCAGACAATTATTCCACGATTTTTTATCGCTAAAGGGCAAAGGGCAAACCCTAACCTAGTAAAATGGATAGAACTTTTCTAGCACTCGCCGGCCGCATGAATACAAGTCGATCATTTCATCCCGCGTATTAGCACTGGTATGACACTCCATTGATTCAGAGTAACATATATACCTACTACTACTACAAACGAAACAATTTATCTGTACACACGTCGATGTGTGAGTTTTATACTTAGGGTCGCTCCGCAGAATTATTTTAATACTTACCTACTAACGAGTTCGACATATTTACGATTATATTTTTCCATACCGGAAGATTTGCGAACACTATGACATAAAAAATATTCTGTTTTATATGTATTAAATGTTACAGAAAAGTCGGAAACAGCTACGTAATATCACTTCACAAATATTTTTCATTATGTCCATTGTCCATTTCACCTATAGTTCACTTTACTGATTATTATTGAGTCATTTATATTGTGACGCACTAATTTCACTAATTCACTACCTATTGTAATATAGTAATTTGCATATTCGGCGCAAAACTATACGGTAATTATACGAATAAATTCAATAAAAATAAACAAATGTTTATCACGCTTACACTCAGCATGTCAAGTTGTCATTGTCAACAATGGCATTTAGCACTATAACCCGCGGAAATTTAGTTGGCATCTGCGTGTATGTGATTACCTGTGAGCGAAGAGCCTATGTAACATTACCGGTTTGCTTATTAGCAATCCGGTAATGTTACAATCTCGCTCTTGTGTATCTCCCGCCAATGCGAGAGAGCGAGAAGGGTATATATATCAAGATGGTTGCTGGGTAATAACGTTAAATTATATTGTTGCTTTGCTTACCTGTTTTCATCATTTGGAAATGTATGAAATATACGTTCTTTAGAGTATTGGGTGGATAAACAATTATTATACGCGCACCTTCTCACCCTGATGGTTACTATTGGTTGACAGTTCTCAAGACAACACACGTCGCGTATTGCGTGCGGCTAGTAATTAAACCCTGGTTTGGAGCCGTCAAAGCTCACAAAGTGCGGGGGAGAGGTGCGGGGACGCCAATTTGCGGGAGACGCTGTGAGATACCATTCTGTTTGACTCTTATGTATTCTGTGGTATTAGGGTTCGCTGTTTTGCAAAACCGAGCTGTAATACCAAACAGCTAGAGGTGTTTAGTGAATTAGCGGATTATACCATTCAACTACGACATATCTATGTCTAGACGTTCAACTGTAATTGTTTTTTTTTTAAATTATATTGCTATCTGTTATATTTTTCCGTTCAGGTTTTAGTCAACCTTCTTTTTTAACTAACCAACAAGGAGCTCGGTGACTTGGTGGGATTACGCATTACGTTAAGTGACACCGGGCGTGAACCGCACTTAGATGGGTGACTACAAGTCGCATACAAATTTTCTCGAGTTACTCCGTGCTTCGGAAGGCACTTTAAGCCATTGGTCCAGGTTATCATCATTAGATGGCAGTCGAGCTTGAAAAATCTGAAACCGGAGTTGGCTTCTGACACACACGAAAAACAAACTACATTAACAACAATTTAAAAATATTATACTAAACCTATTACTAATCACTTATGACTTATTTATTAATTAACTTTATAAAACTAACGTGCAATTAAAATACATTTACATGCTTCTTGTAAATTCACCATTCTCTTAAGTCGTCTCCGTCCGCATTACATTTTTTAAGTCTTCTAGTTTTTTCATAAATTTTGTGAAACAACTCAACTGAAGATTTAACTGTATTCAATGCGTATCTTCACTTTTGTCATCTCACAAAATTTCTCCAAGATTACATCTTAAGCAGTAATTAGCATCTTTGCATATTTCCATAAACCGCACCGCAGTACATAAAAGAAGAACAATTATTACTTATTGTTTCCTTTTGTTGGTATTATCTCTCTCTGCCATTAGAAAGAGCACACAAACCACAAAGGTATTGGTAGCATTACCCTTTATTCAAGGAGAAAAGGATTAGCGAAGATTAGGCGACAATATACTTTGAACAAAGATATTTTTAAACTCCAACACAATGGTGCAGGAACGGTAAAAAGTATTTTAAACGTTTTAAATAAAACGAAAGAGTATTCGACGCCATCCCATTTTTTAAATCCAGAGATTTTTGCGTTAAATCTCGTTGTGTCCTTCTATTTCGTGGTTTGTTATTTTTTAATAGCCTGTATTTATATTCACTGCTGAGCAAAGGCTTTCCCTTTCTTTTATACATATATTGTTATTGTATTTTTACCATATATAATATATATAGATACATTGTATTGGTTTTTAGGGTTCCGTACCCTAGAAGTGCAAACGGGACCCTATTACTGAGACTCCGCTGTCTGTCCGTCTGTCCGTCTATCCGTCTGTCTATTCGTCTGTCTGTCTGTCCGTCAGTCACAGGACTCTATCTCTTGAACCGTAATAGCTAGGACACTTGAAATTTTCACCGATTATGTATTACCATAATTGCATGTATGAAGAGGTTGATGAGTGTAGATGAAGCGAAAGAGGTCTGTCAAGTCTCTGCCTACCCCTGTGGGAAACAGGCGTGATAGTATGTATGTATGTATGTGGCGGATATAACAACAAATACTAAAAATAAAAATAGTTAAAAATTAAAGGGGTCGTCATACAAGAAACGTGTTCTTTTCAGCGTTTTTAACTTGATCTTCATAATGGCATTAACTAGATATGTACTTGAAATTTTCACCAATTATGTATTACTATGACCACAATAACAACAAATACTAAAAATAAAATAAAGTTAAAAATTAAAGGGGGTCGTCATACAAAAAACGTGTTTCTTCAGCGTTTTAAAACATCGTACGGTGGTACGGAACCCTTCATGTACGAGTCCGACTCGCACTTGCCCGTTTATTTATTTATATTGGATTCAAAAAACATTTTTTGAAGTTGCATGTTTAAATAGAATTAAACTTAATTATTATTTAAACTAATTTAATCAATATTTTTACTAAAGTGTTTACGTAAAGTGTTTTTCTATACGTACATATTTGTATTTCTTTAACTTAAATCATACGTATCAGAAGAATATGCATTGCAACATTTTAAGCAGTTGATTTTATGATCATCATCTTCACATTGCAGTTTAATAATAAACTTTATGTAAAAGGCAAACTATTTTTAAACTTACCTTATGGTAATTTATAATTTGCATATAACCAACAAATTTTCCAATAAATCGGAATGTTCATTTGTATCTAAAACCACCTTAGGTAGGAATTATACGTTGAAATGTAGAGCATTATTGATTCCCGTATTTCTTGTGATATCTTTACTTGTATGGACATTCATTTACAATTTGAAGTATTAGAGCATTATTGATTCCCGTATTTCTTGTGATATCTTTACTTGTATAGACATTCATTTACAATTTTGAATATTGATTCCCGTATTTCTTGTGATATGTTTACTTGTATGGCCATTCATTTACAATTTGAAGTATTAGAGCATTATTGATTCCCGTATTTCTTGTGATTTCTTTACTTGTATGGACATTCATTTACAATTTGAAGTATTAGAGCATTATTGATTCCCGTATTTCTTGTGATATCTTTACTTGTATAGACATTCATTTACAATTTTGAATATTGATTCCCGTATTTCTTGTGATATCTTTACTTGTATGGCCATTCATTTACAATTTGAAGTATTAGAGCATTATTGATTCCCGTATTTCTTGTGATATCTTTACTTGTATAGACATTCATTTACAATTTTGAATATTGATTCCCGTATTTCTTGTAATATCTTTACTTGTATGGACAATTTACAATTTGATGTATTAATTTTTAAATAAATCGGAATAGTAATTTTATCTAAAACTGCCTTAGGTAAGAATAAAACGTAGAAATGTAGAGCAATATTGATTCCCGTATTTCTTGCGATATCTTTACTTGCATGGACATTCATTTACAAGTTGATGTATTAATTTTTCAATAAATTGGAATATTAATTTTATCTAAAACTGCCTTAGGTAAGAATAAAACGTAGAAATGTAGAGCATTATTGATTCCCGTATTTCTGATATTTTTACTTTTATGGACATTCATTACCAATTTGATGTTAGTATTAATTTTCCACGGTCCTGAGCTACTCTCATCCACATTCGACCCGCGAATTTTCTGATGTCGTCTACCCATCTTGCCAACGGACGACCCACGCTGCGCTTGCCATTAATTGGCCACCATTCTGTTAATATTTTGCTCCACCTGTCGTCACCACGTCTTGCTAGGTGTCCTGCCCAACTCCATTGAGAGAAAAATAAATAAATGGCATTCATTGAGAGAGGCCTATTCCCAGCAGTGGGAGGGTCAAGGCTGTGAATGATGATGATGATTAATTTTCCAATAAATCAGAATAGTCATATTATCTAAAACTGCCTTAGGTAAAAATAAAACGTAGAAATGTAGAGCATATGTAATTGATTCCCGTATTTCTTCTGATATCTTTACTTGCATGGACATTCATTTACAATTTACAATGTATTGACTTGTTTATCAGGCTTTTTGTACAAACAAAAACCTAGCGAACAGCATTTTTTCTCGATTCCACGGTTGGTCCCGTATTAAAAGTTGTTTATATTGATGGTCTAAACAATTAAACATGCTCCTAAAGTAACGTCACAACTTTACTAATCATATAACGTCTAAAAAAATATACTGAAACTATTTCAAGGGTGAATTCGGTCAATGATACTGAACAAATTTCGCCAAGAGACATATATCGAAATATATACAATATTTTTTGCTTTCCATACAAACATGGATCAGGTGATCGGTATGGGAGGCCAAAAAGTTGGGGAAAGTTATTCAGTATCATGACCTGAATTTACCCTCAAAATAGTTTCACTATATTTTGTTATATCTTTTATATGTAGCTGTAAAAAAACCGTCATGCTCATGATCATGACGCTGTTAGCAATTCTCATACCACAACTGAAAGTGTGCAGCTGCAAAGAGAAAATTACATACTCTACAACCTACAACCAATATGCTAATTTCAGTAGTTTTCTTAATGGAACAAATTGTTTTTCTATCTCGGCTAATAGTTTCGTCGCGTTGTTCCAAAAATGTTCTGTCATTTAGTCGGCGCACGTGACTGAGGGCACCTGCCACCATCCGATCGTGCCGACATGCCTCAACAACCATCGGGAACTATTTGGATATCACTCGTTTTCGACTCGACAAGAAGATAAGTCACTCGATATGTTTCTCGTATGCTGCATTAAAGAGCTAAAAATCTTTTGAGTTTTGCCAATCAATAAATAGTACGTTTTTATTGAACCAAATTTATTATATATAAAACTTTCTTTGCTAGCTTAATCAGTGTGATTTGTCCTTATTTATTTATATATATTTATTTATTTATGACTGCCTCTGTGGTCCAGTGGTCAAGGCGTCTGCCTTGTGATCCGGAGGTCATGGGTTCAAATCCCACTGAGAAGCATACTTTGTGAAAAGTTGTTTCCAGTCTGGTTAGGATATTGCAGGCTTGAATCACCTGATTATCCGAAAATAAAGATGATTCCGTGCTTCGGAAGGCTCGTAAAGCGTTCGGGACCAACAGGTCCCGAACGCCATCTAGCGTTTGTACCTATCCTAGGATTGGTTCTGGTCTGCCCTTTGGGTTGCGGAGGTCAGACGGCAGTCGCTGTGTGTAAAAACCAGTAACCTCGTCAAATCACCTAGGTTAGGTAGCGGACTCCGGGCTCTGAAGCGTAACCGCTGACGATGCAACCGGAGTACGCTCGGATGATGATGATTTATTTGTTTATACAGTTATTTATTGAAACAAATATCAATCTCGTAGGTAATATAGCGAAGCAATTTGAAGGCTTTTTATCTGTCAAAAGGGGATTATATTTCTGTCTTTTTTTACTAAAAGTACTTTAAATCTCCAATTTTTTTTTAACATTTTTATATATTTTTACATGTTTATAATATTAACGTACCTATACTACGAGTACAGTACTCCTCTCGTCCTCTTGACCATTTATTTTCGAACGGCGATATCGATTGATATTCGAATAGTCATCTACGACCCCTTTCTCTAAACATTATTCGACTTATTTATCTCGTTATAGCTATTGAGAACGATTATAGTGAATTTCTCTAGGTTTGTGAAAACACCATGCAACGGCGTTTTGTTGCTTCTTTACACTCTACTGCGTGCGGTTGCAATTTAAAAAACGAAAACGTGTTTGTTTCCGTTTGGAAATTGCCGGAACTTTTTGAGTTTGAAGTTTTCCAAACACTTACATCTTTATTCTTTGCGAGGTAGACATTTAAGTTAGACCTGCAAAGTAACCCACATTAAATGACGCCGCAAGTAGAAATCTATTTCGGCTTTATATATATATTTTTACAATTATTTTGAAAAGATAGTAAAATTTTATAGCAATATTCGATTATGCAATAATCATAAATGATCAAAGCTCTAATTATAATCATTCATTTATACATTTTCTTACAATCGGTATTGTCTATAATTTATTTATCAATTAAATAATACAGATTTGAAACGAATATTTATTTAGTGATATTAATTTTTAAGCTACTTTAAAAATGGAAGAGCTTCTCAATTTGTAATATGATTTTTTATGTATGTTCCGCAATAACTGCTCCGTTTTTTACCGATTTAGAAAATTCTTCTTTCATTTGAAAGTGTATTCAAGTTGATCCCGTTGTCACCTGCTGAACATCTGATGATGAAATCCTCGATAAATCGTGGGAACTCAACTCCTCACTCATACTTTTTGACAAAACATCAAGTATTTGCATTCAGAAAGAGTTTTGGTGAAGTGGAAATGAAGGAGACCCGAAATTGAAGTCGCTTTTCGGAATTTATCGATATACAGTGTTTATATGAGGAATTCCAAAGATACGTTGACCACTCACACGGGATGGGAAACAGGTCGAATGAATTGATTTTATTAAAAACTGTTTATGTATGGATCGTGCGATGTCACTGCGCTCTGTGGGCGATGAACATGCAGTGGGATGGACCGGCCTCTGAATGTTTTGATGTTCATAAACAATCTTACTTACTTACTGCAGCCTCTCTTGCTAACATCCTCTGCATTCCTGTTGCGACTGCTGTTGATGGTCGTCAGCTTGCTCCTTTACAAAGGCCTCCCCCACCTGTCTCCAAAGCACTCTGTTCCTTGTCTTTCTTCTCAAAACTCCTCTTTTGGCCTCCTCTCCTTCTTTCCCCATCACGAGAATACCACTCAGTAACGTCTTTTGACCATTTATTTCTCTTACTTCTCAAAGTATGACTAATCAATTTTTATTTTATCCTTCTTACAGTATAGGTAACATCCTTTACTTTTGTCTTTGATCTTATATGTGATAACTTCACATAATAAATCTTAGTATTTCTTTAATTCCTCACTAAATCTCCTTCCAGCTGTTACTGAAGATAACAGTTTTAATTTCAGTTAAAAAAAAAGTTTCGAACTGACCTGTGCGTGCATTCTTGCCTTTGAAACAGGTATATAAGATTAATTATTACCAGCGCGTGTAAACATTAGCTTAAACATCTTGACTAGTTAGGTACCGTTATTTGGTAAAATCTATTTACTGTATTTTTTTTATTTAAAAGCTTCAATCAATTGATCTGAATGTAAGTGCACTATACCATATCTGTATTATTATTTAGGGTTCCGTGCATATTAGTTCTGCCCTATCATTTATCACAGATATGGCTGTATCTGTTTGGACTGTAATACGTAAACATTTTAATATTTATCTATGTATTAAGCACAATATGTAAAAGCTAATTTTTTTATATCTTTAATTATGAATTGTACAAAGGTATATATTTTCAATGTACATATAGGTATACTTTGTAACTTGTTTTGGTATACGGTTTAGTGTTACTTACTTACTATAAAATTAAATGTGTTCTTCATACATAGATAGATAGATAGGTAAAACATTTATTTTGTTCAACTGTCACACACATTATACATTACAAAAGTAATAACACTTAAAATTGAATACTTTCTTATTCGTATGTATGTATGCCACAGAAGCACAAATAGGATTCAGCTTAGCACAACGTTGCTCACAAGGAACACCTGCTGATTTTTAGCTGTCACCTAGTGCGAGATGACACGAATAAGCGCAATAAAAATTAAATTCGTAACTAAGTACACATTTAAAACGGATTCAATCAACACAGCTTTTATGAAGTCTAAGGAATTAGTACTCAAAAAGTTTAATAAGTGAAGCACGATCGAACCAATGATTCTCTAAAAAAAAAGTTAAAGTAAAAACCAAACAGAAAAACCAACATAGAAATGAACCTTAAATGTGTGTCCGACTCGTGCTTTGTCGGATTTTATTTTCTAAAGTTCCACAAACATACAAAACCGTTGCAATTACCTTGATGGTAAAGCGAGTTCGGGATATCGGCCGACATACCTCGTAGTTAAAGGTACCAGTCATGTACCCATTTTGGTCACTACCATACTAGGTGTAAGTTTTTGCCGCAAAAAGCCGTTGTAATTGCTCGATGACATACTTGACTTAATTGTATTGGGAAACTATATTTTTAGAATCATCTGTGTCTGATGACATGTAAATTTTTTGCCTTTTTATAACTTACAGGAGATGGTAATGAATACCAGATTCTTATTTCGTATTATTTTAGCTTTAATGAGCTTAAACTATTTCAATGAATTAATTATCATAATAATCATCATCTCTAAATATTCATCTTTCATGGTTATTGCTTATCCGCTATCTTAAGGATCTGGGTTCGACTTCGTAATTGTACAATTCTATATTCATCTTTAGAGGTTCAGGTGTTATGATTATTTGTATTTGAGTCCATCTGGCCTGTGTTGCGAGCTTAGTATAAGTCATTGGTAGGGTTGTCATCTGTCCGGCTAAAGTCGGACAAATGTCCTTTTTTTAGACCTCGCCAGAACTACCAGCCTGTCCGGCTTTGTTAGACTTTTTAGCAAAGCGTTTTTTTAAGTATCGCCAGATTTTTGAGCTCGTAAAACTTTGATCTTGCTTCACCACTGATACCCATTACGGGTTTTAGGACTAAATGTCCATGCAGCGCCGAGTCCGGCTTTTATAATATTGGAGATGGCAACCCTAGTCAATAAGTATAGTAAAATTTAAGAAAGTAATTTTATAAAATACCTATGTGCTTTTTTGTCCTTTTTTGGTTGATTTTTTTACGCATATATAGTTGTGGATCAAGTTTAATATCTACGTTGCGTCGGTAAATACAACATAAACATATACCCTTCAAGGTTACCATTACAATCCTCATATTTTGATAGTAACGCGCATAGTCCTAAGCAAACTCAGAATTGCATAACACATTATTCGCATAGAAATATGATCTCACACCTTTTGTCAATATTGACTTCTTGATGATACCCAGAATCGCGGAACCTGAGCTAACAACGGATCACTTTTTTTCAAAGATATCAATCATCATATTGTGTAACTTCTTTTGATACTTCCGAATATTTATTGAAATGTTCCGCGATTCGTTGCCGTTGTTAACAGGAACAAGACAATTACAAACATTTATACTATCTGTACAGAATCGCAAGATGTATGTGTGGTCCCATTTTGCTTCAAAGAACCTTGCCGACCGTAACGGGGCTCTAAAATCCGTAAGCAGAATTCTTTATTTCCATCCGAAATGTACGGAATAAGTTACGGGTATTACACTCGGTGTCCGATCGAACATCGGCCGCATAGCATCCTCTTGCGGAGTGTTTTCATAGTACACCGTTGCTCATCGAAACTGGTCAGGATTGTCACTGTTTACATTTGTAAAACCTACCATTGTGCTCCCGGTATAATTGTACTTAGAGATGTTTTTTTTATGATTTTTGATTCGTTCCATATATACCTTGCTAGAGCTGTTCCTTTTAGTCTTTTCTTGTTGCAAGCTGTAGGTACAGTGCACTGTAGGTAGTATATTTTCAATTCGATGCTTTCAAATACGAAACGTAGTACCAACTCCTTATTATCTAATAAAAAAAATAACAATGTAATAATTTATCTTGGGTGTTTATCTATTTATGTACTTCTACAAATTATAAAATATACGCTAGTATCGGTAGCTGTTGCACTAAAAATAATTAAAAATAAGAACCTTCAATAAGTGATATATTTATCCTACATTGAATAAAAACTTTTGACTTTGACTTTGACTTTATAGTATCGTTCAGTTAGTGTACCTTATTAAGGTGAAGATATAGGCAAATGACCTTGAAGTGGCGCCCTCATTTGAAATAAATTGTTAACTCGTAAATATGGAGATAATTTCCATATTACTCTTCGTCATGCACTAGATAGCCCTTTAAATTATTTTATAAACCACCGTTGAAAGTATTTACATTAGTCCGTCTATACAGTTCATAAAATAATTTAAAGGGCTATCTAGTGCATGACGTAGAGAAATATGGAAATTATCTCCATATTTACGAGTTAACAATTTATTTCACACTTCAAGGCCATTTGCCTATATCTTCGCCTTAAAAGTTAAAAACTTACTTTGGGGCTGGCTCAATCAGTTTGATTTGTCCTTATATATTTATTTATATTTTTTTATCAAACGATCTTAGCTAATAATTTAAATAATACAAAACTTTTATGGAATCTGTGTTATAATAATATTCGATGTTGAAAATAGAACGAAAACAAAACCATTTAAATATTTTTTTGTTTAAACTAATCAAAGTATGCAAAAAGGATACAAATAAAAGGGATCGTAAATTCAAGCTTAACTGTTTTTTTCAAAAAATGTATTTTCAAATGTTATCAATGCTGAAAACATTTGCAAATTGAATAGGATGTTTTTCAAAAATAATGTTGTAAGTCCCAACTGGAATAATACGTTCCTATGCTTTTTGTCAAGTATTATATGGAAGCTGATGATTTTTTAAATGTTTGTGTTTCTGCTCAATGTGACGGGCACTGACGTGTAGGGCCGCCGCTATTGTGTCTAGATCGGTCGGTCCGCAAACCTTTGTGAGTCTTGGATATAATGCACGAGACTTTAGTGTGCTTAACATCTTGATACTTACACTATACTTAAGATGTGTTTATTTTTGTCTCAATATTCTTACGAATAAGTTGACGATTTATGACTTCGTCTTGAACTCGCGTTATCTGATAAATCTTCTCTCCTATCTGATAGCTACGATACCTAGGTCGTTGTGGGTCTTGTTTTTTCTTACGGCTGGCATCCATTTTACAGGGTCTATCATCATCTTCATCATTTCAGCCGCATAACGTCCACTGCTGGACATAGGTCTCTCCCAGGGATATCCAAAATTACCGATCTAGAGCGGCCTACGTCACAGGCCGGAATCTCCTAAGATACGCGCAATATGCGTCCCCGTTCCCCGTCCCCGCACCTCTCTCCCGTTTTCGCCTCGATGACTCACGTTGGCCGTCAAGAACCGGGGGAGAGGTGCGGGTGCGGGGAACGGGGACGCATATTGCGCGTATCTTAGGAGATTCCGTTCTGTTTACTCTTACTGTATTCTGTGCCTGCGTCCAGCGCTTTCCAGCGACCTTAGTCAAATCGTCCGACCACCTTGTTGGTGGGTGTCCAACGCTTCGCTTGCCAGTATGTAGTCGGTTCCATCGGTTCGTCACAGGGTCTATATTAAGCTATAATCATGATCATTACATGTTTGACTGTATGATGTGTTAATGAAATGTATTTAGATTCTAGACATTAGTTCTTATTATAATTTCTGCTCCTTTCTAAAGAAAACTAAGGACTATTTCTTTCAACAGTGTATTTGCGTGGATGTCATTGTAAATTTTTTTCATCATAATCCTCTTTTTGCTCTTAATTGTTTGATTGATTATTTGCTAATAATGAAGTATTACATTATATGCGTATTGATGTAATAAAATGTCACCCGTATTAAGCATTAAGTAATTTACATCTAGCATCAAGACTATCTAATCCCTTGCTAAAGATCCACAGCTCCTACGCATAATGTTGTTAAGGTAAACATGTAAGAAATTCGTTCTTTTTGTCCGTTACCAACAATTGGGAGCTCGTTTTCTATGAAATTAAGGCGTGTGTAGTACAGCATATCTTATTGTCATGCATTCGGTACAAATACTCTTGCCATTGTCCGTCGGCGGCTATCTATTATGAACCATTTAATAACTATCGGAAATGTGGGTACCTATTCATAATTCTTTCGTGACCATTTTCAATGCATGAGAAGATATTACTCTACGTCATCAAAAGAACTTTTATCCGAATAAGGCGGTTTGATTATTGCTTTCGACTAAATGATTAAGAATGTACGAATGATTCACAATACATTGATTTATTCATATGATTTGGACTTTTAAATTAAACACATCATTTACATTAATGTCTGTCGTAATCGCGTCTCATTACAGTATTAATATTTTACTCGTTCCGCTGGTGTTTAAATACTGATTACATTACAAATAAAATTATCTATAAATTCTTTATTTATGTGACAAAAAAGGAAACAGTGCGAGACGCTCTTAGAATTAAATATATGCTCGCGATCATAAAATAAAGAATTTATGGTCGTCCTTTGGTATAACCGTGGCTCCGTTTTATGACTTCACGGGGCGTTTATTCAGAGTTGCGTGGTCGTATCACGCGCATTCCAGATAACACGCTGCCGTTGTCACTGTAAAGCCAATTTCCGTCATTTGCATTAAGATCTGCCTATTATAAAATTCACATTATACGACCCGTTTAATTAAATGGCATCTTTGGATCTTTATTGTCCCATTTGAGAAACGCGACTTTTAACTTTGTAACTTAGCAATAAGGTTGAGTGAGTATAT
This sequence comes from Acrobasis repandana, assembly GCA_963576875.1. Lineage (NCBI taxonomy): Eukaryota > Metazoa > Arthropoda > Insecta > Lepidoptera > Pyralidae > Acrobasis > Acrobasis repandana. Next base: position 9,554,555 of record OY756223.1, on the reverse strand, counting down.
TTTTGTAGCGCTATTTAAATGTCTACTTTGTATTCGTATCTATTTTATTTGATCAGCTACACTCAGTTAGCACCTGTCAAAGAGGTGCAAAGAAAAAACATAGTAAACATACAGTATAAATGGACAGGACATTTTATTGTCAGAAGCTACATTTTAGCGTACGGAGTCTTTCTACATATGAATGGTCAATGTACACAAAAACAGACAGCGTGACTGACTGTTTAGTATGATCGTTCTTTCTATAAACGCGCGTGAAATTGTGATTATGAATACAAATAAAACGAGTGTTTTAATCGAGTCAGCAGCGCGGTACCCGCGTACGTTAGTAATTTTCTTGATGTTTTGATGATAGTTGAGTGGCGACGTGAAATGGTTACTGTTTATGTGCACCTTGCGTCGTTAAAATATTAAGGTGATGTTTTTGTTTTGTTGTATCAGAAAAAAAAACATTTTAATTAATTTTTTTCTTCCTGAAGGAGCAAGCAAATTTCTTCAGTTCTACTTGGTAAATAAGATCAATAGAAATGTTAAGTTCCAAAGGGTTGCTAAGCTATGGGGTTGTACGAGGTGTTACGAGTTTAAAGTTTGGCACGAACTTCTTGTATTTCTAGTTTATGAAAGTAACAGTTAAATTGCTTTTTGATGTGTTACATCTTTTCTCTCGCTTTCCTGCAATCTGTGAGAGTAAATATTTCGTGAAATGCGACGGAAGTGTGTAATAGGAAGCGGAGGCAGATTTGACCAATGAGTGCGGTTGCTTATTACTAAGGTGAGATGTCAGATGTTACACATAATAGGATCGCTCGTTTTTTTTTTATTAGTCATTCTGAATTCGTTTCGCTTTTTGTGTTGATCATTTGAGTTAGACCAATAGAGACATTTTATAATTATGTACATATATGAAGTTTCATCTTATTTATGAATTAAACAACATGTTTGGCTATAATGACGGCCTGAGAAGCGTGTAGTAGTTCGCAGTTGTCAGCGGGGCTGCCTTTTATAATGGCCGATTCGTCTTGCTTTTTGTGGCGCCCGCTCTGTGAATACGCCGCTCCATGGGTTAGGTTAGGTCAGGAGTGTGCATCTACGGGTATTGTTATTACTGTAGTAGCAGTAATTGAGGATATACAGGGTCTAACAAAATATACTGGAACTATTTTAACGGTGGATTCAGTCCATGCTACTGAACAACTTTCCCCAAGAAACATATATGAAAAATTTTTTTTGGTCTCTCATACGAGTTGACCGATCAGCTGATCCGAGTTTGTATGGAAAGCCAAAATTTTTTTTTCATATTTCGATATATGTTCCTTGGAGAAAGTTGTTCAATAGAATGGACTGAATCCACCCTTAAAATAGTTTCAGTATATATAGTTAGACGTTATATATAGATATAAAGTAAACACAAATAAAACGACTGTTTTACCACTTTATTTCCTGTTTTGTTGAAATAACTGTTTTCAATATACGTATGATACATATCGACAACATCCGTACTTACATACTGCATAAGCAGTCAGTCCCCGACCAAAAAGCGGCAGTATAACTTCGCTGGATAAAAAACTACGGTGTGGAAGGCAAATAGAAAAACCATCATACTACTTTTCTCTAAAAATAGAATAAGTATGAAAATTGAAACCAAGAAAAAGTTATGTAAAACAACTAAAATAAAAGGCAGGGGTCATTTCGTATCAAGCACAAAGCAGAAAATCTAGAAGTCAGGCGCATACTCTACCTACAAGGGAAGTTTTGCTTTTTTATTTGAAAGTTATATTAAGGGTAACGTTGAGACTTATAGGTTTAAAATTTATTGTAACACAAGTAGAGACGTTTTAAAGAAAATCAGCAATATAGTAGATATATATATTCTACGTTCAGCATTTATTTTAAAAGCTTGAGGCACAGAAGTATAGTAAGTGCCAAGTACCTACCCTGTAACGGGTAGTGTCTTAAAAATATGTATATGCTGAACGTAGAATATACAGACCTACTTAGTATATAGGTAAGTACTTACACGTCAAATAATTAATTTATGATACCTCTTATAAGGTTACTGGGCAGCTATATGACCCTTGCTATCAACATATTCACGTAAAGTCTTCAATCACAATGTTTTGATAGGCGTCATTTTTTATTTACGCTTAATCTGTTACGCGTTTATCGTCCCTGAACGTAATACACAGATAGGTCAATTTATAGTCAGGTATCCAGTTAAGGAAAAGACATATTATGTTGTTCTTGTGTCAGCAGATAAGTACCTACATACATTACTGTGTTCATAAATCATCTGGTTGAAATCTAGTGATATCGAAAAATAAATGTCATATGGAACTAGATATGATCAAGACGGAAATGGAGTTGTAAGATACAGTAAAAAAACTATGTCAAAAAAGTCGAAGCCTATCCGCCGCATTTTATACAAGTTTAATTTTAAAACCTTATTTTATCTTAGTTTAAGTACTTGTACTTTAATGTATTCTGTGGTTTAAGTCAGGAATTGCCTCTAAAAACATGAAAAATAATATTCTTATAATGTTTGCCATATCTGATAAATAACTAAATGTTCACAGATCGTGCTAATCATTCCAAATAAACGTGCAAACCAAACCATGAAGCCTATGAAGTGTTTATTGCGAGGAACTGTATCTTAACACCGGCACATTAGCCTATTCCGAAGGAACGCTAATGGTATAATGCTGACGCAATCATACACAGTTCACCGTTACGGCAATAGCCAGAACTAGCGCCTCGGCACCGCCTCTTACCAAATGGGAACTATATCGACACGACTCGACATTGATACATTTATCGTAGATATGTCAAAATAAATACGAATGAGAAAGTGTACAGATTTGACACGAAAGTTACGAGTAGTAGCAGAACCAGCGCCTCAGCACCGCCTCTTATTAAATGGGAACTACATATATCGACACGACTCTCCATTGATACATATGTTGTCTCCATTGATGCATTGAATTTTGACACGAAAGTTACAGCAGTAGCAGCTAGAACAAACGCCCAGGCAGTGTCTCCTTTCCAAATGATAACCATATCGACACTACTTGCTCTTAATATATACTCGTATCTTACTGTAGATGCGCCAAAATTTTTAGGATTGTGCATCGAGTTATGATAGGAAATTTACGACCTTGTGTGAATACGAAATGGCTTGGCACCGCCTAAGTAAGCTTTATAATGGGAACTATATCTTGACGACTCGCCATCAAAACCTAGAAAAATGTACTAATATTCCTGTAATGTAAAATGTATTTCATAAAGATAAAATTCAAAATCACAAATTGAGGTGAGAGAAGGCAAGAAAATACAAATAGAGATTAGTTTTACGTGATACAATATTATAATCAACTTATACTTATATATTATCACACAAGTGTTTAATCTATGAAAACATAGTCCTGTAATTGCACAAAAGTTATGCCACTTCTGTAACCTTTAAAGCACCCCTTGAAACGTGTCTCGTCTATAACAATAAAAGCATCATTGAATCCACGCTTCTACACATTGGAACGTGACTTCACCTTATTATAATTACAGATCATCGATTGTTGTGCCCACAAAATGCATAATTTATGAAAGCAGAACGCATCCCGAGCATGTTTGTTTGTTTTTTCCGCAAGAAAGTCGTCACAACATACTTTTTTATGAAATCAAAGCATATGTTATGACACATATCTTTGTAGTTTTTTCTTGCTCAATTATATTTGTTACATGACAAATGATTCTCCAGTTATGATCAGAGTTCTTATTAAATGTAGGTGTAACATTTGGTGGTTGGATATTGGATCATAACCCCGTTTTAATTTCTGCTTTTACTCGTATGTCTATAAAGAATAAAACACCAATGGCGTAGCTGCCAGCTGGGAATATCGTAACTTTTGTGCAGTTAATTCATGGCTCTTGATGACAATAGGAGTCATTCATAACGAGAAAATAGTTAGCTACGACATCGTTCGTTACAGTTTTACAGGTCATGTTTTCTATCCCAAAGTGATTTATAAAACATAGGCTAGAAATATACTATGCTGAATTTAAGGTGCTGATTTTAATTAAATTGTCTGTTTCGTTGCAAAATTGGTCAAAATTGTAACATTACAAAACCAGCAATGTATATACCATCAGCATCTGAATTTTTTGCAAATGGATTCTCAGCCATACAGGCTCCCTCCTATACGGCGTAGAAAGATTCTTGGTGGCAGCCACTTACCGGCAATTGCACCGTAAGATCGACTAGAATTGAGAAGATCTAAGCAAAGTTGCGGAAAATCGGTGTATGCAGCTTTCAATTATTCGTTATGGAAATCCTTCGTGGACATAGCCAGTTGTCAAGTTGTAGTCTTTCTGAAACTGGAATGATGAAAACAACATGGAAGAGAAACCTATTATCTTTTCTGAATATACGGTGGGCTAATGAGGAACCTTTCACTGTCTGATTTTGACTGGTTTATATTTGATTGACATAAGGCTTTCAATATTGTCACAGGTCATAACAATTTATTAATAAGGTCCTTAGAATTACAAATACAATAATGGATAATTTTTTATCAGTATTTTAAAATTATACAATTTTAGGCTTGGCTATAACAATTCTCAAATAAGGCTCTATTGTAGCAATAAAAAATTATATATTTACTTTAAGGCCGTAATTGAATTTTCTGGGGTCCAGTGCTGCCCCCATTTAAAATAAATCATTTCAAAGAAAACAGAGACATTATTTAAAAATTTGCAACTACCAAGTCCTAGATAACCCTTTAAAGTATTTTATGAACTACTGTTTACAGTTTATAATGAGAACGTTAAGCTTTACTACGCACATTAGCCAAAAGTGGCCGTTTTTCGCAATTGTTCGTAGTAAAGCTTAACGTTCTTACTTTAAATTGTAAACAGTAGTTCATAGAATACTTTGAAGGGTTATCTAGGACTTGGTAGTTGCAAAATTTTAAATTATGTCTCCGTTTTCTTTGAAATGATTTATTTTAAATGGGGGCAGCAATGGACCCCGAAAAATTCAGGTACGGCCTTAACAGTAATAGGATATTTTTAGCATCACTTCGCAAAATCTATAATTGGTATCGTTGTTAATTTTTATTGGCTGTCGTAAAACTTTACCTAAAGCATTAGATGCAATTCATTCAAATTATATGGATATCAAAATAAAGAACAAAATCCCACTGTGATATTCTTACAATGGGATTTTGTTCTTCTAAAATAATAACGTGTGGCACAGTGTGTACGATACGAGTCACGCCACCGAGCAGTCCGGCCTGAAGGCCACAAGATACCCAGCTTAAACTGGAGACATCTAATTCGTGATATCTCTACTCTTGTTTTGTGATATCACTACTCTTATTTCGCACCGTTAGCACCACTGTCCACTTACAGAACCAAACTGTGAATCCACGCAGTTAGGTAAATATAAAAACGCAGTTTTTCCATTGACGCAGAGTACAAAAATTTGATTATTACTCTGTGAGTAGGATTCTCTCATAAGTTGTAATGTAATAGTTAGCCGTGAGGTTAGGTTAGGTAGAGTAGAATAGGACCACTACTAGTCTTTTCGTGGTTTTCGTAGATGGCGACTTAGGAAACACACGCTAAACAAAGCTTATAAACATCAATAAGACCTCTCTAACCCTTCTGGCCAGCGTGGAGAGTGTAGGCCAAATCCTCTGACTGCTCTGGCTAATGTATGGCTCTGGTAATACAGACAAAGAGGGTCGTGTTCCTGCAGTGGAGACTAAAACATACCTGGTTATGATGATTATGATGATATAAGTAGTGATGCGACAACGTTGGCTCCAATCAGTACGCGTGTCACAGAAAGGCTCTATTATCAATATTCCAGGAATCAATTCGCCTGATACGAGTACAACGATATCGTAAGCAAATATTAATTTGCAACGGCTTGTGTCAAACTGGAGTTTATTTGTGCAAGCCATTGTGAACCAGTCTTAGACCGTAACGAGTGCCCAACGTGTTACGGTGTGACATCTCTTGTTGTGGTTTTATTACCATAATAAACCGGCCATTACCATTCACACCGTTCTAATACGATTTTTATGTCCCATGTATATTAATTGTAGTAGTTCGACCGGACAGTAAAACGAAAAGGTTTATCGCCAATAAATTAAACATACCTAGTTCTTTATTTACAACTTTTCAAATTAACATTTTACATAGAAAACAAAGATTCACTCGGGATAGTTCCCATCATTCGATCGAAGAAGGATCATAACTCTCGCTTAATGTCTATAGTCCCGAAAAAAAGTTTACCTGCATTGACCGTTCTCGGATATGAGAATTTGAGTTGCAATTTGGCATCTATTGTGTTGGAACAAAGGCGTGTGATGCTTTAATAATACAGGTGCATCGTTCATCGTTTTCAAAGTTTAGTGCAGTAACATTATAGTCACAGCAATTAATACTGAAGATCAGAAGGCAAACTTCTTATCTGTCAAATATTTAAGAGAAGATGATAAGGTTATAAAACGTGTATTGAAATCACAACATAATTTCATTTATATATCAGAAATTGTAGATTTCTTGTAATTTAGTCTTGAATAATAATTTATTGCATTGTTGCTGTATAAATCAATAATTTAGTCTTGATCACGCTATTTCACGCTACATCGCAAAATTATCGATCAACACACAAATTTGAATTATCATTATATAGGTATAAATGATGTTTTAATAAAAAGTACTGAAGGCTCTTAAAACTGGGTCTTTGGAAATGATGTTCTTTTTTTAGGCAATCATGATGTTTTCTTGTCTCTCTTAGCCGCGGGCCGCCAGTTGTTTTACTTCGCTATATGACACGATGTTTACCGAATTCATACTCCACCAACAATAGCATACCTCTTAAATATAGATAGATATGATGTTTTAAATTGTTGAACCATTAATCGACCTACTGTTCGTTTGTTACATCTACTGGGCTTAGCCCCAAAACCGACGTGACTGGTTCCATTTTATACCACTTTGGAGTCTGATAGCTATTTGCTGTAATTGCCGTTAAACTCGGAAACTATTTTTCAGTGTTTAGCCCTTTGTGTTATTGTGGCCGGGCGCCCCGGATCGACCGCGCCCACGTTTCATTAATGCGAGTCTAATTTATATTGCGCAACGGCTGTTTTCGCCCTTTGACGGAACTTTTGTTGCTCCGGCATTCAAATGATTAGCGAATTTAGGCAGATGTCGGTTTAATTGCAACATTCTTTTTTTCTTGTTCTTTTCAATTTATTAGAAGAACCGCTCAAACTTGCATGAAAAAAAAATACTTGATTATGTTCCCATGCGCTCTTCCATGATATATATTTAGATAATACATTTTTTGGTATAATTTTCATATAAAAAGGTGATTGTGTAAAATAGTAATATTATAAAGGCAAATTTAGAGGTATGTTTGTGATTTTTTTCTATCGAGCCAAAAATGCTCAATCGTGTTTTGGATATTGTGGGTGTCTGTAGAAAAGCATTAAGATTCTTATGTAAAATTTTTGAGGAATAAACTGTAGAGTTTAATTACAGTGATTTTTTAAAAACACTCACAGTTTTCTTGGCTCTGAACTGGCGGGGCCTTAAAAAGCAAGACTGAAAAATATATTTAAAGCAAAATATTTATAGACTATTCGCGTTTGTGACCTTTCGATTCTTACTAGGTATCTAACTTTAATGTTAAACATTTTGATATACGTAAGGTATCGTATGATGTCAGATTGTAAAATTATAGTTTTAACTTTAAAGATTTTTATTTAGCTAACGCTGCTTTTAGTATCTGTAAGGATTAATTAGCTCAATAATTTAAAATAATTTATTAACAAATTCATTAGCTTCTAATGTAAACGGACATTTCTAAATTAGAACTATCGTGTTATTCAAATTAATTTGCATAGTGTTGACACCGAGAACTTCCAAAAATGGTGGTCTCAATTCGACATGATTTTTTGATTGGATTTAGCTATGATGTTAACTAATTAGTCTTCTCTAAAAATATTAATTAGGGCAGACATTCCTATACAAACATTTTAGAGAATTGATTGTTTTAATTTCTGAGAGGATACTCATCAGTAACAATCTTAATTCAATATTATAGGATTGTTATTGATAGGTATCCTCTTCCGACTATCAGTATCGAATTCCGTGATTACGTGGTGTCATATCACCTAATTTTAATTTACAAAGATTGAGTTCATACAAAAGAATATCAAAAGTTTTATAATATTGCTATGTACACTATTCTTGACATTCCCGTTCAGTATCTATAAGGTGTGATCTCCTGAATTTAAATAAATTCAAATAATAATTAAAATTACCACACTTAGTTAAGTGTGGTAATTTTAACACAGGAGGGTAACATAGTTATGTTACCCTCCCCCCCACTATACAATACTAACACTATTGACAAGTCCTGGTGACTTAAAATACAGGTTTTTCGGACACCTAGCAGAGGCACCAGCGCTCCACTTTTACATATTTTCTGTAAAAGTCTTCCTTTGACTTCCTTTTAACGTATGAATTTTTAAATTTTTATACCAAGTCTTAGTTCTTAACTTAGTTTTACTATTGACAGATTTTTCTAAGAGCCAAATGACTATTATCTAGTGACAGCAGTAATTATTACACACTAATGAACTTCTTATCCTGTATTGACACGAAACATCGGGTTTAAACTTTCTTAGCCCACTAGTGAACTGTGCAGGTTTCCTTATGATGTTTTCTATCACCGGAAGCAAGGCAATGATGATTTTTCAATGACTTTAGGCAGCTTGAAAAATCTGACACTAGTGTTGGCCACTTACATACACTAAAAACAAACAAACAAAAAAACCGGAAACAGTGGTGGGAGTTAAAAATAAGTACAAACTCAAAGTACAAGTCAAGCCTAGTGGGGATGTAACTGTTGCCTCTCAAACACTGCCAGTGGCTATCCCGTAAGCGATAAAGACGTATAGTCGGTGTGTGTTCTTGAAATAGTGACTAAATATACAGCGAATTATTATTTCACTTCCAATCCTAAACATGACAGCCTATTACATTCCTAAATCGCCATAGGCTGTACGTGTTTACATCCCCAAGTTTAATCTTCCATCAGAAATAGAAAACATAACTCAGAACTACACATACATATTTACGCGTGTACCTTTTGCTCATGCGAAAATCAAATATTTCCTTTGGGTTCGCAACATTGTATCACTGAGCCTGGAACACTAGGCATCATGACTTTACAATGCAGTTGCAATCTGTAACAGGATTTATATTTATCACTCTATAAGTCTCGTATAATCGTATTCCCTAGGGGAATCTGACCCGATGTTAAGGTCTCACTGAATTGATTTTTCGTGACAAAAGCGCGTAACTAATTGTATGAATAATTTTATGTGATATTAATATTCCAACCTGTTGTTTTACAGGCTCTTGGATAGAATAGCTGTGCTATGCTATATGCTAAAATATACAATACCACTGGAAGCTTTTATGTTCAAATCCAGTGACTGCGCCTTCTATCCATATAGGGTAAGTAAGTGAGTAAGTAGTCATAGCTTCTAACCATAGGGAAAGAATAAATGAAATAGTAAGTCCAATACGTAAATATTTAAAGGACTTACTAATTAATTTTTTATTTAATTATTTTTGTTACATTAAATTTTTAAAAAAGTATTGTTACATCAAATTTTTATTTCTATAACGCTAACTGCCACTGTTAAAGCGATAATTCGGATGGAAACTTATTCTATCCATTCCAAATAAACTTCGCAGACTTAATTTAGGAAATCAATTCTCTCTCCGCAAACAATGGATTCAGTTACATACCTCATCAGTTCAATTTGCACTTACTTTGCGGATCTACGGAAAGATAACCGCAGCACAGAATTCAATATCTCACTTTAATCATTCAGGAAGTCACCGCAAGTACCTTCGAAGTACTGCTTTAAGAATATGTTGTTTTATGTTTTATCTATAATCTACTTTTATGAATCAGCTATGAAATGCCGTTGTGCGCCTTCAAAATTCTAACATCACGAACAATGATGGAAAGGAAAGGTATTTCATATTTTGTTAGTTTTATTTTATTGATCATGTTGAAATTACTTGCTAATTCAGTCCCTTCTCGTTTATATTATCTAACCATCAGTTTAAACCATAAAGGTTAACACAATGAAATTTTAAAGTATATTTCTCCAAGGAAGAATGTTTATGTTCAACTTCACTTTCTCAGATTGTTTATTGTCCTTTAATAGTCATATCAATTATTTACATAAAAAAACAATTACGGTTTTTTAAATGAAAACATTAAGTAACTGGTAATTATGACTTGTATCACTCTTATTATGTAAAGTTGGTCAAAAAGTCATGAGTAAATAAAGAAAATTTAAAATACGTAATGTACCTAAGCCTTGATAAATAATAAAAATTCATCATTATAATTACATTTAATTATAATGATGAATTATTTAATTTAACATTTTATACAAAATTATTAAATGAATTCCATTAACCACCTCGTTATCTAGTTTATTCGCATAAAGAGGCACTTATACCGAAACAGCATTCAAATGCGTAAAATATGCGTTAGATATCAGAAACAATAACATACGAGTACGCCAGCATTATGGATTTACAACGGAGTATCCAACACGCATTGTCGTTGATAACTAGCTAACAACACAATAAACCTAGCTCAGATGGTTTATCTGCTCAATGGAGACGTAGATATTGCAATCTCCAACTGGAGACTTTATCGCGTAGATAGCGCATGCGACAAAAAGCATCCATACTGGATTCCAGACGACTTAGCATCTATTCATTGTCCACATCGGATAACATTTTATTTTAGATTTGCTATCTTTGATTTGGACATCACATTAAAAAAAATATTATTTTCTTACTTTTTAAGTTTTTGGCCTTTGAAAACCTAGTCTATACTTATATACTCTAGGATAAAATAAATACTTGTGTGGTCTGTCTATGTGAAAGTTACAGCCATATACATAGAGCAGGAGTATTTCTTCTTAAACAATACAATACAAATTATCTTTATTGCACCATAATAAGTCATAAAACTCATTTAAACCTGTTATGTAATTTTATATCTTGCAATAGGTTTACAGCAGAAGGATATTTTTGTACATTAAATACCTAGGGGCCACCTCTGTAACTTAGTACACTCTCTCTCTAATCTCAGCGCATTCCCAGTTGCATCCCCAGCTGGCCTGGGATCCACTTTCCGGTATTTTCTTCTCCACTTCTCTCGGTCTTGAGCATCCTTAGTTTTAAGTTGTAAGACCTTAGTTTCAATATTTAATTAAATAGATCTGTACCTATTTTTAAGTCAAAGCTTGGCAGAGTAACTTTTGAATTGAGGACGATGAACAAACTTTTGTTTTAAAAGAACAAAGTTGGTAACCAACAAGTAAATGAATCAGTACGTTACGTATTAGTATAAAACAGGGTTTAAGGGAGAGTGGGTGCAAGATAACAAAACCGTCCGGCAGATCGTCTCCGAGATAAGTTGTTTTTGTGATTCTCTCAAATTCCAACAAACAATGCATGCAATTTACTGCTAAACTGTTGCTCCAATTCTAAGGATTTATGGTCGTTTGCCTCTGAGTTATGTCGTTGACTCATAGCTTTATCTATGGTAATATTTAAGCAAATTGCTTAACAAATAAAAAAGACAGTGTTTATTGATCTCTTTATTTGTTGACTTGGTTTTACGGTTTTATGATGTTATATTTTACTTTTGTGGAGTAGCAATGTATTTTATGGCTGCTTTGTAATTTGCAAAAAATCAGACCTTTTTGGCACTGCTTGTAACGAAACCACTTTAGAAATGAACTATTATGTATTATTAATCACATAAAAACGGCAGCGCCTATAGAAACTATAGGGACATATACAAAGCAACGTTGAATACCACATACGAGTACGTTATTGATAGAATGAAAATATTTTCACGTACGATAAGCAATAACATGATTGTGCGGTTGTTTTATTACTCAACACCGCTATTCCATTCGTTTCACAATTAACCACTGTTTAATTACATCGTTTAAGTGTTTAACGAAGAGTATTGGTAGTTTTTGTTGCAGGTACACGTACTTACATCACTCAATACATTAATTTACCATTCTGATGACAGAACGTACGGTGGCATATGCTGTTAAATAAAGATGTTTCAACATTGTCCATATTTTTTTATTTTTAAAATTAATAAATAACTAGTAATCACACTAATGACTTAGCTGGTTGCTGCTTTTATTCTCTATAAAATATCTGAAATATTTTTTCTCTGACATTTTATCAGAACATACAAGGTATTGTATTGTGTGACTGCCTCCGTGGTCCAGTGGTCAAGGCGTTTGCCTTGTGGGTTCAAATTCCACTGGCATACTTTATGAAAAAGTTCTTTCCAGTCTGGTTAGGATACGGCAGGCTTGAATGACCTGATTATCCGAAAAGAGAGATGATTCCGTGCTTCGGAAGGCGCGTAAAGCCGTTGGTCCCGAACGCCATCTAGTTTGTACCAATCCTAGGATTGGTTCTGGTCTACCCTTTGGGTTGTGGAGGTCAGACGGCAGACGCTCCGTGTAAAAACCAGTAACCTCGTCGAATCACCTAGGTTAGGTAGCTGACCCCGGGCTCTTAAGCGTAACTGCTGACGATGCAACCGGGAATACTCTCGGATGATGATGATACAAGGTATTGTATTGTATATCCCCCATTAGAACAAACAAGGTATTGAATCCTTTTATGACCTCCGTAGCGTAGTGGTTAACAGGCCGCCACTCCGGAGGTTCTGGGTTCGATCCCCAAATGGCCTTTTTCAAATTGTCCTGGTTCTCGGGTGTTTATCTATTTATTATAAATTATAGTAGTAGTTTATACTTTGGGGCTAGCTCAATCAGTGTGATTTGTCCCTATATATTTATTTGTTTATCATTTTAATCATGCGACAAATAATAAGGTAAGTTATAATTTTCAAAAGTGCACTTTTTTCATCCGCATGTAGAAGCCGCTTTAGGTACACAAACGATACTAGTGCACTGTACACCCAAAGGTAATAAAGGATCACGTACGGCAATTCGTTCTAATAGCCGAAGCCGACAATAGCACAGCCGACGTTGTTTTGTTAGGACTGCACGTCGGCCGATGCAAAACTCGAGCCCCCATACCTACCCCGAACCATTCGGTGGCGACTTTTTTCTCGCTTAAACGTGGGAGGTACTCTCAAGTGTTGCAGTAAATTAATGGAGGATTGACTGTTTCACGTCAATATATTTTGGTGACTGTAATGAATCGCTCGACGGGACCCCACACTATGAATGTCAACTTTTGGATTACGTCATCAAGGTTTCTCTTATTGCCGCTTGAAGTGATCAAATTCTTTATGTTCGTTTTATAAGTTCAGAAGTAATATTAGATGATTGACTTTATTGACTCTACTGTGAGTATGACTAGGCGACAGCGTGTGAATCGCGCAGATGATTTTGCTTTGCGACTAGTGTTGTAACAAAATATCCATATTCATCTATTCTGATTTGTGTCTAGATTTTGCTCGTGAACTCCTGGGACTTTGAGTATTGGCTGTTCTCAGATCTTTCTGTCTAGAAATCGATGTAGAACATTACCAGAGATATTAATCTGTATCCTTTATACTGCAAGCATTTTATTTCGATCGAACAATCTTTAGCAAATAATACTCGATAGTTGTCTGATATGAAAAAGTGGGATAAGAACAAAAAGAAGGCTATGGCTATGGCCGTACAACGTGTTAAGTGCTGAGTGTGGTTACAATCATAAGACTACCTTTCTAATTTATACCTGACCGAGCTGCTCCTAAAAAATACTTAGGTATACAAAGTATAGTCATTTCCTTAAGGTGCGGTAAAAGTAGGTTGTTCCATTTTTATTCCACGCCTCGATTAGTGAAGAACTAGGAGCATGACAGATTAGATCTGTCATGCTCCTAGTTCTTCACTAATCGAGGTGGTTTTGTAAATAGGCAACGAAACCAAGAAGCAGTAAAAAAGCAATACAATATTGTAAAAAAATTACACAATGCATTTCTATTAGAATATATTTTTTTCTGTCTTATAATAATGTAACGTGTTCAAGTCCAATTGAAAACATTTAAATAGATATTTGATTAAAACGATAAGCAGAGGCATGAAGACATTTCCTGTCCATGCGAAGTACCGACGGTCGGCCACAAAAACAATTTGTTACTATCACTTTTTAATGGAGCCATTAAAATAGTTTGCGGTTGCGACCCAGTCATAACATTTTGGCGCCTGTTCCACTCACGAATTACAAATAGGTTGCGGTAGATATGGTGTACACCTCTTGGCCCTTGGTTACGTGGATTAACCCCACGACCAACCTAGATCAAAATTATTGAGATATTGGCGCGCAATTGTCATATTTCGCTATTTCAGGTGAGACTTTGTATAAAAGTCGTCTCTCAATTAGATTTTTTCTCGTATAGGTAGTTATGCTTATTTTTATTAAATAAAATAAAAAAAAACAAATAAATATTACATAATACTTCTTCTATCGTTTTCACGCTGAATCGCTATACCTTTACGCTGAGCGAAATAGCTGCCAGCTCTAGGATCAATAGTAAAGGTAGTCAGTTATTCTTTTTTTAGTGTTTGAAGGGCAAGAATACGCACTGAAACTACTCATACCGCCGCCATAACTGAGATAAGTTAAGAATTGTGAAATATAAAATTATGTCTTGCTTGACCTAATCTTAGTTATATTATATGGCGGCGGTATGAGACCTAATGTCATTATGTTAACAGTGCATTATCATCAAAAACTTTGAGGTGGCAAAAATGGCCCATGGGGCCATAATGTATTGTTCGTATATTGCCTCATATAATAAAATTAAAGACAATTTTATTCGACAAGTGTTTTTCATATGACATTCAAATAACTGAAAATTTTATACGAAGTGGATTCAAAAAAGGGTATAAACAAGAATACATTTTTAATGTCCATACGCGGTCGTTTTGAACTACAAATTGAAAAATGGCACTACATTATTGCCTATCGCTCATTGTCAATTTTAAGAATTGTGTTGCGACATTCTTATAGGCCCGTGTATACTCGAGGTTTCCATGTAAAATGACTCATCTCGAACATATTGAAGCTTGTTCTACACTAAATCAAAGTGTTTACGCGGTCAGTTTGATGCTATTGACAAATTGCGGGTATTGTACAACCTTCCAAAGTATTTTGTGTTAATATTTCTAGAAACTAACTGAGGCATTGAAACAAACAAATTGCACCAATAACGCCATATTTACTCAGCAAAAAATGTTTGTACGGGTGACAGTGAGAATTTGTTTAAGTAAAATATCATTTTTCTATTGTCTCTATAAAAGCTTGTGTCCTTTCACTCTCTGCCGACTTATTGTTTGTTTTTCTTGTCTTACTTTGTCCTTTTGTTACGTAAGAATAATGTGGATACAGACTAGAAGCTGTTTGTAAGTTTAAAACTACATATTTTGCTGTACTAGAGTCAAAACTCTAGGAAATTAAAATGAATTTATTTTTTATGTTAATAAATTATAGTACATTTTATTTTAAATGTTGATTATTTAAAAAAAATACTACTAATAAATAAATTAAATTTACCTTTTATGCATACTTACAACTAATTTTATTTACTAAACAGTTCGTAATTCAAAAGATAAATTAAATCAAAACAATAAAATAATATTCGTTGTATCCACTTAAATCTAATATTTCTATTAAATACCCAAGGGCTGTTGTCCTCAAATATGGCCAAGGCATTAGTGTCATATTCCAACTGTCACGTGTGGCATTTTTTGTCCCAAATGGACGGCGTGTGTCATCCGTCTTAATTGTTTAACAGCTTATTGTTATTAGTCGTAAAAGGCGAGGCCTAAAAAGGAGGCTTTGTTTTATCTCGTGCAGTTTTGGCCAAAAGCTGTAAAAATGACGTTACAATTAGTTCGGGCTATAAATTCTGGTTGTGAATTCGGAACAGCTTTGTGGCACATACAACTGTTAGCTTGTCTTTTTGTTGCCAAGCGCATTGTTGGTTTTGTGCTAGTGCACCACGCTACTCCCCTAGCATTTCCGTTAACCGTTAGTTAGGCTTTTCTTTTAAGTTTGTATGTATTATGCATTATACTAGGCCAATCGCTTTTGTTGCACCGTGTGACTAATTTTCAACTCATTAATACTTTTTCTTAATTACGAACATCTGTTGTTTAGTTTTTATTTTCCTTACGTTTACTTTTTTTGTTTACCGTGTTATTTTCTTATCATACTAAAGCTCTTATTACGTATTTTTTTGATTACTCTATTTCACTTTGTGCTACCGCATTTTTTGTAGTAATTTTGGTTTATGATTATGGAGAAAGTATAAAAGCTGTTTGAAGTTTTGCGTCTCTTTATTGTTTGTATTGTCATATTGTGTAAGAGTTACCAGTAGGACCTACCAAGTCAATTGGCACGTCTTTGAACCAACAAAAACACGCTTTACGTCTTCCAGTAGTATAAAATCATGACCAAAAAATGGGAAAGTAATGCAGAATTATTTCGGTTATTTGAACCCAGACCAAAGAATAATTTGGGTCGGGGTGCCATTTAGGATTTTTCATTTATTTCGGCTCGCCAGAGGGTTGTCCATTGTCTAGTTGCCTTTTTTAAATATTTTTTTAGTATCCCGTAACCCTTTTCGCTTTGGGTGTTCGCTCGTTTATTGTTTCTTTATTGCGGCCCTGGCTACACCGTTTGCGGAACATCCACCTAGTACGTTTTTACGTAGGTCAGTATTTGAGATACCTATTAGGTAGGTAGATTGCGTTTCTTTTTATTTATTTATATGCGCACCCTACTGAACTTAAAGGCGTAACCTTTGTTTATGATGATATGATGTTTTATCTTGACTTGTGTTTATTTAAATAAAAATTGGTATAGTGCAAACGCATGTAGGTCATTGTAGGTAGATAATCTTTTTTTAATATCCTTTTCCGAAATCATTATAAGTTTAATAGTAAATAAGCTTCGAACGAAGTTCAGTCAAAAATGTATAGGTATAATTAATTTTATATATAATTAATAGGAAAATTATAAGACACTGTAATAAGCAGGTGCGTTAATGTTTGCTTTAGATTATAACCATCGTGATTTTGATCTTGTTTAGCCGAAACTATTTGTTCCCACATATATGGAGCCTGTGGGCGAGGTTTGCTCTAATAACAGGTTTCCATAAACAATTAGTCGGGTCTCTTTGAAAACGCAAAGAATGTTATCTTCTAGATTTATTATATTTGAGGAGGATGTTATCGCTTGCTTCGATTGCTCTGTGCACCGGACCGTTCTGAAGAACAACACAGGTATAACCGAACATTTATCGACGTTCTCGGTTTTTTGTCCTTACTTCAGTTTATTATTCGAATCCCTCGAATGTATTAATCTCGCATGGGTCCCTCAGACCCGGTCATTACCCGAAACTTGGGGGCGTACTACGTCCGGGTGCCTAGTTATTACCGCTCTAATAAAATAACCCAGTATCATTTACGAAATTAGGTATATCGCTAAATATTTTATAATGACGGGCCGAAATTAGTTGGGTTGGCAGCGTTTAGGCTGATGTTAGTGGGGCAGCCAGCGCACGTCGGGCTTAGGATTTTAATGACACAGTTCTAAACGTTTATGTCGGCCATTTTGTGTGGGTGGATTGGTTTTATTCGTTTTGTCAGGCAGCTGTCGCGGGACGTCGCGCTCGCTTATTATCAAGTTAGCTGTCATTAGCAATTCTTAACCTGTAATTTGCAACAGCCTTTTCCCGCTACTTGTTGTTAATTTTTGCCTAGTTAAAAAATATATTAACTTTAAACAGTAATTTTCACCTCTTTTTCTCAATGAGGCAAATACTAACAAATCTGAGTCTTTGGTCTGTATTATTACTGTTTGTTTAATATTTTGAGCCGATCATTATTCATCACAGGACTGAAGGCTGTATTTATTGCTGTTTACTATAGCTGATTGCCTCTATTCTCAATGTTGACTGAAGTTATACGACGATCATCAAGATACAGTAGTTATTCAGAGTACATTGAACTGCGTAAACATACATACTTTACAATGTCTTGAATTTGTTATGTAGTTCTTTTTCTTGCGATATTTTTTTTTAATGTGTAATTTTATACATATTTATTTTAATCACGCCAGCCACACATATTTTCTGCTTGGTCTTATGGTTGACCGGTAGAGAATGCCATATTGCATAAGGTCCACCACTTGTACAATAGTTTTGTGCATTATAGCATTTAAATAAATAAAAAAATGTTGTCGTTACTATTATTATAAGAAATTGATTGTTAGTATGTACTTCGTAATTAACGAAACAAATGAAAAAAGTTAATAGATTTTTAGGGTTCCGTTCCAAATGGCAAACAACGGAACCCTTATGGATTCGTCATGTCTGTCTGTCTGTCCGTCCGTCCGTATGTCACAGACACTTTTTTCCGAAACTATAAGAACCATACTGTTGAAACTTGGTAAGTAGAATAATAAAATTTGTAATAGTATTCTGTGAACCGCATTAACCCTTTGAACGCCGTGGACACCTTTAGGCGTCCGTTGGAAACTGTCCTGAAACGCCAACATTCGTGTCACATAAACTGGTCGCGGCGTAGTACGCACGCTTGTACTTTTTTCTTGCGGCGTTCAACGGTTTAAGATTTTCAAACAAAAATAGAAAAAAAAACAATAAATTCGGTATTTTCCCCATACTTACAACTGAAACTCACATTTTTTTTTATCAAACCCATACGTGTGGAGTATCTATGGATAGGTCTTCAAAAATGATATTGAGGTTTCTTATATAATTTTTTTTCTAAACTGAATAGTTTGCGCGCCCTGCTACTTCTAAAATAAGAAAATGATATAACTAAAAAAAATATATATGATGTACATTACAATGCAAACTTCCACCGAAAATTGGTTTGAACGAGATCGAGTAAGTAGTTTTTTTTAATACGTCATAAATCGTAAACCACAATTTACCTTTAGAACTTATATATTATTATGTTACTTGCTGCTACGGAACCCTTCATGGGCGAGTCCGACTCGTTTAAGTGTTGAGTGGCCTTTAGGTCTTGCGGCCCTGGGATCTGTCTGCTTAGATCCGAAAGACCCAAAATGCGCAGAGCATTTTGATTAGGGATAAAGACGTGATAATATGTATGTATGATTCTTTGATAGATTCTTGAGTAGCAACTATGAGTATATTGAGATTTTCGTCAGAATCCAAGAAAAGTGTATAAAAAGCTGATACATAAATACATGCTATATTTACACCAAACAAATAAAATTTATACGACACCATGACATTTTCACGACGCACTTATCTCCGTGTCCGCATATTATGCGCACGACATATTGTCATAACATCCCATTTCATTTCATTTTGGAGAGTTGTCGCGCGCGTCGTTGGCATGTGAGGCGGAAATGAGAAGGAATTTCCCAAAAGAGACCTCTCCGAATAAGAATATTTGTCGACAGAGCGACAATAGGACCGGCCAGCCGCTACGCCCCCGGAAAGAATCAATTATAGCAAACCCCGCCCGAAGACGTATTGCCGAATGGGCGAATTGTTTGTTTAATAACATTTCGTTGCTGCTATTAAAGTCACTGTGAAATATTTGCCGCTTTGTCCCGATGACTTTTGTACATACGTAAATGCATCCGATGGACTACCACATTTTATCCCGGAGACATCTCTATCCGTATGTTTTTTGTCCGTTCGTTTCCTGTTTACTTTTTAAGAGTTTTATCGCACCCCATTCATAGAGGACGATAAATTCAGCTTATAAATAATACACACGTCGCGCGATTTCTGTGAAAACTAAAAAACGACAGTCATGTTTTATCGTATAAAGCTTACCTATAAATTCACGCCATCGATGTATTTGATTTTTTATAACAGCGTTTATCATGCATTCCTCTTGGATAAAAACGTATGTCATACATTTTTTTCCCTTATATTCTGTTTTAATTCTTTTAGTCCCTGTGGTTTTTGTAAGTATACTTTTTTTACTACTTAAAGTGTATTAAATGGCCATTGAAACGCTACGGTAATACACGTTAAAAGCTTGTTATTTTAAAGTAGTTCAGAAATTGCTTCATTGAACTAAAAATAGAAATCGACTTCTAACACTACCTAACGTAATATCGTAGCCAATTGATAACTCCAATCTGTATTACGCCCCGTTCCACTTACTGGTACAGATGGAATCAAAAGTAGCTCACACAAATTGTAAATGATTTTGTGTAAAACTTTAAAGTAAATATCTCCATATTTAAGTTTAGTACTAAACATGAATATGGAGATGATACTTACTTCAAAGTAAAACAATTGATTTTGAGGTAAATAACTTTTTTCTTCAAATGGAAGTATTACGAGTACTTTTGTAATTATTCGTATGTATGTAAACGAACCGAAAATAAAAAACTTTTCAATAGGAGATATACAATAAAGTGACTAAGTAAGCATCTTAAATACAATGTTATATTCTTACCAAAGCATATATCGAATCACGGCACCGTTTGTCGCGGGAAATGGAGAACGGAAGTTGTTTTATAAAAATTAAAACGCCTACTAATTTTGATGCAGACTATACTTGCACCTAACTGCTATAACTAATTCAAATGGCCGTAGAATTATGTCTTACCACCAGCAATATTATACGTGATACTTTTCCACAAGGACTTCTCAACAGCACAGTAGCAGTTTCAACCAGTGATCGTCCTATTTCTATGCTATGGCCATCACGGCAAATGTGCCTTGAATATATTTTAAACAGATATTTTATGTTACAAATCTACATAAGGCCTCTCTCTCTATGGTTCTTTGAAAGGGGGTGTTTGGTTCTGTGAAAAGGGGATGTGTGTAATTTTGTATTTTATTGTTCCTTTCTCGGCATCGGAATGTAAAGAGTTGATTAAAATAAATTTGGCCTTTGTTGTAACAAGTTGAAAACTTGAATTAGAATTGAAAGGGGTGTCTTGATATTGTGGTTAAATAACTCATTCACTATGTTTACGGTTATTTAATGTATTTGTCAACAAAAACATTATACTTCGTTAGCAAAATTTTGATAACAGTAAATATTTTCCGAGTAATATCATTTGATAATATGTTTCATGAAAAAAGTTTGACATTCACGCCAAAACAAACAGGTCGTATGCTAATTTTCCGTAAACTCAGCATTTATCAAGTCGCGCATATTTTTTGCAGTGTCATATACCAGCCGGGCGTCATGTTTGTAACACGTGGTAATGTTTCGCAGAATGCAACGTTTTAGCGGAGCCCTGGACGTCTGGACCACACAAATATTAGCTCGGTGTGATGTCGTCATGTTTGTCCGCTTTTTTACGTAGTCCCGTTAGTGGAACGTGATTTTTAGACAACTTTATTGTTTAAGTTTACCTTCATGAGTAAATAAATTTAAATATTTCTGCTATGTAATTTTAATTTGATTTTGGGTTATTCGCTATTTGACTACTCGTAATAGAAACTGTAACACTGAAAATACTTTATTACGTTTATATGTAAGTATGTAGTACGTTGGTATGCACGTATTCGACTTGTCTACTATTTAAACTTATTTCGCCACAGTGGCCTAAAACACGAGAATGGCGGTAGAAGTAGAAGTAGAAGATTACAAGTTCTCCGAAAACTCTCCGAAAACCGTTTACATCCTACATTCATGTTTGTTTTTCTAACAGACTATCAAACGCCATTGCTAATATTTATAAATCGTTATTCGTATCCCCGCAAATAGTAATTTGCATTCCAGCTTTTTTTTCATAATTAGCATTTAGGGTATATCGGGCATATATGCAATCAACATCACAAATCGCACAAATTACCAAAACGCAATCACAAACTCATCAAATAACGTATCATTAATACCGTACAAACAAAAACTATCAGCCAGCCAATGTGGTAATATGCAACGAATCACTATGTGCTTCGCATACACGCAGCCACATGAGCAAATACAAATTGGTCGTTCGGTCGTCAAGTTGGGGTTTCAAATAAAACATATTATAAAAAAATTACGTGCCGTGACGAGATATTAAATAGAAAAGTAAAAAGTACCTATACATAATGATAATTTATCGCTATTGTCTAGGTCAATTGGAATACTCGAAATAACAAAACTAAGTACTCGTAATTATGTACATACTTTCTACTTACACTTATTATTTATCGTAGTTTTAATGTACGCATTATAAACAACTTGGTATTGTATGTAAATACATCAAATATTTTATACTTATACATTTAAATTTGCAAATTCTAACTTCAATCTAACTTAAACTAGTTATTTAAATTTAAAGAAAACGTTTTGTTATGTTTAAAATATAGATCTGCCCTCAGGTCAACATATTCAATCACATGCTTGGTCCTCTCGTTACACGAAGAATGGCCCACTATAAAACCTATTTTACTGCCGTTTCCTCTCTTCGTTTGCATTCAGAACTACCAAATCATTAAAGGCTGTGTTTGTTGATTTTTTTGTGTATTCTTTGTTTGGTTTATGATAATATAATAGGTGTTGGTTGCTTCGTCGCCGCGGGAGCGAGCCGGTGTGAAACTTGACGCCTTCATTCACGCCTTCGTTTATTGAGGCACTTGATTTAGCGTGCCAATGCTGTTTTAATAGAATCCCTTGATATCCACCTTTGATTTCACAAATTTTTAATTTTTTTTTAATACGGACGAGAATTTTGTTAAGGTGAAGATATAGGCAAATGGCCTTAAAGTGTTATATACATTTTTAACTCGTAAATATGGTGATAATTTCCATATTGCTCTTCGTCATGCACTAGATAGCCCTTTAAATTTTTGCACGCCTCATAAGCGAAGCGCTTGCTTTACTCTCGCCTTACAAAAATCAAGTGATTTTTTTAACTAAATGTGTCTCTATTTATTTTCTATCGCACTTGTACAATAATATTTACACTTGTCAAGGAAAAACACTAGTTTCAACACTTATGACATTTTTAAAAGACATTTTGCCTTTTAAATAAATAAAAACAATGTTTAATAAAATCATTTTGTGGACGTCCGTGTGTCTGTATGTATGGAAACTGGCGTGGTCACGATAACTCCCGAAAAACTTATCTGATCAAGTCCATTTTTTTTTATACGCTTCAGTATTATCCAAAACTAAGTCCTTTCGAAGATCACGGTCTAATTCAATGTAGTTTAATCGTAATTATTATTATAAAAATACAGGTGACATATTAAAAATAATTTTGGATGTGAGGTTTGTTGGAAGAGTACTCCTATGTATTATGAGTACGAATGTGTAACTGGCAAGTAAGAAAAGAAGTAAAAAGAAATTTGAATAAAGAATGTTGTGATTTTGTTTGTTTTATTAAATATGAAAGACGAATAAATGTAAAAGAAGCGATAACTTAGTTAATATTTTATTTAATTTGCATTAACTAATTGAGAATGAAAAGAACAATCAGTGGTAACACTTTTCTTGACATTCGTGACGTAGTCTTGTGTCTTTTTTCTTGTTTTTGCTTAGTTTTTTTGAGATTTCTCAAAATCAACCGGTCCGAATCGGTTTAAATTCACAGGAAATCTGAGTTGTATAGAACTCTTTGGAAAGCTACTTGTTTGGTTCCGATCGGTTTAGTTGTTCAAAAGTTATAAGCGGGTCACATACACACCCACACACACATACGGATAGGGTGCATGACACTTGCTCGTGAGTGGTCAGGGAAGATTCCTGATACCTTTAAACGTCGAGATCTGATGAAAACTCGACTTTTCAAAAACGGGGTGAAACTAATAACGTCCCGAATTTTGAAAATTTTCAATTTTCTCAGCGGGAAGTTAAAAATAATTTCCAGTCGTGCGTTAAGGCCGTACCTGAATTTTCCGGGTCCAGTGCTGCCCCCATTTAAAATAAATCATATCAAAGAAAACGGAGACATCATTTAAAATTTTGCTACTACCAAGTCCTAGATAACCCTTCAAAGTATTTTATGAACTACTATTTACAGTTTGAAGTGAGAACGTTAAGCTATACTACGCACATTTGCGAAAACGGCCACTTTTGGCTGGAAAATTTTAAATCATGTCTCCATTTTCTTTGAAATTATTTATTTTAAATGGGGGCAGCACTGGACCCCGGAAAATTCAAGTACGGCCTTAATAAAAACAAATGCATGACTATTCAAATATTTAAATAGATATCTAAAAATTAAAAATAAAAGTAAAGCAAGAAACCAGACCATGAGGAAAATTCATGTGCAGTATTAGAAGAAGCAGCAAGAAATATAACATTGTTAATGATAAGAAAAACATAGTCTCACTTTTCTGAAAATCTCTCGAAATAAATAATATCAAGGTAAAATTACACATTGATTAGATAGCTGATATTGTTTACATTGTCATTCCAGGAATCTGCTTCGCTAATGATGAAAAAGAAAAAGTGATAAAGAATTATATTACTGGTTTTCGTAAAATTATAGGGAGAATTGGTTATTGAACTAGAATGTAGAGCCTTCACTTGTTATTTACCTACATACTTACATTTTCAATTTGGTTATAGAATACTAGCAGTCCACCCCGGCTTCGCCCGTGGTACACACATAGCCTATGTCACTCGGGTATAGTGTAGCTTTCCAACGGTGAAAGAATTTTTTAAATCGGCCCAGTACTTTTTGAGCCTATTCATTACAAACATACAAACATACAAAAATAGGTACAAATCTTTCCTCTTTATAATATTAGTGTAGAAGTGTAGATTTGCAACATTAAACGGCAATATTTGATATTTACTTGCAATGTGTGTTTTGGTTAGATGACATGACCGCTCTATTCAAATACTTCACGGAGCCTTTGCGCTGAACGCTCTTTAAACCTAAGTAAAGTAGCACTCATTAAAAGTTATTCGCGACCGCGAGTGCCCCGGACTCAGCTGGAATTTATCAGCTAACGCAAAAGTGCTAGAAGTCTACCCGGGCCATTATTCTCCATTGTCCCTGACAATAAGATTAAACTAGCGGCCGCCAACTATTGATAGCGCTCTGACCAATTCGCGAACGAACTGCTCCCGTAATAGTTTTGTTGTTATCGCCAGTAACCACTCTTCAGTTGCTTCTGGGACGATATTAAAAAGATTTTGGCAGCGAGCCATGCAGATATTGATCTTTATGCTTGGCTAGACGGCTATAGGAGTTCTGTAAGTGCCACGCCAGTTGGTTTAATGACTTCCCATGTTTGCAAGTTTTGGGAAACGAACAATAATTTATACACTTGGCTATCGCCACCGACGTTTACTGCCATTGTTTCCGTCGTTCCTAATTTTCACAAGTTAAATTTTTGCGTGATGAATATGCCGTATTTTGATGGATGAATATTTATTTAACTTCGCTTTTTTTTCTGTCCCTCGTTGATGGACTTTATCTCGTCGCTCTGTCATAGTCCTATTAAAAAGGAGCGACGGTGGTCTCGCACATAAAATATATGATATCGAGGAACACATCAACAGACTTTTTGAGCTAATTCATCGCAGCTGGGCGCTTATCGTTCGCGCGAATTGGAATATATTGTTAAAAACGTATGTAATTAAGTTGGTATGCGTGAAGGGCGACACCTGCGTTCCATATCAGAGATCAGGCCGTTACGGTTTATGGGGTTCCTACCAAAAACAATGGAAATGGCAAAAAGTGTAATGCGGGCCAGGTACCAGGGGCTCAGGGGTGCTTGGAAGGGTAGGCGTGCGGGTCGCGGCAGGGTTCCGCCGCGCCACAATTTATGATTGCGCCGTGTCAGAGTGCTAATGAACGCACTCTGTTGCGCTTTATTGAGATAACGCTCGCAATCGATGGCCGCGCGGGTATCCAGCCATTACTTATAGCGTCCTCCGATGTTGCGTGTCCCTTTATACACTTTTTGCTCCGGCTCATTCGTGCTCAGTAACTATTATTAACTTCTCGCCTTATGTACGAGAGATAAGTTAATCCATGAAATTGTTGCCGTGCTGTAATATTTTCGTAGTTGCACGTATCTGCATTAATAATGACCATCACAAATATAAAGAAGCTCATTACACATGCTTATTGCATGTTATTATATATGTCATTTGCCTTTGGATATTTTAATATTCAAGGTATCGTGCTGCTTATTATACCTAATTCTATATCGAGAAGATAAATTTATTATATTACTCAAGAAATAAATTACAACTCGTTAATATTGGTAATCGTATTCTTCTGAACGTCTTGACCTTTATTGTCTGATTCGATAAATCTTATTATGTAATTATTTTTGTAATTACATTTTCATTTTCATTACGGAAGACAGTTTTATTTTTGAGTTATTTATGACCGCTCTTTGTCTTTTATTTTATTCAGACGTGCTTACTTGTAAAATGAAATATTATTACATCCTTATTAATTGTACTTAGAAAAATTACTTATTAAACTTAGGTACTTTTTTAAATGAGGGTCAATGAAATAGGCTAATAAAAAATTTGGAAAATAGAAAAAAGATAAGATCTTACGTTGTTATTTTAGGACCAAAATTCTGCGTATAATTTTTCCCAATAGACACATTGTTGAACTTAATTTAAATAAAAGCAAAATCTTTGGACTTCACAAAATAGCCAGACCTCATAATACTGTAAAGTTTACAGTGTAAATACTTATACTTCGAACGGATACGAGTAGGCGGAGGGAAAATAATAACATGATGAAAAACACATCTACAAATTACAAACATAAACTTGAAAAAAAAGCCGTCAAGTGCGAGTCGGACTCGTACATGAATGGTTCCGTACTACCGCACAATATTTTAAAATGCTGGAAAAAACACGTTTAACTTCATCTTATTTTTGTATTTGTTTTTTGAAATGAAAACTTCTTTAGCGGCGTTGTGCACTTTTTTTGTAATGGGTAAAAAATGTTAAACTCGCGTCAGGACACGTGTCCTGATCGAAAATTCGTAAGACGGAATGACAGCCGGCGCGGCGTAGGAGAGGATGTATTTATACTATAATTTCGACTAAGCTGTCAGCCGGCTCGTTGGTATAGGGGTATGATTTTCGCTTAGGGTGCGAGAGGTCCCGGGTTCAAATCCCGGACAAGCCCAATCCTTTTGAAGTGAAAACTTCTTTAGCGGCGTTGTGCACTTTTTTTGTAATGGGTAAAAAATGTTAAACTCGCGTCAGGACACTTTTTAATGTAATATAAATTGTCATGTTTGTGTACGATAGCGCAATAAATAAATATTGTATTCTACCACATAAATGATAGTACTTTTATACTGATAATTAAAGCAATTTGTGCAAAATTATTCCCTAACCATTCCAAAATATCAAAAATGCACAACGTTAATATTCAAGTTTTCACTTCTACCGGCACTCCCGGAGTGCAACCCGTCGTTTTTTTATAGAGGCCACAGAATACTTAATCGGTGAAAATTTCAAGTGTGTCGCTATTACGGTTCAAGAGATAGAGCTCTGTAACAGACGGACAGACTAGGGTCCCGTTTGCACCCTTTGGGTGCGGAACCCTAAAATGAAGACGAACGAAGACTTCGAGAAAAAAAATGAGATGCTTTTGCCTAAAATTCCGATTGAATCCACATGTAGATAGACCTATCTGAGATGTCGCTCAAATCCTTATCTCAAAATTGACGGTTGACATATTGGATGCAGCATTCTTCAGAGTACTACCTACATTAAGATCGCGTGTCCGGCGCATTTCGACGGCGGCGACTATCGCGATCCGATCGCCGATATGTAGCCGACGATATCTTCGGACGACCAATGGGTATCTACATGGGTTGTAGGTACTCGTTACTTAGTGATATGTTACTTTGAGGATGGAGTGGCTATTTAGATTAATTAATATTGAAAGATTCGTCGTACGCATCTGTATGTATGTATAGCTGTCTATATCAAGCATCTTGATATAGATACGCGATAGATTTTTGTATCTTTGATCTTTGTGAATTGGACCAATCGACCACAAGAATGATTTCGAAAATAACCCCTTTAGTTAACGAAATGAAATTGAATTATCTTCTTACTACAATGATTTCAATTAAGAAATCAAATTTCAAGCTGTCACATTTTGTTAGATATTACCTAACCAATTCAGCATTAATTTTAAATATTAATTACATGAATAAATAAATATATAGGGACAAATATTAATATTATAGGGACAAATCACACTGATTAAGCTAGCCCCAAAGTAAGTTTTGAACTTGTGTTATGGGATACTAACTCAACGATACTATATTTTATGATAAATACATATATAGATAAACACCCAAGACCCAGGACAATTTAAAAAAGGCCATTATCCAACTTGCCCTGGCTGGGGATCGAACCCAGAACCTCCGAATTAGCGGTCTAGCGTGTTAGCCATTACGCCACGGAGGTCGTCATCAATTACATATATACAATAAACGGGCAAGTACGAGTCGGACTCGTATATGAAGGGTTCCGTACCACCGTACAATGTTTTAAAACGCTAAAAAACACGTTGTTTGTATGACGACCCCCTTTAATTTTTAACTTTATTTTATTTTTAGTATTTTTTGTTATTGTGGTCATAGTAATACATAATTGGTGAAAATTTCAAGTATCTAGTTAATGCCATTATGAAGATCAAGTTAAAAACGCTGAAAAAAACACGTTTCTTGTATGATGACCCCCTTTAATTTTTAACTATTTTTTATTTTTAGTATTTGTTGTTATATCCGCCACAGTAATACATAATCGGTGAAAATTTCAAGTGTCTAGCTATTACGGTTCAAGAGATAGAGCCCTGTGACTGACGGACAGACAGACAGACGGACAGACAGACAGACAGACAGACGAACAGACAGTGGAGTTTCAGTAATAGGGTCCCGTTTGCACCCTTCGGGTACGGAACCCTAAAAATATCATACCAACCGTTACACACTCACACATACAGTAACATACAGCACTACAAGCGTCTCTTATCGAATCAGATGCCAGGTATGTCGTTACATACAGTCAGACATTCTTAATCACCAAAACATTTTTGCGCACCCGTGGTATGCTCTGCAATACGTATTTTTCATAAGATGCCATCACAAAATACTCAAAGTATAGAAGGATGATTCATGTTATACAGCGTCAAAAAAAAATATACTGAAACTATTTTAAAGGTGAATTCAGTCCAATATACTGAACAAGTATATGAACCCAAGGAACATACATATATCGAAATATGAAAAAAAAATTTTTGACCTCCCATACAAGTAGAGCGATCAGCTGATCCGAGTTTGTATGGAAAGCAAAAAAATATTTTTAATATTTCCATATAGGTGTGGTAAGGTATAGGAACTTCTGCAACATTCTTTAAAGTAATGAATTGCATTAATGTTTTATAAAACTCAGTAGAAAACAAGATCTCAGAATCAGAACACTATAGCATAAACTGAATATATATTTATAGCAGTTTGACTCTGGGTAATCTAGCTTTAAGGCGAATTTAAGTAGTTGCTTCATAACTTTGAAAGAAATAATCAATATAAAGGGCTATTTCAAGTAAGGAAAGGTCGACTTTCCATTTTGGTATTCGAAAAATTAATTTGGTACATTAATAATGGCGGCGCCTCTTTCTGACATTCATGTTGCCAGTTCACGTCCACAAGTCATTTCTACGGGCAAATATCAAATAAGTAAAGTGTCTTTTTCGTAGAGTCTCTAGTTTGTGCTGCCATGTTTTCATATCTCGACCCGCATACTGGTATGAGTTGCGACTCCCGATGCTGAGATAAAATCTTCGTGGAAATGATTCGAGAGTAATATCGTTATGATTAATTTTATGCAACTCTTTATTTTAATATTAACTCAGTTTACATTGCGTGACAGTATTTTTCTTATGACAATAGTTGTCACAAAAAAAACAATTTTTATTTTAATAATTTTTAGTTATTTTACTAAAATTTTTCGATCTACTATTGAATTATTTCTATAAAAACGATCCTTTATGTTTAATAAATTTAGTATATAATAATATTTCGTTTTACACCGCATGTTCTCAAAGTAAAAAGGTGAAATTTAATAAATCAAATATATTTTGATGAATTTTCGGGGAAAAAGCCGATATAATTGCTTCGGGTCGGCTTTGTTGTTCGATAAATACTGCCGAAACGACAATACCAGCCCGAATAAGTGTGTAGCAACCCTAACATATTTATGAACTCAATGGCAAGATCCAAGTACGCAATGGGAATCTCACAAACAAGGCAGCGTTGCGACGCTATCACCGATGCTATCCCGATAAACCATTGTCCCAGTCATCGCCCGCTGTAACTGTTTGTTCAAGATTACTTGATGAATGGTCAGTCGATGTGTAAACGTGTTTTCTTCTTTGACTTTACTTTGAACTACCGTATCTTCTGTCTGTCTTAGGATACTGATCTGATTATTGACTAGTCGTTGAGGACTCTTACAATCTACGCGCGTTATTGGGTATCTATCTTGAATGTTAATGTATAATACTAGCCCAACTTTTTTTCTTCTTAGTTGTTACGATACGATGGCTCAATAAAAATACTTTATTATTAGTTTTAGAGCCCACTAGATCCTATTGTTGGACTAAGCCCTCTCGGGTCTCTATTTCACTCTGTCTAGATGTCTCTATCTCATGCAGTGCAATAATACGTAGATTTGATAAAATACAATAGGCAGTTGGCTAAACTTTATGTTTATTGTAAACAATCCACCAAATTACTGGATATTTTGTATTTCTAATTAGAGTGTGGATGAACAGCTTTAAACTGTTTCTATATTCTTATAAGATTGTGGTAAATACAGTTGCTCTAATCACACCACATCCCATCCCTAGATAAAAAAGTGTTCTTTTTAATATTAAAAATAAAATAATAGGTAAACAAAACAATTAAAAACCCCACCCCGAATTGTGGCTGGCTCAAAAGTGCCAATTACACTTGCTGCGTTTCCTCTTTGAATGGCAATGGATCATTGGATGACAATGGAGTGTCCCACGGACCCGTAAGCGGCGCCCTATCTCACTCACAAAGTCCTTAGCTGTTTGAAATATAAGTATTTATTTCAATAATTGTACACGTAAAGAGAGAGTTCATAATTTCCTTATTTTGATTAGGTAATCTAAAATAATCTTAAATTTTATGTTTTGCTTGTTACAGGTACTGGGCAATAATAACGTAAAACAGCGCTATAAAAGGTGAGTGTTAATAAATTGCAAATAACACTCGAAGGACGGTTATTGCTACTGGTTCCAATCACTCATTAAATTGCATAGAATCCATGCATAATATCCATATTATCGATGTTATTAATGAGACAGGTAAGTGTTCAGAAATCTAAAATAAAAAAATCTACTTCTGCTTAGCTTTTCTCTAAAAAAATCTACTTCTGCTTAGCTTTTCTCCGCAAATTATTGAAAAACGGCCACTTTTGGCATATATGCGAAGAAAAGTTCACGTTCTCACTTTAAACTGTAAGCAGAAGTTCATAAAATAGTTTGGAGGGTTATCTAGGACCTATTGGAGACAAAATTTTAAATGATATCTCTGTTGTTCCGTGCTGAAAGATATCCAACCCTTAGGTTGAGATAAAGCTTGAAACTACGTCAAGCGGACGCCCGCGACGGGTTTAGTCCGTCTCTGTCACAAACCGTACGTGCGACAGAGATAGCCGAAACCGTCGCGGGTCACGTGTCTCTGTCGCACGTAGAGTTTGTGACTGAGATAGACTGAACCCATCGCGTCTCCGCTTAGCGCAGTTTTTAAGGTGAATACAAAGCAGAAGTGACGCCCTCATTTGAAATAAATTTTAACTCGTAGGTAAATATGGTGAAAACTTCGATATTTCTCATTGTTAGGCACTAGATAGCCCTTTAAATTATTTTATGAACTGCCGTTGAAACTAATATTGGTGATCTGTCTAGCTTTCTAAGCTAAAAAAAAAGAAAGCTAGACGGACTAATGTAAATACTTTAAAAAAGTTGTATCTAGTGCATAACATTGAGAAATATGGAAATTTTCACCACATTTATGAGTTAACAATTTATTTTAAATGAGGGCGCCACTTCAGGGTCATTTGCTTCTAACTTCATCTTAAGGTAGATATAAGCAGCATTACCTTTGGCTTTTACATAGAGCTTGATATTAATATAACTACAATGTAAAATAAACTTTATTTTATCACGTAACAAACTATCCACATTTCTTCTATGCTGGTCTGGGGAAAAAGAAAAAACTTAGCATGTACCAGCTGCTTCTTGTCCCGCGCAGATCGTACAAGCCGATCAAGGAAATGGGTGAAAATTCGAATCATATGAACAGACGATGCGACTAGCAATACATTACTATTTTCATTCCCCCTTTCCACTTACACCCGCACCATAAAGCTAAAAGTGGCCTTTGAGTCTTACGGTCCTAGGCTCTGACTACCCAGTTAGGGACAAAGACGTAATAGTAGTTAAACTATCAGAAAAGGCCCAGAAGCTACACCATTAAGAGGAGTGATTTCCGGATTCAGTTTAGTTGATTTCATACGAAATAAGGCACGTACCGTTTCAACCTCGAACAAGCCGATATACTGTTCTTACAAGATTATATTGTACGACGTCGGAGATATTCAAATAAGATATCTGCACAATAATTTCCCGTAACTAAAGGTCCAGGAATTCCGACGAGCTGTAACGGGTACGCATTACGGTCACATAAATCGACTAGGAGTGGACTGTCTATAATCCTGGATAGATCATCGATACGATGCGGTTTTAAGAGCTAGTGCAATTCTTATTTTGAAGACTCTTAAATTTTTCTAAACTTTTATCGATGGTTATGCAAATATGCTTTTTATACAGGACGTTACAAGTATTATTACAAAACGCAAACCTCCTTTTTAGGGTTCCGTACCTGAAGGATGCAAACGGGACCCTATTACTGTGACTCCGCTGTCTGTCCGTCTGTCCGTCTGTCTGTCTTTCCGTCAGTCACAGGGCTCTATCTCTTGAACCGTAATAGCTAGACACTTGAAATTTTCACCGATTATGTATTACTGTGGCGGATATAACAAGAAATACTAAAAATAGAAAATAGTTAAAAATTAAAGGGGGTCGTCATACAAGAAACCTGTTTTTTTCCGCGTTTTTAACTTGATCTTCATAATGGCTTTAACTAGATACTTGAAATTTCAAAATTTCAACTCACCAATGATGTACTATGACCACAATAACAACAAATAATAAAAAATAGTTAAAAATTAAAGGGGGTCGTCATACAAGAAACGTGTTTCTTCAGCGTTTTAAAACATTGTACGGTGGTACGGAACCCTTCATGTACGAGTCCGACTCGCACTTGCCCGTTTATTTTTTTAAGGTTGCTACACAATTATTGACATGGAAAATACTCCGACAAGAACATAGTTCTTAAATATATTGATGATGATGATGACACACTCATGCGGTCCGGCGTTGTCGGTTCGGCAGTATTTGTCGAACAACAAAGCCGACCCGAATCAATTATGTATATCACATTTTTCATTAAAAATCTCGGGCTACTCCGTGCTTTAGAAGGCACGTTAAGCCGTTGGTCCTGGCTGTCATCGTTGTATGGCAGTCGTCAAGCTATGTCAGACGCCTTTAGGCAGCTTGAAAATCTGACACCAGTGTTGGCCACTTACACAAACGAAAAACAAAAAAACATTACCAGCCTAAAATTAAGATTTCTACCAATATGCGCAAAAATCCGTTTTGGACTTTATTTGCATTACAATAAAGCATAAATAGCTTTGTTAAGCCAAGGAAAAGGGGAAGGTGTCGGTTATTGCATGTTTATAAGGGCTCGCGAGGTCTACTGTTCTCACAGAATCACTAGTCTATGACGTTACAAGTATTATTACAAAACGCAAACTTACTTTTTAACTTGACACTGGATTGGCGATCTAGCATGTTGACAAACGGAGGTCGATGTATCTAAAGATACTAACATTTTTTGGAGATTACTGTTATTTAAGGATGTGGATGGAAAGATGCTATTTAAATTGGACACAAAGATTATTTCTTAGATTATTTTAAAAAAATGTTTTGCATCCTAATACTCTTACTTGTATTAAACCAGAATCTTATTTAACAATCTCAAGTTATTATTCTAGTAAGAACTGATACAATAAATTCCATAAGCAGCCTTTGAATTAATACTCGTGCCAGTGCGTTCGATACGCAGTAAATTGACTCCAACCTCCACTAACCCGACCCTCCCCGGTCTGATTTCTTGGCCTCTTAAATAGTAGCCAATCGATACACAGGATGTTTTCATAACTTTTTTTAAAACTTTTTAAAATTTTTAAGGACAGCACTAAGTTGTGAACTGCTTGTGAAGCATAAAATTTTGCTTCAAATCTCTGGAGACACAAATTGACGACCTCCATGGTGTAATGGTCAACACGCTGGACGCCAATCCGGAGGTTCTGGGTTCAATCCCCAGCCAGGGCTGGTTGGAAAATGACCTTTTTCAAATTGTCCTGGGTCTTGGGTGTTTATCTACATATACATATATGTATTTATTATCAAATATAGTATCGTTGAGTTAGTATCCCATAACACAAGTTTAAAACTTACTTTGGGGCTAGCTCAAATATTTATTATTTATAAATATGCGAGAGGCATGGAGCAAAATTAATAAAAGGCCTTGAAGAGCTTTATTACTTAAAAAATAGTTTAATGTTTAATGGTAAGTACGAGTAGGTAAAGTTTTGGCCGTGTGGTTACCGGCACAGTTGAATAGAATCACTCCAAGTCTTTTCGTGAATGTCGTAGAAGGCGACTCAGGAAATACAAGCTTAACAAAGCTTGGACATTAGTGAGACCTGTCTAACCTGTCTGGCCAGCGTGGAGAATGTAGGCCAAATCCTCCGACTGCTCTGGCCAAGTATGGCTCTGGCAGTACAGAGAGGGTCCTGATCCTGCAGTGGAGACTATAAATACCTAGTGATGATGTATATTTTTACGGTTTTGAGATGATATTCTCAGGTTTCGTATAATAGATATGCAATAAATGTTGAATTATTTGAATTAGAACATTTGTGGGTTTTACCAATAAGGTATTCTTAGAAGGTATCCTTACAATGTTCATATTCGTAGTTTGCTTTTAGAGAAAAGAATACATGTGCAGCTATATTGTTCGTAATTGTGGTTACAGCCTGTATAGTTTGTAATAGGATAGGCTATAAAGTTTTTGATAGACGCTGTAGCAGCTGGCTCTTGGATAGTATAGTTGAAACAACGAACAAACCTTCAACGTTTTAGTACAAGTACACTGTGGTTAAACGACCAGGAGACGTATTTTTCAACGAAGGAGCGTTTAGTTTTTAAGTCACTGCTCGCGTTTCGACACGATCGTATTTTTGAAACCGTCTCGTCAGCGAAATATATTATTATTTTATGCAGAAGGCCTTTTAGTTATTTTAAATTTCAACATTAATAAAAACAGCAGCGTGAAACAGAAAGTATTCTCTATGAAAACAACACGAAAGTTTCTTTGACATTTAATTTTGATCGCTACAGATGTCAATAAATTCGAGTGGTCAAGACCATGTTGCAAATCCTTAGCGTATTAACGATAAAAAAATGCGCCTTTTTTAAAACTATTGAGACTCGCGCTTCCAAAAATGCGTCTCCAGACCACTGCTGGCGCTGCGTCATATTGCAAAAATGTTATATTATATTTTTCTGAAGATTTTCTTTTTCATTTCTTCTTTTTATTCTCAGATAGTATGTATCTTAGAAAAAATGTCACGTGACTTAGCTTTAAAGTAAAAAATCTCACTGTATTTTATATTTAAATAGTAAATTTATTTAATATTTGATTATCCTGTTTCTGTAAATGGACGTTCCAAGAACAATACAACTTTAGTTCCAAATGAACAAAATAAATATACCCGTGTCGTTCCGGGTTAGAATAGGACCACTCCATCTCCTCCTGTGGATGTCGTAAGAGGCGACTAAAGGAGTAAGCACAAACATCTCGTGCTACAATTGCATTCCCAAAGAGGGTTGACGTCAGGCAGGCGGCCGGTCGCAAAACCAAATCATTTACAACTTTTATATATATTAACAAAACTCTTCCGGCTATTTCTTCTCCATTTTGCAAGGTCTTTGGCATCTTTGGGTGACCATTGACATGCATGTTATATTTGGAGAAGAAAAAGTGGGAAAGCGCACCCCGGGCTCCGAAGCAGCACAGCTCAGGATGCAACCGGGAACGCGCTTAGACGAAGAAGAAGAAACAAATTAATATAAGCTGGCAAATTGTAAATCTGGCAAATTCGCGGAATCAATGCCACAAATGTATTTCTGTAATGCCAAACAGCTAGAGGTTTAGTGAATTAGCGGATTATACCATCCAACTACGACAGATACATAATGCTGGTGACACATGTTTACATTATGATTAAAGTTTAACCACAGATTAATAAATAGTTACGGCAAGGTCAGTTCATACTGACCTGAAATTAAACATCAGCCGGATGCTGTTATCATTAACAGCATCCGGCTGATGTTTAATTTATATGTATGTATTTGTGTAGCGTTATAAGGATAAAGCCAAAAATATTCGTTGCTTTCGCGAACAGTATATAAGTCTAGAAAAACTTTTGAAATCCTTCTAAATAGACTATGCGTAACTAACTTCACGTAACTAACGTATTAACTTTCGTTTATTTTGTACACGTCTTCTACCTGTTTTGCTCTTCTGTGCTACTGAAAGAGATTTCTTATGAAATTAGCAGTACCTATGTAGTCTATTATCTTACTTTGTTTGTCTTTTGTGTACATGAATTTAGTAAATAAATAAATAGAACAAGCTAACAAGATATAGTTTAAAACCCGTCAAAACTTTACCGGTGGAAACAACGGCGCATTATTATTTTTTTTTAAAATTGTGCCATTTAATTTAATACCCAACACGGCATGATTCGATTTATTTTACTTTTTAGTTCATTACTTATGGCCTATAGAGGGCACCACAGTAGATTTAATGTGACGTCACATAGCCTTTAACCAGCGGAGAGCCAAGACGATTCTGACGATATCTCATTTGTTTGGGTATCTTGGATATCTTTGAAGATACGAGGAAATATATGTACACACATACATATATCCATACAAACATAGCGGCGAAACACATAACCTTCCTATTGGCGTTGTAGTCGGTTAAAATAGCCGCACTCTCAATCTATAATATTATCATGTCGAACCTCTTTAGATAAACATTTAAAAAGAAAACCTAGTAAAATGTAGGCTAAATGTAGTGAGAATAGCGCGTAATGGCGCGTGGGCCGCGGGCGGTCGCACGTTTTGCAAAATAACAGCCTCCATGAAAAGATACAACTTGCAACTAGTAAGGATTTGCCGGGCTCCACAACACCGCTGCGATAAATCACTTCATTGTAAGTTAATTCTAATAAACGACATAAATAATGTTATTCATACTAAGATACAAGTACCAGAAATGTTAGTCTCGATTCTAAAGTGTTGGAATAAAGTGTAAATAGCATGGAGTCAGTACAGATTTGAAAACGATGACAGTATTTTATAATTAGTAGGTAGCACAGCTGCACTACTACTGGGTGCTACATCGGAGATCAGATAAGATATATCTGAAATGCAGACCTAAAGTATCTATGTAGAATAAATTCAATATTTGTGTGTTGTGTCTTGTATCGGAACATTGCACAAAAACAAGGATTCTATTTCCCGATACAAAAGTACGGTAATATTCACGAACTCGTTCAGTCGATCGCGCTCAATCCGCGGCAATTTTGTCGTATCGGAATAGTATCGCACTGGGTGTGCGAAACGTTAAAATTACGAGCCGTATAACGCGATACGAAGTAAAGAGTAAATTGCATGCTTCGGAAGTGTTTGAGAACGCCCATCGCCTCGGATCGATCTCTTGTATTCGAAATTTACAAACAGTTATCGGCCATTTTTAATATTATTTTTTATGCACAAATCCTATGTCCAACTTTTTGTTTTTATTGTTCATGAGAAAAAATGTTTATTGTATAAAAATAAATAAATAAATGTATTAAATGTAAGTACAAGTAATTTAATAACAATACCGCTACAGTATTTTTGTTCTGCGTAGTTGTCTTATTTTTCGGTCAGTTTCTCGACTATAGACAAACGCCGTCATACATTTATAAATAGACCGTTTGCTTCATTCGATGTAGAGCGGAAAACGCTATTTCGTCAGTCGGCCACAAGCCCGGCTAGCTCAGTCGGTAGAGCATGAGACTCTTAATCTCAGGGTCGTGGGTTCGAGCCCCACGTTGGGCGAAACTTTTTTCCGCCAAATTTTTAACATATTGAAAATATTTACCTTTTTAAATATTCAGTTTCAACAATTTCTCATTACCGATTACCAGTTTCGCTTTCTATGTACACCTAATCAACAGTTTGAGCAATCGGTTGGTCGCTTTACCGTTAAAGGGTCAACGGATGGACAGACAACGCTTATATAAATGTTTCCCACGATTCGTAGTCACAAGTACACATTTGATGTTTACTTTAAAGACATATCAGCGTTTTTTTATTTATTTATTTAACTTCATTACAATAAATGTAAATGGCGGACTTAAGGCCAGGGTAAACTTATTATTCAATATATCAAGTATATATACACACACTTATATATATATATATATATATATATATATAATATATATATATGTGTATATATACTTATATATATATATATATCTCTCTCTCGGACAAATCTACACAAAAATATACACAAATTATTATAAAAAATAAAAATAAAAAACTATACACATACATAAACTAACTAACGTTTCTTGCTGTAACACATACCTAATATCAGTGCGCCCCAAGATTTTTATCGTAAAGTTAATTTTTTCGTCCTCTCAATGTTTACAGAGAAATACTTAGCTTAATTACGCAGAGGCTACTTAAGCAAACAGTTTTATTGTCAGCCGTTGTGTACCGAAATTGTCCGTTTCCTTTATTATGCTAATTTTATATTTTAGTTCAGCTTTAATGACTGCCTGCTTAGCATTCCAGCTAAAATGATGTTTTGGATACGCCGCTCCTTAAATATAATAATGCTCTTTTGGAATTTCTTGTTACGAGTATTATACGACTCTTATTTTAAATGTTTTCTATATTTAATTTATGCTAAATTAGTCAATATGTAGTCTCGCAATTTGTATTTTTATTTTAAAATTGTATATCATGATCATCATGGTACATTATTACGTCTTTTCCTAGTGGGGTAGACAGAGCATTTTTTGCGGCGCTAAGCAGACCGAGCACAGGGCCGCAAGGCTCAAAAGGCCACATTTTGCGTAGTAGTAATATATAGCAGATGTTACGAATGGCTAAGTAAATTTATAGCCGGGAAACAAAATAAATAAATACAAACACTGGACTGTTGTATTTGATCATGAAAACTGCCTTCGCCCGTTCATACGTAAAATTATATGTGTGTCTTCTTCTCAACTTTAGGCCGAAACCGCGAATACTAGGCCAAAATTTGTTAATATGTATTAGAGAATTCCAGTCCTTCTTAGCGTATCGATGGTATTTTTAAGTTATATTTGGCTTTAGCGAAAGCGGTCTGTCAGGATCGTAGCAAGTGGAGGTCCATAGTCTCTCCTACCTCTATGGGAAACAGGTGTGACAGTATGTATGTATGTATGTATTTGACTGCTCCAGTAAATGACAACCGCAAAAGCTCTATCGTTGGCTTACACTAGGTCCTTTCAGTCCTAAAACCTTGAATTGTAAAATATTCCGCAACAAATACAAGCTATCGCAGACGTAGTTTGTAACAGACTGGACAATTCACTAGTTAGATACCGCGGCGTCGCGCTCTAAATTATACCAGGCGAACGTACTGGCCCAATACGCATTCTGTATTGCACCCACGCAATTGTATTGTTCAATCTGTACATGTACGGTTCACAAAAAAGGTAGACCATTATTTTTTTAGACATTTTTTTTTTATGTTGAACTTAAGAATTAACTTAAATTAATATTTTACATAGTACTTTATTAGAAGAAATTTAACTGATATAAATTATGATAAAACACTAAACGGTTTATTTCAAAAATAAACACAGTAAAAACCTTGCTACGAATACAAAACGAATCAGATAATCAGCTGATAAAGTTCATCCTAAAAGTAAATAACCGGTCAAGTGCAAGTCAAATTAACGTGAAGAGGGTTAAGATAAAGAACTATTATCTGTATTTTTTAAAAGTTTAGGCTCAGTGGTTTCGGAGATAGGGGGATAACGGTAAATTTTCGCCTATTTTCTTAAATAACTTCAAAAATACTTATATAAAAATTATAAATTTTTATTAGAAGCTCTTTCATTTGATATATCACACTATCTATATAATACACAATTTTTTTAATGTCTAAATTACCACGCATAAGTAGCCTCCATATTTGAAATTAATTAATTTACGTTATACGTCCGTCACGGCACATATATGTGGCAATTTCAACTCTATTGGTCCAGTACTTTCGTAGAAATTGGCTGTGACAGACGGACGGTGAGTGTGTGACGGTAACGCAACAAATGAGTGATCCTTTATGTATTCCGTTTATACCTTTTGTGGTACGGAACCCATAAAAGTACCTGTTAAATAAAGTTTTTAGTTTAGCGTGTAATTTTTATCAAGCTCATAAATATAATCAGAAAATATATTAAGATCTACCTTTTAATTAACTTATCGTGATCTCAGCGTGAAAACGGAAACATTTACCATTTTGTGATGTAAACGTACGTTATGTCTTTTAAAAATGCTAGTTTAATTAAATCTAATATTAATTGCATTTGAACTGAGCTAAATAACTCGACTTGCGTGTCCAAAGACATCAAGTAAAATAAAAAAGCCAGTAGTAATTCCCGTGGAAACCGTAGCACTAGGAAATACAAATGTATAATTAAACCCGTATCTGATATTACTAATTACATGTACCTACATACATCCTAGTAATTTATTTGCTAACGGTTCATTTACCGTATATTACAAATTAAGAATAACCACGGAAATTTTATTTCTTATTCTTATGAAACTTGACTACGAATTTTCGTAAATGAGGAAATGAAGTAGTAATAATAATCATAAGTTCATTACACTCTACTGGTTTTTGCTGACTGTACAACTATTTATGTCAACTTATTGTCTTCGGTGTCCATATATCATATTTGCGGACAACAAATTCCTTGTCAGAATTTCCATGAATTTGTGTTCTAGTCAAGTGACTGAGTGAATGTATTAAAATAAAATTATTGTTCATTCAAGTACGAGTATTAAGGAAATTTTGAAATTTTGACCATAATAATAACTCTACATCCTTTATTTGGAATGGAAGCCTGTAATAGTAAGTGGTCAGAGAACTTAAATTGCAATAGAAAGCTCAGGTTATCCTACCGACCCGACTAATAATTCAGATTTTTATTACTATATCATCAATTACCCATTAATTGATTGCTTCCGATTAGAGCAAACATAGCATGGGTAGACAAGCGGTTGATTTATTATTTACTAATGTAATATAATATTTCTGAACTAAGGCGAAGGTATTAAGGGTCAAAGTTCCAGTTTCCACATAAAATTACATTTCAATCTCTGCACAGACGATGATTGCGGTGTTAACCGTTAAGTTAAAGACGGTAGTTCGTGGAAAAGTCGATTCCGTACCGCTCTATTTGGTCATAGAGCAAAAAATTTCAGTTTCCCAACTTTTTTGGATCGTCTGAAACAAGTTTTTGTTATATCTAAACTGCAAAGTATTAGCACTCATTTGACCCCAAATATACTTTCTTTTATTTATTTATTCGTTTAGAGCTTATCTTAGTAAAATATTTGTTTTAGAAAGACGAAATAAGTTAGCTGACCAAAGCACAGCTAAAATAGCTATTCGTGACATTTATGCTTTAACAAAGAGATGTAAAAAAATGGTTT
Source organism: Acrobasis repandana (assembly GCA_963576875.1). Classification (NCBI taxonomy): domain Eukaryota; kingdom Metazoa; phylum Arthropoda; class Insecta; order Lepidoptera; family Pyralidae; genus Acrobasis; species Acrobasis repandana. The sequence continues at coordinate 9,512,474 of OY756223.1, read as the reverse complement.
TGGATTATATCAGATAACCAAAGACAAGTATCTTTATAATCAGCTATGATTGTTGTAGTCGCCTTTTTGTAGGTGCTGCGTATAAGAAAATCATAATGAGTAGGTAATCAAAATTTGTTTTATTAATTAAGCGTCCGTACTAATGGATAGAAGAAAACGAAATAGAACAATTTTAAATAAATATTTTATTTTATGATTGACGTATTGATTAAAATAGATTATTGTTTTTTTTTAGTTTCTAACGTTAGTTAATTGACATAATAATAAATGAGAAAATAAACAACAGTAAAATTAACTAAATTATTGTTTTATAATTACTTCTTATAAAAACTGTATCTAAATAACCTTTACTAGTTTACAAACTGGTTATTTTTAGGTTACATATATAACCTGTGTCAATTTTGTGTGCACTTGTATTATCGTTCAAACTTAGACCGATTATAATAAAACGATTCTCACTACTCGTCGTGCAATACTGAGTACTGTTATTATGACTGGTTAAGTCGTTTCATGCCTTACATTATTATCAAGGAGAGATAATTCCTCTACGCTCATAAATAAATAGTATTTCTGTTACTAGATGATATTGGTATTTGTTCGTTAGTGATATCTACTATTAATTGAGAACACATATCTATTTAGGCAGGGCGGATATATAGCGCGACGAACACCTACCCACAAGGTGGTTAGACGATCTGACCAATGTCGCTGGAAAGCGCTGGACGCAGGCCGCTCTAGATCGGTCATTTTGGAAATCCTTGGGAGAGGCCTATGTCCAGCAGTGGGCGTTATGCGTCTGAAATGATGATGATGATGTATTTAGTGTTAAGTACAAGAAATTAATCCAAGATTCCCACCGATTCTCAACTACATCCGATTTGACTGAAACTCTGTATCCAAGGTTTTTTGAGTCGCGGAATCTGAACCTAAACTTTTTTGGAATCCAAGATGGCGCCTGAAATTTATTTTTAAATTTATTTTTTACTAAACATCATTTAATTAAATGTAAAGGTTGCAGTAAGGAACTTCGTTCTCACCGGGTGTACCACGACGCGTGTCCTTGTTATTTAATTCTATTTGACTACCTAATTATCTTATTCCTACAACGTAGAACTCTCAAATTCACTTTAGAAAGAAGTATGCAGAGAATTTCTAAGAGTATATAACAATGGATATGGCTACAAGAGCTGTCATCAATAACTTGTAGGTTAAGAATAATGAGCAATCGGTGTAGTTTTATAAAAGGTACGAACTGAAGTAAGATCCTCTTTTTGGGAGGTCGAGTATGAAACATTGTAAAACTTAAAGTAAAAATACAAGAAATTTTACAGCAGGATCTCCTCAATCAACCCATGGTACCTGTTGTAAGCGAGTCATAACCAGCGAAGATCGAAATGAGATGATAAAGAGCAAATCGGAAATCTTGCCCAAAATACGTACCTACCTACCTATTAAGAGGCGGTAATTTTACAAGGGATTCCTTGGTTCGATATGGGCCCAATCATTACATGGCCGGGGCATGTTCGCGGCGCAATGAGCCTTTTTGAGATCTACGCAGATATATCCCGGTTAAAATATGCGCTGCTTGGGAAAAGGATCAGTGTAAAAGTATTAAGAATGTGTAGTAAGAATGTGGCAACAGGCAACAGAGACTTCTATGTTCTCTTTTCTCTATATTCTATTCTTAAAAATCCCTTTTCTCCGCAATACTTGAAATGTAAGTTTCAATATCTTGCGGACATGCATGATCGGCAACTTCGCTCCAGTAACACGCTCAAGCTTCAAATTCCCTTTTATCGATCTAGCTTCATGTCCAATTCCTTTACTTCTCAAGCTATACGGCTTTGGAATGCATTTCCCGAGGACATCAGACAAATATCTAGTAGACATTTATACAAGAAAAAAGTGCATGATTTACTTTTTGAATCTTTCAACAATTAGGAGAATTCATCGTTTCTTTCTGATCTTTAAATATATATATGTATATATGTATGTATATAATATGTTGTATGTATAAATATAGTATATTTATTTTATACGATATTTATGTATGATCATTTAAAAGTACTTATTATTTCTGGATTGTTTCTATCTATTTTAGACGCCAACTATTCTATCTGTTTCTTTTCTCCTAAAGGTTGACAGGGAGAGAATGCTTTAGCATTAAGTCTACCTATTGTAGCTTTTGGCTCAATAAAATTAAATAAATAAATAAATAAATGTGTACCTCTAAACATCTGTTTGTTCAAGTTACGATTTAGAGTTAATCTTATATAAACAGACATAAGGAAGTGAACTGTGAGAGTTGTTCATATATTTAATGGCTTTATCCACGTGAATTTATTTTTTAATAGGTTAAGTGTTAGAGTTGGTGTACAGGGTCGTTGCGTCATCGCAATGCAAAAATAAATAAACGCATTGCCGGCCACACAAGCGCTGCGTCATTGCAGCGTTGTTACAACGTAGTCGCAATGAGGTACACCCCTCCCGCTCCGTCTCGGGGGCGGCAGTTAGTCGTGTGTGCGTTGCGTCGACGCAGCACATCATGTGTACACCGACGCAACGTCAGCGCTACGTCGACGCAACGCTGACGCAACGCACCATGTGGACTCGCTCTGAAACGAAAAAAGCATAGTATGTACCAGAGTCAAAATTAAACTTAGATATTTTTAATAATTGTCAAAATCGTTTTATTTAATAAATTACATCTACTTCAATAATTTATGTCTAGACCAATGACCTTCTTGACATATATTTGTGAAACCCAGCGTCGATTGCCGCTCGTAAATACATACTCCTTCTTTGTACAGTACACATACACGCTTTGTTATAAACAGCTTTGTCTCGTCTCAAAATTTAGCAATACTCTTTTAAGGGTTTTCAAATTGCGTCCTATGCTTTCTTACGTGTTTTATACATACTGTTCCAATCGTACTTTATTGTTCCTTGCGTCTCGCGTCGGGCCCGCTCGTTAACGCGACCTTTCGGATATTTATTGTATCCTCTTCAGAAAATACAATTTCCAACTCGAATGTCAATAAATTTAAACCTGTGCATACATTCGTATTTTTTATGCGCTCGTGAAAATTACTGGCTTGTTAGAGAGATGTGTTTTGTTCTTCTTTTGATGTATTTTCAATCAGCTCTGGACTTGTTGATTGAGAGCAAAAAGAAGGGTTCGCACATTTGAATGTTAGCTTGGGGCAAAAGTTGGACATATTACATAGTACCTAATAAACTGATTTATATTTTTTAAATATAAGACTTTTTAAATGTCGTATTCTCTGCGTTCCTCTGTGGGAAACATGCGTGACGTGATAATATATATGTATGTATCTATTCGTCTGTAGTAAGTATAAACTATCGTGTATAAAAATCTTAATATATTATCATATATTACTATTTATTACTAGATACCTATCTAACATAATATACATTATTATAACTTAATACATATACTCCCGGTCCCGGTATCTGTAATAAGTATTATGAAAAAAATGTTTTTAGTAGATTTAACATATAAATAAATATTACATCTTTATTTTTCTCCATACACATTTCTTTACAATTTAAATAATAGTAAAGTAACACAAATTTATGATTTCACAAAAAATAGGTTTCTTTATAACTTTACATATACATACATACTTTTTAAATAAAGCTACATTGATACGCTACGTTTACTTTTCTTATGTATATGAAACAATATAAATAAAATAGCTCTTAATATTGAAGATATATTTTTATTGAAATTTATTTTTCAATTTGTAATACGCCTCTGTTTCATTTTATATATGAAACTCTTGACACAGTACCAGAACTCGTCTCGCATAATTCACTCGCAAGTGAAGTGTAAACACGGCCAGCCAGCCTCGAATGCTGCCAAAAGAACAATATAAACTGCACAAGATAACCCGAGTGCGAAATAAATTTATAAACTCGACCAAAAGGTAATTGGCGATCAGTCTTCAATGTGAAGAGTTTTAAATCGAAATCTTTACGTTGCGTGTCTTGATCATAGCTGTCTATCGCAATCGCAAATCATTTTTGTGTTTATGACAATATTTAGCAGTTAGCTTTCTCTTGGTCCTTGGCCCATTTTATTTGGTGACAGTATTGTAGAACCTACTCTTCTTAGCGCACTCCTGGTTGCATCCCAGCTCCTGTTGTAACGCCTGGGGTCCGTTTTCCTGAAAAACCTTTCCAGGATAAGGATCCGCTTTCCTTTCCTTGGAAAGGTACATATGTAGAAACTAATACTGTAGTTTGTACGTAATTTTTAAGACCATAATGATTACAACAAGGTGGTAGCGCAAAGGAAGTGGCCAACGAACGTTGAGGAAAATAAAGGCTTGTGACCTAGAACTTTTAATTAATATCTACTTATGGCCGTACCTGAATTTTCCGGGGTCTAGTGCTGCCCCCATTTAAAACAAATAATTTCAAAGAAAACGGAGACATTTAAAATTTTGCTACTATCAAGTGCTAGATAACCCTTCAAAGTATTTAAACCAAAAAAGTTTTATGACATAGGTAATTTTTTTTTAAATGGCTGAAATATGATTTTCTTAAAGTTTTAAACCCACATCTCACATATCAAAATAAAATCTATATAATTATCGAACCTGCTTATAAAATTTCACGAGAATCGGTTGATAAATGCGACCTCTAGGCGAGAACAAACCGACAGACAGACAGACAGACGGACTAAAGCATTTTTGGCCAATCTCGAAACTCAGACGCGAGCGGAGCGTCTGAGTTTCGAGATTTTATTAGATATGTGAGATATGGGTTTAAAACTTTAAGAAAATCATATTTCAGCCATTTATAAAAAAAAAACCTATGTCATAAAACTTTTTTGTTCTCCTCTTAATAGGTCACAACTTTTTTGTCTGAACAACTTTTTTATCAGATAAACATCAACGGGTTGGGATGAGTCTTAAGGTTTACAACTCACATAGGTACTAGTTATTTTATTAGGTATGCAAATGCAAATATGCTAAAAAAACATTTTTATTGCAAAATGTTTATATCTACATTAGTTCCACAAAAAATATTAAAAAAGCAATAGAAATATCACAACTTAACACAGTATCACATGGCAATTTTTTTTATCTACCTAGTACATTTTAATCACCATTTTATCAAGTGCAAATTCTATAAACTCACAATGTAACAGGAAATCAGTCCATTACATCAATACGTCATATCTCAGCGAGTTTTTCCCGACAATAACGATTTATGGTGTAGCGATACGTAGAAAAAAGTGAACTTATGACGATAAATTCCTCAATATCGCCGTGAAAGAGACGAAGTGGGTAATGCTGGCTTTCGCGCGACGAATAGACTACTATCACACTTATATGCCCCAGTCCCGGTCCCCTAGTCGATCATTTTGCTATTTTTTCGTAACAGATTATTTCTTTCGTTCACGGCCTGCGCTATTTTTATGGCATTTAGAAGTGTTTTAATATTCCACACTGGTGTAGCTGGGCTGGGACCTAACCTGGGGAAGGATAAACGCAAAATGTTTTAGCTACTTCTCGAGGAGGAGCTCGGTGGCTCCGTGGGAGTACGCATTGCTAGCGCTTTCGCAAGTTAAGCAGCGCCGGGCGTGGTCCGCACCTGGATGGGTGACCAAAAGTGGCACAAAAATACTTGAGCTCCTCCGTGCTGCGGAAGGCACGTTAAGCCGTTGGTCCCGGCTGTCATCATTGTATGACAGTCGTTAAGCTATGTCAGATGCCTTTAGGCAGCTTATAAAACCTGACACCAGTGTTGGCTACTTACGGAGACGAAAAACAAACAACAACTCTACCAATCTTATGGGTACTAATGTGGAAGTATGTATTTTTAATTAGACAATCATCATCACACGTTGAGTTGTCGCCGCTACTCGGGTTAGGTTCCCACGATATAGTTATATATATTATAGTTGGCAGGGCTATCGTCTTTGCCAACGTACCCTGCGTGCTGGAGCCGCCGGGCCTTAATAGGTCGGATGGCAAGAGAGCTGACGGGTGACGCTGGTGCCGTGGAAGCATGTCAGATGCCTGATTTGGAACGCAACCTGCGTCAGTACGGTAGCCGCCAGCCACATTGGGCGTACTGTATCACGGCGGCGGCTGCTGCCGAGAATGCGTTTGAAGTACGCGACTATGGAGCCAAAATATTGTTTTGTGCCCATAGCCTACGAGTTTAGTACCCACTACTAAAACTCAATAAACGACGATAAACCCCTCAATTTTGTCATGAAACGACGAAATTGTAGCAGTTTTCTCGCGACAAATAGACTAGAGCCGCCGCGGCCCCCAGTCGATCATTTTGCAGTGTTCCCTTCATATGACTTTGATATTGTGAAGAGAATCTCGTTTGCAACGAGCAATTTGCTGATCTTTCAAACACGAACTTTGATACGAAGTTCTCTATATTTTTCGATAACAGAGTTTTGAGAGAATGCGATTGAGGTTGAAGTGAATATAAATACGGCTAATGCCACAATTGGGATTGTTAATTTTTAACCTCTAATTTTTATTATTATATATCATAATATAGCGTATTTCAAGAGACTAATTTGAATATTTTGTCATATTACGACTTAGTTAAATTTTTATAAATTATTATAAAAAACATGTTAAAGCAAAGACAAAGCGGTGTTTTAACAAAACAAACGGCCAAGCCCAATACATTTAAAAAAAATAAAATCATGCTAGTGTCATAATAGTCTTTGTCAATGTCAGTGTCATTCAGTGAATTCAGTTGCCCATGATTGGCGGAAAGTTCTTTTCTTACTTATGATTGGCGAAAACGGTGACATTTGACGTTATTGTCAGTGACGAATAAATACCATAAAGGCGTATTTTTTAATAAATGGACTCAGAACTTAAACCGATACAGCTGCGAAGTAAGGTCAACCAAAGGTCATACGTTTGTTTGTAGAAATATCCGAAACCATTGATTATTTTCGAAAAAAATTACCATCTGTTCATTAAATCTGTGTCTCGAAACGGATTTCAATATAACGCTTCAAAAAAATCAACAATGCCCATTGCCAATTGCGATTTATGTGTGGGAGTTGCGTAAAATGGTTATCTATTATAGAAATATTCAGTGACGTCACTCTTACTACTAATGACAATCAAAAGTTGCCACACATTCCGCTAGAAATCATTGCATTATTACTAATAAATAATGGCATTATTCTGACAAGATTGTAAATAAATTATTTTTTAAATATGCTCTATCTAATATCTTCATTTCTATTAGTATCATATTTAGTTTTGATAAATAGACTTAGCTCTCTACGTCACTATGACGCGGCATCGTGCGCGGTGTGTGTCATGGTCACGATCGCGACTCACGCGCAGATAAGAAGTTGCCAAAAAATCACACTAGATGCCGCTCTAATGTTTACTACATTACTACAACGCGCTATGGTTATTTTTTCGCCCAGAATGACTTCGCTGGCGCGCTCAGTTTACAGCAAGACCTTACTTCATAGGATCATTTCTATAGTAAGCTCTTCGCATAGACGCTCGCAATTCGCGAGGCCTCACTAACCATGATGAGGAGATGTGGCGCGGTGTCCTGAGCGTGAGGCGGGCGGTGGTGGTTCACCATCAGCCCTCGATGATCGTTCGCTCCCCTTTGGGGGAGAGTGGGATACTGTCGCTTTCTGAGTGGTTAGTTTTTGAAACCTTTATTATAAAATACAATATAATTGTAACTAGCGTATGTTGACTGTAATTATTCATAAATGAAAGATGTCATGAATATAATTTTTTTGTTATCTATTGTTTTTAGGTAGGTAGTATTAATAATGAAATTGAATTATAAAATTGATAAATGTTTTTTTTTATTATAAATTATAATTAACATAGTATAAAGCAAGTAACATAATATAAAAGTTCTAAAGGTAAATTGTGGTTTACGATTTATGACGTACTCGACTCGTGTTAAAAAAAAATACTAGATCTCGTTCAAACCAATTTTCGGTGGAAGTTTGCACAGTAATGTACAACATATATTTTTTTTACTTTTATCATTCTCTTATTTTAGAAGTTACAGGGGGGACACACATTTTACCACTTTGGAAGTGTCTCTCACGCAAACTATTCAGTTTAAAAAAAGTTATATTGGAAACCTCAATATCATTTTTGAAGACCTATCCATAGATACTCTACACGTATGGTTTTGATGAAAAAAAATTTTTGAGTTTCAGTTCTAAGTATGGGGAACACCAAAATTTATTGTTTTTTTGTCTATTTTTGTGTGAAAATCTTGCGATTTACAGAATACATCTACTTACCAAGTTCCAACAATACAGTTCTTATAGTATCGAAAAAAGTGGCTGTGACATTCAGACGGACAGACAGACAGACATGACGAATTCATAACGGTTCCGTTTTTTGCCATTTGGCTACGGAACCCTAAAAATACACTTACTAAAACCTGAGAACTATAATAAGCTTCAGTCTTATAATACGAGTATTAAATAACTTTCTTTCTTTAAAGACATCACACAAGTTGACCACATGATCAGAATTTCTACTGTCGTCCGTATCAATTCCAATGAACTAACAAATTAAATAAGTATGATTGGAGGTGATATCATAAATATGCTCGAAGGGAATAAAAGAATATAAATGCTGCAAGCAAGAACTAGTGCGAGTAAACAAGGAAAAGGAAATTATGCTCCCGAATGGCAATATCTCGCAATCGGCATAGATTTACAATTTATGAAAACATAACTATTTACTCTTATAATAAAGAAGTCCCGCTTCAAGCAAATGCGATTCAAATTGGAAGTTATTTGACTCCGTAAGTAAGTGGTATAAGCGGTATTAAATTACGAATACTACAATAAAGTGCCTAGTAACGAGCGCTCGCTGAAAGTTGGTTTATGCTGTCGATTATGCGGTTTATTCGCGTTGTGCCCACTGCGTCGTCGGGTTGCCGAACGTAAAAATGAACTTGCTCATATTTCTGTTATCCTAATACTCTTAGTAGAAAGTTTTTGTTCAATTCTGCACAACTCCTGTAACTCATATTTTTCTAGTATTTTCCTAAGAAATGCAACTCTTTATCAGATTGCGACATTTAGTATGTAAAGTTCTAAATAGAATAGAGAACATAGTATAAGGATGCAGAAGTAAACTAAAGAAATTCTTAAAATATTTGATATCAAATGTCCATTTGAATAGAACTTCATTTTGTAAGCATTCCTTTTATGGATTGGAATAAGCGAGAACGAACCGATGGTCGGAATCGATATGGTTATTTTAAGTTCTCGATTCAATATCGATATGAAAGTCGATCTGTCTGCGACTAGGCGCGAGCATCGCGTGTGGTAAGCCGCCAACACTTGATATACGGCCTTCTTAATCACAGCCTTGTTATAAAATAAAAAGTTACAAATGGATAACTCACGTCACATATACAGTAAGACCGAGACATTTTTTCACTAAATGTCAAAAGAATGAAATGTTTATTTGCTTTTGAATAGGGTATACAAAAGATAAAGTGAGTGGTGTAGTGTACCGGTACGTAGTCTGGTCGCACAGCAAACTTAAACAACTAGTGCATATAACAGCTGCATCGTTCCGGTATCTCCAGGATGTACTGCTAATCAAAAAGTCTTGAACAAGACTAGCGCTGTAGCAAGATTTAGTACACCGCCGCAAGTTCTATTTTCTGTCCGGGTAAAAAAGAATGGAACCTTAAATTATCTATACTTCTGAATTTCTTTTTGGGTCTGAACCAGCGTCTACGTGTGCGTTAAAAGTTCATATAGTCTGAAAGGTAGTATCTATTCATCTCATCGTACTGCGTGCTGTATTCCCTGTGCTGCTCAAGAGCTCGGGGTGCGCTTTCCGTTGAAGGGTAGTATCTGTTGCTACCTTTAATTTGTAGCCTCGTTGTTCAAGATTTATACCTCACCTGTTGCGCCAATTATTTACATTCGGAAGTCATTCCTCTCGATCCACGATCGCTTCATTAACGACTTAGATTGCAACGCCTGATGTTGCTTTGGAATAATTATGAGGCTAAAGACGTATCGTTCTGATGTCATGCCTGTATGTCAGTTTTGGTCTCTTTTGCTCCAATGTACTAAGACAACCACCTGATTTAATGAATATTGAAGAAAATAATTCGAGTGTGTAAAATGTCTCGAACAATAAATATAACGTTCAATCTGGTATTTCGAGAAGCCGAGAAAATCTAACCAAATGGGGTTTCTAACACAAATCTGACAACAATTCGTGTAGCTGCAGGGTCACTTAGTTCCTTGCCTTCACCTTAGCGCGTTCCCGGTTTCATTCTCAGCTGTGCTGCTTTGAAACCCGGGTTGCGCTTTCTCTTTTCCAAATATAGATAAACATATGTCAATGGTCACCAAAGAATGCCAAAAACCTTGTGAAGTGGAGAAGAAATAGCCGGAACAGTCGTAGCACGAGATATTTGTGCTTAGACCTTTATTCGCCTCTTATAACATCACGACAGAGTGATTCTATTTTAGGCCGGAAGCCACACGTCTCTTAGTTCATGGACTACCTACATTTTATCATATCTCAACTACCCGATTTTTTGTACAAATGCAGATCTGAAAGAGTCCAACGACATCGCGGCTGATAAAGAAATTTAATGCTAACTATTTTATTATATACAATACAGTATATAGGAATATACAATACAGTAACCCATTAAAATCGGCGCTTAGCCAAATGGATTTTGTATGGGGGGGACGAAATTTTTTATCGATTTACGATAATTGTTTTTAAGGAAAGTAGTTAAGTATCACGGACTGAACTTGCTTCAAAAACGTTGCCGGTGTTTAAAAAGTAACCCTGTAAGTAACCATTAACATTTCTTGTGTTGTTCAACAGTCTTTTGGTGACATAATTAATAGAATGGCAGAATAACATTAAATTCAGTTGTAAAATAAAATTTTTGAAGTGAAAACTTCTTTAGCGGCGTTGTGCACTTTTTTTGTAATGGGTAAAAAATGTTAAACTCGCGTCAGGACACGTGTCCTGATCGAAAATTCGTAAGACGGATGACAGCCGGCGCGGCGTAGGAGAGGAAGTATTTATACTATTATTTCGACTAAGCTGTGAGCCAGCTCGTTGGTCTAGGGGTATGTATATATATGTAGGCATATAATATATTGTATATATTATGTATTTAGTTTAAACGATATTTATTTATTACAATTTAAAAGTACTTATATCTGGATATTGAATGTATCTTTTATCTGTTATTTAAATGCCAACTATCTTATTTGTTTATCTTTTCCTAAAGGTTGACAGGGAGAGAATGCTTGAGCATTAAACCTACATTTTGTAGCTTTTAGCTTAATAAAAGTTTAAATAAATATTGGTTAAGCAAAATAAACTTTGAACATAATGTATCTTCTCTCAAATCAAAACGGAATTTTTCGATTAATTTTTAAATTGCCATTTATAGAAATCACCTGTCATAGTCGAATTAACCATTCGCAAGTAGAAATTCTCCGCTAACTTCCCGAAATTGAGTGAATGAGACTTTAAATTAAAAGATATGAAATATATATTTTTATATAGTAACATTTCGCCCCGCAGTTTGGGTACCGCTGGTGTAAAGAGAGACGTGTTATTATCGCAAGTATCGTTCTCAGTGACGATAATTTTGTAATTGGGACTGTCATAGGAATTCATACGCAGCATTACCACCTGCCATATTGAAAAGGGTATTTGGACTTTTGAAAGACCTCTTTTATTTTTTAGCCCGGGCCTGTATATTTAATTTTAATTAAGTTTTGTCTTAACTAAATCCTACTTAAATGAAGGTGCTTTTTTATTACCTTATTCCACTGGTAGGGTGAGGGCAGCAGTTGTATCTTTCGGCACTATTTTAAAATTGCGGACAACTATTTTTCTTCAACTAGATTCACGAGAAAAAGAAAAATTTGTAAAAAATTATGCTTTGGAAATATTTTTTTGTCTATATAGGTATTAATGCAATAAGTAAATTATAGTATAATTATTACATGCTCCACACCAGACGCCTTTATGACACCTTGAAGAACAAGTTATTTATATTTTTTGTTGGAAATACTCTTACTTGACTTCATAATTACCTTTTTTGATACAATAATCACTGGTTCGTATTACCACTTTTCTCTATAAATATTTAAAGCCACATAAATGTCCACAACTCACTTTAAAATATTTTTTACTATTAAATAAAAAAAAACCGGCCAAGTGCGTGTCGGGCCACGCGCCGACTTCAAGTTTACGCCTCACGGTTTAAAATGGTCGTTTTAAACGACTAAAACGTCTATAAACGAGCCCACATAGGACGATGGTAACTAAAGAAAAAGTTATAAAATCCCATTTCACAAAGGCAAATAGAATTTTTTTATCTGTTCTAGTACTTGTTTTACGTATGTGATAACTGTTTAATTGAATTTGTATGAAATTTTCCTTTTTTTTTACTTTTGTCATTTCTGTATCAATAGCAGAATGATAGCAGATCATGAGAATGGTATTTGATACCAAATACTAGTAATAAATGCATTCATATTAGTGCAAAGTGCAAATAATGTAAAAGCCTTAGTTTAACTTTACTTCGGCCATGCTACAATGTTGCTTTGTTGGCATAGGTCGAGAACCCGAGTACCTCAAATTATACATTTCAGCTTCGAATATGGTATCAGCCAGTTCTGCCGGTGTAAGATAACCAGTATGGGTAATTTGGACGAGTTGTTTTTCCTTCTTTATTGTATTGTTTGTGACTGAGATGTTGCCATTTTTAAGAGTGGAACGAGAAATGATCCGCTCTTTGCCTTAAGTCTAAAAAGGGAAAAAATTATATTTAACCGACTTTTAAAAATAACAAGCTTCCTTTTTGTATGACTGTACAATGTAAAGTGCTTCAAGGAATGTGCACCTCCTCACTTTATTTGAAAAATCTTTTCCTTTAAGATTAAATCTTTTCCTTTATGATTTCTCTCTCATCTCGTTTGACATCCTTTTTCTAAGGATTACCAATTTTTACCGGATTATAGTAGTAATATAGTAGCATTTTGCATAGCTGAGAAAACAGAAAGTTTTTCTTATTATTCGTACAATTAGTATCTTATTTTTTTTAAGAGAGACGGGTCCAACGTTACAAGTCATTGAAATTTTCTTTATTATAATGTTAGTTATTAAGATGTATGTATCATCCATTTTATCGTAGAAATGTTTGGTTTTTGATGCCTAGATAATTTGGCTTATTTAACACAAAATAATCAAAATCACTGCGCTGAAATTCTAAAAAAAAAAGTGTCCCAAAAACTTCGTCAAATAGATTTTTCTGTTTTCCAGTTTAAAAAAAAAAAAAATACAAACACAATCACTTACCGCCGTCTGTCCCTCTGTATGTATGTATGTACGCTTAAATCTTTTAAACTAAGCAATGCATTTTAATGTGATTCATCAGTAGATAGAGTTATTAAAGAGGAAGTATGAAAAATATTAATACCTATAGTGTAAATCCGGGGCCGAATATATTTTTTGAATGACAGTCCATGGTTATGTTCTGTGTATATGGTATTTTGCTTTCAGCAAATTTTTGCACCTAAAGTAACAGTGAAACAGGATGAAGGCAGGTTATCGGCGCTAATTGGTACGTGTCGAAAACCATCGGCGTCAAACTTAACACCGTGCTGTTTGCCGTCATGATTTGCTTTCTTTGTTTACTAATCTCCGAAGTAAATGGCAGCAACTGACATCAAAGGCGATATTGTACAGTTTTCTATAAATAGCGATGTAGTTTGACAGAGACTATTATGGGTTGGGTTACGGAGCTTTAAAATTTTCGTTTAATCTGATTTTTCCATTTACAATATTTCTAACTACTAAGAGCGATCTAGTCGCACTAATTTAAAAAACAAAATGCTTAAGTATGTATCTATACAAATAAGTTATTTTTTAAAAGTTTAATAATCTAAAAACAATTGAGGTAGGTATATTCCAATCAATGTTTTGTGTATATTATTTATATTTAAAAAAATAAGTTTTATAACAGAATTCTTACTTTGAAACACGCTTCATCACTGAAATTTTAACATCTCAATGTTTGAAGCAAAATATTTTCTTGTATTAATTTGTCAGTTCTATGGTATTTGTGATATTACCTCAACGCCAATGCGCCTTTGTTAACGTGCAAATACAGAATGTTCGCTAAAGACAGGTGCAGTGCAATATACCGGTGGGGATAAGTATGGGTTTAATCGATTCGGTTGTTTGCGTTCGTTTAGCAAGTTCACGCCGAGATAAAGTGGTGCTAATAGCGGCCTTTTGATAACAATCTTTGCTTTGTATTAGATTTTATTTGCTTTCAAACCTGTACCAAAAAGTGGATGTGAGAGCTTAGCCTTGCGTTCTCAAAACAACTCATCGTTTAAAGTTAAAGTTTTTTTTATAGCCTACCTAGCAGGAGAAAATGAATAAGAAAATGCGTTTTCAAATTCCGTAATGATAAAGCTAGTCTTTTTAACTTACCAAAGTAAATAGGTAATACTCTAATTGAAATACACTATTATTCAGTAACAAACTAAAAGTTTGACCGCTAACATTGAAAATGATAAAGCAAAATCTTAAAGATTGGAACATAAATGTAGAGACACACACGTAATTCTCAGATATCCGACGTTCATCTAAAAGTGTTGATTCACTTGTTTTTGTCCCAAATCAGAATTCCCTTGTCACTAGTTCCCGAAAGTTGGAAACTCTGTCTTTTAATAAAGTTTCATTGACTTAGACTATTTTGTGCTTACAACCAAGTAAACGGAACTAACAATGTTTAATTCTCTTAGTTCGTTTACTTTAAGTTTGTCTGGTCGGCTAAGTGGTGAAAATGGTTGCCGTTTGGAATTTAATGAAAATTTTAATATCTACGAGTAAGTATTCTCAGTTTATTTGAACATAAAATACAAGAATTTTAAATGTCTGATCCTAACACACATAAATTCTTAATGTTACGATCCTTTTGTATGTCTATTTGAAAGATATTTAAGTTTTATAACTTTTTAATCGCGAAAACCATATTTATGTAGTAGGTACTTTTAAAGATAAATATTGTTTGAATTTCATATCCATAAATATATCAAAGCCTATTTGTGTATGATTAAACACAGAAATGAATGCGTCACCATATATCTCATTTCTAACATTATTGTTAAGGGGCGTCTATCAGGGGCAAATTCAATGTTCTTAATTTTAAAGTTAGTAGAGATAGAAATGAGAACAGTATTAAATTTAGGTATTTAAAAAACTACCTAATGATAAATCTGTGACTCCTTGTTGTTTAATCGTCGATTTTTCCGTGACTTCGAGTCGTATCTTGGTCTATATGGAAATCTTCGTCTGCCTACTCCAAATATTGAAGAGAGCATATTTTGCTGAAAAGAATCATTCCTTTATTATTGGTATTCAAAAGAGTTGGTATGTACTTGTAGGCTACAACATCGTTTTTAGGGTTCCATACCCAAAAGGTGCAAACGGGACCCTATTACTGAGACTCCGCTGTCTGTCCGTCTGTCCGTCTGTCTGTCCGTCTGTCTATCCGTCTGTCAAGGGCTCTATCTCTTGAACCATAATAGCTAGACACTTGAAATTTTCACCGATTATGTATTACTGTGGCCGCTATAACAACAAATACTAAAAATAAAAAAGAGTTAAAAATTAAAGGGGGTCGTCATACAAAAAACGTGTTTCTTCAGCGCTTTAAAATATTGTACGGAGGTACGGAACCCTTAATGTACGAGGCCGACTTGCACTTGCCCGTTTATTTAATCTCTTAAATAATGAATGAATGTGAACAAAGCCTAATACGGCGGTCTTACCAGTGATTTATCAGTCCGTATCTCGACCCGCGAACAGCTCGTTTATTGGCCGCTTGTTATTTATAATTTATTTTTAACGGGTACCGATTTGTAGCCCATGAGGGTATACGTTGCTATATTCACTATACGATGCATCGATGCTGATTCAA
Organism: Acrobasis repandana; assembly: GCA_963576875.1. Lineage (NCBI taxonomy): Eukaryota > Metazoa > Arthropoda > Insecta > Lepidoptera > Pyralidae > Acrobasis > Acrobasis repandana. Next base: position 9,496,454 of record OY756223.1, on the reverse strand, counting down.
TAGATTGATTACCTGTTGTATATATTAGTAAATCTTTTAAGAAAAATATTGCAATGCGTAATTCGCACGCCCATTCAGCACTTAAAAGACATGAAAGAATATGGACGTACGCAATGAAGATGGTTGTTAAATTCATAAACAACCAAGAAAAGACTTCTATAAAAGGAATATAAGGTAAACTGACAAATAGATAAGGAATAAGGCTTTAGAAAGAAGGAGAAGCAATAAATGATGTTCTCTTTGCCAAATTGGGTTTATAAAAATTAGGTTACTAAGTTAATGAGGAAAGAGAAATCGTTTTTCGATTTATGGATGTGATTTCAATTGAAGTAAAGCATCTGAATGAAACGGAGCTAAAAGTATTGTGAATTGACTAGTTTCAATGATGTAGCGTTTGGCGAATGGAAGTATTCGATGAGGAGACTAGAAAAAGATGCCTGCGCCAAACTTGTCACCGGTGTCTTCGCTCCTTCTCTTCCTTTCGCGAAAAATGAGTGACGAGACACACTAAAGAATCTTCATACTTGACACCCAAAAGCTCAAATATTCGCTCGGCTTTTGAGATTGATCAATTCATGCGCCTTTATGTCCGCTTCGCCCAGATCCACTTCAATTGAAACTTAGTCTAGTCTTTTAAATATATCCAAGTTATTTTAGGTAAGTTTACCGATAGTCAAGGGAAGATACAATACAATACAATACAAATTATCTTTATTGCACCATAATAATTCATAAAATAAAAATAACAAACACAAAGAAAATATTGGTACAAAGGCGGACTTATCGCTAGATGCGATCTCTTCCAGTCAACCTTTGGGTAGAGGAAAAATTAATAGTACGGAACAAGGAGGGCGCAGTATCTATACCTAATTATATACCTACATATTAATACTTATATATATACATACATACGCTTATTCTATTTAGTATCGTATATGTATTATATATATAAAATAATATATTTAATAGATACTAAAATATTTAAATGTATTTAGTGACACTTAACAGAACTGAGACTTACTGGCATAACGACAGATAATATTTATGGAGACGATTTTAAAGCTTGTTTTAGTCTGAGCAGTACGAACTCTACGTGGAAGAGCATATACCTAATTGATAAAATAGATCTTTATTGAAACGTCGTGTTTCCACAATCAAATATTATATTTAATGTTTATAAAATGTTGTCAATCACATTATCTTTTGTTTTCGCTTATTAGACACTTTAAATAATAAATAAATATATTATAAGGACAAATCACACTTATTAAGCTAGCCCCAAAGTAAGCATTGTATAGTATCTGGGAGACCGAGCTTTTCTCAATGAAAAACACAGATAACGAAGTTCTCCAAAAATTAAGCTTAGCAAAATCGAGTTTTCAGCCCCGAAACTCTACAAACAGAATTTCTATCCACTCATTGAACACTAAACCAGATCAATTCCATAGAATCTGAAAAGCTTTATCTAACTCTGAACAGAGCCAACACAGCGCCGCCGTCTAATTTAATAAATAGCTAGGCTTTGGTCATTGCCGTTCGGGACTATGGACTGACCAAACATCATGCCATCCGATGTCGGTGTATGATATAGTTTGGTCACGTTACTTGTTCGTCTGTTCGTCAATACATAGTAGATTTACAATGCCATTTGTAATTTATGGCGATGTTCGGCCTAGATGTAATTTAATGTCGTTAGCTCGCATAAATCAGTCTCATCTACCGCCTTGCCACGTGAATAAATACAGAGCGCAGAATACAAGGTTGAATGAAAAATGTATGATACATATGATGATGTCTGTGTCACATAGTGCGTGATGTCTTGTCATGAATAAGAGATCATGAAGATCTAAATTCAGAATGTCAATGAGATATTAAAAAAACGGAGTGACCTTGCAGGGAGGATCCCATAATGATCGATATAAAGATAACTTATTTCAGCATTTTCAAATCCTGCTGAATGGTAGTTTTTAAACAGGAACGAAATTATTAATTAATTGCAATATTAAATACATTTTGACGACGTCCGTGGCGTAGTGGTTAACACGCCAGTCCGCCACTCCGGAGGTTCTGGGTTTCATTCCCAGCCGTGGCACGTTGGAAAATCGCCTTTTTGCAAATAGTCCTGGGTCTTGGATGTTTATCTATATATGTATTTATTATGCAGTATAGTATCGTTTTAATCAGTGTTATTGGTCCTTATAAATATTTATTTTCTGCTAAAATACCCCGTTTACTTTGACTTTCTGACTTGATCCTGATTCTGATGTTAAAAAGCACGACTTCTTGTATCTAGTATTTATTCCATTTACTATGGTATCTGGTCTGGAGTTATAGTACTGATAATGTAACTCGAATTTATCGGGCAGCCGTTTGTTCTAGGAGTTTTAATTAGACCAGATCTTGGGAAACAGGTAGCGGGTAGTGATGGTACAGTTAGCTGTGATGAAGCGGGCCTTATCTAACGGGTACGTTGTATGCAAATGGCCAGTGTAGTGGTCTACCTCTCCGTTAGGGCTATTTCATTAGTCCTTGAAGGATATATCGGGTTGTTAATGAAGTTAGAAGCAGATACTTTAAGTGATAATGATAATGTTTACTTAATTTTCCAATTCAATGAAGCCTTAAGCCGCAACCCTAGTAGTCGATGTAGTCTTCTTCATTTTAGCTTTGTGTTGATATTAGGCATATTTTTAACAATTAAAATATAATTACATCTAAGACCTTTGGATTGTCTTGAGGTATGATTAGCGATGTTACGAGCAATTACATTATGAATACTGTAGTTGTATGTATAGGTTAAAGAGACGGGTTTAACCAGTCATAAACTAGTATTTTTTAAAGGTTTGTTTAAGAAGTTCAAGAATACCTAGCCAGAGGATATACTTCTAAGGAATTAAAAGAGTAGTCGTAGATCCCAAACACCAGCAAAAGTTAAGCTTGTAATTATATAAATATTACTGAAACTCCAGTTTATAATGTTTTTCTATTGATCTTTCAAAGATCAAATAACACGCATCTTTGCAATTGATTAAAATAAATATTTCATCTGCCTAACTCATCATGTGAAAAATATGTATTATACGACACATACGTCTTTAACATTTAATACGACTTATTGCCACTTCTCTTGTCTGTTTGTTTGTTTAAGATCCTTATTGCACAAAAATCACATTAAAGTACATAATTAAGGCATGTATTTAAATAGATACCTGTATATTCCCGTTTTTCGAACAAATTATTTTAAAGTATTACCAAAAATACTGAATTGCACACTAATTATGCACACTAAATAAATCAAATTTAGTATACTGTTTAAAAGTATTTGCAGAATTGTTTTACTGAACAAATAAGGGTAGTATTTAAACGCAAAACAAAATTACTAATTGCACAGTAAAATACTCAACTGAAAGTATTAGTAAACAAACTGCAATTTATATTTGTGGCGTAGTAAAACGGATAGAACTTTCCTTTTTTGGTCGCAGTTCTAACATAACCTAACCTATAGGTTTGCTAACATAGTAAATTTGATGTGCAGTCAGTATTTATGATGAGATTGTTGATTTATTGATGTAAAAAAGTATATAAATGATGAGATTAAATTGATGGGTGGATTATTTATTTGATGTGCAATTATTAATATCCCCATAATTAAATACAAAGAAGAAGAAAAAAAAACAATTCTCTTATTAGTGTTTTCGCTATGCCAAATTGTAATCACGGTTTTTAGCGGATTTATATTATAGTTTATTTTAATTTCATCATCATCATTATCAGATCTTTTTAGGCACTGTAGGAGTACAACCCGCTCTATACTACCAAAACCATACTTGGCCAGAATAGCCAGAGGATTTGGCCTACTCTCTTCACGCTGTCCAGACGGGTTGGAGAGGTCTCATTGACGAAGCTTTGTGTTTCCTAAGTCGGTTTCTACGACCTCCACAGAAAGACTTGGGAGTGGTCCTATTCTACTTTGTCGGGAACCACACGGCTATTATTTTAAATTAATAGCATGAAATTAAATGGCAGCTGAAAGAGTATAAATGTCAGAAGACTTGTAAGAGTTTTATATTGTAGAAAAGGATGTATCGAATGGTAATGAGACAAGTCTCTAAATCGTCAGCTCCTCTTAAACCATTATAGCTTGGATTTTTATGAGTCAGTAAACTGTTACTGACTTCATGTTCACATTACACGATTCATTGAAGTTTAAACTTAAATTACACAAACGAAGTAATTTCGTAGGTTGACTGGTTGAGAATGCATTAGCATTAAGTTCACCTTTTAAACCATTGTGGTCAATAAAAGTATATACTTCAGAATTGGTCGACAAAAATATACCTACATATTATTTTTTATTGTTGTCAAATTTTCTTAGTTTATCATATATTTTAATGCATATTCTTAATTTTCAGGTACTGCCAATTTGATTTGCTGATTGATGATGGAAAATCGCAATGCATACCTTAAGGTAAGCAATGACTTGACTTCTCACAGAGGGTTACTATAAAAACATTGTTATGGTTATACCTATACTAAAATCTAATTTACATAGTTATATAGCTCAAGTTTAGTTGATTTAAATATTTTCGTGGTAATTAAAATATTTTGGGTCTAATAAAGAACTAATAATACTATTGAAAAGAGTATTTCAAGAGAAGTTACATGATATAAAACGTGTAACAAAAAGGGATATCAACCCGAAAGGGTGTTAACGTACTAACTAATGTGAACAACTTTTACTATGGGACCATCCTTGAAATCGCAAAAAAAAATATCTTTTTCGTTCACATTAGTTAGTACGTTAACTCCCTTTCGGGTTGATACCCCCTTTTTGTTACACGCGTTGTACATACAAATACAGCAGAAATCGTGTTTTCACGGCCACCACTGATCGCTCAATTCAACAATCCTCTCGCACAATGTGAAGGTAATCTAAACGAGACATAATACTCAACTGAGTCTTGTTCGCGCCTTGAGTAATTATTTTTCCTAGTACAGCTATTCCAGATGTGGTCAGACGCGGCAGGTCAGGAGCTAATAGTGATTGTAATAGATCGCAGAATTGTTGATGTGATTAAAATAGAAATTTAAATTAGGAACGCTGGATGCTGAGGGCAACTGGGCTCATATACCACTAAATTGGTAATGCTCAAAGTCTCCATATTACTGAAAAATTCTGTTTGATGATTTACAACAACTATTACATTAACAACTAAATTACTTATTAAAACTTAGAAATTAGTATTTCTACATGTCACGTAGTAAAGTGCTTAAAGCTGTCTGTCTCCATTTAAGAGCCAAAAGCTCTTGTCGCTGTCACTGTGTGGAAAAAGACGCACACAATGACTATTTTTTGGCAGAGATAATGGAGTGATTTGCCATTGCCTCCTCCATTTCATACACTAGTAAACTTAATAGTCACTGTGTGCAGGTTTATAATATGTATATTGGTAATAAAGATAGGTGGCCAAATAGGTCTCGACCTCGACGTACCTACTGAGCCGAAAGTTTTAAAAAGTTGAAAAAAAAGTATACAGAAAGCAAGACTTAAAGTTACTTACTTACTTACTATTCTGGCTCAGCGACCCAAAGTGACTCTTGGCCTCCAGCACAAGAGCACGGCAGCGCTCCCGGTCCCGCGCTAGCTCTCGCCAGTTGTCACCAACTTGCAGCTCGCGCAGGTCCGCCATCACCACGTCGCTCCAGCGATACCTGGGACGGCCCACCAGCCTGCGACCGATCGGCCGACCCTGATATGCTCTCTTCACTCCCCGATCCTCCTCCATTCTTTCAACGTGTCCGAGTCATCGAAGGCGGTGCGCTTTAGCTTCGCCCATAATGTTAGGCTCGTCCACTAGATCTTGTATTTCGGCATTGCTCCTAATCCTCTATACACCATCCTCTCCTCTCACTGGTCCCAGGATCTTGCGAAGTATCTTTCTTTCCGCTACGAGAACTTAAAGTTACATCAGTTATTTAAAATAACACTAAAAATGATCTGTCATTAATGAGATTAAAGACGTGAATCGAAAACATCCTGCATTGAATCGATTGGACGGACATCAGCGGCCTTGAATTAAAGAACCGTTCCCATAAACTCCGCTTCATTGACACTACCGAAACAGGTGACACTTGTCTCTGGTCGCCATACTTTATCCTTTATTCCCTTGTCCATGGTCGACTGGCGACTAATCGGGCGGCGGCGTGTCGTAGACTAAGAATAGCCGATGCTTTTTGTCGTGCCATTCCGCTTCGCATCGTTTGTTAGGCAACATTGGCTTATAAACTAAACGAAACCGTTCCCGTATCCTGTAGGGAATTCCAGATTTGCTACTTCCCTAATGTGTTAAATTTCGAACCTTTTGTTCTTTTCGATAAATTTATTACACTGTGACTAAAAGAGACTCGTTTTAGTTGTATCGTGTTCAAAGGAGACGTTCACTATTAAATATTAGCTCCGTGATTTATCATTTTATTAGTTTTTTTTCTATAAAACTGGTTTCGCTTACACGGACATTTGGTTTAGACTTAACATAATTCAAATGTCTTGTCCAATTTTAGTATTAAATTATTCATGTTCGTATCTATTTGAATTAGAATACTAGTAAATAAAACAAAGAATATGAATAGCGAGAAGCCATTTAAATCTATTTAGATTAAAATACCAGTATCGTACCGCCGATGCATAAACTCGTTACTCTTTTAAGGATATAAGTTGCTCTCTACATATGTTTATATAATATCCTTAAAGGGTGTTTAAAGTACCTACTTTAAACCATAAAAGGAAACTTCATAATTTGTTTGCACATCACCCATTTCCTTCCAGGTTGGCAAAATGAACAAACTGGATTTATATCGAGATAAACAGCTTCTCAGTATAATGCAGATTAAATGTTTCTTACTCGCAAAACGAAATCATTATTGAGTGCACCGCTGAATATTATTTTTCTTGGAAAAAGATAGATCGCTTAAGCGATTTTACGGGAAATTAATTTTGGCAGTGAGCGACAGGGCGCGGCGGCGCGGTCGGCCGATGATTTGTTGCGATCCAAACACGCTCGTTACACTTACCGATAATGACGCATACCATTTACTCAAAGGCCGAGGTTGTAATTCAAGTGCCTTATCGATGCTTCCCAGTAACCACATGAGGCTTCAAACAAATTTAATCCGTGTATCTCGGTTTTGGTCGAGCAAATGAGTTTAATATTTTATGTTCGGGCGGTATGCGCGTACGCGGCACGCCCGCCCCGCCCCAGTTGTCGCCACAGCCAGCTCAGCTGCAATTAATCCACTGTAATGCGATACGAGCCTCCTGTCGTCGGCGACGTAATGCATCGTGATTTACGCACAACGAACAAGCCGTTAATCTTATTACCACTTTCAATAACTTTATTATCGAGTATTCGACACCACTATCTCACAAACTAATATACACCTTGGACGCAACGCTTCACGGACTATTTACATTTATTTACGGATGCCCTTGCGGTAGGAGTTAGGAAGCTTCCCACGAAATTTATTTTAGTCGACTTAACGATTGTGTCCGCATTACCAAAAGCGGAAAGTTAATACTGCCGTTGCTTAACTTCGATTAAACGGTTATAAGGGCTTAACAACCTGATCCCCCTTAAAGTTTCCAATTTAATCGTTGTTCGGAGCGCGTTTATAAGGATGCTACATTACGTGCGCGGCTCAATTTGAAAACAAAAACGTGGCTATGATTAGAATAATAATGAAAATAAGTTTCTGTCGTGTGAAATCAATTCTTATTCAAGGAGCGCAGGCTCGCGGCGATAAACGCGATTCAAATTAGACATGTTATCCCTAAACCGTACCAATAATCAGATGCAAATGACGAGTCCGTCTGTAAGGAGAACAAAAAACCACTGCGGTGAAAAGGATACTTCCAGTGAGTTGGTAATTTGCATATATTTTCGTAATAACTTCCGTTGGGGTGCCGGCGGTGTCACGAGATCAGGCGTATGAATCGTGATGACTTGTTTGATTGGCCTTTGTTACGTCGGTCGTGAGTTTCGCTGCAATAAACACTCACCTTTGGTAAGAATATCCTGAGCCGCGTGTGCGGCATTTCCTCGGCGGGAGCAACAAAAGTGCCGCTCTACAATGTCATAGAATAAATAAGAGTCAAACAGAATGGAATCTCACAGCGTCTCCCGCACTTCTCCCCCGCACTTTCTGTACCTTTCTGTGCTCTAAACTAGGGTTTAGTTACTAGCCGCACGCAATACACGACATCTTGTCTTGAGAACTGTCAATCAATAGTAACCATCATGGTGAGAAGATGCGCATATAATAATTGTTTATCCACCGATTACAACAAAGAACACATATTTCATAGATTTCCAAATGATAAAAACAGGTAGCAAAGCAACAATATAATTTCACGTTATTATCCAGCAACCATTTTGATATATATACCCTTCTCGCTCTCTCACATTGCCGGGAGATACACAAAACCGAGAGGGATTATCAATCGACAGCAGTATAAACCGGTAAAAATACATAGGCTCCTCGCTCACAGTTAATCACATACACGCAGATGCCAAGTAGATTTCCGTGGGTTATAGTGTAGTGCTATAATGCCATTGTTGACAATGACAACTTGACAAGCCGTGCGTAGAAACGTGATAAGATATACATTTGTTTATTTTTATTGAATTAATTCAAATAATTACCGTATAGTTTGGCGCCGAATATGCAAATTACTCGTACTATATTACAATAGTGAATTAGTGAATTTAGTGCGTTAAATTATAAATGACTCAATAATAATCAGTAAAGTGAACTAATGGTGAAATGGACAATGGACATAATAAAAAATATTTGTGAAGTGATATTACGTAGCTGTTTCCGACTTTTCTGTAACATTTAATACATATAAAACAGAATATTTTTTACGTCATAGTGTTCGCAAATCTCCCGGTATAGAAAGATATAATCGTAAATATGTCGAACTCTTTAGTAGGTAAGTATTAAATTAATTCTGCGGTGCGACCCTAAGTACAAAACTCACACATTGACTTGTGTATAGATAAATTGTTTCGTTTGTAGTAGTAGTAGGTATATATGTTACTCTGAATCTATGGAGAGTCATACCAGTGACAATGTTGTGTAAGGGATAGCTTTGCACCGGATAATGCAAGGGATCGTCGTAGAATAAGGATCTAACTCGCGAAAGTTAGTGTTTAACAATTTACGTAGGGCAACACTTGATCTTTCGTTGTTGTTGCAAAATTACTGTGCAAGTGACTGTATTCTATTCTAATTTAGCTCTCTTTTGCGGGAGTATGTGACTTCTCGTACAGCCAAGTTTCGTTAATTCGCCTACTCCTGAAGTGCCAACCTTTTCACCGGACGAGCCAGGAATCAGCCATGACCTGATAACATATTTATAAATAATACTTCTACTTTAGCTATCTATTTTTAGCCTGTAATGGTGTCCCCACCCCACACTGTCCGCCAGTTGGTCATGTATGCACTTTCGATATAAATAGAAAATAATAATATATAATAAAAAAAACTTTTTTCTTTTTTTTCATATAGGTATGATTGACAAAAATGTGTCTTTGTGTGTTCTTTTGTTATAATTCTTAGTAATTAATACCCCGGGCTCAGAAGCATCACAGCTGAGGATGAAACCGGGAACGCGCTTAGATGAAGAAGAAGAAGAGAAGAATTCTTGGTAATTAATAAATTCATGCAGGTATGATTCATACTAGAACCTATTCTGACTCTTTTTATTTTCATTATAAACTTTACAGTCACTAAGTTATATTAGCGACGCCGTTGACACTTTAACGTGGCCAACGAGGTGTGGTATTGGAAACTAAAATAATGGTCATGCAAGCGCTGTTTTATAGGTACTTCATTTTCACTCTGAACGATAAGTTATATTTATTGTTCGTTTAGTTTTCTTTTAGTGGTTCAGCTTGATTGGATTAGTCTACAGTCGTTAGTTTATAAAAAATTCGGGAGGTAGACCGTGTTCTTATATGTTTTGTCTTGTTGACAGGTTCTTTCTCTCATAATAAATAAAAGCATGTACAAAACTTAAATTTTTCAAAAATCAGATGTTTTTCTGGAAAGCTCAGCATCAAACAACATAATTTTTTAACAAAAAAAAAAATATAAAAACCAACTTCATTTTCTTTTAAGAGTTTCTTCCATATCTCCAAAGTTCTTTATCATTATCTTTACCAAATTAAAATGGGACCAACAAGGCTTTAATGGAAAATACTCCACCCACAAGAACATATTTCTTAAATATATTGATGATGATGAAGGCTTTCAAATAAGTCGCCTAACTCACAGCCGAATTGATAACCTCCTCCTTTTTTTGAAGTCAGTAAAAAAACTATAAATGTGGTAAGTAATCTACTACCTATTACTCAAAAATAACGTGTAGATATCGCACTAAACGCACTGAGCTCTAATGGCCCAACGTATGCAAATGTTATTTTCTTCAGCTCAGCTGACGGCGGCGCCACGCAGTCCCACGAACGTGTGAGGCCGAGTCACCTCACGTGTGACAAACATTTGTATGCAGCCTTTGTCCCACACCACGCTTCTCATTGAATAAACGCGATATTGTTATGAATTATGTAATAGTATTTTTAATTGACTTAAACCCTACAACATTGCTCAGGTCGTGTACACATGTCATGGCTTTTTTATTCCCGACGATTTGTAATTTCAAGGAGCGCATTTAAATTATATCTTTTTGTTGCGTTTACGAATGATGTTAATGGAAATTTTGCAAGAATCCGCGATTGTTTCGTAAAAAATACATGATAAAAATGTGTTATTTTTTCTCGTTATCGTCTCATTCCCGACGAAATTTTGGAACAAATTAAACTTGTAGGTATTGCGGTTACATTGGCCCGGCTCTCCCACAAAATTTCACGCTTCCTGATGAAAGTTTTAACACAATTACCTAGTCGACGGCCATTTTCCCGAGCGAGCCCGTTGGCTGGACACGAAAAAATTTGGCAAAGAACAAACTAACCAACAGTCCAATTTAGCGACATTCGTATAAAGTTTAATGTACCAAATCTGAAATGTTGCCGCTTGCCGCGTTTTCGCATTTCAACAAGGCACGGTTGACAATTTGTAACATTTTTCATCTCTATAGCGTACTGTTTAAAATTAGCCTTTGACGAAATGGTGTTGTGCCCTTCACGAGTTTAACAAACTACCTTCAAATATTTTAACTCATTTCATACTTGCTTACAGTTGCAAAACATCACTATCACTACATAGTATAAAACAAAGTCGCTTCCCACTGACTGTCCCTATGTATGCTTAGATCTTTAAAACTACGCAACGGATTTTGTTGCGGTTTTTTTTAATAGATAAAGTGATTCATGAGAAAGGTTTATATGTATAATACATACCCGTGCGAAGCCGGGGCGGGCCGCTAGTTTAGTATATTTTATAAACAGTATGCTACTTTCCCTGGGTCTGAGTTCTTTTATAACTTCTTATTTACAGCATATCACTCCACTGCTAGACTGAAGGCCTCTCCCAATAAAGGATGGATTTGCCCATAATCACTATTCGCTGATCACAGTGGATGATATTGAGAGGAAATCGATGGGCCGTATTTCGTATACAAGCGTAGTCCTTCTGATTCCCCGTCGAAAAGGGCCAGAACAGTAAAGATTTCTTTAAAAAAAAGCGGCCAAGTACGAGTCGGACTCGCCCATGAAGGGTTCCGTAGCAGCAAGTAACATAATATAAAAGTTCTAAAGGTAAATTGCGGTTTATGATTTAACGTATTAAAAAAAAACTACTTAATAGATCTCGTTCAAACCAATTTTCGGTGGAAGTTTGCATGGTATCATAGTATTAGTCATCATATATTTTTTTTAGTTTTATCATTCTCTTATTTTAGAAGTTACGGGGGGGGGGGGGGGGGACACACATTTTACCACTTTGGAAGTGTCTCTCTCGCAAACTATTCAGTTTAGAAAATAATGATATTAGAAACCTCGATATCATTTTTGAAGACCTATCCATAGAAGTGGGAATTCTATGGATAGGTCTTCAAAAATGATATCGAGGGTACGGACGATAAACGTATGGGTTTAATTAAAAAAATATTTTTGAGTTTCAGTTCTAAGCATGGGGAACCCCAAAATTTATTGTTTTTTTTTATTTTTATGTAAAAATCTTAATGCGGTTCACAGAATACATCTACTTACCAAGTTTCAACAATATAGTTCTTATAGTTTCGGAAAAAAGTGGCTGTGACACACGGACGGACAGACAGACATGACGAATCTATAAGGGTTCCGTTTTTTGCCTTTGGCTACGGAACCCTAAGAAACCTCTGGTTATATTGGCATGTCCCTATGTTTTTGTTTTTTAGGGTTCCGTACCCAAAGGGTGCAAATGGAACCCTATTACTGAGACTCCGCTGTCTGTCCGTCTGTAACAGGGCTCTATCTCTTGAACCGTAATGGCTAAACACTTGAAATTTTCACCGATTATGTATTTCTGTGGCCGCTATTACAAGAAATACTAAAAATAAAAAAAAGTTAAAAATTAAAAGGGATCGTCATACAAAAAACTTGTTTTTTCAGCGTCTTTAACTAGATCTTTTTAATAGCATTAACTAGATACTTGAAATTTTTACCGAATATGTATTACTATGGCCACTATAACAACAAATACTAAAAATAAGATAAAGTTAAAAATTAAGGGGGTCGTCATACAAGAAACGAGTTTCTTTAGCATTTAAAAACATTGTACGGAGGTACGGAACCCTTCATGTACGAGACCGACTCGCACTTGCCCGTTTAATAATTTTTAATATAATTTAATTATCAAAAGAGAAGCGAACTGAATTAGGCAGACTAGGGTTAATCTTGACTATGTTATCGGTATTGTGTACTCAAACTATTTTAAAACATTATTTATCTAACGAATTTTGTTTTCATGGCATCACTTGTGTATCAGACTTTTCAAGTTGCCTAAATATATGTGGCATACCAAATGCCATGTAATGATATCAGCCAAGGCCAACGAGTGGCTTTCGGAGAAGCTCAAACTTTTGTGCCACTTAGATTATCAATTCAAGTGCAAATCACGCCCGGGTTGCTTCATATACGAAAGCGTTAGTATTCGAGCTCTAATTGCATTGAAAGTCAGAAACATCTACGAATATAAACATTGACAGGCTGCACCACGTACTCCGACTGGTGTTTGAGCGGACAAACGTCGGAATTAGCGCAAACTGGCTCCTTTGACGCCGTGTTTGTGGGCGCCAGTTGATGACCCCCGTCTTCCACGTTAGCCTCACCTGAATTAGGCTGACCCGGGATTTATCTTGTCTTTGCGACAGTTAATCCCAATCCCAATCAATATTATAAATGCGAAAGTGGGTTTGTATATTTGTTTGTTTATTTGTTTGTTTGTTACCTCTGCACGCTTTATCTACTGAACCAATCTTCTTGAAAATTCGCATACACATAGTTAGGAGTACTGAGAAGGACATAGGGTTTTCGTGGGACCTTTCATCCTTTCATCCCGGAAAAAAGTAACGTTTTCGTGGGATACGCGAGCGAAGCCGCGGGAAAAAGCTAGTACTTATATAACTGTCTCAAAGTAGAAAAGGTTATTGTATATAAAAAAAATATGAAAGAAAGTGGCAGGTTTCTTTATTGCGTTTAAATAAACAACATCGAACTATCGTATATAATAACTTACAAAATACCGTGAAACTATTTTAAAAGAGTAGATTCAGTCCATGATACTGAACAACTTTGCCCAGTAACAGTATCATCGACTGAATTCACCTTTAAAATTGTTTTAAGTATATTTTGTTTGACCCTGTATTTTAATGACTTCCAATGATTTCCATTTCGTTCATGAAGAAGTATGTATTTTAAAAACTTTAATTAATAATTATGTAAATACAAGCATAAAAATATTCGTAAAATTATCAAAGTTAATTTTCCTTTAATTATACTCATGAATGTTAATACGCTATATAATAAACTTTTCTCTATTATGTCACCACCGCGTCAACTCGCCCTCTATTTCGGTCGCGTTCTTGATCTAATCAAAACTTCGCAAATTTGTTTACATACATCACTCTGTGAGTATCAAAATGCTCCCTACACGTAAACACGAGCGCTCTTTGATGTCCCCATACGTGCCACTTATAGCCCCGCACTAATAAAATACCAGTGACATGGCACAGTCTTGGTTTTAGCAATAGCCCCGCCCATGGGCAAAACTGCTCTTGCGCTCCAAATCCGCAACACATTGATATCCACATACATACATGCCCCTTTTTTCATTTTTATCTTCATGTATGTAATTGGTCTCCAAATAGCCTGGAACTAATAAAATATTAGTGACAAAGTACATCTCGGATTTAGCAATAACAAATCTATTTTCTTTTGACATGTTTGACTGTTGACTTTTGACTGTTTTCTTTAATCTATTACTCTGTATCATTATGTTTTGGTGCAATAAAGATCTTAACTAACTAACTATCCCTCGGCTAGATTGAAATAATAATTTAGTACCTATTGATATTTATATAACAATGTAAGCAAATTTTCTGTAATTGTACCAATTGTCTAGTTTTGTAATTGTCGACACTACGTGAGTAAACCGTTTAACAATATTCATAATGAATTTATTTTACGTTAGTTTAAAAAAAAATTAAAAAAAAGCCCACAATTCGCTTATTTTTTTCTCTATGCCCTTTATTGCGATGCCCTGGGCTGTCTCTTATCCGTGCTCTATCCTATGGATGGGCCGCTACTCTAACTCCACGCTACATGTTTGTCATATGAACGAAATTTGATTTTGCCGTGATTTCGTATTCCGCACCCTAATTTCGTCATACCTTTGTTTCTTTACATCTGAGCCGGCTTTTACGAGCGTTATGTTTTACTATAAGATGACTTTGCTTCGGATGGGAATGTTGGATGTGATTTTTGTGTACTAAATTATTTATGAATATTTTGTATTCAAAATCATGATGGGGTTTCCTTGTCTATAATAAAGGTGTATGTTAAATAAGTAAAATATTTTTAAGTCATCAAACATCCACTGCTGAGCATAAGCGCCTTGTTATTTATTTTAATAAAATAAACATTTAAACATATTTTGATACGTAACTAAAGTTTAAACTTTAGTTACGTATCAAAATATTATTATTATTTCTTTAATCGATAAAAATAACTATATCATCACCCTATCAGCCACAAGAAGGCCACTGCCGCATATAGGCCTCCCCCAAGGATTTCCAAAACGAACGATCGTAGTGCATTTAATAATTTAAATGGGTTAATAGCCATTATTACGAGTAGGTGACCTAAAATACTTAACAAAGAGCTTAAATCCCTAGAAACGTCTGCTGTCGTTGTAGCCTAATGGCCGTTCACAGCTGAACGACGTGGACACGACACGGCTATCAATATAAATTAACCCGGCTATGTCGTACTGTCGAAGAACAATGCCGATGTCACGGTGGCTGCCTTGCCTAGCTCGCACCACTTGCTACGCTGTTGCAGCTTGCAGCAAAATTAGCACCTTATCTTACTTAATACGGTGAGATGTACATACTCGCATTAGAGATGTTTGTAGTATATGTACACTACACTTTAACGTGCTTTAACTTACGTGTCTTGAGGGGAGGGACTCTTTATCGAGAGACTTTTCTCTTTGAGAGAGAAGGTTTTTTTAATTGTGAGAACAAAATGCATAGAAAATAGTTATTTGTCAATGGCTACACACGTGTAGGTGTATACTGAATCTGGTATGGTACTCGTAACATACTGAATCGACTGATGGCTCTGAATATGTGATTCTCATAGTGAAAGTCACATCCAAGTAATTTATCTCATTTATGTGTCAACATTTTTACTTGATGCAGAAAATTAGTTTTAGGGTAACCCTGCCATTGACTACATTCACCCGATATGAATTCTAAGTCTAGTAGGTAAGGTCCAGTTTCTCTTGGCTGGTTTAACGAGTATGATGTAGCTATAGGTTTGCCTCAGGTAAGGTGACAAGAGCTATAAATCTGTATTGCACAGCTACCTACACCGTAACACGAGCGAGCAATCCCGAGATCTAAATGGACTGTTTCAAGTACTTATCCAAGATTCAATTATTGTATAGGTGTACTAAAACTGTCTTAATAGGAATTGCACTACATCCAAATTGAATAGTGCCTATTAATATCGCTATCAGTTTAGCAAATACGAGTAGTTGCCTTATTGTAATCATATTGAACAATATTATTGATTTATTATTTCTTTTTGGAAGCTGTATTTCCAGTCGCTATGGTTGTCTTTTACAATGCTCTATTATTGTTTGAAATTGAATCTGATTATAATTTAGGGCGAGGCACTATACATTTTGAAGTTATTTGTTTTTCCTTACATGATTTAAATCATATCATATCATGTGTAAGTTTGATATTACTCAAACTAAAAAGAAACCAGCTGTTTCTCTTCCCGCGCAGATCGTAGACACTGATGGAGGGACGGCCGAAAATGCAAATCATGTTATTAGCCGTTGCGGCAAGCAACCCATCACTATTTTGATTCCTTTTTCCACCTTTTCGCCCACCATCACGGTAAAAGTGGCCTTCGAGTTTTGCGACCCGGGGCTTTATCTGCTTATAGCCGCAAGATCCAAAATGCTCTGTCTGCCCCAATAGGGATAAAAACGTGGTGCATTGCTAATCAGTTTTATTATGACAAATAGTCAATAATACTTAAATGACGAAACTGCCAGAACACTTGAATTCTATATTTTTAATTGTCAGCAAAATTATGATATCAGAAATCTATAGTACTTAAATCTAAATTAAAAATTAAAGAGAATGCCCTGACAATTATTTGTTTATGTAGGTAATCATGACGACGAAGACTTGATCTAGTCACCTTTCGAACTACCTTTTTTTGCATTAGGGATAAAAAGGCTGTAACACTTTTAATCATGTAAGTTTATCTAGTGGTTCCTATGCCCTAAGTAGCTGTGTACTATAATGTCCGGGACTTGCCTCGGGCTCTCGGATTTACGAGGTGGTGCGCTCGTGCTTAGTGCCCCCACCACTGCTATCAATGTGTTCTTGTTGGAACCTATGATTTTTAAAAAGCATTTGTTGTCAGAAAATGATCAGGTACATTTTAATCTCTACCATAGATAACGGCGTAACGACGGATCGTAGGAACCTAGGACCATGTTATGTTAGTATCCCTCATCACAAGTATCGAACTTACTTTGGGGCTAACTCAATCTGTGTGATTTGTCCCTATATATTTATTTATTTCATGTTAAGTGACGTAGTAAGCATAGTGGTGGACATATGGAGATTAGAATTAACAGACGGGTTAAGAAATATTTATATTTATTTATTTTATGTTTTTGTGTAGGTACATGTAATTGTGAAACTTAAATCAAGGGTACGAAATGCACAAGAGAATATTCCGTGACATATTTCGTTTGTTGAATTTACGAGATATGTCAGAGCAGAGGAGAAGCAGCTAGCATATTCTATTTGTTTCCTTTACTTACATATGATAGAATAACTACCATGTAATATATGCACAATAGATAAAAAAAATCCTGAATTTCAAACTATGTATTTGGACACATAGGCATAGGCCGCAGCTATAAGAATCCCAAAAAAGCTTCTATTCTATATTATTATATCAAAAATATTCTATGTAAGACTTGCCTCCTACAACAAGTTTTACTTAGTTTCACCTCCCGTCGTCTGTGTGTTCGTTATCAAATCTTGCAAGGTAAATTAGACCCACTTACCATTGTTCGATTGAGCTGAAACTTTACATACTTATGTAAGTTGGGTGACAATGCAAAATTTTTATACTAATGACCTGATCTCATGATGAATCCGGTAGGTAGCCACGACATCTCTGTGATAAAATATTATTACCCACCGGGTTTAGGCTTGATTTGTCTTGAAGAGCACTTCAAACTCTTAGTTCAATCTCTTCTCTTCAATCATCAAATATTTTGTTAATTGTTATAGATAAAAGCTTTTTTAAAAAAATTACTTATTTTATCGTCTAAGTTACCTTGAGAAAAGTATCACTGTACGTTTATCATAAGTATAACAGCTATTATAGCTCTATAATTTTTTATTTATTTGTGCTTAAATAACAACCAGATTAGGTAAAGTTTGTTTAATTGCACAAAACCGAGTATAATAGTACCAAGAGGACTATAACTTTTCATTTCTGCCTAGCGCTTCGCCAGTCGAGAATACTACTATCCTCAATCAGTCATTGTAACGGCTCTCTGTTATGAACTAACCAGTATTGTTTGATATCAGTTTCAATTGAAAGATTTGTAGCCTGTACTGAACTCAGTTATGATTTTCGGAAAATTTTATTGCATTTTCATTTGGGTCACTGATTAAAAAGCTTTGACAAATTAGATTTTTTTAGAGCTTTTAATTAAGGTTGTCACAGAGGGTAAGGTGCTATATTTTGATCTTAAGATCCCTGATACGATATTATAGTATCACACAGGCTAAGATGCGATATTCATTTATGATATGGATATATTTACGTTACATTCCTAGGTATTTTAGGCATCTTAATATCAACAATAATGTTCATACTATGTATAGACCATATTCAATGGAGCACCATTAAATATTATGGAGTGCGATATTTGATCTTATGTTACAAATATGTGTATCGTATCTTCGTCTGTGATGCCCTTTAGTCCTTTTCATGAAAGCTTACCATTATATATAAATATGTAAAGGAAAATGTTACGTTTATTTTATATAGGTAAATAGTTATAAAATATATGAACGTAACAATTAATCCAGAATCTGAATCATATCAGTAGGCGATGCGGTTAGCAAGCAATCACTATTATGATTTCCTTTTTCCACCTTCATGCCCACCATCACGCTAAAAGTGGCCTGGGCCTTGCCACCCTAGGCTTTGTCTGCCCCGTTAGGGATAAAGATGTGTTAGTATGTGAGCGGGTGTGTGTTTAACAAATGTATAGTCATGATGATGGCAAGGATTTATAAAATATTGTGAAACATGCCATGAACATTTATTTATCTGCCATGCAACACTTTTTACACTTAACAGTACGTTGCATTTTTTTATCTTAGTATCTTTAGTATCATAACATAATGGACAAAATCAGTAAGAATAAAATCGTATCTGGCAGCATATATAAGTATCATGGGACGGTGATGTGGTTTAGCGCCTAAAAAGCAGCCAGACTAGTTCCAAAGCTGGACGAAACAGACGACATGGACGCATCGTTTTCACAGGAGGTATAATTGACGAAATGGTTATTTTGCCACACTCACTGTATGTTTATTTCTTTATTTATTTTTACTTTTTAATAAACCTTCTAATGTAAGTCTGGAGAAAAGGAAAATGTAGATGTACCTGCTGCTTCTCTTCCTGCGAAGATGGTAAAATCAAAGCCTAAATTCGAGAGATTGACCCCTTCTTCTTCTTATCGCGTCGCTGACTCAAATTGAAATTTTATTCTTCCAGAACATTGCCAATTTTACACCTCTCTCCGAGGCAGAGTAAAGGTCATGCATGGCACAGCTGGTGGGGCACAATTGGCATGAGAGGAGGTGCTGCATGGTCTGGTCTTCGTGACCACACTCGCGCTGTGCTTCTGCTTGATCAATATAGCGCCAGCGCGCCAGATTGTGCTTACATCGACCTACCCTAGTTCGGAGGCGATTTATGCACCTCCATGTGGCCCATGGTAGTTTATATCCTGGCG
Source organism: Acrobasis repandana (assembly GCA_963576875.1). Lineage (NCBI taxonomy): Eukaryota > Metazoa > Arthropoda > Insecta > Lepidoptera > Pyralidae > Acrobasis > Acrobasis repandana. The sequence goes on along the minus strand of OY756223.1, from coordinate 9,476,660 downwards.
GTAGTTCCTCTGATGGTTGGATATAAGTGGGTGGTAGAGCATATTGTTCACGCACTGGAAAGTGTTGTTTAAGAAGCAATTCTGACCTTTGACTTAAATGACCCTTTTAGGGATAAAGACGCGATAATGTATCTGACTTTATCAGTCTTTTAATCGAAAATATGCTTGATTTGATACGAAATTTTTGCTTATTAATAACAACCGTACTTATTCAGTGTGTTCAGTCACATTATACCACCAAAAATATTCTTCTTGTTTCTTATTTCGCGATTTCGGAATTATCCCTTAGTAAAAGTAGTTCGTATAGATGATGACAGCATGATCTTAAACATCGGTATGTCATGACCAAACACACTGTATATTACAGCACTAACTCAGAAGTTCTGATGTACATACCGCTTTGATGTAACTAAGACTTTTCATTAATCCCATATCACATCGTCCCAATCCACATGATTTTTGCATCAGACAATATACATATACCTAGTGATTGCTTTATTTAAAACATATCAATTCGTATTCTCTATCTGCTACAGTTTTTAAAAGCTGATTAAAGATATTAATTTCGATTAAGATATTTATGTTTCCATAGATAAATTTTCAATTTTTCCTATGATTGTAACTGTTTATGTACCATAAAAATATTTAACAACAACATCTGGTTAAGACATTTTCCGAAGCGATCCCTTCACGATTGCAAGTCATTTTGCGAATAGTTCGGATGTCGACCAAACCGTGAAGTCTTTATATGGTAATTTGAACCGTATAATTAGATTGTCGACCTTAAATCTTATTCCAAATTTGATACCATAGTTTATTTTAAAGCCAAATTTTGAACTGAAAATACTCGCAAAATGTAGATTTCTTGGTACAGGTATATTAGAAAAAGAGGTGTCGATCTGAATTAGCCAAACATATGAAAAAGCTTAAAGTGATTTTGATATCATATGAGTTTTACAAAAATTACAAAAATCTTTTAAAATTTTTGTAATTTTCAAATGTTTAGGTCTATAAGTAGAAACCTAAGTTTATTTTTTGGGCCATTTACCTGAAATATTTGTATTTTTTTTCAAGCTGTGCAAATTACAATCTGATTGTGAATAAAGTACATGTGAACTGTGTTTAAACTCGCTAAACGATTTGGAAACAAACGAGCGTTCTTCACACTCCGCTTCGGCAGATTTCACGCGGTTTAGCGCAAGCTGGTCTCGCACCCACTCAACACTATCGTATACTATCCCACGCCATGGGTAAAGGTCTCTACTATTTATCTCTATCTATTCTTATACTTTATTAAGTCTTCGCTGACCAACCATGCTCGAAGGCATCGAGATCGTTCTTCCATTTTCTTCCATTTATTTTATTTTATTGTATAAGCTTAGCCGTGTGCCATTGCAAGTCTTCCCGTGGAGGTCTTAGAAGGAAACTGAGGAAACACAAAGGCCAAATCCTCTGGCTGCTGAGGCATATATATTGTATAAGCTGACCAACCATGCTCGAAGGCGTCCAGATCATTGCGCCTTCTCTTCCTCGGTATACTCCTGGGATACCGAGCATCTTCAGGCATGGCAATCCACAGGAATTAACTCTTCTACCTCCATCCATCTATAGCAGCCTTTATGTTATCCCTTTCAGGACGAAGACCTTTTAATGCTTACATGGTAGACAGTGTCTAGGACCATCCCAGAACCACCTTGAGTGTGGTGGTAGGCATGAATATGGAAAAGTAAATTAAAAAAATGATATGATAGTAATTTTTGCGTTACATTTAAGTTATAAGGCATTACTTTATTTTTATTGACGTTTTACGTATTGTATAGTTAAAATGTAAGGTTTTGAAAGATGTTGCACACCTTACATATTTAATCATATTCAACCATTTAAGCTTAATGTGCACTATTGTATTTTTTTCGTACACACCAAACGACATCATGAATCAACATGCTGATTGAATTTCAATGATGACTTTCTAGTGATGAATGGGTGCGAGACCAGAGAGCACAAGAGCCCATGCCTCCGTTAATTGGATAATAACAGATGCTAACCAAAGTCGACGTATTGATCATGCGAACAATCGAACATAGGCACATTTGATGCAGTGAACAAATGCTGTAGCTTTTATAGCCAAACATTTATCATTTGGTTTACATTATATAACGTGTCATAGAGGACAAATTGTCTGTGCGATTGAAATTGTCGACAACGCATTGGAAAGCCGCTTCCGATCGGTCGTTTTCATTGGGGGAGGCCTAAATCCAGCAGTAGTCTACCTGTGGCTGATATTATGATGATGATGCATTGGTAAGCACAATAAAGTAGCAAGCAAAGTTTTTTAAGTGTAATTGGATAATCCGAAGTTTGCATGTCTGTATGTATGTTCGACGACAACTCAAGTATCTTTGATCGTAAATACCTTAAAATTTCGAAGTTTATCAGGTAGAAAGAAGTAAGAAGAAGGTTAGATTTTTTAATTTTAATTTTATTTCGGGTTTTATCAAGTACATCATCATTATCATTGTGTTTGGTGTTTGTTACGTTGTTACGGAGTGTTCTCTTGGTGATCCTAATACTAGATGATACAAAGTAAATACCAATGTTTGACAATATCTCAAAAGTCGCATTTGCGTGCCTTCCTGAAAATAATTCTATTCTAACGTAAGCCGTCCTTTTTCCAGCGCAATAGGAAAATATCAAGACAATTTAAGCAAACAAGGGGCAAGTAATTTGGTTTCGAAACTGTCGCCTCACGAAGCTCAATTGAGAAATATGGCTGGTGTAAATAACGCTTTCTCCTTTAAAGGCGCTTACACACGGTCGACTTTCAGCAATATACTCGTAACACGCGATTGGGCCACTATTTACCATACCAAAGCTTATTTATTCAATCAGAATATTACTGTATTTCAATAATTAATAATGAAATAAATAATTTCTCATGATATTACCTAATGATGAAACATCAATATTAATTTCATATATTTAAATTTGAAGTCGATTTAAAAGTTATGAGGTTTGTTTGTTTTTCGTATGTGTAAGTGGCCATCCGTGCTTCGGAAGGCACGTACATCCGTTGGTCCCGGCAATCGTCGTTATATGGCAGTTGTCAAGCTATGGCAGATGCCCTTCGGCAGCTTGAAAAATCTGTCACCAATGTTGGCCACTTACACACACGAAAAACAAACAATTTTTAAATGCATTAAATCTTCGCCTCGCTCCTTTCTTTAATTTACTTATATCTTTAATTTGTATTAAATATGTATGTAAGAGATTTCTTTGGCAATACGGCCGCCTATTGTACACCTTATTTGTATTGTTTTGTATTGTCTCTTTCTAGTGTTTTGGTGCAATAAAGTGTTTTGCACGCCTCATAAGCTGAGCGTTGAGGTAGAGCTCTACTCTCGCCTTACAAAAATCAAGTGATTTTTCGAACTAAAAATGTCGGTATTTATTTCTTATCGTACTTGTAGAATCATATTTACACACAAATGTCAAGAAAAAACACTAGTTTCAACAGTCATGATATTTTTAAAGGACATTTTGTTCTTTTAAATAATAAAACAAGTGTATCGTGGACGTCCGTGTGTCTGTATGTATGGAAACTGGCGTGGTCACGATAACGCCCGAAAAACTTAACAAATCGAACTCTTCTTTTTTCATACGCTTAAGTATTATCTAAAACTAAGTCCTTTTGAAAATCACGGTCTAATTAAAAGTAGTTTAATTATAATTAGCAATAAACTGAAATCCACCTATCGTTGGTATATCTAAATCTACGTAAATAAGGTTCGTTGACATTGACAATACATGCGCAGTACCTCTCTTTTCTGTGTGGGCGCGAAGATTTAAAAGTAAATTTTTTATTTTGTTCATAATACACCGATAAATATGCAATATTCAAGTTCTGTTTTTTTTTTTGTGAAAATTGAGTGACCGCTATGAGGCGTGCACTTTTGGATTTTCCAAACTTATTATTATTATTATGTCAGTACGGTTTTCAGCCACGAGTTAACGTTTCAGCCAAAGCCAACATGTGAAGGCTTTTTAGTACCTTTTTTATCTAAAAATTGAGATGGCTGCATCTATGGAGGTCCCTCATCATCCCTTAATATACCATTGAGATGCACTAACGGACAGTCCTCCATAGCTGCCGAACTATTGCCAGGGAGGGATTATTATTAGTGGCGGCACACACCTGTCAGAAGTTGAGTGGCTTCCGGCTTAGAATAGGACTACTTATCTCTTCCCGTGGATGTCGTAATAGGCGACTAAAGGTGTAAGCACAAACATCTAGTGCTACAACTGCATTCCCTAGGAGGAGGGTTAACGTCAGGCAGGCGGCCGGTTGTAAAACCATAGCCAATTTAAATCATTTAAATCTCCACTTCGCAACGTCTTTGGCATCCTTGAAAAACCATTGATATGCATGTTATTTTGGAGAAGAAAATGTGAAAAAGCGCACCCAGGGCTCTGAAACAGCACAGCTGAGGATGCAACCGGGAATGCACTAAGATGCATAGAATAAAAGTCCGAAAACAATGGCTTTGCTGCAATCTGAAGCACATGACGTGCGTGCCTTCCGAAAAAGAATTAAAAAGGCAACCATAATATTAAAGCTGTAGCGCTTAAAGCTGTAGTGTATAAACGCTCTTAGTCCCTTATGCAAAGTCGTGATGTTACGGAATACCGCTGAAAAATACGACTCTAGTCTGTTGATGTTGATAAGCGTTCGATTGGCAATAACATGGGCCAATTATAAGGTGCTTGATTCATTACTTAGTACAGATTTAATCTGCGGTTTCGTGCCTTTTATATTTCATTAGTTCAAGTGGATATCTACCATTTTCTAACTGCTGCTGTTCTATAGCTGTTCTAAAATGTAAGTCCCTATTTTTCTCCGTCTAACCTGCCGAACATTAACACGGGTAACTCACGTACAAAGTCACTGGCGAGGCCAGTGCGGCTAGGGATGTCTTCGTGTAGGCGACATGAATCACATTCGCCCTGAGGAAGGCCTCCGGATGAGGTCGAAACATGTCGGCCAGTAGCTGAATTTTTACGTGAGTAACCCATTTATCGCATATAAGTAATGTCTGTGTCTCACGTTAGTTTTCAACAAAAGACTTAAGCCAATTACGATTTTGTATAATAATGGAAAATAAAGCATGAATGAAGTTACATACTGTTTTGAACTCTTATGTATTCTGTGATACTGTGCCATATCCGCATTACACACACATCGACAATACCCGGACCTTCACCGCGAAATCATTAAACGAGCTGAATAATTATCCGTCACGGGGGGCGCTCTCGATCGTAAATTTTTATACTTTATTACGAGCCTTAAATCCGAGCATTAAATTGTCGCCCGCGAAATGAGAGTGTCGTCTTAATTAGATGCGACCACTAACGGGAATGATGCATCACCCCCTCACCCCCTCTTTTTATTTATTTTTTTAACTACCCGGTAATCCCAAGCTTATGGCTTAGGCTCCATTCAAGATGAAAGTTGTGTTAAGTGACAGAAAGTAAGCGGAGGTGTGGTATGTTTTAATACTTAATAGGACTGAATTATTAGTGTCTCTTCCAATGTAAAAATAGTATCTTAGGTACAAGTTGTTAAAACCCAAAGCTCCGTTCAGCTTCTATGTAGCTAAGCGGAGCTATGACGTGTTTTAACAAGTAATGTAACTCAATAATTACTAGATAGTTTAAGTGTCTCTTCCAATGTAAAAATAAAATCTTACTAGTAGTTGTTAAAACCCCAAGCTCTGCTTAGCTTCTATAGAGCTGTGCCCTATTATAATATGTCACTAATAGCAGTGCGCTAAAAATAACTATAAGGGTAACGTCATTTAAATTACAAATCAACAAGTGGTCGCTATAATTCCCAAAAACATATTCGCTTACGAATTCAAAATGTATATTTAATTGCTTTATTCCTAATGTGGCTTTAGATCTTGCGGCTCTAAGCAGGCAGAGCCCAGGGCTGCAAGACTCAAAGGGGACGCGAAGATGGGAAAATCAATCAAAAGAGTGAAGGATTGCTAGCCGCATCGCTTATTAACATGATTCGCATTTTTGCCCATTACTTCGATCGGCTTCTGTGATCTGCGCCGGAAGAGCTGGTACATTCTATGTTTTTCTTTTCTCCCAGATCAGCATGGAAGTCTGGTAGAAGTTTAATTTATCTCGTTTTTAACAAATCAAAATTGTTAATATTTTTGAATTGAAAAAACACCCTAATCATAAGGATTTTTTGATCCACGCAGATAAAAAAAAATCATTCATTAAAATAATATAACTCAGTTTACATTCCGCAGAGTTTATCTCCAGATTGCATGAGGTCTAATCTCTCGTTTTAGTGCGGCTATTAACTCGAGGATTAGTGATTAATTAAAAATGTTTTTATTTTCAAGGAGCGCTGTAAAAAGCGGTTTAAATTTTAAATTGAGCATAATTCATCAGACATTTAACTGAAGCTTATGTTTCTTAAGTATTAAATAAATCTGCCAACTTTAATATTTTAATGCGATACTTTAATATTAGCTTCTTTTGAGTAAAAGTATTTTGTTTACTTAGCTTAATTACAACTATTTGTTTATCTAAATAATTCTACACCAGCTTTTGCCCGCGGCTTTGCCCGCGTAGACTACACAAATAAGATTGCTTTTTTTTAAAACTGGGGTTGCAATTTATTAAAATCCAAATATTGGATTATTATTTTTTACTAACCACTAATTCAAAAAATGGCATGTGTCTCCCTTCTAAAATGACAAAGATTCATACAAACTTGCAATCCCTATTTCACCTCTATAGGGATATAATTTTGAAAATCATATATATTATTCTTTTGTACTAACTACTTAAATACATAAAAATTTTCATGTGTCTCACTTAAAAAATTACGAAGTTTCATACAAACTGCCAACCCCTATTTCAACCCCTTAGAGATGGAATTTCCGAAAATCCTTTCTTAGCAGACGTCTCTTAGTCACAATCTACCTTCCTGCCAAATTTCATCTTCATTGGCTAAGTAGTTTTAAAATATAGGTAGTTGTAAAATATAGGTAAGCAGTTAACAATTTTTATCTTACTCGTTTTCTCTGAGAATACATTAACATTTTTGTACACCGTTAAGTGAAGGTTATGACCTCAAGCACTTCCCTCAATGTTGTTATTGCTCGTCCCTCGGGAGCCACTAGACGCTCAGAGCGCGAAACCGAACATCAAAGACCGTATAAAACGCACTTTATTCCATAAAGTTCCATAACAGAAGCGTCGGTGGTGAAATGGCCAATGCAGCGGGACCTTTGAGTATTCATTTCAGCTCCTCAATTTCCTCTAATACACTTTGACCGCAAGGAGAAGGAAAGGTCAAGTAAAGCTGGCACCTCGTATGACCGCCCGCCGCACTCTCTACTATGCCGCAGCCGCACACGGCATCGACGCGCTTCCCATCTAAATGGAGAGCGGCTCACGAACTACCCGCAGCTATTGTAAACAAGCAACGTTCTCTATTCAAACTATCGTTACGCCCTCTATTCGCCGTTTCGTGCCGTATTGACGATCCGGGAAAAGGTCTTACCGTTTGCCCGCTTGGTGAGAAAACTTTTATCGAGCACAGATTTTTCGTGAGTTGCGAGGGTGCCTATTTTATGGCTTCATCGTGAGCGGCCTCTTTCAATTCTAGAAAAATATTACATAAACTTTCAAATGTACAATAAATAAGGGGTCTCCGGCGAAATAAGCCAAACGATAAGGAAAGAACACAATTGAAAATACGTTTAAACAAAATAATGTAAATTCATGATGGTCAAGTGCGAAATGTTAGCCACAATGAATTGCGACAGTGTAAAAGCTTTGTTCGTTGGCGAAATTAAATTCTAAACGAACTCGGTTTCAGCGAATACAGCTGAAAGGACAATCTACAGAAATATCTGATGTATACATTTACGAAATAGCCAGCGCTGCTGAAATTTTGTTTCGTCTGGGAAGCCATTTATTTTGAAATTTTAAGGTAGCAACATTGCGCTGCGCCTGACAGATCTTACCCTTTTCTGTGACAATAATGAGACAGGCGACGCGAAGCGAAGAGGCACTGAAAATGCATTATCCAAAATATCATTGTGATATACTAGCCTCGTCCCCGAGAAAACTCTGGAGTGTCTCATTGTTTTGCATAAGAGCAAAGAGCATCATAATTTCCTATTTGCATGTTAAAATGAAATTTCTCTGAGGTTCGTCGGTGCGGGATTGCAGATTTATTATGCAGTATTGGCGAGCTCACGAAACGGCTATCGACGCGTGGATCCACGTGCGCTCTCGCGTTAAGAATTCGCGCATTTTTACGGCATAATAAAAATCGTAAATAATGTCGAGTGAGGCAGACAAAGTCGGGTCACGACGTGCCCCGGGCACCGTGCCGTCATCGGACTTGTGAATTTACGACTAGCCCACAAGTATCGCCTCGGTGTGATCATGAGAAACTGGATTCAACGAAATCAACTCTTACTTGATTGAGCTTTATTTTCATTTAATTTTGACCGTAATCATATGTAAACGAGCTACCAATTTCAATATAAAGTAAAGGTCAACAATTGTAGGTCCAGTTTGAATTTCTCGTTTAAATGACGCACACGTACGAGCAATTTGAGAGAAAGTCCTGAATATTATGGGTGTTCCGGAGGCTCATTGGCTCTTTGACGGAGGCGGAAGCTGTAAAGAAAAAATCACCTCTAAATTGGTATTTCAAGACACGGCGCCGCTACGCCGTCGGCTCCACAGACGATCGCGAGGTTGACATAACTTTACACAGATAGCCACTTTGGACATATTTTCTTTTTAATTGGATAATAAATTCTTGGATTTTTGATAAGCAGTTCGCGAATTCAAATATTTTTAAGTGCCAAGGTAACTGACATAAGAAAAAACAATTTTTATTTTATGTTAAAAATAATACCTCTCTTATTTTTTTTTACCCTATTTAGCTGAGCATTTCTGAGACGATTAATCAATTCTTATGACCGCATTATCATAAAATATAATCAATTTTTTATGATAATGCGGTCCGCCGCGCCGGTTTGGTCACAGCGGCAACGATATACTAAGACAAACTAACACACTTTCGATAGGTCTACATAAATATGTGAATCATACATATATATACAGGCACAGATTTACAGTGTAAACTCACCCTAATGCAGTACATGTTCACTGAACCAACTGAGTCATCGCAATTTTATTCACATGTGATGGATTCTCTCCGAAAGACGTCTTTATTCTCTACGCAAAGCATAGATAACAGTAAAAAATTTTATGACAGCTCAAAAGGATTCTGGTTTTTTTAGATGGCATTTGCCTTACAACAACTTCTTCCTGATTTGTTATTTACGTAGCTGATCCTCAGGGGTACGGTTCTTAAAAGCTCTCTGTTAAATTTTATGAAAGAATATTTTTCTGAAGTACGTTTTGGAGATTTTTGAGAAGGCTAAATTAAGTTGTTGTTGTTTATCTATTTTTTTTAATCCTTAGCTCAAAATAATATCAATAAGCAGTACTTATGTACTCTATTTTTTTACTTTGTTTGTTCCTTTGTTTGTATTTTATGTACATTAATTTTGAAAATAAATAAAATAATATAGTCCTATGTCCAGCAGTGGACTTTCAGTGGCTGATATGATGATGATGAAGAGTATATATAGTCTGGATATTTAAACCTTTAAATGTAACACAATTTAGTACGATGGTAAGATTATAAATGAAAGTATTTTAAGGAAGAAGAATTATATGGGCAAATCGCTCGATTTCCGCAAGAAAGGAACCGTAGCGTATGGTCTATGAAAAATAAAACAATAAAACTCTCTAAAACAAAACGCTTTTTTAACAGCAGAAGACTTCATTGAAAAATTCCACGGATGCGTATATGAGAGGGTGAATGGTATAATTGGACGCAATAGAGCGAGCAAAGTTAATTTTCAGGCTCGCCGCAGCTCGCTTTGTACTGCATGTAACCTATGGTTAACTACGAGTAACTTGTTGTTCAGTTCAACTGTGCTCATAGTGCTTTTCATAAAGTGCATCACTATTACTCTTACGGTTACAAACGTGGGTGAAACTGGGTTTTCAAGTACTGGGGCTTCATTGAAAAGTTACACTACTTAATAATTATGCGTTTATTAGTGAAGTGAATGGTAATTTCAGTATGCTTCCTGTTCGTTGTAAACTCTGCAGTATTGTTTTAATATACCCTTTAGTGAATAATCTGCTAGTTGGTTTGATTATGATGTTTTCATTCATTAAAAACTGAGAATCGAGATGGTGTTAGTCACTTACATATACGAAAAATAACAAAAAAAAACTGTGGAGGATTAGTTGTTAATCTTGAAACTTCTGAAACTTTTTGAATAAAGCCGAGAGAATTTGATGACATAATGGGCATTGATAATTTTTTTTTACACCTATTTTTTATTTTTATTTATCAAAGTATAGCGTATTTCAAGAAACTAATTTGAATATTTTGTCATATTACGGCTTAGTTCAATTATTATACCTAAATTATTGTAAAAATCATCTCAAAGACAAAGTCGCGGCTTAACAAAACAAACGGTCAAGCCCAATACATATTTTTTTTAAAAAACACGCTATGGTCATAATTGTCTTTGTCAGTGTCAGTGTCATTCAGTGAATTCAGATGAAATTCAGTTGCCTATGATCGGCGGAAAGTTCTTTTCTTAGCACAGACACTGGTATGACTCTCCATTGATTCAGAGTAACATATATACCTACTACTACTACTAACGAAACTATTTATCTGTACACACGTCGATGTGTGAGTTTTATACTTAGGGTCGCACCGCAAAATTATTTTAATACTTACCTACTAACGAGTTCGACATATTTACGATTATATTTTTCCATACCGAAAGATTTGCGAACACTATGACGTAAAAAATATTCTGTTTTATATGTATTAAATGTTACAGAAAAGTCGGAAACAGCTACATAATATCACTTCACAAATATTTTTCATTATGTCTATTGTCCATTTCACCATTAGTTCACGTAGTAACGCACTAATTTCACTAATTCACTATTGTAATATAGTAATTTGCATATTCGGCGCAAAACTATACGGTAATTATATGAATAAATTCAATAAAAATAAACAAATGTTTATCACGCTTATTACACGCACAGCATGTCAAGTTGTCATTGTCAACAATGGCATTTAGCACTATAACCCGCGAAAATCTAGTTGGCATCTGCGTGTATGTGATTACCTGTGAGCGAGGAGCCTATGTAATATTACCGGATTGCTTATTAGCAATCCGGTAATGTTACAATCTTGCTCTTGTGTATCTCCCGCCAATGCGAGAGAGCGTGAAAGATATATATATCAAGATGGTTGCTGGGTAATAACGTGAAATTATATTGTTGCTTTGCTTACCTGGTTTCATCATTTGGAAATGTATGAAATATACGTTCTTTAGAGTATTGGGTGGATAAACAATTATTATACGCGCACCTACTCATCATGATGGTTACTATTGGTTGACAGTTCTTAAGAAAACACACGTCGCGTATTGCGTGCGGCTAGTAATTAAACCCTGGTTTGGAGCTGTCAAAGCTCACAAAGTGCGGGGGAGAGGTGCGGGGACGCCAATTTGCGGGAGACGCTGTGAGATACCATTCTGTTTGACTCTTATGTATTCTGTGGCACAGACCTATCACTACTAGACCTGCATAGTGCGTGGCCACTTTAGTGCATCTCTTTCTATCTTTGATTGTTGCCTCCACCCATATTTTGCACACGTCACAGAACACACTATGGTTACTAACTTATAATATAATAAGCTCAAATAAAACCCTAAATCACCTTTTAAATGATAAAATCCCTAAAATTAATAACTTTCTTCGATCGTTTTGTGGTTTGTTTGGCCCAGATTTTGATAGTAGGCCAGCTTATAGCAGCCACGCCGATAGAGACAAAAAACATATCAGCGTTTCTTTCACACTCACATTGTACTGTATTTGACAGTCTCTTTTATTAATATCGTTGCAAGTCTAGTAGTGGTAGTAGTCTCTGTTTCTTAGTTATGATTGGCGGAAGCGGTGATATTTGACGATTTGTCAGTGATGGATAAATACCATAAAAGCGACGCGTATTTTTTAATGAAGGGACTCAGAGCTTAAACTGATACAGCCGCGGAGTAAGGTCAAACAAAGGTCAAACGTTTGTTTGTAAAAATATCCAAAACCATTGATTATTTTGGCAAAAAAATACACGCACAACTGTTCATTAACTGTCTGTATCTCGAAACGGATTTCAAAATAAGGCTTTCCAAAAAAAAAAATTACAATCCCAATTATCGCTGTTTAATTCTTGTTCTTCTTTTTTTTCCTTGTTTACTATTTTGCATTTGTATGAAATACGAAAAAAAAAGATTATCATGTCATAGAATAATCAATATGTAGGTTACTTAGTATAAAGAATTTTTAATAACAGATTTTCGTTGCACAGAAAATCAATAATTAGAATGTTTATTACGAATAATTTGAAATCATAGAATTTTATTACAAATAACATTTACTTTTGCGATGTTTCTAATATCAATCTAATATCAGAATATCAAATTAAATATTATTATTTTTAATAAGTTTAGTTAATATAATATTTATAACCTATAAGTTTGCCCTATTCTAGTAAAATGGATAAAACTTTCCCAGCAGTTGTTGGTCGCAGTTCTAACATAAACTATAAGTTTGCCCTAACCTATATTGTGGTAGCGATTTATGAGGTATTTAATTTGATTAAACAAAGTTTTCACTTACTTTCTTAAATAATAATTTTCAGTAAAATAAAATTCCATAAAAGATTATACCGAACAAACAATATTTTTTAAAGAAATATTCTACTGTTTGATTAGTTTGTTAAATGAAAATATGAGATTCTAAAATTCATTGAACTGTGTTTCTATAAATTGTGTTTCATTCAAGTAAATAGTCTTTGAAACAATCATATTTGAAATAAAAATATAAGAATTAAATATTCTATGAAAAATTTTCTGTGAATCGAAATTCTATGAAATTTCAGTCTGTGAAATAAGGGGCACCCCCAAGACAGAGATACTGTATATACTAGCGTAGCAGTCATGACGCGACCGGCGTCCAAACGTCTGGGTTAGGCGCCACATCAGTGTCCGGAAAATCCCGTGACCCCTTAAGCCTGATTAATGGAAAAGCTTCGACCGTAAAATCTCTCTGTTTTTTCATTAGAAGAGTCGCTCTTTTTGAATTTTGAAAACACGATAGGCCACTTAGCGCCCCGTGTCGCGCCCGATCGTAACTTTGCGTTCGATACGGCTGCCATATCGGAGCGTTCTTTTTCGGTTAGATTTACTGCGCCGCTGCCGCCGGGGGCAACCTTCGTCCGCTTGGAAAGATGCACTCAGTATACGGTCACAAAATGAAAAGAGTATAGAAGATATCGCTTTGCCGTGTGGTTAAGGTAGAGTAGATACCATTTGCAACCTTTTCGTCTCCCACGGATATCGTAAAAGACAACTAAGGGATGTATTGTATAAGTAGGTAACAGAGAATTGGCCGCAAAGTCCTCAGTGCACATATTCTGCGATCATCAACCTGCCTGCTCAGCGTGATTATGGCAAATAAGCAAATCCTCCCTTTATTGGGAAAGGTCTTTAGTCCAGCAGTAGACAGGTAAATTGTGGTTTTGTGAAGGGTAATTTACCACCGGAGAAACCATCATTGTCTGCTCGATAAGATGTACACAGCACATGAACATACGTGTTTTCATTGTGGCTACAAAACTACCCAAGATTGCTAAAAAGACATGGCTATGGCATAATGCCGCTTTATTTGCCGTTTACTGGATTCAGGAGCTAATTTATTGAGCCCGCCATTTGTTTAGTGGTTGCGTATTTCCTGAGCAAAACCGGCTACGCTGCGCGACATAAATTCAAGCGAATGCCTTGCCGCTACTGTAGCCCGTCTATTGTAATTTTGGAGTGAGTTTTATGTGAAACGTAACTTCTGTACTATTTATTTTTTGTGCTGCCGATTTATTTGCTGTCCACTGCATTCGGGAGCGAGCCCACTGCGCCCGATATTTATGTTACGCACTGCTTGCGCGAATCGGCAACAAAGCGCGAAATACATTCAAACTGACGCCTTGATGCCGCTGATGTCCCGTTTTTTCCAAATTCCATGTTTATCGAAGCGCATTCAGTATATCGAATTTATATAATTTATACAGTCTTCCGTCGTTTTTACGTGAAAGGAATACAAAAGTCCGCAGCGGTAGCTGTATCGATATCAATATGACCCGTGGTCGCCTTGCCATTACCGTATATCGCTTGTCACCTCGCAACCGGCCATAAAATATTGATAAGAAGCCCCCTTAATAAATAGAAGTCGGACGATTTTAGTTATTATAATTTAAATGAATCGGAAAGAAAGACGTTGATAACATGTACATTCAAATGATCTTAATGCCGGGTAAACCGGTCCACATGTCGGCTGGTCGCAGCTTTACAGTGTATGCTTGAGTTATTTAAAGTAATTGGTTAGATAAGGACTGTATCTGGTAACGATAATGTTCAATAAATCGTATTTAGGACAGATTAGTCGACATCGGTTGAAACAATTTGCTGTTTTAAATGTGATCATTTTCGAGAGTAGGCCGTTTCAATTATAGCTCCAACGCGAAAGTACTACAATTTTAAAGTAAATTTAAAAATCGTGTCGATCGTGTAACGCTCAAGCGAACTGGCTCGATGGGAGTCCTTTGTTTTCAGGGAATCTTCTCAGAGCAAAGTTTGAGCCTTTCAGTGTTCAGATTCCGAGATTAGTTCACTTTGTAGTGCCAGTTGTGGAACGGAAAGTTTTTTCTCGGCGATAATCGAATTCTCCGTTGGCACAATCGCAGCATCTAGAAAAGTCTGCGTTTCCACAGAGGTCTTTACGATATTCTTTTTCTGATTTAAAGAATTACCGACTTCATCATATTCATTTTGTGCATTTAACTTATATTTGAGATAACATACATTACACATTTCAGAATACAACAAAAATTATATTTCAATACCATATTCGGTTAAACAAGCTAAGTCAGATGCCTCCGGCAGCTTGAAAAATCTGTCATTTTTCGGTTTATCAAAGTAGTATTCACAAAGCTACAGCGCATAGAACATTTTAACGTAACAGTCTAGTGAAAATCATGCCAGATCGTGACGTCATGCGAATTTAAATGCGCTGTATCTTCATCTTTACATCAGAGAAAAGAAAAAATACTCATACAATATTTTTTAACTATCAAAAAATATTTTTATAGTCCATATCTGTATTTCAGTCAATCTATTAACAGTAAAAATTAAAGCCTTAAAATAATAAAATACTTTTCGTCTTAACACTGTGTGTGTTCCATGCATTCATGAATGTACGTATATAGACACTTATACAGTCCCGTCTCATGTTTATTAAAGAGACATCGATAAAGAGTTCTACATTCAAATAAAGCTAATACAAAAGATCCCGAATTCCCATCGCAATTCCTAAATTCTCTTTGAGCCTTGAAATTGGCTGTATCACGTCTAGTTTCCATAATCTTTCTAGCGTATAGAGTAGTGTTGTTGAAAGACTAGAATTATGAGCTTCGAGCTCGAGACTAAATGAAAAAATGCTCTGATGGAGCATGGTATAAAAGTATGATACAAATATGCTTTGAATCCCTCCTCTTACAAGTGCAACTCGCATTTTGTATAGTTATTTATTAGTTCCCTAATTTGCGAGTATATTATCATTCATAATGTTACATTTCTAATGTCTGTTCGTGTAGAAACATAAAAGAACATCAGTACCCGACATAGAATATAAATATGACAGATAATAAACATAAAATCTAGAGCTCTATTTCCACAATCTTTAGAGCTAGCAGACAAAAACATGTACTTCATTAATTTTCCGGCGTGAGTAATTACACATTTCCTTATTGTGACACTGTTCAAAAAAAAATCAAAATAAGTAGTATAAGTGCATCTATATATCTCGTTTACAGTAAGAATCAAAGCAGTTATTATCACTTAGAATCCATGCATGCTACTAAATAGTGATTGTCTTTCTCTAATTGAAAAGCTTTTCTGACTTTTTCAAACTCAGGGCTCGGCTGCGACGTGTAGTTTATTTTTCCCATCACTATTTCTAGTATAGACCACGCTGAAAGCGCTCCTAGCAGTTTGTTTTACAGTTTAACATTGTTTCCTTTCCGATCGACACAAGTAAACATCTGCTTTGGGGTACCTACCTACGTACCAGACGCTCAACTTCGCCTTTGTGAAACGGAACGAAGTCAGCAATACAACGGTAAAGATTAAAAGATTTTCTATTGCTTTTGTTTGTTCTTTGATTTGTAGTTGGGAAGATTTTCTTGTTTTATTTATCGTCAACGTATCCTGTTAATTTTATGTCAATATTCAGCTTCAATTTTGTTATATCTATATACTAGTGGCTCTGTGAGCTGTTAACCTCGCGACTCCCCCCCACCCTTTGAAGTTTATCGGCTAAAAAAGTTGTTCAGACAAAAAAGTTGCGTCTTAATGAGGATAACAAAAAAATTATAATGACATATTTGAAAATTTTTCGAAATGGTTGGATTATTTTATAGTTTTAAACCCCCATATATCCGCCATTTTAAAAAAAAATGTAAAAACTGAATCGACCAAAAATTTTTATTTAATTATCGAACCAGCTAATAAAATTTCACGAGAATCGGTTGAGAAATGCGACCTATAGGCGAGAACAAACCGACTGACAAACTGACAGACAGACAAACTGACGGACAAAAGTATTTTTGGCCAATCTCGAAACTTATACGCTTCGCTCGTTTGGTCAATAAGGATCTGTTCCTTCAACGTCATCCATCCAACATCTCCACATATGTAGTCTGTAGTTTAATTTCGATATCCGATTCTCTAGTTGCTTCATTTTATCATGTGAATTTTATTTAGTTAGATACTTTTTCAGAACTATTTGCTTTAATTCAGACTATACAGGATCGTCTTAATATATAATAACGTTTGTATGTATGTGCCTGTGCGAATTCCCTAAATACACGATTTTACAACATTACGAAACTCCTTAGAAATTTTATGACCCGAAAACTCTGTCAATTTTACTTTCAGTCCGATAGATACGTATCTAGTATTCTATTTTCTTTAATTTTTTGTCTGTGTAGGTCTATCCCCAGTGAGTTTTGATATTTTAGATATCAGGTTCATTTCGTATGCTGTTAGAATATTAAAGTCAGTAGATTCACATCGAAAAGCAATATCTATTCAAAGAATAGTGATATTAAAAAAAATGTGGAGTAACAAGGTTTTTCGATTTTTATTACTGGAATCGGCTTAAAATATATTCAAGAAAAGGCATTTGTGATGTCTGTGAAAATAGCATTAATGAGCATCTCTCTTTGCTTACAAGAAAGAATTTAAATAAAAAAAAAATTGCTGTCATTGAATAACACAGTGCCACTTTGTTGTGTGGTAATTTAAACCTACGCCTTATGCTAAGTACTGCTCTTTATTAGCCAAACGGCCACAAAGATAATGAACTTAACTATCTACAAAAAGGTGTTTCAATGTATATGTTTAGAAAAACGTTTTTCTCATTTCCTGAAAAATACAAAGTCGCTAAGTGTACCAGTGAACACATTTGTACGTATGGATGGGTCAAGCAATAATTGCCGGCAGTGGTCGTCCCAACTGCGTCTCCACCATGTAGCCCGGCTCCTGTATAGGCTCAGTTCCAATTACTCGTTGGAATCGTTGTCCACTGTAATTGGATTGGGCTGGCAACCGGACTTGTTGGCATTTTAATTGTGCTATTGTGACGGCGGAGACCGTCCACCGCCCGCTTCGACACCCAACCCGATAGACAAACTGCTTTTTACTTCACATTCGCACATCATTCGATAATACGATAAACGCTTCTATAAATTCATCCTTTATAATCCTATCGGGAACCATTCTGCTACGAGTTTATTAACGATTCTTCCCACGCTTCGAATTAAAAAAGCCAAAACATTCAACCCGAACACCGCGGCCGCTGAAGCGTCAAATATTTCTTTAGGACACAACTTGCGGTGTTTTAGGAAATCGAGACGTTAATGGAATGACTGACGCGTATTGTCGAAACGCGTTCGGGGAATCTTCGCGTCTTAAAATGTAAGGTATCCCGGTTTAGGTCGATTCTGAAAACTGGACTAATTAAAGGACATTCCGTGCCGATTGACTGATGTGTGATAACCGACTCTTATCCTGTGAGATAAGAATGCATATAGAATTTACAATTGGTTAATGTTTTCTTCGATAACATTGTTGCTTAAATCGAATACTCGTAAAAAAAGAAGATAAAATGAAAGCAATGAGTCTATATATTCTTGAAAATGAGACTCCTTGTGGATGACAGACGTTTTTTACGAATTCGCTTTTAGTGTTATTAGTAAAGCGATTGAAACACAAAGACTATTCTTCCTCGCCACTGCTCATTTTATTCCCATTGTGTCTTTATGCTACAGAAATCGTTGTCGGCGACACGGCCGCATCGGAATATTTTATACAAATTTTAGAAACAAGAACAAGGCCCGAGTGACAGGTACACTTAATCGTGTTGCTTATTTTTGCTTAGTGAAGTTTTATCGGATACCAATCGCGGAGCGGCGTGTAGTATGGATGAATAAAATATACATTTCTGCGTCGGGCACGCCTGCTCGCCCCCGAATGGGAACTTCAGATGCCGCTTTAATGGAGTTTTGAAGTTTGGTATTCGTTTCTATTATAGCCACGGATTGTTTGTTGTCGTTGATTTAAATTTCACGCTCCAGTTAGCGGGTATCAAATCTTATTTGTCAATTTTATCTGCGCTCCGAGCTAGTCTTTATGCGCCATCGCTTTTGTATTTGCCAAATTGAATGGCCATATTGCTGTAATTGGTATCGCTTTGATGTCGTCTCTTCTCTTCTGTTCCTATAATCACGCTGTATTTTCCCGTTGATTTTCATCTGTTTTTGCACGTTGCCACATTTTGCCATTTCGTAATGAGCGCAGTCCATCGTGTCGTGCATTCTATTTCGTTTTGTGAAATATTTCGCGGCCCAAGTGACTTTTAAATTTAGATTCTTTCTTCGTCTTCTACGAAAAGGTATCGAATACTTCGCCTTTGTATAACTTTTTGCACCATCCCCTGGTTTCCAATCGCGCATTATTTATGATCCCTGTTGAATTCGTCAAAATAAACTACATACTAAGTTGTAAGAATTCTGTCTTCGTACCAATGCGTTTAGTTTTTTACTGCAAGAGTATATTAGTTCAACTAATTGATTTTTGATTTCTTTTGATCTTTGATCAAATCGACGAGTATAATTTTTTATCTTTGTACGAGAAATTGTGTTCCGAGGTATGCACCCAATTTGGAATGAGCATTTTAGACATGATTCTATGTATTTAGTTCTATCGTCACTTTTAAAGATATGTTTAGTTTCCATATCATTATACAAAGTGGAAGGGACATACCCGTAATAAATTGAACCACGGGCTATACTAGATCACTAAAGTATAATGAAATTAAAATAACAGTCAAAGAACCAAAAGAAATTCGACATTCCCATACAAATCGCCCGGGCGGCTGCACACTTTTGTATGGAAATGCCGAAAATTATTTTTGCTTTTTGGCTGTCATTTGAATTTTGTTATACTATAATGATCGAGTATAGACCGTGGTTTGATTTATTACGGGTATGTCCCATCCACGTTGTATATTTGTTCGCTGGCGGAGGCAAAACACGAATGCAAGGAACTTCAACGTTAGCCAGCATAACAAGTTACTAAAAGAAACAGCAGTAAAATTTCTCGGAGAGCGTTTATTGGCGTATTAAGATCCGCTGATTTCTAAATAATAGAGGCAACATACATAAATCAACTAGCGCCTCCGGTCTTTGGCCGCGGTTGGATAACTTCTGTTTATCAAGGAAATGTACTTGGTCCATTCTTATTTACAGGCAAGATGCCAGATCCTGGCATGTAGAGTCCAAGTAAAGTTAATAAACTTAAATGTTTAAATTTTGATTAAAAAAAATTTTTTTTTTTAGATTTGCTAGCAATACAGTTCAACTTTTAAAACAAGATAGGTACAGTTCAAGCGTATGTATTGCCATAAATGTACTATACCCATTAGTTTCGAACTACATTTTATTACCTAAGTGTTTTGTGTTTAAGATGTGAAGGGCAATGAAAATCCTTCACTTACTTAAAAAAAATGGTATTTCTAGGTAAACTGATCCATATGACTAAAAAATAAAAGGAAAAGTGTCTACGAATCGAACTATGGAGATGCCATTGTTTATGCAATTTTGGTACCATAAACAAAAACTAATGGCTTACATTGTTCGTTCGTAACTACACTAGTAGAAAGTGAACGCAATATCGGCCAAACGTATGACTCTCACGGGTTTTTTGCGGTCGAAATTATCTCAAGATTACAACAGCGGGTGTTATTATTACCGACATGGTGATCAAATTACAGTGACACTCACGTATAAATATCATTATGTGTAATTGTAGTGACACTAATCGCCTCTTTTGAATGCGCAACGTGTGTGTGTACAATGTACATTGATTTTTTCTTTTGCCTTCCAGTATCGTATCCGTTAGTGTAATTCGGCAGTTCTTTTATCATTTGTTCTGAGAATACAGTTCTCTGGCAATTATATTGCGATGTTTGCTTCGTCTCGCGTGATCCATTACATTAGACAAATTGCTTGGGATTCTGAAATATTCGCATAAATTGTTTCGACGAATGCATTAGATGGGTGTAAACGATAGCTAGAAGCATTTTTGCGTTGAAAATTAACGGTTTCTCAATTTTTTACCTAGATTCACTTTTACGTCTTTATTTCTTACGGGTATAACAGAGTCAATGTGATGCTTACCAAGACAATGGTTCATACACGTGTGTAAAAACAGAAATAAGAATAGGCATAACATGTCTTTTCTCTATTTTCTTAATGTATTGTATAGGTACAGACATTCCAAAATCCATCTTCAAAAATTCCATCATCTAAATTCGAATTGCAATCGGTCTGTCAGACACTACTCGTTTGTTATCAAGCATTCCGCACCTGTAACGAAGGTATTCCATAAAAGTGCATCGATTTCGAGTGTTCAATTAATTTAATCAACCGCATTGATTAAATGTCAGGTACCCAATTAAATTATCGGTAGAAATGCAACGGCGCATTTCGTACGGCGGGCTGCCCCTGAGGCTTCTTCGCTCTTTGCTTTCTCACCGCGTTCTGTTTCGATTACTGTGTCTGTGTTCGGATGTATAGCAGTTTGAAAGAATTATATAGTAAAGATTATTTATATTTATGAAGAATTGGGTATACAAGACTGGGTCAAAAAAAAAAAATTTGGTACTGTTAGTCAGTGCAATTTTTCCTTATATATTTATTTGTTAAGAGAATAAAAAATCACAAAACAGTGCCACTTGTCATAAATCATATCCATTTTCAACATGATTTTACATTTATTAATGCAGTAAAACTTATACTAAGAGCGCTATTTGACTCTACAAAATTATGACGTCACGGTTGTGATGTCGAATCATCATCAATATATTTAAGAAAAAAAGCGGCCAATTGCGAGTCGGATTCGCCCATGAAGGGTTCCGTAGCAGCAAGTAACATAATATAAAAGTTCTAAAGGTAAATTGCGGTTTACGATTTAAGACGTATTAAAAAATAACTTTCTATGATACCGAGACCGCTATAGTTTTAATTGAAAGTGCATACTTTGAGGTATATACCACATTTTTTTCAGAATTATTTTAGAAATATTTCAAAAGTTACGGTGGGGGGACACCTCAAATTTTAACTTTGTATTAGATTATCTCAAGACTGGGGGGTTTGATCTACATAGATTCAAAGCAGTTTTTGTTGCATTTTAAAATACCTTTTCAATGATACCCCACACGTTGGGGTTAGCCTAATTTAATTTTATGAATTCACTTTTCGTTGTATCCCTCCCATACAACGAAAAGTGAATTTATAAAATTAAACTCAAAAAAAATAAAAATTTTTTTATAATTTTAAAAACCAACTTTTGAACTTCAATATCTATCTCTTCACCAATTTTCGTGACAATCGGTGCAGTAGCGGCGGAGTAAGAGCCCGCACGGACAGACAGACGGACATGACGAAACTATAAGGGTTCCTTGTGGACTACGGAACCCTAAAAAATGAGTTGAGTTTTAGTAGTGATACTCGTGATAGATTGATAGATTTTTTTAAGTGTTTGGCATCAAAATAACACACATAAATCAAATATTACAATAGCATCAAGCTGTTACCGAAGTTTGGTCATGTATTTTATTTAAATATTTTTATAAATTATTTGAATAATAACGAAACTATAAGGGTTCCTTGTGGACTACAGAACCCTAAAAACGACGCAACCTTACCTAGTTTGGCCTTACAATCACAATAAATTAAAGCTTGTACGAAAAATGTTTTTTCAGAAAACTTATTTTTAATTACTTACAATGTTTTGAGAGGTATATGTAAAATAGAACGGGTAGCGGCGTCTTGCAAAAACTTTATATAATCTACTGCGATCACTAACCCGTCTGCCCAGCGTGATGATTATGCTTCCTTTATTGGAAGGTTTTACAGGTTTTGTAAAGCAGCTTGGGACAAGCAGCAACTTTCAGCGGACTGATTCTTCTTGTATTTAAAAGTCACGTTCTTGTCAGTGGAGTGCTTTCCATGTATCTCTTTTCTCCGCTTAGTTCTTAACCTCCTTATTTCACATTTTTTTTTATTTGATCCCAAAATCTTCTTCTGTGTCTATCCCTTTTTTTCCTAGCTGACTGATGCAGACTGTAAACTCTGAGAAATGTACTCTAAGACTATTAAGTATGTAAGTAATGTCATCTTGTTATAAATCGTTATTTCAGGCGCATGACGGCCTCTACATCATATAGATTAAAATAATAATAAAAAATTAAATATTAAACTTATTGTGGTGTCTCTTGAAATGTCGTTACATAGAGATTGTTACAAAGTTACATACATTTTACATTTTTAGTCACATATCGAAAGTTTCATCACTCGGCAGCCCACCATCGCACTAGGAATAAAGCTGTATCTTGAGTGACAGTCTGCGTTGTGAGGTTTCCAAGGACATGACAGATTACGTCATCTAAATATGTAGAGAACCTATTATTTGCGAAATTTCCCATTAAAACCAAATGTTGCAACATCAAGTCAAAATATTACCACAACTTTTACATGTCAATTGGTTTACATGTGACAGCAAAATTGCACCTCCACACAAACATGGCGGAACCGGGAAGTGAACCCTAACCTGCAGCTGACGTGCCTGCATTTGGTAATGTCCCAGTATGGGGTATATAGTTTCCCGATTAGGTCGTGTGAGGGATCTGATGCTATTGTATCAGTTTGATAGTGGCGTGTTTAGAGATACAAGAATGCGTGGTGGTTTAGTACAATAAGCTGTAGAATTTGTTTAGAAAACTGGAAATGAAAAACTCCACCTGTTGAAACCATGTGACGATTTAAAGAAGTATTGGAATTCTTGTTAGCAGATATTTGTTTTTTTTTTAAGTGAAAACTTCTATAGGTGCGTTGGGCATTTTTGAAATGGGTAAAAACCATTGAACTCACGACACTATTACCGACACCACCTTGTTCAAGTTTTTACTTCTGCTTCGGCACTTCCGGAGTGCCACTGTTTTCTTTTTTTTTGCTTTTTGTGTCGGGTGTCAGATTTTTCAATTTGCCTTTACTAGCATTATGACGATCGGGACAAATGATCTAATGCCTTTTGAAGGACATTGTAGATCAAATACACTCACAAAAAGAAAGAACAAAATAACCGACAGTGCTTCTTAAGGCACGTTAATTTATTGGTGCCGGCTGTCATTATTAGGTTGTTTTGTTTGTTTGGAACTGACTGATATGTATCAGTTGCCATACCATGACAATATCAGATAGACGCCTTTAGGCAGCTTTAAAAATTAACGCCAGTTTTAGCACACGCAAAAAAACAAACAAATTAGAATTATAAGTGTAATAAGTACTTGTAATGAACATACGGTCTACAAAGAAACAAACCATCATATCAGAGTATAACGAAAGCCGCATTTTTATGTATCTTGTAGTATGAAAAGCGATGATAAAGTCGTAGTACCCCTCGAGTTATTCCAGTAATAAATGCACACTTGGTGAACCTGCAGATTACCTTTGAAGACACCCTCCGAGGGCTGTCAGAATGAGCCTCGTTATGTTACCGTGATTTAACCGACTTGACACTTACAAATTTTATTTGTCTTTTTCCGTTGCCTTTGTAAGCGAATTTTATGATCGCGAAATTAGTCGGCGGAGCTCTTTTGTAAGCGAAATCAAATTACGTCTCAGCGTTTTAGGTTTTTGAAGGATGAATTATTTTTGAACAGCGTCTGGATCTTGTTATGAGAAACGTCTGCCGTTTTATCTATATATGTATATAAAAGCCAAAATCATTCACTCATCACGAAATCTCGAAAACTACTTAGCCAATGAAGATGAAATTTGGCAGGAAGGTAGATTGTGACTTAGACGTCCGCTAAGAAAGGATTTTGGAAATTCCATCCCTAAGGAGGTGAAATAGGGGTTGGCAGTTTGTATTAAACTTCGTAATTTTTAAAGTGAGACACATGACATTTTTAATGTATTTCAGTAGTTAGTAGAAAATAATAATGCATTTATTAGTTTTTGAAAATTACATCCCTATAGGGGTGAAATAGGGGTTGCAAGTTTGTATGAATCTTCGTCATTTTTGAAGCGAGACACATGACATTTCTGAATCAGTGGTTAGTAAAAAAGAATAATCCATTGATTTTAATAAATTGCAAACCCAGTTTAAAAAAAAAATAATTTAAAAAATAAACAAAGTTTTTTTGTGAAAACTGCACATACACACAAACACATTGCTTATTTGTGTAGTCTACGCGGGCGACGCCGCGGGCAAAAGCTTGTACATTTATATTTCTAACTACCGTGTCTAAGTTTTTGAATAATGTTTAACTAAATGGATCTTTTAATAAATAAATTGAAATTACTTTTTTATAAGTATTATTCTTTCTATATTACTGTTTGGATGTATAAATATAACAAACATAAACGCGTACCCAATTGTCGAAAGATTAATACATTTGTTAGGGTTCCGTACCCAAAGGCTGCAAACGGGACCCTATTACTGAGACTCCGCTGTCTGTCCGTCTGTCACAGGGCTCTATCTCTTAAACCGTAATAGCAAGACACTTGAAATTTTCACCGATTATGTATTACTGTGGCCGCTATAACAACAAATACTAAAAATGAAAAGAAGTTGAAAATTAAAGGGGCTCGTCATACAAAAAAATGTGTTTTTCAGCGTTTTTAACTAGATCTTTATAATGGCATTAACTAGGTACTTGAAATTTTCACAGATTATGTTATACTATGGCCGCTATTACAACAAATACTAAAAATAAGAAAAAGTTAAAAACTAAAGGGGGTCGTGATACAAGAAACGTATTTCTTCAGCGTTTTAAAACATTGTACGGTGGTACGGAACCCTTCATGTACGAGTCCGACTCGCACTTGCCCGTTTTTTTTTTAAGTACTTGTGACGTTCGTATCCGAACGTCACTATTTTTGTAGAGTGGCAACTCTGGTTTTTTTCACTGTGACAAATGAGTTTTTACTGCTTAAAATTTTCGATGTACAACTGAATATTTGTGGTTAAAAGTAAATAAAAGTTAAGTAAATCTTCATTGAATTTTTCATTGGCGGCAGCAAATGCAGGAACACGAACAGTACGAACACAACTACAAATATAAAGTGGGATCCGCGATCTCGTTTAATCCGAGATCCACAGTCAATTCATCCCCACATATAAATATAATTTCTAAATCGCACTTTGGATGGATTGTTTTATACTTCTTCACCAAACAAAACAAGTGAAATGCAAATCTACCATTTATTTAAACTTTATTGAGGTTGGCACCAAATATACCTGTAAATATATACTTAGTGTGTCCTTTTTGATTTATATTAAGGAATCCTTTTCATATAAAAAAAATATATTAAAAACGTTAGAAACATTAATTCAATCACTTATTATCTTTTATACAAAGTTAAATATCTATTACAAGACTACTAAGTAGTAGTTTACATGAACTGGTTCCACTGGACGGTAACTGGCTTCAAGTACGTCCGTAATAGCGGAGTGATTAGTATCCTTGCAATTAGTCATGTTGACTGCAATCGGACGGATCTGATGTGCAATTTGCAGATCAGTGATCGAATGACGCACAATTACCGTCTCAGAAAGCTCTGATGTTAAGTATAGTTTGTGT
This sequence comes from Acrobasis repandana, assembly GCA_963576875.1. NCBI lineage: Eukaryota > Metazoa > Arthropoda > Insecta > Lepidoptera > Pyralidae > Acrobasis > Acrobasis repandana. Next base: position 9,450,188 of record OY756223.1, on the reverse strand, counting down.
AAAGAAAGTGGCAAAGAGGAAATGTAATGTAGGTGGAACTTGTTCTAATTTCTTTTTTTTTGTTTAAGTACTCATAGTCTTAATACCATTATGCTGATATGCTACAAGTATTATTATTATACAAATATAACCGATATGACACATCCGCTAAAACATTTCTTTAATTTTTAGGGTTCCGTACAAAAAATGAAAAAACGGAACCCTTATAGGATCACTCGTGCGTCTGTCTGTCTGTCCGTCTGTCACAGCCAATTTGCTCCGAATCTACTGGACCGAATCAGGTGAAGTTTGGTAGAATGTTGTAATCTTATGACCCAAACACATATGTGCAAAGTTAATATATATTTTTTTAAAATATGGGTCATTTTCGGGGGACAAATTAGGAAATAAAAAAAAAAGTTTTGCGAACCTTACTGTGTCATATATCAAATGAAAGGGCTCGTTATGAGGATCTTAAATATATTTTTGTTATTATTGTAAAATGAATAGTTTTGATTTTATTCATGAAGAAAACGAAAATTGACCATTCCCCCCCACCCCCTTGGACTCCGAAACTACTGTGCCTAAAATTTAAAAAAAAAATACAAAATATAGTTCATGATTTGTAGATTGCAGGAAAACCTATTTTAATCTACTGCTTAACAAAGGGCTTTTACTTTCCACGTTTCTCTATCGAGAACTAATGATTCGCCAATAGGTCAAATTGTATGCTTCAAAACCGTCACGCCAACTTTGCCTAGGCCATCGACGAATATGCGATCCCTGTATCTACGAAGTAGTTAGTAACTATCTTTTTTAAGAGCAAAGGTGACAAGTAAATAGGTACCTTAAATATATTAAAACCTTGATAATTGCGGTCAAATAACTAAGTATGAAGCAGAGCGGTCACTGGTTCAAGAACTTGATGCATATTTATTTATATTATGTGCAAATAGCCGCACCTCTGTATAAAGTGTTCACGTACCCGACACCGCGTAGAGCAATTTTCACGTCACTGGGTACTTTGTCATTATGCATCAGGATCGTGACGCCTCGAGACAACTCGCAATTATTATGTATGTAAAAGAAATTCTTTCTGGCCTCGGACACAGAAATGTGTGAAGTCGAATTTCATATTACATTTTATTCTGTACATATATAAAATTTACTTTTTATTATTGTAATCATAATTAATTAGGTATTTGTAAGCCAATTGTTCCTGATTAAAAAAAGAGATAGCCATAAATCTTTTGATAAACGAACGACACGCGCTCGCATTTTCCGCTCGATAATTGCATCAAACCCATCTCGCTGTAGACGTATGTTGCAAAAAGTCTAAACATTCAAACGTGTCCCACTCCAAAGACGTCGCAATTCCCGAAGTTCACATTATTATAACGAGGTATCGGCGCGGCGGTGCGCTGCAAAGCAAACTGGGCCCACGGCCGCCCGAATAACCGATACTTTGCCGTAATAGCAGCGATCGAGGCATGCGATAACAAGCCGCCGATAGCTGAACCCGTATTTTATTTATATATCAGACTCGCCTCTTTTTCAATAACGCTTTTTCCCTCTCGCAGCGGAAATTTTGCTCTTTTACGGTATGGGGGTATGCTCGTTATTTACTAAGGTAATTATCCGGCCATAATGCTGAATATTCAGGCGACAAATTGCGGGCCTACAAGTGACGATTCTCACGGAGTGCGCTAAACGACTCGCCCGCCCTGCTGATGACAAACGCTCTGTCATCGCCTCCGCTCCGTGGTGACGGTTTACGCGTTTACGCTGCTTTTGCGTTTTCTATGCGAGTATTGGGTATTTGATTTTGATGAGTCTTGTTCTTATTAGAATTATACATAATATTGTTCAGTAACTATTTTTTTGTAAATACGAATACAACAGGCAGACTTAATGCTAAAAGCATTCTCTAACAGTTAACAAGTGTAGTCGAACATTTACGATTGGTATAAAATTTAAAAGAAACCTTATTATTACCTTAATTCCTTAAAAAATATTTTTAAACGGTCTGTAAACTCAAAAACTTATTTCATCATGCATCAAACCAATCAAGTTAAAGTACCTTCTGGTAGTAATAATCTTAAGCAATGAAATAAAATAAACATTAAAAATGTTCGTTTCAGCTAACACATTATTTGGAGCGCTTTACTTGACTCACGTATTCCACAGCCCCGAACTGCATCAATATCGTGAAATCGGCACGTTTGCGGTTTTAGAAAATTTTAAAATTCGCGCAATAGGTATTTTGTATCGCTATAGAGTGTTCAATCCAATGCGATAGTGAAGAGACGCCGGTAATGGCAAGCCGCATGCCCCGGGCGCGAGTTCATTAAGGAGCCCGTCGCGAAGCCATTGTTAACGTTTTTAATTCACGTGTCCACTGCACGCGCCTTCCCCCGTGCCTCCAGACTGCTGGGAAATCTCGCTGGAAAATTAACGCCACATTTTTTATACCTTTTTCCCTTCCCGTTTGCGAGGCGCTTCTATTTTATTTATTTCACGCTTCGATCGCCCCGCGCGGCGTTTAGTTAACGCTTTTATTTTTGTTAGAAACTTTAAAATTGTACTCGTTGTTTTAGTTGTCGGTTTTGTTATTGTTGGAATATTTGCTCTATGTTAAAAAGTAACACACGTTATGATATCGAGTTGATTCATCACCATCACATCGATCTTCATTTAAGATCCCGACCCAAAAATCCCACGAGAAGGTCACCGAACGGTTATAAAACATGACTTACATCCGTTTTGTTTAGATAGTGGTGAACACAGCAAAAAAGTTAATTGTTTTGATTGCCAATACACAAACACGTCCGCCCGTCTGCCTGTAGCAAGTTATCGCCTTAGAAAAGCTCCGATCTTAATTAGTTTTCACGTCTTTGAAGGCGCCTAGCACGATACGATCTGGCCCTTGTTACAATTTGTTTTTCCTTAGCACTGTTCCTGATACATAAACCTACCTTTTTGTTTTACCGGTTTTTATTTGGACGTATCCCGGTGATGTATGGTGATTGGCTCCCTTGTCCCAACGGTCGTGTATCTTATTTATCATGATAATCCTCCCGGCGGCCCGGTAACAATATTTGAATACAGAGTGCGTTTCGCGCTTGACATTTCAAATGTTTATTGATTAGATATTTAGTTAAAAACAAATTGAAACAACACGCCGCCGCCGCGGGCAGATTTAATTAAAGCTGTTAGTTCAACGTCCTACGAGTCGCGATATCTATGCACTATCTGTGTTTTTTGTAATATCACTATAACAATGTGATGAAAAATGTTCTATTGTTGAACGTCGAGATAAGGCGGCTGTCTTGTAAGTTTAACAGTGTAGCGATGAGTTGCTGTTTGGTTTGACTCCATTCAGTTATGGTTATGATCGTAAGTCGGCGTCTGGCCCGTTTTTTGCTCGGCTGATCCTTTCGCCAATTTAATATTTACTGCTTGTCAAATATTATTCTTGTCGTCACGCCCTCTCAGAAGATCCTCACTTATTAGGGTTTCGTACCCGAAGGGTGCAAACGGGACCCTATTACTGAGACTCCGCTGTCTGTCCGTCTGTCCTTCTGTCCGTCTGTCCGTCTGTCACAGGGCTCTATCTCTTGAACCATGATAGCTAGACACTTGAAATTTTCACCGATTATGTATTACTGTAGCCGCTATAACAACAAATACTAAAAATAAAAAAAAAAGTTAAAAATTAAAGGGAGTCGTCATACAAGAAACGTGGTTCTTCAGCGTTTTAAAACATTGTACGGTGGTACGGAACCCTTCATGTACGAGTCCGACTCGCAGTTGCCCGTCTATTATTTTTATTTACATGCCGCCGCCGAATTTATTTTTTATGCGGCAATTTGCTTAAGCATTTTAGGAGTTACTGTAGTAATGGAATAATAAAATTATTTTTTAATTTCCGTTAGTATTTACGTCTTGTCTTCTTTTCACATTTTCTATCTCACAATAATTTCAAGAGAATTAGCGTGACACGACCCTCTCTGTAATACCAGAGCCATACATTAGCGAGAGCAGTCAGAGGATTTGGTCTTTACTCTCCACGCCTCCGACGGCTCCAACCCTGGGTTGGAAAAGTCTTATTGATGTTTATAAGCTTTATTTAGCTTGTGATTCCTAAGTCGCCTTCTACGACATTCAAAGTAAGACTTTGGTCTTATTTTACTCTGCCGGGCGGGAACCACACGGCTGGGCCGTAACATATATAACCACGCAAAAATACAGCTTTCTGGTACGAGTACTATCAGTCTCTAAGCTAAACCGCGGACGGACGACGGAAATACCGAAACTAAAAGAGATCCGTCTAGGGATTTCGCAACACTAAAAAGCTAATAATAAAAGAAGATAAAGTAAAATAATCAAAATCACTAATAACTTTCCAAGTCAACTCAACCCTGATAACGCAACACCCTGAAGCACCATCGCGCGAGACAATCAGGGTCATATTTAGACCGTTAAAATTCACAGAGGCGGAGTATTAGATATGTCTGAGAACTGACAGGAAACGGGTCCGGCCCGTAGTCATTTCACACTCGGTCGGGTTTCAATTTGCCGCGGCCACTGCGTCTGTTTATCGAAGACTGCACCGTGATTGTGACCAGTCCGGTTATTGTGACCGAAAATTGGGAGGAAATATATTAATGACTATTCTTCGTCTCCGTTTGAGGGTTATGCGGCGAGGTTTTTGTTTTTAACATGTTGTTCGGGGGAAAAGCTTATTTAATTGCTTCGGGTCGGCTTTGTTGTTCGACAAATACTTCCGAACCGATAATGCTGGCCCGAATAAGTGTGTGGCAACCCTGACTGATCACATTGTAATTAATTTTATTTTAACCCTTATGTAGGTACTCTTATAGGAACACTCTTAAAACATTAATTTGTCGTCTAAAGAAATAATGTATTTCGTTTTCGTTTTATTTTGACCTATTCTACTTTTTCCATAACCCATATGTAATTTATCTGTCCCATCGCGACATCGCATTCTCGACTTACCGGGTTAATTATTTAGAATCTAAACCAGCATGGAAGCACATACATTATCTAAATTTTAGATAATGTATGTGCTTCTATGCTGGTCTGGAAACTTAGAATGTGCCAGCTGCTTTTCTTCGCGCGCAGATCGTCGAAGCTGATTGAGGGAATGAGGGAAAATGCGAAAAATACTGGTGATGTGGCTAGCTACCCATCACTCTTTTGATACCTATTTCCACTTTCTCGCCATCATCACGTTAAAAGTGGCCTTTGAGTCTTGCGGCCCTGGACTCTCTCTGAGTAGAGCCTCAAGCAAGACCCAAAATGCTCTGTCTGCCCCATCTACACTAATATTATAAAGAGGAAAGATTTGTACCTATTTTTGTATGTTTGTAATAAATAGGCTCAAAAAGTACTGGGCCGATTTAAAAAATTCTTTCACCGTTGGAAAGCTACACTATTCCCGAGTGACATAGGCTATGTGTGTACCACGGGCGAAGCCGGGGTGGACTGCTAGTTAAAGATAAAAACGTGATAGCGTATGTATGTATAACTCATGTGTTTCTTAAACGTGCTATAGCAGAATCAATCCAGAGCCTTTGTATCAGCAATCATACAAAATTTTTCATCATTTCAAATCATTTGGCAAAGAAAACGATTCCTAACTTATACACTTGTCACTACAAAAATAAATAATTATACTGTGACATTCATTCATTACATACCGCCCGCATGGTTCCGGGTTAGAATAGGACCACTCCATCTCTTCCTGTGGATGTCGTAAGAGGCGACTAAAGGACTAAGCACAAACATCTCGTGCTCGTACAATTGCATTCCCAAGGAGGGAGGAAGACGGCTAAAATATGAAATTGTGAAAGTATTTCATAATTCTTGTAAATTATGTACATTTCACCCTTAATTTCTGGTATAAAATTTTAAATAGACGATTCTAGCTCATTTACCCCCGGATTTTCAACTCTGCAAAGTCGCAACGGGTGACTTGACTGCACTTCCAATAAGGGCTCTAATGACGTCATCAAAATTGGATGGGGTGTGAAATCGCGGCGGAATTTTCTCTAAGTCGTAATGAGCGGGGCAATTTGTTTTTCCTTACAAATGCCCGCCATTTTCACCTGGCGCGAGCAACAGTTGGCCTTTGACACAAGTCACTGGAAGTTAGTCGTTTGTCTATCGTTTGTTTTCTCCTCTCGCCGCCCGGTTGTGAACGGGCAGGGCAACGGGGATAGCGAGAAATAAATCATAGTGGCACATTGTAATTGAATTGTGCTGTTTAATTTTTAACCCTTGACGAAATGTTTGCCGTGTTTGTGTATCTATATGTGGAATAGACCAATTTCGATGCGGTTTTTTAATCAAAAGCCTTATCTGTCGAGATGGTTCTTTGCTACCTATCTTCTTCATCTAAACGCGTTCCCGGTTGCTTCCTCAGCTGTGCTGCTTCGGAGCCAAGGGTGCGCTTTCCCACTTTTTCTTCTCCAAATTATAATAAAAAGCCAGAACAGTTCAAATGATTTGGCTATAGTTTTACAACCGGCCGCCGCCCGACGTTAACCCTCCTTGAGAATGCAATTGTAGCATCAGATGTTTGTGCTTAGTCCTTTAGTCGCCTCTTACGACATCCAGAGGAAGAGATGGACTGGTCCTATTTTTACCCGGAACCACACGGGTGACACCACGGTTCTTAGCTACCTATGTTGGATGAAAATTGGTTTAACCGTTCAAAAGTTATTGAAGGGGAACGCTTGAAAGTCGGGTATTTTTTAAATTTGTCAGGCAAATAAACTTGTGAAGACTTTAATTTCATTGCTTGCAATAGATTCCGTTTTGTAGGCTGATTTATGATATTTTTTGTCATAATTTATATACACTGACTATACGCTGACTTTTTAAACACAGTTATTAAAAATCGATAAAAAAAATTGTCCTCCCATACAAAATCCGTCTGTCTTAGCGCTGATTTGTATGGGAGGACGAACAATTTTTATCGATTTTTAATAAATTTTATTTATAGAAATTAGTTCAGTATCATGGACTGAACTTGCTCCAAAAATTTGAACAGTGTTTAAAAAGTCACCCTGTATTTTTTTAAATTTATTCTATGTAGGTACTTTAAGTAAGAAGTCTAAATCTTTTTTTCTTGTTTTAGGTAATTTTTCTACTAACTTATAATCATATATATATATATATATATATATATATATATATATATATATATATATATATATATATATATATATATATATATATATGATTATAAGTTAGTAGAGAACACAAGTTTCAAAAAGACTTACTTTGGGGCACGCTCAATCTGTGTGATTTCTCCCTAATATTTTAATTTATTTATTATTTAATAAATACTGGGACGTTGACGAAGTCCAATAGATTTTTTATTTTATTTTCCATACGTCTATCAGACTAAGAATTTATCTAGTAAAGCGACCGTTAACAATATCACTGGCAACACTGTCAACGGATGTATGTCTTTTTCTCTACTAATCAGTTACAATTTAAACAAAAAAAAATCTTACGCGTTCTTAATCTAAACAGTTAAACAGCTTGTAACTTATGTCATACGCATCATTTCTGTGTTATTCTGACTGTAGGGTACTCCAACTGAACGATCATTGTTTCACTAGGGTAGGGTTAGTAGTGTTTACCATGAAGGAGTTGCCGCATTTGATTGCCTCGCTCAAAATAACCTGCCAATTCCGAAAATTCTAGTGCGTGCTGCCATTGCTTCTTTTGTTTTTACAAGTTTTTATTTAGTTTCACCTGTCCCGCTGTCTGTCTGTAATCAAAACTTGCAAGCTAAATTAGACCCACTTCCAATTATTTGATGAGGTTGAAACTTCACATACTTATGTGAGTTGGGTGACAATGCAATATTATGGTACCAATAGCCTGATCTCATGATGCAGCCGAAAAGTGGCCACGGCATCTCTGTGATAAACAACATACAAATATTTTAGATAAAAGCTTGTTTTAAAAATATGTTTAGGTAATTACTTGTTTTAATTTTGCAACAAGTTTTTGACTTTTGTTGAAGTTTTGTTGAATCATCTAATATAATTTTTGGTCTCAATTCTTACTCAAAATATTATCTATGCTAAAATCTAATTTTGTTTTATATTACTTTTTTATATTTTTAAAATATAATAAATTTTTACACTAACAAATAATAGACTACCCATCTTAAACACTTAACTTTTAAAACAAGTTGTCGTTATAATCATAAATTGGTACCGCCATGAAAAATGGTCCCCAAGATAAACCCTCTATCTCTGTGTCTCTATTTCGTGATGAATAACTCTTTCCATTAGCAGGTGAGTGTCTTAATTTCCTAATAGTTAGACCCTAGATCACAAAATAACGAGAATACAGCATCGAAACTTTCTAAACATAAATGAGAACGCGACCGTACTTGTAAATGTAATCTGTGACGAGACTTCGTTACGAATAGTTGATAGACATTTTCAAAATAAGCCAAATTGATATTATAAGTATATAGCGACCTCTGATTTTACAAGAAATATCATTAAATAATATAATATGAGCTGACAATGATTGTTAATCATTTATCACTACAGGTACTTGCTTGCCTTAGGTTAACGTAGACAAAATATATCTATTGCGTTGCGTTATATGTACGGTATTCAACCTATTCTTATGTGTTCTATGGTATCCACGCCACGGTACAATTACCGAAATGTAAGTAATAACAAAAACTAATCGAAACTTACTGATTAAGCATAGCGAATAGGACATGGCATATATTATTTAAATATGTGCATTTTTGTGTTCTCCTTGTTTCGTTTAAAGGTATTTTTCAACGTATTTTTTAAATTAAGGATTATTAATTCAGTGTGAACTTGTGAATACGGCATACCTAGTCTGACTGACACTGTAATATGTAACCACCATTTCTGTACTTTTTTATGTTGTGTCTAAGTGGTTCACGTAGATTAAATCAATCAATCGCGTTATCAATGCGGAGTGGCACCGATTGATCGTGTCGTGGTCGGCACCTCTTATCGTTTGGGTTCTAAGCGATGCTTTGTAGACTTCTCAGATATGTAAGAGAATTGTGACTTGCCTTTCATTAAAAATTAGCTTAAGAACAAATCCGGTGATAGTTAAAGGAGACGTAACTGAGTCCGAGTGAATACTCGTACAAGGAAACCCGGGAAAAAAATAATTATATCGTCATATTAGCCGCAGTCCACTGCTGGACATAGGCCTCCCCCAAGAATTTCCAAAACGACTGATTGGAAGTGGCCTGCATCCAGCGTTTTCCTGCAACGACCACCTATAATAGTATGCGGGTGTCCTACGCTGCGCTTGCCGGTATGTCGCCCTCATTCGCGAACCCTTCTGCCCCATCGGCCATCGGTTCTTTGCGCTGTGTACCCCGCCCACTGTCACTTCAATGAGCTAATCCGCTTGGCTATGTTAGTGACCTTCGTTCTCCTACGAATCTCAATTCTGATTCGATCGTGTAGAGAAACACCGAGCATAACCCTCTAAATCAGAATATAGAATACATGGTATTTGTGCTAAGTTTCATCAACGTTGACGAAACTTTCTCATGTAGGTATGATGGTAGAAAGTCTGATTTACTGCAAAGAGTATACTAAAACAAACGATTACTATAAAACAAAGAATTTATGGAACGCTGTATTATGTTTCGTATTTGATGCCGTGTATAACATTAGCACGGTGCCATGAGAGACATTAGGAAATAGAAACACTCTTTTGTTGGAGATATTAATACCACTTTACGACTCTTATGTTCTACCACCCGCGTCTTGATATAAACCCGGTAGTAAAAATATATTTTTGTAAAGTATAATGTAGTCTGACAAATTAACCATGTGGTATAATTCTCATGAGACACATAAACTCAACTAACTGTTTAGGGGTCCGCCATAAATGAAGCCAATCAAAAGAGTTTAAAAGGACCCGTATGGTATGCACTTAAAAATGCAATTAAAGCAGTTAGCACTGTAGTTAATCCAAAGTTTAACCCTTACTTTGTTTGTCTCCTCGTAAAAACGTAATGCCTCCTGACAGAATCGCCTACCCCCTGCCTCGATGTCTACCTTAATCACTCATATTTATGTATATTTTTATGATACGCGATAATGAAAGCGCTTACTTATTTGACCTCCGAATTTACGATGCATAAACAATAATGATTTAAAAACCTTTTTTCAGAAACATTCACAGTTTATATTTCGAAGAATATTGAATCAGACAATTTATATCCAAAATTATTATCAAAATACTAAGGGAAAAATTATGATGTAAACCAATGTTGTGTAAATTTCGCTGAATCGTGTTCCGATTACGCAATTTCTAATTAAACTCTAAGATGGAATATTGAGGCGTAAAATTGTGGGCCAAGCAAGACAGCATGATTTTCGCGTCATCCAGACATAAAGGCTGTAATTGTTGCGCATCGACTGGAACTAATACGGGAGAAATGGAACGAGATAGGAGCTAAGAAGGATCGTAGAAAATAATTTATCCGCGACGGTAGAACAAAGGACCACAATGGAACAAAGCGGCCCGGAACGGCCCGGTTTGTTTTCTGACGGAAGTCTAATACAGGGAATCGATTGGACGTACGGCCAACCAAGGGTACGCTTGTTTCCGCGATAAAAAAACATGATGGACTGTACAAAATTGAGGATAATGCGCCTTGGATCGGTACCGTGATTGGACTTTTTGATTGAAATATTTTGACTACAATATTCGGTGTGCGTCGATTTTTTTTTTATTTTAACTGAATCTGTGTTATATAAAAATGTTAACACAGTTTTGTCTGACTGACTTGAAATCACAGGGTTATCCTATTGGGTCCAGCTGTCATTAGATGCCAGTCCTTAGGCTTGCCTTTTATATGCAACTTGAAAAAAAATACGTCACGATGCATAAAGTTCGCCTATTGTTCTGTACAATTTTTATTTGTTGGGCAATAAATTTTTAAATAAATAAATAAAATAAAAATTGGTCGCATTTATACGAGTGCTTATTTATTCACTACGTATGTTTTTCCATAACACATTAACTTTGTTACAATTAAAATTAAATTATTACTATAATTACCAATCGACCGACCGATGCACCGGCGTGTGGTTCCCGGCAGAGTAGAATAGTACCACTCCAAGTCTTCCCGTGGATGTCGTAGAAGGCGACATAGGAAACACAAGCTAAACAAAGCTTATAAACATTAGTGAGACCTCTCGAATCCGTCTGGCCAGCGTGGAGAGTGTAGGTCAAATTCTCTGACTGCTCTGGCTAATATATAGCTCTGGTAGTACAGAGAGGGTCGTGCTCCTGCAGTATAGACTAAAACAGACCTGATGATGATGAGATGACAGATGCACCAAATTTTGCATAAGTCTGTCTGGCTGCTTGTGGACACCGTCACAGAACAAATTGTCTATGTCGGTGTCTACCGATCGCATAGCGGTGACCAGGAGACAACGAGGCTTTTTCGTCACCTAAGTGAGGCTGTTGATGTGACTCAGCAAAGGTATCCTACCGCGCAAATCGTTTTTCTGGGGGACTTTAATGCTCACCACGAACAATGGTTGTTCCCATACCAGAAAACTGACCATGCTGGTAGAGAGGCGTACAAGTTTGCCTTGTCTTTGAACCTTTCCCAGCTGGTCGACCAGGCGACTAGGATACCCGACGTTGAGAATCACATAGCTAATTGCTTGGACCTTCTGCTGACGACTGAACCAGACCGATATCACGTGTCTGTTTCAGCCCCTCTTGGGAGTTCTGACCACTGTCTGGTAAAGTCCGTCCTCATATGTCCTCCACCTGACTTCAGCCCTAGAGGCAATAGACGTGTTTGGCGGTACAAGTCAGCAGATTGGGATGAGATGCGACATTTCCTTGCTTCTTACCCTTGGCTGCAAGCCTGCTTTTCTTCTGGCGATCCGTCGAGCTGTGCAAGTGCCGTTGCTGAGGTTCTCGGTCAGGCGATGGAGTATTATATTCCATTTTCTGATCGACCCTCTGGCATCAAAGCTGAACCCTGGTTCAATGCTGACTGTTTAAAAGCTGAGGCTATTAAACAGTCAGCATACCAGGCTTGGGCTGACGCTCGTAAGCGCAGAGCTCCGGATACGCGTAAAAAGAAGAAAGCCTTTAACTTTGCGGCCAAGTCCTGCAAAAAAACGCTTAAAAAGGCTCGCTTCGACCACATAGGCAGAGTTGGTGCCAAACTTGCTTCGTACCCATCCGGTAGTAAAGCATTTTGGTCTCTGGCTAAGTGCGTTGAAGCTAACTTTTGCCGCTCCTCACTTCCTCCTTTGCAGAAACCTGACGGTACACTGGCACACACGGCTTTAGAAAAAGCTAATTTACTAGCTTCACTGTTTGCCGAAAACTCACGTCTAGATGCTAGCAATCAAACACCGCCCCAGTTACCTCCTTGTGGATGTAAAATGCCTGAAGTCCGCATTCATCAAAAGGAGGTTCTCAAGACTCTACGCAACTTAGATGTGAATAAGGCCAGTGGTCCCGACGGTATTCCTGCTATTGTCTTAAGGAATTGCGCACCCGAGTTGTCTCCTGTTCTGACGCGCCTGTTTCGTCTATCTCTTCGGTCCGGAATCGTCCCAAAAATGTGGAAGCTCGCCAATGTTCAACCCGTACCTAAGAAGGGTAGACGTGCCGACCCTTCAAACTATCGCCCAATTGCAATCACCTCCATTCTGTGTAAGGTAATGGAGCGTGTTATTAACAAGCGCTTACTTGCGTACCTTGAGGACAATGATCTCCTCAGTGACCGGCAATACGGATTTCGCCAGAACCGATCTACTGGGGATCTTCTTGTGTACGCTACACATCTTTGGGGTGAAGCCCTTGAAAAATACGGTGAGGCACTTGCTGTCTCACTTGACATTTCAAAGGCATTTGACAGGGTATGGCATGACGCTCTTATAGCGAAGCTTTCCGCTTACGGTATCCCTCCCACCCTTTGTGCTTGGATTTCCGATTTCCTGAGGGAACGGTTTATTCGAGTAACTCTTGACGGCTGCTCGTCTGACCTATTGGCAATTAATGCTGGAGTACCTCAGGGTTCTGTTCTTTCCGCAACGCTATTTCTGCTTCACATTAACGATCTACTAAAGCCCGGTATTTTTGGGTATGCAGACGATAGCACCGTTACGGAAAGATATTTTTCTAGTGCAAGGGCAAAAAAACCGGAAATAGACGAACTAAGAGAGGCAATGGTGCTCCATACCAATCTTACTCTGCAAGCTGTCTCCGATTGGGGTGATGCCAACCTTGTGAGATTCAATGCCTCTAAGACACAGGCGTGTCTCTTCTCTGCTAAAAAGAGCCCTTTCAACTTGGCTCCCACTTTCCGGGGTGTGCCTGTTCCTATCACCCGTCATCTCGAACTTCTCGGTATCGATCTCTCATCAAATCTTAACTTCGGTAGCTATATTGAGTCCAGGGCTAAGACGGCTTCTAAAAAACTGGGCATCCTCTCCAAGGTCCAACAATATTTTACCCCTGACCAACTGTTGAGCCTTTACACAGCTCAAGTCCGCTCATGTATGGAGTATTGCTCCCACCTATGGGATGGATCTGCCCGCTATCAGCTCGGAGCCCTGGAAGCTATCGACAGACGTGCCAGAAGACTCGTTGGTGATGAGTTGCTTACGGCAGGACGGCTCCACAGCCTCGAACATCGCCGACTGGTAGCAAGTCTGTGTGTCTTCTACAGGTTGCACTTCGGGGAGTGTGCGCAGGAATTACATAATTTAATTCCCCCTGCACCATTCCACCATCGGACAACACGACGTGGACAGGGATTCCACCCATTTGTGGTCGAAATTCCTCCTCATCGTACCTCTCGATTCGCCTCCTCCTTCATTGTGCGAACCGCTAAGGTGTGGAATTCCCTCCCTGCGTCGATGTTTCCCCATACATATAATTTAGGGATTTTCAAGGCAAGAGTGAACAGGCATTTTTTGAGTCTGCGTGATACACCTTAGACCTCATCTTAGCTTCCCATCAGGCTAGATAGAGATCAAACGCACTCAAATTTCTAATAAAAAAAAAATAAAAAAAAAGTCATACATAGTTATTACTTACCAAATGTTCTACAACAAAAAGTTTGGTTTCGCTCCGAGTATCCGTGGAGTGGGTAACTTGATCATGTACCTCAAAGTTCACCTTTGCGTTGTAACGAAGGTTTCAAAGGGTAATTCCAACAAGTTCACTAACTTCAACCCACATCCCGAACAACTTTAAATACGGTATGTAAAACAAGGCGCTATTTAAAGGCTTCAGTTCTATTTTACACTCAATTTACCATGAGAACTTGTATGAATTTCGAGATAGTAAGATAGGGAAATATAATTTGTAAAGCCAATATTCTTTGGTATTAAAAAGTTACGTCGTAATTTAGTAATGTAATTACGCAACGCGATAGTTTTAAAGTACTCAGATTTAACGACGGTGACTGTACGGTCTATTTCTTTTTCTCGGGAAGATCGTAGAAGTCGATTACGGGAATGCGTGCTCGGTGCTCGGTGGGAGTACGCATTGCTAGCGTTTTCATATGTTAAACAACCCCGGGCGTGGTCCGTACTTGGATGGGTGACCATAAGTGGTACAAAAATGCTTGTTGTACAAAGTTTTCTGTGCTTCAGAAGGCACGTAAAAGAAGCTGGTCCCGGCTGTCATTGTACAGTCGTCAAGCTATGTCAGATGCCTTTAGGCAGCTTGAAAAATCTGACACCAGTGTTGGCCACTTACATACACGAAAAACAAAACAACAAACGGGAATGCGTTAATTATTACCCACAACCTGTGCACATCTCCCGTTTTAAAAATGGCAGTACTCGTATTCCAAAATCTTTTTGTAAATTATAAAAAAATAAAGGTTTTATTTTATTCGCACGAATATAAAGTATTAAAAGCAACTTAAATCATTCAATTAACTTTTCTTGCCTACGTCACCGCCCACGCTATCGGAAAACGTACTAAAACTTTAGATACTGTAAGTTCATTCATAAAACTTTATATTTGATCGAAACTGCTTCGGAGAGTCAAAGTCAGTGATGCTTCCCAGTAGAAAACAGAAATAGTGAGACAAAGTTTCATCGATAAAGAGGAACCCGTCGGCGGTGCTACCCGTCAAATCGTTGGCACTGAGTGAAAAAAGTTAAGACGGATGAACAGGCAGGAAACTTAGCCGTACCTGAGTGAATAATTTGACGTCTAATACATTTTTGCACGAGTATACTGGACTAATTAATAAATGGTAGTAGAATAAATGGCTATTTTATTTTATTATACTGGACATTGACTTAAATATTACTAGGTAAGGCCTAGGCCAACCGCGCGAAGAAATGGCACTAACTCGTTGACCCAAAAAAGTCAGTTTCTGGACCAACGCGACTTAGTCGTCCTCGGTCCGCGGAAGAGTTCATTCGTTTTTGTTTCATACTTGTAAATGCCATAAAAATACCTGGTTGCGCATTTAAAGACTGCAAAAACTACAATATAGGTTAAAGAAAGTACATGGAATATCGTATCATCGGTAAGTAACATAACTGTTTGTTATAATTAAAATACTAAGGAATTTTATCGCGATAATTTTACAAACGAATAGCGGCCATGTGTTCGGGGACTTCGCGGAGTCGCGCCTGTGGCGATAACACCGCATGCGCTCCGCGCGCGACGTTGAATTGTATGAACAATTTTATGCAAAATGTTCCGATGGGCTTATCCATACTGGACTAATGAATATCAAAACATGAGTGGCTTTCCGTATATGTCTGTCTATTTATCCGCTAAGTACTACTAAAGCACTAAATAAATTTTGATGCAGTTTTCACAGTCATATAGATAACTTCTTTTGGTTTTTTCCTACGTATATAGAATGGATCCGAGCAAAACTGGGATTGGCTGTTTAGATCATCTTAGCTTTCCATCAGGCTAGATAGAGGTCAAACGCACTCAAATTTCTAATAACAAAAAAAAATAGATGTATTCGTGAATACCTAGGTAGCTTCTTCTTTAGATTTCTAAGTTGGTTGCTATACTTGCTTTTGCCCTCGCGTCTATCTGTATTTTATGTCAACAGATTCGTTTATATACAAAAAGTAAGAAAGTAATTGTATGTGTTAAGTTCTTAGGCGTCTTAATTTTTTCATCTAGTCTGATCGCAGTAAATCGGGGGTTAGGTGACAGAAGGGAGGTGCGAAGAAACTACCTCACACATCCTCTTAAATTTTTATATTCAGACGCTGATTTTACGTTTTCGAATTTCAAACCGAGTTACGTGATCGGGGAGCGAAGTTAGACGCTGAGACACTTCGTTTGATATTAAAATTGCATGAAACAGGACCGAGTACCGAGTGGACGCAACACAAGTGCTCATAGAAAATTGCAAACTAAATATATTGCTAGTTTTTTATTATTTTAAATGCATTAAAGTATAGAGGGAGTAGACAGTGTCAAACGATGCAGATAAAAGTATGATGACGAAAAAGCCGTGAAGTGGAAGCAAAAGACATTTTACGCCGATTACATATAAAAAATGAGAAACCCTTAGGAATCAGAAGAAGGTGGTCAGATATCATGATTTAATTTCGCAACTTGAATAGAGTTAAAATTTTCAGATATAAGGGCATTTTTAGCTTCTACAGGAAGCGATCAAGCGGGGATCGCTTGATCGCTTCCTGTAGAAAATTAGAACAAGAATTTTAGAAATTAGTAATATCTCCGAAACTTCTTTCGCTTGATTCACTCTGGAATCTTATTTCAGGATATATCAGCGTATATCCACTCATCCGTAGTTCGAATTATCTACATTTTGCATTACATAAATCAAATTGTGTTATTGATCAAATAGCACTATCAATTCGTTTGGACTCGAAGGATAGACAGACAATACATTATACAAATACATATTGTTTAACACGTATACATCATTACTTGTACCGTCGTACCGACAGATTTATTCATTATTTCAATGAGATTTTAGGATCCAATTAGAGGTAAAGACGAGTAGAGGTAGGAACACTGTAGGCTAGCCGCCAAGTGTGTTCATGCGAAAAATTTGGCCCAATTTAATACATTTCCTTACCACTATTTAGGAAATGTATATATTTCTTAGGAATTATATACCACTACTAAATTTATAACATTTCCGGTAACATAAACACAAATAATAATAATACGAAATAAATGTCTACGTATCCGTTTGAACTTAGCAGTAACAACTGTTATTATAATACGAAATTACATTTCATTGGCATGCAAAAACTTTGAAACGATATTAAATATAAATCGCTAAACAAACAGTGTGCAGCCTAGCAGAAAGTTTAAATAGTGAATGAATTCCACCCCATCATTTTGCCGATCGTAACTGGAATTTATTTCTCCAGTTCAATGTCTATAATTTCCCAACGAGCCAGGATTATTGTTTCGTAATAAGAACTTTATTTCATCTATATTAAAGTGAATTGTTTATTAATTGCACCGTAAAAGATATGGAGCAGCCAAGTCGTTAATTCCCCGGATTCGCTCATATTATTTAAAAGAAATTGCCGCATGTACCTGCCCCTTTTTAATTACAGTGAAATTGATCTTGGACGAGGCAAATTTTATGGAAGTTTTAACGATTTCATAATTGATTTCGTTATATTCTTCGCCGGCGTGCCGTCTAATTGGAGTAATTCTAAAAGCAAGTGTTGAGGATAAAGCCTTGGTTTTATAATCGTGTTTATTTTTCAATTAAAGTTTGCGCGTTCTTGTAGTAAGGGAGGCATGTCGGTCGACAGTGTGCGCGTGACGCCGCGGCCGAATTATGTCTTGCGATAAAAACGTCGTGCAGCCTAAGGATATAGTGAACGGGCGCACAATGTAGACTTTCGAAGCAAGTATTTTGACATTACATTAGTTAAAAAATAAGTAACAAGACTAATTATCCAGGGTGTCTCTTCTGTATATCATCTAGTGAGTATATTTCTACGCGAAATTTGTAAGCTACATAGGCAAAGAAAAAGTATACTGAATAAGGGCGAGTTTGATGTAGCATGAAGAGTACATTATTATAATACAGTCAATAAATTATGATTTATCGTAAAAAAAACTTTTATATCACGCGACAAACAGAATACCTCAATAAAGTTCACGATTCACCGTTAGTTATAATTTTTTTTTCGATTGAAGGTTTGGATTTTATTAGGTTTATCTTATTTTGTATTAGGTTTCTTAGAATGTAGTCAGTAGTGTACGCGAAAATGTAAAGCTGTATGCATTATTATCGGAATACCAACCGGCAGATACGCTCGTCCGCTCGGCCTGCACGAACTGTAGATACGCGGCATTCGGGACTCGCTCCGACCTAATCTACTAGAGAGATTTATTTTGAGTCTCTAACTTACTACTTTGTATACATCTTTAGATTATTGTTTGATAATTTGTAATTTTTTTTTCGATATTTTTTTTTGCTGTCTGAATAACGTTCACATTTCTAAAAGTTCTTGAAATCTTTAATACGTAGTAGGGTTGAAAATGTACTTAAGTAAATTTACAACTACTTAAGTGTTGAGTCTGGTATAATAATATTAAAACATTATTCCCATTTACTATGTCAATGAAGTTACTAGACTGGAAAGTATGTTAAATTGGATATAATTAATTTTGAAATAAAGCCTTTGACCAATTTTTATTTTGTTTATTCAATAATGTTCTTAATTTTGATGAATACAGTATTACAATAATTTAATAATAGTAAGGGTTACTTAAAAATAGGTTTTCAGAGTCAGCGATATTTAAAAGATTAAGTATAACAAGTTACTAAATGACTTTATGACTGTCTTTATGATTTTTCCTTATTTATTTATTGCAGTCTTGGAAAATTTAAAAGCTGCTATAAGAGGATTTATTTATAAACACAGAGATAGATCATCGCAAAACGAGAGGTTTGTTAAAGTTTTCACTTACCACACCCGTTCATGCAAAGATTTCAGTACAAGCGTGTCATAAGCGTTACTTTACTATTAGACATAAAATTGACTTTTTCTTCATAAGCTTTACTTTACTAGTAGACATAAAATTGACCTTTACATCATAAGCGTTACTTTACTTGTAGACATAAAATTTACCTTTTTATCATAAGCGTTACTTTATTAGTAGACATAAAATTGACCTTTACATCATAAGCGTTACTTTACTAGTAGACATAAAATTTACCTTTTTATCATAAGCGTTACTTTATTAGTAGACATAAAATTGACCTTTACATCATAAGCGTTACTTTACTTGTAGACATAAAATTTACCTTTTTATCATAAGCGTTACTTTATTAGTAGACATAAAATTGACCTTTACATCATAAGCGTTACTTTACTTGTAGACATAAAATTTACCTTTTTATCATAAGCGTTACTTTACTAGTAGACATAAAATTGACCTTTACATCATAAGCGTTACTTTACTAGTAGACATAAAATTTACCTTTTCATCATAAGCGTTACTTTACTAGTAGACATAAAATTTACCTTTTCATCATAAGCGTTACTTTACTAGTAGATATAAAATTGACACTTTCATCATAAGCGTTACCTACTTTACTAGTAGCCATAAAATGTACACTTTCATCATAAGCGTTACCTTACTAGTAGACAGACGGACAGACAGAGGATTCTCAGTCATAGGGTCCCGTTGGCACCCACACCAAAATTCCGTACACAAAGGTACGAAACCCTAAAAAAAAAATTTCTTATTTTAAAAATAGCCCATGTGTCAATGTCGTATGTAAACTGGGGGCGGAGTAGGAGAGCAACCAGCGATCAGTGCCGCGGGCAGAAACTAGTTATGCTGTAAAAAAACTAATTAGATACTAGGACTTGGAAATTTGTCGTAGAAATAACTTGTTTGTATCAATTACCTCGTATAATAAGATTAGTCGCCTAAGGACTTCTATGGCTGCAAATGAAAAAGTCACATGTCTGAATATTTCTTACCACATTCTTATGTTTTAGCGGTAGACAGAGCTAAGGGTAAGAAGACACCGGTGATATAGGCGTACTTTGCCTACTTATTAGGAATGTGGACTGAGTCCGAAAAATATATATATTTTTTTATTATATTATTCCGTCAGTAAGATTATCCAAAAATAATAATCTAATGTTTTTCGGTTTATCAAAGTAGTAAAAATTCACAAAAATACAGCGCATCGAAGTTTTAGAGTAGGGGTGGAAAAATCGTAATAGTTCTCCGTCATTATTTGCTAATCAAAGAAAAGAAAAAAACGTATACAATATTATTAAATCTACCGGACGAGGCAAAAATATTTTTAGTCCACATCTGAATTCAATATTTTTTATAATACAGACTTGCAAGCCCATAGTGTATTTACGTTACGTGTCAAAACGTTGTTTAAATATTTGAAAGGTATTTCATAATTAGATACTCGGGTCCTCCTTAAGGCCGTACCTGAATTTTCCGGGGTCCAGTGTTGCCCCATTTAAAATAAATCATTTCAAAGAAAACGGAGACATTATTTAAAATTCTGCTACTACCAAGTCCTAGATAACTATTTAAAGTATTTTATGAACTACTGTTTACAGTTCAAAGTGAGAACGTTAAGCTTTACTACGCACATTTGCGAAAAACTGCCACTTTTGGCTAATGTGCGTAGTAAAGCTTAACATTCTCATTATAAACTGTAAACATTAGATCATAAAATACTTTGAAGGGTTATCTAGGACTTGGTAGTAGCAAAATTTTAAATGATGGTTCCGTTTTCTTTAAAATGATTTATTTTAAATGGGGGCAGCACTGGACCCCGGAAAATTCAGGTACGGCCTTAACTACAGAATCCAGCTAGAAAATATCCTGTTAACCAAGACAGCGTCCATAAACTCTTGCCTTTATTGCAATGATAATGGCGTGGTACCCAAGTTAGCTTTAGTTCTTGAAAACAACTTTGCGCTTGAAACTGGCATCCCTTAAAGAAGTTACAGAGTACATGCATGCATTTTATTAAGTCTTTCCTCCTTACGGTGAAGACAGAGTAAGGTAAGGAGTAACAGAACACGAAAAATATGTTTTTTTTTCTGTCTGTTTGTTTGTATGAACACGCTTAGTCGCTTATATCCAATACTAATTAACTTTTTTGCAGTTTTTTTATGTTGTTCAAATCTAATGTCGGTGAAAAAAGTTATCGTCATTTTTTAATTTCGGGGTCGCGGGCCCCACCTAGTTTAAAAATAAAGCTAGATTAGGAAGAAAAATATCCTGTTGTTCTGTCCTCTATTGCGATGATAATAGCGAGGCACTCAAGTTAGTTTTACTGGTAGTTCCTGAAAACAACTTCGCCTGTGGCAAACATCGCGGGATTAATAACATCCGCTGTGAAACGTTAAGCGTCCTCTTTTATACTTTGTTTTAATTAAATGTTAAATGCGACTTCAAAAATTGAAAATTGTCTTTATTACGATGATAATAGCGAGATACCCAAGTTTTACTGGTAGTTCTTGAAAATAACTTCGCCTGTGGCAAACATCGCGGGATTAATAACATCCGCTGTGAAACGCTATGCGTCCTCTTATACAACGTGGAAGGGACATACCCGTAATAAATCAAACCACGGTCTATACTAGACCATTATAGTATAATAAAATTAAAATAACAGCCAAAAAACAAAAATAATTTTTGGCATTTCCATACAAAAGTGCGCGGCCGCCCGGGCGGTGCAGTAGCTGCGGAGTACGAGCCCGGACAGACAGATGGACGGACGGAGACGGACGGACATGACGAAACTATAAGAGTTCCTTGTGTACTACGGAACCCTAAAAATGACAATCCGTTTTACGTCTTTACACAAATGTGTCCTGGCAAAGGTTAAATAGTATTAAAAAATCGGTATTTGTGCTTTCTTATATATTAAAAATTTAGAGAGAGGAAATGCAACAAGGGCACACGCAACCCCAATGAACTGAACACATCTTGAAATAAATCTCTTCATTCCCGGAGAGACCTCGGGATATTTTTAAAATGGTACTTGAAATTCTTGGCTGCAAATAATAGACCAAAATAAATAGAGTCACGAGTCCCACCAGCAAACGAGAGACTAGGAAGATATATTTTAATTATAATCACAGTTTTTACCCCATAAGGCACCCGACACACAGTATCGTGGAAATCTGACCGTCGTAAATAAAGACGGTCGACGTCGATCGTCTGCGTTTTGTTCATAAATCTTGTTAATGAGCGGGGTTGATCGTGAGTTGGATTAGATCTCGCGCTGGCTCGATGATAGGGTGCAGCGTTGATCTGCGAGGTGGAAATAAATAATTTATGTGAACAATTACTTTTTCAAAAATTAGATTTAAATATATTTTATTGACTCATAAAGAATACACTTATTCACTAACAATGAGCCTAAAACTAATTACAATATATTATAAATTATGAACGCATAAAAAACAGTGCAGAAAAACTGGTATAAAAATATAATATATATAAGAATGTTGTATTGTAATACTGCTACAACTTGCACCCCTTCTACCAACTTCTCGATTTCGGGACACCCCAAAGGCAAACTGGTAGATAATGCATAGCGTTAAGTTTGACCCATTGTAATCAGTCAAATATGAGATTGTGTGCAATAAACTTAAATAAATAAATACAAATTACATTTTTATACTAGTTTTATTTATCGACCGATTTACGTATGTACATATCAAAATTTGAACTCCATGGAATAAATAGGTATGAGCAAAATTTTGGCGCTACATAGAAAACTCTATAAAATACTCCAACGTCATGGCATTTTTTCTGATTTTCCATCATTGGAGTTTGCGAATTTTAAAGCTATCTACCAACCCTGTGAGTCATAAAGGCTTGATAGTATTAGTATACATACCAGTACTGAAACTGACACCAAGACGGGTAAAACTCATTTTTGTGTTATTATAAGTATTTTTCTTGTTCCTAAATATTGATTGGAATTTTAACAAAGTTTTTTTTTACAATTAAATATTATAATAGTTCGTTAAAAAAAAAGGGGAAATGCGGTTGTTGTGTTGACCTTGACACTCAAGCCCCCGCAAACACAAAATATGAAAAATATTGTAAATAGAATTTTGAAAGCGTTGATTAAATTATTTTAAAGAGTTGTATTAGCTTTTGTTCTATTGGTTTCATTCACTCTCCATTCTTGTGAAAAGTAATTTTAAACATCCAAACCGGTCTTGATACATTTCTTTGAAAATTGCAATGCAATGCACAAATGTGTAATTTCTAAATGGAATGCTCGAGCGTCTACCCAACACAAATAAACATTTTCCTGGCATTGTCTAGCAAAGTTGACTTAAAAAAAAATATATCATCCTATTACTCTGAGAATTCCTAGAAACTAGTTTGAAAAAAAGAAAAGTGTGACGTCTAGCCGACAAATTCTGCCAACAAACTTTGACATGTCTCTTCCTTTTCGCCCGATGCGACGGACCCCAACTCATTAAGAAGTATTGAAAAAGTTTGAAGGAAAATGAAAAATATTAATATTACTGAATTACGGAAGAGTTGTCTGTAATTTGCAATATTTTGAGAACCTTTTGCCATCGCATATTTAGATAAAAAATAAAAAATCTTTTCTTCTTCAGATAATAACAAATCACACTGATCGAGCTAGCCCTCAACTAAGTATCACCTTGTATAATAGGATACTAACTCAACGATACTAAACATATGAACAACCAAGACTCAGGACAATATGAAAAAGGCCATGTTCTGCGGCTGGGGATTGAATCCAGAACTTTTGGAGTGGCGGACTGACGTGTTAACCACTACATCAAACAGGTCGTCAATGTGAAGTAATGTCTTGTAACATTTAGTTTAATTTTATACTAAAATAGGTATTCAATAGAATTAATTGAATAAAAGTGAATTAAGTCCGATTTGTATAAAATAAAACAAAAGTTGACAAAAAAGAAAATTGATTGAAATTAGTAGTAGAACTACGCGAGTAAAAATACACCAATTTCATAATGAAGTGTTTTCGAAAAGTGCCAATGCAGTAGGACATGTTGATAATCACAGCAGACGGCGGAAGTCCGGACGGTGCGACGGGATCCGATCCGGTCCGGGATAAGATCGGAGCCCGGGAGATTGTCGGCGCTGATTTCCGGACGCAGGACTACAGATCCGAGTTTATCCGCACTAGAGCTGTGACAGCCATTGTTGCTTTATTTTTCTTTTAGAAAATAAATATCCAGTTGCAGTCATGTTAGGTGCCTTGCTTTATAAGGAATTGTTTTCTCATAAAGATGGATGAATCTATGTTTTCTAAATTTCTTGAAAAGGCGGAACCGTAAACGATTTGGAAGCTCTATATATTAAGTTTTTTTTTTTATTTACAATTTTAGCCAAGATTTTCATCCAAGAAGTAAAAGATTACTATACTGCATGTAGGTAAAATTTAATTAATTAATTAATTTTACTTTATTACAAACGTAACAGGCAGATTTAAAGCCATAGGCTTTATCTACCAGTCAACCCACTGGTGATGCCGAGAAAAAGAAAACTTCAGAATTCATAATATTTTTTTTAAATATTTTTTTTTACTAATATAATGAGATTTAACTGACAACTTTCAATGAAACCGGCAAATGAAAGTTTATAGCTCCTATGTAATGTGTTACCAGTGCATTATGCATGTTTACATTTAATTATTATAAAATGGCATGTTAAGTATTTTGTACCAATGTTGCAGAGCAAAACCATGCACGTTTTGGCTTGCAGCTCTCACCAAAAAAACTGTACTAAATAAAATACTAACAGAACTCAAGCTTACTCTTTGCGAATCATGATGTTAGTTTAAGGTTTGAGTATCGAGATCGAGACACTGTTGTCTCATATTCTGATGTATAACATTCTGAAATATGTTGAAAGATTGCACAAATTCTCAAGTCAGATAGAATAGATTTGATGGAGTTTTTGAGCTCGATTTAGCTGATGCTGCAGTTACTTTTAGTCCACGGCTCATAAGATAAAACACAAATTAAGAGGATGGTTACTTTTTTGAGGTGACAAATATTGTAAACCCATACGTATGATTTAGGGATTTTCAAGGCAAGAGTGAATAGGCATTTTTTAAGTCTGCGTGCAACACCTTAGACCTCATCTTAGCTTCCCACCAGGCTAGATAGAGGTCAAACGCACTCAAATCTCTAATAAAAAAAAGCGGTGTTCGTTGAAATCGGTGCTAAAATGGAAGATAAAAGAGTGATGAGGTATGTCAAGTTTCTCATCCCCGGTAATCCTTTATGTTTCATATTACCACCATCCAAAGCAGTTAATTTGGACCACAGTTGTCATTTAAGTTGTGTGGTTCCCGGCAAAGTAGAATAGGACCACTCAAAATCTTCCCGTGGATATCGTAGAAGATGACATAGGAAACACAAGCAAAACAAAGCTTATAAAATCAATGAGACCTCTCCTGACCGTCTGGCCAGCGTGGAGAGTTTAGGTCAAATCCTCTGGCTACTCTGGCCAAGTATGACTCTGTTAATACAGAAAGAGCCGTGCTCCTGCAGTGGAGACTAAAAAAGACCTGAAGATAATGATGATGAAAGTAGCCATTGTGCACTACAGGCTGTTAGCCACACGAAAGTGATAGGCTAATCAAATCCTAGCTATACTTATTTTATCTGATATCCCCTGGTTTCTCTTAGCAGTCGCATCTGTAACTTTCTTTCAATTATGAGTGTAGCATTTCACGCGCGGTTCTCCCGAGCTCATTTTAATTCAGTCAAAGTCCACCTTTTTGTTCCTCACAATAAACGTCGTCGTGCAGTAACTAAAAACTCGACAAATGTTGCTCTTCTGCGATACGATACGATAAGATTTAAGTTCATACTTATTAATTTCGTTCGTTAACGTCAAAAATTATAAAAAGACGTTTCCACGAATAATGAATTGTTATTATTTTCAGTTCAAATCATAACTGGCTACAGTCAAAGTTAAATCAGATACTGCGGTAAATTATAAGCGTCTTAATTTTTCTTCTGCTGTTATGCTGTTAGGATATATCCATTAAAAACTTAAAAGACAAGAATTCCAATCAACATAGTAGTAACTGGCAGGACTAACTACTAGGATAAGCTCATAATGAGGCTATTTTAATTGGTTCTTCATACTGCCTACATTCTAGCAACATTTCTATAAACTTCCTTATCCATTTTGGCCGGGAAAGTGCACATTTCATGTCTTATTTGCAAACAATGGCTTGTTGCCGCCGTGTCCCTGTCGCCGTCCTATAAGGTGCCGAAGATATGGCGTCAAATTAAAAAGTGCTCTTGTCTGCACTTTAAACGGTAATAGAATGGTTGTTTCATATTTTATTAAGATATTTTTCAGTCAACCCTTTTAAAAGCTTAGCATTACTAATTGGAATCTCCAGTATTTATTACTATTAAAGTGTCTGCCTTATACAAAGTGGAAAAGACATAAGCGTAATAAATGATAGACCATACTATAGACCACTATCAGTACATTAATATAAAATTATAAAAAAGTAAACTAAGAAAAGTATAAAAAACGTAATTTTCAAACACAATATTTCATCGATTTTCTTTATGTACGAGTATAACGCAGCTGACATTTCAAAATTGATGATCTAAAACTACTGGGTGGATTTCAATGATACTTTCCATACGACGGTATCATAACATACAAACCTAATATTTAATGACGTTTAAATATTACTTTATGTATCATTATCCAAGCGTATTCTTGGTTGCATCGTCAGCGGTTACGCTTCAGAGCCCGGGGTCCGCTACCTTACCTAGGTGATTCGACGAGGTTACTGGTTTTTACACAGAGCGACTGCCATCTGACCTCCGCAACCAAAAGAGTAGACCAGAACCAATCCTAGGATAGGTACAAATCTGAAGTACAAACGCTAGATGGCGTTCGACCTGTTGGTCTCGTAAGTACGTCACGTAAAGCTGTTGCTTTACGTGCCTTCCGAAGCACGGAATCATCTTTTCGATAATCAGATGATTCAAGCCTGCAATATCCTAACCAGACTGGAAACAACTTTTTCACAAAGTATGCTTCCCAGTGGGATTTGAACCCATGACTATTCTTTCACTTATTACGCTAATGTCTTTTCCACTTTGTATACCACTTAATATAGTAAGTTCAAATATATATCATTATAGTTTTAAATCATTTTCTGAATAGTTATATTACAATTAAAACATTTTTAAACGAATAATTATTTTAACACATTTACTGCAAAGATAAATTTCGCAGTGAATGTTTCGAAGTTTGTCAGCCCGAAATATATGCGTTGTTTTAAAAAAATTACGCAGTATGTGACAAGTAAAATCAGTCACCCAAAAAAGCAGATAGCGGGCGGAACATTTTACGAAAAAACACGTTGGAAGTTTTTTTAGTTTAAAAACTCAGTTGTGGTAACATGCAGTGTGTACGAAACCTAAGAGCAATTTGGTCAATATAAAATATCGACTTTATATTTTATTAGTAGGAGTAAATATGTTGACTTCTATTATATGAAAACGTTCCATTCCCTAGTATAGCTTTATAGCCAACCTAAAGTCATTGTAGTGTAGTCATTTGACCAATATTGAAGTTGTTGCTTTTTGTGTGCCAAATGTAGGGTAGTTTGATTCCAACTAGGGGTGACTCACGTGACTAAAGGATTCGACAGTATGTAAATGCTTATCCCACACTAGACATAACAGAAGCAGTGCCACATTCTATGGTGCCTTGCCCCGTCTAATGATAGAGGGTGCGACTGTGGAGCTATTGATCAGACCTTACAACATATCGCTGAAGAATGTCTACCATACCATTTTCCTAAATGTCTTAGCGAACTCCATAGTTTAATCTCGCCAGCCGTAGACTGACTAAAAATCTACCATTAAGTACATATTTAGGATTCATGCAGTAACATGTCATACATTACGACATGATGATAGTAAAATTGTGTAGGTACCTAAAAAAAAGGATAAAAATTTTCACAAGTACGGATACTTGTCATAAAAATAGAAATGTGTTATCATTTAAAATGGTAACATATAATAATAATAATAACAATTTTAATAGTAAAACTTGCAAAAGGAATTCAATGTTCTCTCCCAATTACTCGTGTTCGCTGTTAAAATTACAGTGTAAACGTCGATACCACGATTGCGTACTTAAGGTTCTATTGGATAGGTCAAGTTAACAACCGGGCCATTTGTGAACATGTTCACCACATGTTATTGCAAATAGATGTGTATGTTCGTAGTTATGTTAAGTATAAGTTATGTTTTGTATTTTATATAAAACTATTTTATAGCCTTTACTTTATACTGGCTATACTGATCGGGAAACTTAACTACAAACCACAGTTTTTTTTCGATTTAGTATACAATTGGTCAAGTGTACTGATGGATGGCTCTAATTCGTCAAGCGGTTTTTAACCGCTCATCTGTGGTTAAATTGGTCAATCGTTTATTTTGTTGTCATTCGTCAAAGCATTCTCAAAGTGACATGACTAGCTGACAGCTGGCTTATGTATGTATTTGTATACATATTTTTTTTTCTTTTACCTATATTTTCCCACTGCTAGGCAAAGGTCTCCAACATCTCTTTCCAAGACTCTCCATTTAATGTTAATGCCAGTTCACTGTTTCTCGTATTTTCCTATTTCGCCACTCCATCTTGTCCTTGGTCTGCCTCGTTTGTATTGCCCGTCTTCAGGTAGCCACTTCGTAGCTACTCGTATATAAGCTCAACGTTCTGGGTGCATTCGGTAGACCTGGCCCGCCCAAATCCGCCCAATGCAACTTAAGCTGTGCGGCTATACGCCTCACATCAACGATCCCTGTTTTGGTATATTTGTAACGATGCTGCATGCCACCTGCATGCTGAATCTCTTCCAACCTCATTTCTTTCTCATCCTGTCTACTTTTTATTCCTCATTTCATGTCAAATTTCATTTCATTCCATTTTCAAATCATTTCTCTCTCGGTCATCTCACATTCTACCATCATCTCTCTTACTGTTCACTTCTGTTCCTACATTCTGCCTGATCTTATTATAATATAATATATATAGAAGTTATAAGTCATAAGTTGTGTGACAAATAAATATAATCTAACTGTTGTGTCGAGTTTCTGTTCTCCACTCCATCTACTTCTTTATATGTGGGAACTTGACTAAGAGCGCCGGGACAGGTCGAGGTCCCACATATTATATATATTATGTATTTCAAATTATTGTTTACAAAGGACTTATTAGTATTATATTGTAGTTTATCTGATATTTAGACGCTGACTTTGCTATTTGTTTAATTTTCCGTAAGTACCTATCCACGAAAAGAATGCTTTAGCATTAAGTCTATCTATTGTAGCTTTTGCTTCAAAAAAAGCTTTTAAATAAAATAAATAAAAAATAATGAGAACATGACAGCCAGGAACAATGGCTTCACGTATTCTATGAAGCCCCTCTCTTAATAAGACACCTTTAGTCGAGTTTGATATGTTATCAGTTAATTGTGGTCATCCATCCACGTGTGAACTACCCCCGAGGTCGCTTAACGTGCACAAGCTCTTATAAATACGTTCGCCCGCCATCGAGCTCTCTGGGTCATTAACTCATTACCAAGATGCGCTGAAGATCAGATATTCATCACGTGAAGCCTCTCACTTATATCCTTAGGTAACAAATTGATCCACACTATCTTCGTTTAGTTCAGGTTCGAATTTGCTCTTATCGGCTCCATTAATAATGGCACTTCGTCTTTTAAGGCATGAGAGGCGAGTACGCATTGTTGTGCACTGTACGCCGTCGCCTATTGTGGCGTGAACAATAATTTGCAACTGAACCTCGCCGGATCAGGTAACGGTGGTGTTGCCAGCGGAAGACGGGTTAGGGTGCTCGCACACGTGCGCAGTACGATTGTCTTATTGCAGTCAGAATTATAGCTAGTCTCTTTGTAAGGATAAGGCTAAAGTGCGAACACGACCAACAGCGTGTCTGCTTAAGCAGGAAAAGGTTGTTGATGTTTAACACGCGACAACATCTTTTTAGGTTCCTGCTCGCTAGCCCCTTCATTATCTACTACTTTATAAACCTAATCTGTTCCTTGGTTGGGCTGCACGACACAAATACAATGTCGGGTAAGAGTAGCATTTAATAAGATATTGCGATAATTTCCTTTTTCCGAATTTAAGTAACAATGAAGATTTTCTGAAAATTGCATCACGAGGCTGGCACTATCTGAACTGCTGACATAACATTAGTATTATTTACATATATTTATTTAGAGACCACTAGATCCCATTGTTGGGAAAAGGCTCTCCATTTCTCTCTGTCTTGCGCTTTTGCCTACCAGTCTGGTGGGCAGGCGTCTGGTTTTCCAGGACGTCGGCGTCCTAGTTGTGGTCCATAAAGATAGGGTTTTTTGGCCCATAGTTTGGTCAGCATGCAACTGACGTGTTCTATTGAGTCCCATTTTAATTTAGCGGCAAAACAAAACTGTTAAAACGATAGCTAAATAAAACAAAGTTTGTACACTACACGACACTTGTTGTTTTTTTCTTTTCAAAATCGTGACCTACCTATTCCATTTGCTAAATTTACGCCTTTGTGCCTGTTTGCGATCTTCATCTTCCGTGTACCATACTCCGTCCTCGCAAACCCTAACCGTGGTTTTGCCATCGCATGAGGCATTAGACTATCCCGTGTAATCCCCCGTACTGAGCTGGATTACTTGGCCTACCTATTCGCTTGAATTAAGCGCCTTTAGTTCCCCTGGCGCGTGTTTGTACATTTGATACCTCATGTTACTCAGATTCGGTTGTCGAATTCGCTAAGGCTTGTATTATCGTGGCTTACGTATTGCTGGAGCGGGTAATGTTTATATAAAGTTTTGTACTGAGATAACGTACTAAAATATGAGATCTAATAAAATAATACAGAAACTGTTTTAATAGACGTATCCTAGATAATGTATCAGGGTAAAATAATGAATCTTGAAATAATATATTCAAATTTATCCATGGGAATACAATGTGCAAATTCGGACCCAACGAAAAAGCACCTGGTAACGACGCGCAGTGTGTGGTATGAGTTCTAAAGCGATTCGAAACTGGATATGGCCGATCTAACCACCAACTCCATAAGTAGGATTCCAAAATATCTCTAAAGTGCAACTGTCATGTGGAGCTAATGACCAAATCTTAAAACATATCGCTGAAGAATGTCCGTTATACCGTTTCCCTGGACGACTTATCGAACTCTATAGTTTGACCCCGGCAGCCGTAGACTGGCTAAAAAACCTATTATTGAGTATTTAGGATCCAGTAACATGCCATACGTAATGAAAATGCACATACATTGGTTGATCATTACATCCATATTCCACGAAAAAAGTCATGCTTCTTAAGGACCTGATTGATAATTTTCAATCACAATATTAGTATTCACTTTAATCCACATACATACACGTGTCTTCAAAATGCTCTTGAAAATCCAATACACTTGAAGATATACCTACTTGTGTGCTAACAGAATGCAATTAATTTTCCAATATGCACTTTATTCCTCAGCAATAAGGCCTACTAAAGATGATGTGAAAGAAGAAGCG
Organism: Acrobasis repandana; assembly: GCA_963576875.1. Lineage (NCBI taxonomy): Eukaryota > Metazoa > Arthropoda > Insecta > Lepidoptera > Pyralidae > Acrobasis > Acrobasis repandana. The sequence continues at coordinate 9,418,528 of OY756223.1, read as the reverse complement.
CTCTATTAAACGACAAAGAGACCGCATGAAGGCACGTAGTACTTAGCAAAACAAACATGGCCAGTAGCAATCATGTGTGAACAAAAATCATTTGGGGAACTTTGTTTTTGTTAGCGCTCAGCGTGTCGACGGCGGCTTTCGACATGTTAAATCAATTAGGGATAACACAGACATGTGTTCCGCATTTTCCGACCGCTTTATGGTAATTTTAATCCGTCTAAATAATGCTTGGATTTCCTAGTTGGAGTGCTGGAACCTAAAAAGGCGTATTTATTGCGCAAACAATTAAAAGGATACAGTTGTTTGTCTTTATTAACTTAGATCTTGAACGACTTAATGATAAACTGGCTTTGACTTTAACATTAAGTTCGTTTGAAGCGATTTTGAACTTTTAATAAGCCCTTTATAACTCTTCCTTCATCATCATTTCAAAATCAATACAAAAATCACAACAGTTTCGTCAACAAGAAATAAATTAGACAAAATTACCACCCCGAATTGTACCCGGCTCAAAGGTACCCGTTATGCTTGCACTCCGGAGCGGTGGTCATATCCACGGGACTTGAATCGCGGTCCTATCTCACTAACAAAGTGCTTCGCCTCGAAACACCATGATCCAGCTGTCTCTACGGCAACTTTTAATTAATTCTAAAATTAAAAATAAGACCAATATTCAAAATAGAATATGTAAGTACTTCATTATTTTCTTTTCCTAGCGCAATTCCGGTTCCATTCTAAGCAGAGTGGCTTTAAAGATCAGGACGCTCTTTCCGATTTTTCTTATTCAAATAAAATATGCGTACCTAATACCAAAATTGCAAATGTCATCAAAGTCTGTCCTGTAGTTTCTTGATTAGGTCCATCATTTCCTTATTGAACAACTTTATAAAAACAAACTTAAGATATGTAGAATTATACGAGAAATACGAATTTCTAAGAAAATGTAAAAGACACAGAAGCATTATACGAGTAGTTGACTATGCTATAGCTTGGGTTCTTTATGTACTTAATTAAGACTTAAAAGATACGAAATATATATTTTTTTTAAAGCCACGTATATTTTTCAGCAATAAATTTTAAAGGTTTTTACAAAAGATGCAAGCTTGATAATTATTATCAATTTATCAATGCAGCTTAACTTGCTTAAATGCTTTTAAAGTGTTTTATGCTACCGAAGCCGGAGAATTTATTGTTGGTAATAACAACCTACGCACTTTTTCGTATGCTAAAGTGTTTGTAAGCAATTAAACATAGGCTACGTCAAATAAATCGTAGCCAAACGCTAAAACGGCCGACATTTGTATCGCAATAGCTATCAATCATGAGTTTAGACTACATTTCCATGTGATAAGTGTGACTTGTCAATAATGTCACAGTTTAACTTGCCACTGGAATGGAAATAGTATTTTGCATATTTGATATCTTTATAGCATAATATTAACGATAGATAAGTGTAGCAATCACTCGCTGCAAGTCTAATTAGATTTTAGATCAACTATACGCGAAGAAGATACTTCCTTATTCTATTTTATTGTTTAAAAATAGCCGTGTGATTCCCGGCAGAGTAGAATAGGACCACTCCAAATCTTCCCGTGGATGTCGTACAAGGTGACTTAGGAAACAGCTAAACAAAGCTTATAAATATCAGTGAGACCTCTCCAGCCCGTCTGGCCAGCGTGGAGAGTATAGGCAAAATTCTCTCACTGCTCTGGCTAATAGGCTCTGTTAGTACAGAGAGGGTCGTGCTCTTGCAGCGGGGACTAAAACAGATCTGTAGATGATTGTTTAAAAATACTCCATGCACTTATAGTTTCCCAACGCGTGCACGAGAGACAGGTACAAGCTTAATATTTACTAAATAGACAAATAACAAATACCGTTATCATACAGATTTCTTATAATTATCGTAATAATTATTTTATTGGCATCCCAGCAATCAAGACTTAAATTGATTTACTTTCTCAATTCTCTTGGCAAGGTCTGTTAACTCAAACCTGATTTAGTAAGATGTTGTTTCGGAAAACTGAAATCAAAAAAGTTATTAGAATGCTAGCCCATTTTTTTAAATATTTAATATTTCTCCTTTAGTGCACAGTTTCAAAAAATTACAAGTGGCGATTCTAATGCCATATGGCATTCTCTCCCGGTCAATTATTAGACCAAGAAGAAAATATATGCTCCATGGACTCGATAAAATTGGTGTCAATAAATGCACCAATTTTATCGAGTTCATGTAGCACAATATTATAAGTAATCAAAATATAAGTAACAAATGATGGTTAAAATAAATACAACTCGTCACCTACACATTTAAAGAGGTTCCAAAGTTTAACATAGGTGTCAATTGAAAATCTTGCATGCTCCCTCTCCCCCTTCTCCCCTGTTTATGTTCGAGTGCGATGTGTGACACTTTGCGATTATACATAAAAATTTATAGTAAATGTTATAATTTTCAAAATTGCTTCCATGACGTTAGATATGAGTATATCACGATTCATTTGGCGTATGTTTTATAAAAAAATATTCAGCCATTTTCTACCTGCAGGAGCCCAAACTTGGTGTGTTCAATGTTTTTTGGTTTTTTTTTTCAGAAAACAGGAGACGAAAATGTAATAATGTAGTGTATATAGAGTATAATAATGTAGTATTAAGTATATTTCTAGAATCAGCTCATAAGGCCCTTTCATTTGAAACACCACAAGACTGGATTTAGAAAAAAAAAACCATACTAAAAAATGAAAATGTCATAAGCATCTCGATTTTTGGTGTAGGGGGGAGGGCCCCTACACCAAAAATTGAGATGGCTCCTTAATAAATCCATATTTATAGCGAACACTAGCGACTATACCGAGTATACTCAGTAGTATCAGGCCTGTGTCACTCCCCGTTTAGGTATCGAAAATGTACCTACATTATTAATATTCGCGCAGGCGGCCCCTCCGGGTGGTAAATTCAGTTATACGAATCGTATGTCTAGAGTAATAAGAATGAAATTGGCTTGCAATGGATATCTTGGTATCTTTACGAAAAGGTGCTGAGTTCTGACGTGGGCTAAATTAAACCATATCGCTAGCCACATTGAGTAGATATTTCTTTGAATTTCGTTGCTGGGTGAGACTACTGTACGTTAGTATTATTTATTCTGTGGTAGTATTGCGTTGCGAAACGCTAGGTTTCGGAGCGACCACTACTGAAAAAAACGCCGAAAGAAACTCATTTACACATAATCAACTAAAATAACGGCAACGATGAAAGAAATAAAAAACCCTTTTGATATTATATATACGAGAAGCTTCTGTTAATTCATACATTCGCATTACAAATAAGTATCAGAATTAGCATCTCCCAGCGATAAAGTTAAAATTAACATAGAACCAGGTCGTGTTTTCATAGAATAGATTACCGTACCAGAGCTACGTGTAATTACAGTGGTGCAATATAAATCATCTTATAATCATGTCAAAACCAGATCAACCTCTACAAAAAGATTCCTTTCCAGTGTAAATTTTTACAGCAAGCGGCACTAAACTTAGCTGTATGTAAGTAACGATTTGACGTCAACATTTGTGCAAGACAAAACAATGTGACTATTATTAAGAGATATTATAAATATCCTGTGAAAATAAAGATGTTTTGAATTGAATTGAGAATTTTCAGACAATTATGCTGATGATGTTTCCCAATGTGGATACCAGGTTATTATTTAAAATTCTATTAATAAAAAAAAATTAAATATATATTTATTTCGTTCTTTCCTTGTCCGTAGAATTAAGACTATTGTAATAAAATTAAAGATTTTAATGAAAAAATATAACTAATACAATTAAAAATATATACTTACATAAGGTAAACCTCATACTATATTGCATTATTCTATTATCGGTTTTTCTCACACAAACACGAGGTCAATCGACTGATCAGAAGGAATTGAAAGTTCACATTTCTTAATCGCATTTCGTAATATGCAGGTAATATATGCACTTATAAGTGCATTAGTGTAATAACGTGTAAATTAATTTCAGGGAAGCATTTGTATGGCTTGAATTTCCTACGAAAGTTATATAAGTACTCGTACTAACGTACCGCGATTACGACTCGAATGCGAATGCGCAAATGTCATGCGATATGAATTTCAAAGCTTTATCGTCTGCGTTGTTTTGGATTTTTTTGTGTCCTTTGTTATGTAGTATTAACTACTGCTTCAGCACCTGTAGATTGATGCAGCTAATAAACCCTAGATACATTCGAATATCGATGGAAACGATTTGGTGAAACTTTGAAATCGACGCAAGGAGACGTCGCTTCTCAACTTATCTGGTTGTAGATGCTAAAACATAATGCAAAGTGGTGCTAAATCATGATGTTAGAAAGTCTTTCTAACTGATAAACGCTGAACTCTGATCCGCCATCGATCAGGATCAGCACTTATTGATCCTGATCGATGACGGATCAGAGTCAGCGGTCAGAGAGAACAAAATTACTTAATTTTGTTCTCTCTGACCGCTGACTCTGTCACATTTCTTAATCGCATTTCGTAATATGCAGGTAATATATGCACTTATAAGTGCATTAGTGTAATAACGTGTAAATTAATTTCAGGGAAGCTTTTTTTCTTAATTTTGTTCCTAATTTTTACCCGACTACAGCGAAGCCTAAAGGAGAGTTATGTTTCGCCGCTATCTATGTATGTTTATCTGTTTCCTCGTGTCTTCACAGATATCCATTATACCTTGACAAGAGGTATCGTCGGAATCATCTTGACCGTCCGCTGGCTAAAGTCACTGGTAATTCTCTAGACACTGAAAAGTAAAAAGTAAATTCCCTAGGCGTTAAAACACATTTGAAAACCGAACACGAATGTAGAATCAAAAATAATATTGGCAGTCAGCTAAAATAAAGAAGAATTTAGTTTTAAAATTATAAAATATAGGCAAGGGCGTCGTAATTTTTTAAATTGGAATACAACACGTTTTATGTGGATGAATGTAAGTCAAAATGTTTTAGTTCTCTTGCTTCAAAATAATAATTTATTAAAAACCAATATATGTTAACAAAACCAATAAATTAGGTATATGTAGGTATTCAACTTTTGTTATAGGTATATATTTGCTTTTTTTCATAGATGGAGATGAAAAGAAGAATGTGCTACACGGTGTACGGTAATAGTTTTATCTCGGGCGATATACTTGAATCCCTCGCTTCACTCAGGATTCCACCGTAGAATCCCTCGCTACGCTCGTGATTCTATTGTGGCATCCTTCGTTTCGCTCTGGATTCAAAGTAGCGCCCTCGCGTTAAAACTATTAGGTACCTTTACGCCTTGTAGCACAATCTACTATTCAATATGTACATACTTTGCCGTAGTCGGGTTTTAGTTTTTAAAACTATATCTTGTTATCTTCTGAGAGAATATCCTTTCTTCTTCATCTAAGCACGTTCCCCCTCAGCTGTGCTGCTTCGAAACCCGGGGTGCGCTTTCCCGCTTTTTCTTCTCCAAATATAACATGCATGTCAACAGTCCCCCAAGGATGCCAAAGACCTTGCAAATGGAAAAGAAATAGCCGGAACAGTTTAAATGATTTGGCTATAGTTTTACGACCGGCCGCCTACCTGACGTCAACCCTCTTTGGGAATGTATTTGTGCGAAAAGTTTTACAACCGGCCGCCGCCCGACGTTAACCCTTCTTGGGAATGCAATTGCACGAGATGTTTGTGCTTAGTCCTTTAGTCGCCTCTTACGACATCCACAGGAAGAGATGGAGTGTTCCTATTCTAACCCGGAACCACACGGGTGAGAGAATATCTATTATGAGAAAATAATCTCAGATTCTTTACTCATTTGCATGTCCTAGCAATTTACACCAGTCCTTGACTCGTTACATACATATTACCGTTTAAAGCAAGACTACGTGTCATCGTAGCTAATTGCCTCAGTGAGATATAAATCATCTTAGTGCACTGGTTATCTGTCATATATTGGGGTTGTTCCACATATAACGTGTAACAAAATATACAGAAACTATTTTAAAATTGAATGTAGTCCATATTATTACGAGAAATATTGTTCGGATTTCCATACAAACTCGGATCAGCTGTTTTGTCAACTTGTATGGAAGGCCTTGTATATATTCCTTGGGAAAAGTGGTTCAGTTTTTTTTCTATGTTATAGGGCGGCAAACGAACAAGCGGGTTACCTGATGGTAAGTGATCACCACTGTCCATGGACAACTGCAACACCAGGGGTGTAGCAAGAGCGTTACCGGCCTTTCAGGAAGATATAGACTCGTTTTTTGAAGGTTTCAATGTCGTATCGGTTCGGGAACACCGCTGCAGGAAGTTGATTCCACAGTTCGGTCGTTCGTGGCAGGAAGTTCCTTTTAAAACGTACGGTGGTTGATTGCCAACTATCCAGGTGGTGTGGATGGTATTTTAATTTCAGGCGGGTGGTGTAGTGGTGAAATCAGTATCATGGACTGAATCCATCCTTAAAATTGTTTCGGTATATTTTGGTAGACCCTTCTTCTTTGTCTAAGCGCGTTCCCAGTTGCATCCTCAGCTGTGCTATTTTGGTGCCCGGGGTGCGCTTTCTCGCTTTTTCTTCTCAAAATATAACATGCATGTCAATGGTCACCCAAGGATGCCAAACACCTTGCGAAATGAAGAAGAAATAGCCGGAATAGTCTAAATGATTTGGCTATAGTTTTACGAACGGCTGCCTGCCTGCGTTAACCTCCTTGGGATTGCAATTATAGCACGAGATGTTAGTGCTTAGCCTTTTAGTCGCTTCTTACGACATCCATAGGAAGAGATGGAGTAGTCCTATTCTAACCTAGAACCACACGGGGTGTACATATATTTTGTTAGACCCTGTATGTTCATTATGATAGTATTCACTTTTAAAATCTCATCTCATGTGAAAATATGGTAAAGAAAAATTATTTTAAAAATACTTATTTCTATTCCTTAGAATAGTAGACCAGGAAGACCGAGGCATAGCATAGCTAGGCTAGCATAGAAGGTGAACGTCGTCATGTTCGTACAGTGAAGTAAATCAGCTGGCGAACGAGAGAGACAAGAGCATAGCTCTTAAATATAGATGATGATATTCCTTAGTCATCGTACAAATTTTTAAAAATGAATTAATTTTGGACATTGGTTTTGAACGTGCAAGCAATATTTTCCGAGTCTATTTGGACAATGCGGCATTTTCATGTATTTTTGAATATATATAGGTAACTTAAATGAAATAAGATACTTTTATGAGGTCTTCTAAAACCAAAGTATTTGATTAATAAAGCCAACATAAGTGTATGCTCTCTTTTTTCTTCTTTGTGATAAATATCAATTGCAACATAAACAGAAACGCTGTTACTTTATTTTCTTCTTACGTGAGATGAAACAAAACAATTAAAATCAGATTATAATCGGCAATTTAGTAGCTGCAGTAGTCTTATTGCGGTTGTAAATCAACTATTTCCAACTCTACAATAAAAATACAACCGACGACGACCTAATTCAGTTCTGAAATGACAAAGTTAAACGAGTTAAAAATGGCGGCGTAATATCGCAGCGACATGAAATAAATGATCTGTTGATTATCTAGTCTTAATCGCGTCCAGTTCAGAAGTAGCAGACGGACGTTCGCGCAAATTAGCGAGTGCGCGCCGCGATAGCACTGTTTGTATAGTGCGGTTGGTGCAAGTGAAGCGAGATTAAATTCAAATAATATACTTTTATCACGTTGATAGTAATATTGTAAAGTTATGAAATAACTGATCCGTTGATTATCTAGTCGTAATCGCGTCTAGTTCAAAAGTAGCAGACGGACGTCCGCGCAAATTAGGGAGTGCGCGCCGCGATATTGCTAGGCTATTTGTTTAGTATTTGATAGTAATATTGTGAAGTTATGAAATAACTTATCCGTTGATTATCTACTCGTAATCGCGTCTAGTTTAAAAGTAGCAGATGGACGTCCACGGCATTTGCGAGTGCGCACCGCGTTAGTGTTGTTTGTATAGTGTGATTGGTACAAGTGTAGAGAAAATTATAGGGATAATATTATTTCATTACATTGATAGTTAAATATTGTTAAGTTATGAAGTAAATGATTCGTTAATTATCGAGTCGTAATCGTGTCCAGTTCGGAAGTAGCAGTCGGTCGTCCGCGCTAATTTGCGAGTGCGCGCCGCGATAGCGTTGTTTGTATAGTGCGGTTGGTGCAAGTGAAAAGAAATTGATAGGATTTATTACTTTCACTACATTGATTATTTTAATAACGCTGCGACAGGAAATAAATGATCGGAATGATTTAAAAGGCAGTAAAATCATTCTTTCAGTCCATTATTAAGTCCGCCAATTGTGAACATTTGTTTATTGTGGATCAGATTTTCACAAGTGGAACATTTTTTTTATAAATAAATAAACAAATTATCCTATAGTAATAAAATTTGTTTAGAAATTAGTAATAAAGGTTCCTATATCAATAGATACAGTCACTGTAAACAGTAAAAATAAAAAAAAGCGGCCAAGTGCCAGTCAGACTCGCCCATGAAGGGTTCCGTAGCAGCAAGTAATATAATATAAAAGTTCTAAAGGTAAATTGCGGTTTACGATTTATGACGTATTAAAAAATTACTATCTATGATACCGAGACCGCTATAGGTTTAATTAAAAGTACATACTTTGAGGTATATACTAAATTTTTTTCCAGAATTATTTTAGTAATATTTCAAAAGTTACGGTGGGGGGACACCTCAAATTTTAACTTTGTATTTGATTATCTCAAGACTGGGGGGTTTGATCTACATAGTTTCAAAGCAGTTTTTGTTGCATTTTAAAAGACCTTTTTAACGATAACCCACACGTTGGGGTTAGTCCAAATTAATTTTTTAAATTCACTTTTCGTTGACCGGCTGAAAAATTTTTTGTTTCATAATTTTAAAAACCAACTTTTGGAACTTCAATATCTATCTCTCCATCAATTTTCGTGACAATCCGTGCTGTAACGTCGGAGTACGAGCCCGGACGGACAGACAGACGGACGGACGGACATGGCGAAACTATAAGGGTTCCTTGTGGACTACGGAACCCTAAAACCCTAAAAACAGCCTGTTATAATTATATTCACAGACGTTTATACATATTATAATGTAAACATAAATAGTGAAAGGCTGTTAGCCTATTGCCTGTTTAAACAGATCCTATTTGGTGCCCACTATTTCCCAATAAGTCTATCTACAATCTGTGCGGAAGACACTCACATTTAAGAGTTTTTCTTTACTTCAAAAAAAATTTTTTTTCGTAAATAATGTTTAATTCCTTCTCCTTTTATAACTTGCGCCGCTTATTACTGTTCGAGCAGCGTGGCTGCGCATCTCCCGCTCTAATTATAAACACCCCGCAAAGCCTTCGGATGGCCCATGATCTCTGATAACTTAAGCCAGGGGAGACAAAACCATAAGCGCCCTAAATGTAGAGCTAAAGTTATGGAAGGAATTAGTTTAGAGAAAATACTATGGACTCGAGCTTAGGTACTTATTGGAAATCGATAAGTCCACTAAGCTGTATCGTGACCCAAAACTCTAGGAGTAAAGTTTCTATAAACCTTTTTCTTCTATTCTTCAAAGTATCTAGGTAAATATGGTTTCCAAAAACTATAACTATTTAAATAATTTTAGTTTTTGGAAACCATATTAAAAAAAAAACATTTGAAATGTACTTTACGGATTAGCGAAAATTGTCTACATCAAATTTACTATAATATTAAAAACCGAACCTTGGGCTTTCGAAACACAACAAATGATGTAACCGAAACCAAGCGTAGATGTAGAGGAGTTTACTCTGATATTAATAAAACCAGTAAAACTCACATCCGTAACTTGCCAATAGCGGAAATTCTATTATCATGTTCATTTAATCCCATACGTAAAGTTTAACTACAACTAGATATTAATATTAAGTGTCACAATAAACCCGGCCTATACATCAAACCATCGCCCAGCCTCCACGCAAATTACAAGGCAATAAGCACATGGTTCGTTACGGTGTTTCATGTACCAGATACCTAAGCTATCACTTCCTACCATTATCGGTTAGCAACGCAGCGAAACTCGCCTCTAACTAATGTCTCCTTTTGTGAAAGCCGGTTTAATCAGTTGTTTATATTATTGCCAGCGATGTAATCGCTGGTTTACCGTTCCTCATTGTGAAGTAGCGTTTCCACGGTGAGTCTGCGCTGATGGAAAATTTATAGGGGACGCGGGACCACGGTATTTGTTTAGGATTAAGAGATTCAGCTGTGTACAGTCAACGATAAACAAAAGCCTCGTACCCGCAAACTGGTAGTTTGTACATGCACGATAACGCGCTGACGATCCCGGATTTTGGCAAGCCTGGGATTAGGAAGTCAGTTTAACCAAGGTAAGAAAGTTGCGTGTACGAGCTTATGTGATTTGATTACTTTGAAGACTAATGGAGTGGGTATGGGCATATTTGGCCGGGCCTCAACGGGTGCTGTATTACAAAAACTAATCTAACGGCCTAAGCCTAAGTGGTTTTTTGTGACCTGGACAATTAACATACGAGTAAAGTACATGCCATATTATGACATGGAGAAGCGTTGTAGCATTACTGTGATTTTTATCCAAGCAACTCAGTCTGGCCTTACTCACAGCCTCAGTATGAAAGAACGGTGCAAACATCTACTTATGCGTGGCGAAACAACTACCTATATAAATTTTAATGTGCTAACACGAAATTCAACTTTCTGGTCCTAAATGGAAATTTCGACTGCGATACGGTTTTGCCTGCGATTTCTGCGTTCCTTTGGAGTTTAATTACTTAGTTGTGCAGTAGTGATAACAGGACCGCAGTGTCTACAACCACATTCCATAGACGAAGATACTTTTGATAATATAAGGCTGTACGATGAGGCGAGAATGCAAATTGTCTGTTTATCGCCCCACCGTACTAGGAGTTCTGTGAACGAGCTCCAGCCATTTTCCTTCGTTCAATGCCATTATGCGTTATATTTATAGATCCAATAAAAACACATTTTATTATCTGTATTGTTTATCTCGGTTCAAAAGATAAAGATATCGGTTTTGGACAGAATCGCCAATAAAGGAATGGTATCTTATTTTTTTATATATTTATGGTCGCAATTAAAGCATTGATGGGAGCCGTTCAGTTAAGTATTAACGCTTTTGGTCGAAACATGAATGAATGGAAGGTTTTATTTAACTTTTTGCAATTAGCGCTTTATTCGAATTTTATTGTGTGATTGTATAATTTAGTAAGGTAATCAGTGACCTTAAGTTATTTATTTATTTATTAAATCTTTATTGACCACAATTGTACAAAAGGTGGATCTCCTTAGCTTAGCAGAAAGTTTATTATTATTTATTTTATTTTTAAACTTTATTGTTTAACACTGAAATTGTCTTACAATTGGCGGACTTAAGAGTCTCCTTACCCTAGACCAAATCCGAGTTTCCCATACAAACGTAGTCTACGTTTTATTTTGAAACGACATGTCAGATTTCGGTAAATAGTTGTAACTTTAAAGAAATTGCATATATCTAGGGTTATAATTTGTTTTCAAAGTCAAAATATGAACTTGAAAGAAAATATAGTGCATTATATCATTTTTGACCATCAGTATGGAAAAGTTTTACACCCTTATATTTTCTTTCAAGTTCATACATTGACTGTGAAAACCAATTAAAACCCTAGATATATGCAATTTCTTTAAACTTACAAATTTTAACCGAAATCTGACATGTCGTTTTAAAATAAAACGTAGACTACGTTTGTATGGGAAAGTTTAGGGTAAGGGGGTTCTTAACGCTAAAAGCGTTCTCTCCCAGTCAACCATTACTAGTACTATTTGTTTGCTAGACAATTAGTTTAATAGACAATTATTTTATCGTTATATACCTAGATATTTCAAGGCATCGACATAGATAATAATAGATGAAGACAAATGAAAGAAACTGACAAACTATCACAATAAAGTGGGATAATGTTTGGATGAAAAAGAGTAGATACTGTGTACTGCAGGCTATATTGAAGATTTCTATCATATACCGGCATATCATATACATGGCCGGATGAAATTCAACAAGACCTGTAAGATTACTTGAAAACCAGAGTCGAAGAGAAAACATCTGAAATAGAATCGTGTGAGATTTGCTTGACCAAGCTAATGCTTAAAAGAGGATAATTCCTATGATAATGACGACGCAGGTGAGGTTCAACCTCAACCCACTTTGCAAAAAGGGTTAGCAATAATCCTTGCTATTATTTATTGTATTTGTATTCTGACCAGTGTTGAGACTAACGTAGGTATCTGTATTAAGAAAAAACTCAGAAAGAAAATCAGCTGAAGAGATTTACTAGATCAAACTAATGCTTATCATCATCCGAGCGTATTCCTGGTTGCATCCTTAGCGATTATGCTTCAGAGCCCCGGATCTGCTACCTAAACCTACTTAGGTGACTTGACCAGGTTACTGGTTTTTACATAGAGCGACTGCCGTCTTACCTCCGCAACCCAAAGGGTAGACCAGAACCAAACGGTTTAACAAACGCTAGATGGCGTTCGGCATCCACAGCTTTTCGTGCTTTACTCCAATATCCTAACCAAACTTGAAACAACTTTTTTTAAAGTATGATCAAACCAATGCCTATCTAAGGCTTTAATGAATAAGATAATGACGATGCAGACAAGGTTCAACAGAAACCCACTTTGCAAAAAGGGTAAGCAATAATCCTCACTAGTATTGTATTTGTGTCTGACGCAGACTCCGACGCATCTACATTAAGATAATCGAGTGTGTCCATTCGTTAGTTAATTAAACACGATACGCCGCGATCTCCGATATACGGCCTCAATTAAGCTAATCAAGTCTTTGCAGATTTACGCGCGACCACTTGACAAGTTGAGAGGATGACAATTTTATGTTATAGACTTCTTACGTCCGGTTAAGGGTTTCGCACATTAGGTTGTTGCGTTTACTAATCTGTATTTATCAAATCTGGTAAATCACTAACAAAATTATGACTTCTACTAGATAAGACTAAAGGGTGCGGAAGATTTATAAGAATTACAACCGCCGGACGGTATTTTAAAACATAAAACTGTACTTAAAAGGCGATTGGCTAGGGTCAACAGACTGTAAGAAACAAGATTTCAACACAATATATTTTGTATAGAAATAAACAAACTAAAACTTGGCTCTGTCTATCCCGCAAGGGGAATAAGATAGTACTGTGAAACTATATGATAGCGCTACTATGTAGCATTAGATAGTTGATTTCATCTAAAAAATTAAGGTTGTGCCGCAGCGCGATCTTGTCTTCAGCGTTCTGTAATGGACCGAATACTCCATGCCTTTAGTACATGCTTGTCTGTTTCGAAACGAGCCTTATTTCTTGTTTGATTACTTTAATTAAGCTAATGAACTCTTCACGGATTTACTCCCTGCCACAGGACGTTCGTGAAGAAATGCAACGTAATCAGTTTTATTTTTTAGACCTGTTACCTCCTACATCATATATTTAATCGTAGATATTAAAAAAATATATCTTTGAATGAGACTAACCACCGTATTTAAAATATCTGAATCAGTTATATAGTACAATGCTACCGATTTTAAGAGCGCTGATTTTTCTGTGTCATTATCATCATCATATCAGCCACAGGAAGTCCACTGCTGGACATAGGCCTCCCCCACGGATTTCCAAAATGACCGATTGGAAGCGGTTGTGACTGTTAACTTAACAAATTTGTTAAAAGCTTTTCTATTATAAACTTTATTTCTTATATTTATGACCGCAATCACAATTTTAATAGTCGCTCATATTTCACTGCTTAAAAGTCGAAAGCATCAAAAGTGTTTAAAATATTACTACTTCAAATACTACTTTTTCAAATAGTAGTTAATACAAACAAGTTCCTATAAAACCGGCTTATGTTTTCTGAAGCAAAGAACTTCTCAAGATGAATAGCATTAAATGTTAATTTAGCGACAAGAAAGACCGAGTTTCGAGTGAATAAATGTCGTACGCTCGACGGACTCGCAAAGTTATCAAATAAGAAAAACACATTCAGAATTTAATTAAACGGAATGTTTGCTTGTTCCACGCTTACTTGCAAAATATTCATAGATTCTGGGTTATTATAAAATATCTGAACATTTTCCAATCGAGGCGCCACAATCGAGTGGGAAGCGTGCTAAGCCTCGCCCCAGAAAATCCCGTGTCCTATAAATTCCGCACTTTATCGCACCGCTTCGCTACGTGCCGCTCGAATCCTCTAATTCTGTCCATTGAATTCAAATTGAAGTAAAGCGTTCGGACGCCAACCGTTTAGTTAATAACTTAATTCTCTGGGAAACACCACGTGCAGCATCGAGCTGAATCCTGGAAAAGCACGATGTACCATGCTCGTGTTGACAACTAATGGTCGTATCTGCTTTTTGTTGCATCATTGAGTTATCCGCTGCAGTCCAATATCATGAATATTCTGTATGCGTCATACGTAAAGTGCTCGCTTCAGGCCATTCAGATGTTTAGCCCATAGCCACGGTTCTGGGATATTTGAAACGCGTAATGACCATTGTAGGCGTTCCATATAAATGCCCGTATTTGCATCCAACAGCGCGATGCTGCATAATATTGGATGTGAATTGCGGTCACTTTACTGTTTTGTAAACAAGCCGATTTGATCGGAAATGGATTTAATAAAATACAGATAATATTTGTCATTTCGTACGCATTCTATACAAAATTGTGTGTCTGAGTTATAATCTAGGTAATATATGGTTGTTTTGACTTGTTTGCTCTTGTGACATTGTTTGTGGTCTCTCACTTCGATTTCATAAAAAAAAATATCGTCAAGAAACATCTACGGCAAGTACTTGAATAATAATATTAATATGCTTTATAAATATGTATTTATTTATGTAAGTATATCTATGTATGTTTATGTAGGTAGGTATGTATCTTGTCTATTTATTTATTTAGTTTTGCACTGTAAGTACACGCCAATTACTTCTTTCTTCCCGTTTCCTCTTGCGGCTCTACTGGTAGAAATTTCTTCAGAAATAAGTAGAACCTAAGTACTATGTTTTCCTTATTTTTTTATGTTGTATGTTTGTAAATTTTCAAGTGTACTTGAATAAAAATAAAAAAATATTCGTTAAGATCGGAGTTACCAAGTCAAGTTCGATAGAAATAATAGGAGTATTAATGCAGTTTGTAGTTTCTCAAAAGATCCTCTTTTTAGGGTTCCATACCCAAAGGGTGCAAACGGGACCCTATTACTGAGACTGCGCTGTCTGTCCGTCTGTCACAGGGCCCTATCTCTTAAACCGTAATAGCTAGACACTTCAATTTTTTACCGATTATGTATTACTGTAGCCGCTATAACAGCAAATACTAAAAATAAAAAATAGTTAAAAATTAAAGGGGGTCGTCATACAAGAAACGTGTTTCTTTAGCGTTTTAAAACATTGTACGATGGTAAGGAACCCTTCATGTACGAGTCCGACTCGCACTTGCCCGTTTATTTAGAGTTCCTTAGTCCCTAGACACCTTTTGAAGACAAATGGAACAGAATTCATACTCCACCGACAAAAGCACAGCTCTTAGATATAGATAGATAAATCCCTATTCAGAACTCTTATAGTTTCGGTATGTCCTTCTGTCCGTCCGTTGCTTTGTGTGATGTGAATTAAAAGAATGGCTCATTTTGGAAAACTCTTAGGGCTATAGTATCTCTGTTAGTTTAAGTCGCCCAACTTTTTATTAACTAAGATGACCTGTCGGTTGACTGGTAGGGAAAGCCCAATGCTTTAAGTCCGCCGTTTACAATTTTTAATAAACAATTTTTATAAAAATAAATAAATAAAATGAAGTTGTAATGTGCTTAAAGTAAACATTTAAAATATGGAAAATAAAGTTACCATGTTGTAACGTGTAACTTGGAAAATCTACTCTGAACGTGGTCAGGACAAGCAATAGGTACGCTAGTTTACAACAAGTCAAATGAGATACTTTTTTCTTAACGTCAAAAACAAACATTTTCTATGGGATTTGTATAAAATATCTATAAATATGAGGTCATAGTTCCTTGGAGTCAAACAGAGCTCTAAATATCCGTTATTCTGCATTAATAAATCTAAAATCACGTTCAAAGTGGATGTGATCAATGACAAGTGGCATTGTTTTGTGACGTTTTATTCAATTAACAGTACCAACTAATTTATTTTTGACCCAGTGAAATACCCACTAGACCATTTATTTTTAAATTAAATTATTCTTCGGAGACGGCCTATGTCCACCAAAATTATTTTTTGTAGAGGTCTCGGTCCAGCTCCAGCAGTGGACGTCATGCATCTGAAATGCTGATAGTCCGGACTCAATAACAAGTTAACACCTTCGATATATCAAAAGCATGTTTTATTGTGCTTACAAAAAAATCACAAACAAAAACAAGAAACGCACAAAACAAAAGTTCTCTAATAACCCCAATCAGATAGTAATGCTCGTAACGTTCCTCTATAAACACCAAATACGTTTTATGTGCACCATATTCACATGAACTGATAAGTCTGATAACATTATTATTCCATAAAAGTGGTGAGCAGCGATCAATGCATCCCTTCGATTTGTTTTTCCCATGTTATTGGCACCAGTTTTATCTCTGCACGTTCGAGTGCGCTCATAATTTCTGCTAGCAGGGTGTAACGGTTTGATCACCCTCAATGTTCAAAGGGACCCGTCATACTCTGCGACCAGGATATGATGGCCTTTCAGTCCTTAAGGGATAATGATGGTGCTGTATGATGCGTGAAAGATCTCGTTACAATGGATCTTAGTTGGAGAGCAAAATAAAATTATTGACGGAAAGGTAACATGTAGGTATGTATGTATAGTCAAGTCAGTCATGTGCTTAGTGGTGCTAGTTGAAGTTCACTTTTTACAAAATGTATTCCTCGAGGTTTTTCCGTAATTTGCCATCTAACCTTGACAAACCACATCTCCTCATGTTATTGCTCACTCGTAAATCTCATTGAACATAGAATAGGAGTTAGCGTATTTGAAATCATAGAATATACTATATTTGTATCGTCGAAAATACATTTTCAACCTTCTCGCCCACCATCACGCTAAAAGTGGTATTCGGGTTTTGCGGCCCGTCTGCTTAGAGCCACAAAACCCAAAATGCTCTGTCTGCACCACAAGGGATAAAGACGTGATAGTGTATCAGTATATATTTTCAACGAGAAATAGGGATCCATTTAATGATTGCATGCTATCGGTATCCCGTAATCGTTATCCATTTGATTGTTTCTAGATATTGTCTACCAATAATATTTTGCGTATTCTCTTATTTGCGTGCCTACAGTTGCCATTCTGTGACAGTGTGTCTAGATCTATTCTATACTAAGATTACCCACATTCATTTCTGTCTCTTTTTTGTATACAACGTCCCTGACTTTGGTTCTCTTTCAGTTTCATTCCGCACACGTACGCAGTATCTGTTACCCTTTTAATTTGTGGTGGGGGCCCATCGCGGTCGACAAAGATTAATCGCGCGCGCCTCAGAAGGCCGTATTAGCTATAACGGCATCCGGAAAATTGCGCGATTTTTCCACTCACGCCCCTGTTGCCAGTTTCCACGTCTACATATTGACAATGGGATACGGGCGATACAATGAAGGATGAATCGAAGCACCCAATTTCTTTGAGAGTAGTTTTATGTTTACATGGAGCCATGATCTTGCTATTTCGATATTAGATTGAGTGAGTGTGTAAAATACATTAAAATCCATAAGTGCCTTACTTCATATGTATGTGTGTCTCTACCAAAGAGCTAATAAGTAAAACTAGAAACAACAACTCATTCACTGTTTTCCGTTCAATTGCAGCTATCTCCATAAACTTTACTTAGACGCTTGCAAGGTCTTAAGCCTAGTACTTTTTACAATTTCTAAGCGAAAATACGAGTATGGTAAAGATTATTAAAAATGCTTACAATACAGTAAAAATAATTCAAAGAACACGACAAATTGTAAAGAACTTTCCAACGGTAAAGTAACCAGATTTCATTGTTTGAAAATTAAATAGTATGATAAAACTCACGCCACCATGTATTCAAAAATAGGCCAAACATGGGCCAATGTTTGAGATACCTAGCTAGTCTATATATTCTTTGTCAATGATGTCCATCAATGGTACCATCTTTTTTGCGTTCCATAACTTCGGTTTCCTGCTCCATTTAACTTGTCTTATTCTATTCCTGCCTAAGATTCCTGCTTTTATTGAACTATTTATATTGGACACCTAATAAAACTGGCGGAAAATCAATGAATTTCTCGCTTACCAAGCTCAATCCTAGTTTATTTCAAAGGCACGAAATGAAATCAGATTATTATTTCAAAACGGAATTACTGTTTACGACAGCGGCACTAACATTCGTTTCCGACGTGACGTTAACGAGAATCATTCTAGATTTTTCCACGATCACTTTTATTACCTAGTGAGCTAACGGGGGCAAATTGTAAATTATGATCGACGAAGCAGTAAGCACCTGATTTACTATATGCCTTACTCTACTCTCTTTAAGGCTTAGTTCCGAAGAGAGAAGTTTAATTTTTTGTTGTTTAAAACAGTTAACTACTCAAACTAGTCTTTGTATCGTAGCCAGATATCTTATTGCAAGTATTTATTATCCTAAAAGTGATTAGCTTTTACACGCTAAAAAACTGATCTCAATATTTACCAATAATGATAAATTGAAAGAACAGGATTGCGTTTCGATGGCCAGGGATAGAACAAGATGGCGGAGACAGAATGAGGCTCAACTATATCCATCTGAAAGCTGACGACGACGATTATGATGATGAATGATAAATTAAAGTAATTGCTGAATATCAACAGAACTGGACAAGTTCATTTTCTTATCTTTTTCTTCGAAAAGGTGTGTAACACTAGTGTGAGATTAAATAACTAAAAGCATCTAATAAAAACTTGCGTCGATGATGTGTTTTGATTATTTGGTGTAACGTTTGTTGTTTTTCGTGTGTATAAGTGGCTAATACTGTTTGTTTATTTAGTACAATTGACCAATATCTATATTTAAGAAAAAGCGTCTTGTATAAAATTGTCTGGTTTCGTAACTGCGCCTTAACATTTGGATGAAGTGGAGAAATTACCTCAAAGGAAATGACGGCTTATGCCTACTAAGCTTATTATATTTCTCACAATACGTTCGCATTTGTGCGACGTTTATGATATCTGTTATCCACGAATCGTTCGCTTAATCTGGAATACAATGATATCTCAGAATTCGTTATAAGCTTCAGCAAATTCTATTTTCTTCAATGTTTTTTTTTATATTTATCAAATACTAACAACATCAAAATACGTCTTTTACTAATGCGTACGTTCCTAAAGTGAATTTAGTCCATGATACTGAAGATATTGCCCTGAATGCATTATGGTATAAAAATACCAAAAAAATAGAACATACTTGAGAGCTGTTTTTAGGTATCATCATCATCATCATTTCAGCCGCATAAGGTCCACTGCTGGACATAGGCCTCTCCCAAGGATTTCCAAAATGACCGATCTAGAGCGGCCTGCGTCCAGCGCTTTCCAGCGACCTTAGTCAGATCGTCTGACCACCTTGTGGGTGGGTGTCCAACGTGTTTTTGGGTATAGAAGGTTGAAAATAATTATTTATACTTTTTGGAATTGTAGTCAATTTAATGGCCTGAATTTACAGCAATAACTTTCGAGAAATCAGGTAAAGTAAAAATCTTAAAGTAATGTCACCCGTTCTGAGGGACATCAAAAAGCTATCAAATAGAAACGCCGATGCGATTTCATTTTATGCATTTATTCTCAGAATCGTATCTTAAGAATTTCTCCAGACGATACATTTACAGTACATCATTTCACTTGATGTTAAGGTCTAAAGTGCTTGTTCGCGTTAACTAGATCCGGCGGTTGCGGACACAATGATAGGATCTCATTATGGATTAGATTTCTATCGCTGTTTCTCGGTTTTTCTATCAGTATGTGTCATTATGTAGTAATTACTTCTGATAATGTGAAGCCATATATATATATCCATACTGCTAAAGCTAGCGATCATAATACCTAAGCCACTAGCGAAACGTATATTTCGGCTGGTCAGCGCAGACATCGACATCCACCAACTAGACGACCTAAGCAAGGTTGTTACAAACGCTTCCAATCGGTTAACTTTGAATTTTGAAAGTGGAAAAAGGGAATCAAACTAGAGACGGAACTGACGGACATATCAGATTTAATATTTAGATTCTCTTCCATTCCTGTGATTGGCTTTTACGATCTGCGCGGAAAAAGAAGCAGATGGAACATTCTACGTTCTTTTTCTTCTCCCAAACCAGAATAAAAGAAAAAAAATCCTGTTTTATTAAAAGCTAACATATTCGAGAGAGAAAGATAGCATTTGCCACCGTACCGCACTTTCTATACGAACAAGCATTCACAACGGGCCCCGACCTGAGCGAAGCACTGATGCGAACGATCATGACCATTGACGCGGACTAGGGATGTTCTGCAAGGGAGCGTTGATTCAGCCAGTGTATTGTCTGGAGTCTGCTTACGACAGGATGCTAACACAAGGTTATGTGCTAACTTGACTTTATTTATGTCTGTTGGGTAAACGGATGAGGGAACTTCTTGCTTTGTTAAGAGTTTTAAAAAGCTTTGCTAGTTCGTGTGTTAGTTTGTTAAGGTCAAACTAAGCAAGCTAAAATTTACCTTTTTCCCGTACATACGATCAGGGACTCTTTATAGTTGCCTGTACTGTATATACAAAGTATTTCTTCTCTTAATAAGAAAATAGGTTTTATATTGAGCTCCTTTGAACTTCGGAAAATTCTAAAGCAGATAGACGCTGTTGTTAGACTGTCGTGAAGCTATGACAAACTAAGCCTTGAAAAATCTGACACCAGTTTACCACAGAAAGATTGCATTCACCATCGTTCCCGCACTTTCTGTGTGAACAAGCATTCACAACAGACCCGAACTCAGCGAATCACTGATGCGAACGACCATGACCGTTGACGCGGACTGGGGATGTACTGCAAGGGAGAATCGACTCGGTCAGTGTATTGTTTTGAGTCAGTGCATTGCTTACGAATGGAAGCTAACGGGCTTACATCATGTAGAGTCAAATACGCTTATATTCTTGAGTTGGAGCTATATTTCAATTTTAGGCCTGTGCATACCAATATTAGAGAAGTTTTATTATACATGCAAGGACAAATCAAAAGGTTTTACACATATGTTATTGGATATGACCTTATCGCTAATTTTATCAAATATATAAATAACCAAGACCCTTTAAAAAAAACATTTTCCATATAGTCTTCACCGAAATCCAAACTCGAGATATTGTAAGGTAAAAACATTACTAAAACGGTACGGAGGCCAAATAAAAGTTTTCGTTCTATTCGAAAGACCGCACCATTTTCTTAAAAGCAATGATGTATTCTAATGCGAAAAGTTTCCGATTTTTTTCAGATTACACTAGTAATTTGGGTGACTGAAAACTAATCTGAAAGCTTGTCTCTAGATGGAGTTAGAATTTCATATATATTCCATATTTTGGTCTTAGATGATGTCTAGATCGTCACAGCTAGATTCCCAATGTTGGTGTCGGGCGGCGGCCGTATGTAAAACTTTTTGCACAAATGCATTCTCAAAAAAGGGTTGGCATCAGGCGGGCAACCGGTTGTAAAACTATAGCCAATTTTTTTAAACTGCTTAACGTATCTCTTCTAGAATAGGCATGGACTTCGGCATCATTGGGTGACCATTGACATGCAATTATATTTGGAGAAGAAAAAGCACACCCTGGGTTTCGAAGGAGCATAACTGAGAATGCAACTGTTAACGCGCTAAGACGAAGAAGATGTCTAGACAGTGGCGTAGCATGGGCTTTCGCCGCCCAGGGCTGACCCGAAATTGCCGCCCTCACACTACATGAGGGGTGTAGAGGAGGGTCACAATACAATTTGAACAAATCCAAAAAAAATCTATTTTCTCGAAGAAAACAAGCAATACGCTAGTTCCGTAGCCTAATTGATATTATTCAGTTTAGTTTCTCATCTCGGCCGTTATCAATCTGCGATCGCTCGGATCGTCGCCTAGGGCTACAGTCTTCACCTACCCAAGTGTAATTGCAAGCCCCTATACGGAGAGACAGGTTTTACTGCAACTAGCAAATGCCCATCCCGAGAACGTGTAACTCCATCCAATGCCAATTAATTGGCGGCCACGGCGGCCGGATCCAATGCCAAAACTATAAATTTTACGTCCTTATGATAGTTATATATCTTTGGTGCCGATAACGATTCATTATGCTTCGTTCTTTATTGTTTTATGTCTTTATCGGTTAAGCTTGTTTACTTATAATTAAAAAGAAAACAGCAAAGTTATGATATAAATATTAAGAACCTTTAGTTAGAAGATGGTACTATAATGACTTTTTAACTATTGAGACTCAGTGAAGAAGCAGTAAGCGGCGATTATGCACGGCTCTAGTACAAAGGTGCCCCTCTGCATATTACAATCTAGTTTATTGTTTTTATTATTATTTATATATGTCACCGTATGACTAAGAACACCGATAATTTATAAACGATCGCGTGAGATTATAAACGGTCGATAAATTGTGAACTGTATTGCATTGCTCACAATATACGGTTCAATTTACGATAGTTTATAATCTATTCAAATGATACCGTCCAATTGTGAGTTGACATTAACTTGCTTTCGAATAAACGCACCTGGAACGCACCTAGCGCGGTGATTGATTCAAAAAGTCATCTGCCCGTGATGTTAAATTTGGCTGTCATTCGTTAGTCGCCGAACATAAACAACAGAATTATTTTGTATGGTTTTTCATAGGTTTAGTATAAAAATTATCATCAGGTTTTTTTTTAGTCTCCACTGCAGGAGCACGTAAAGTAAAATTTAATAACGATTAAATAAACAGTGGAGTTTACCACTCAAACAACCGGGTGGTGTGGAGAATCATGGCGTCATTCTCCACTTCAACCGGTTGGTTGGTTGACTAGTGGCATTAGGCTTTAAGCCCGCCATTACATATGTATTTGTGTATAAAGGTTAAAAAATAATAATAGTAAAAAAAAAATAATAAAATACTAATAGTCACTTATACCAGAAAGTTTCAAATAGTCTGATTGTCATACATTTGGTACATACTAAATTTACAAATTGACATTATTTTAAATTTCACTAATGACATTCTTAATTTATAATTATGACATGAAAATGTATTTGGGGTACATAAGGTACATTATAACTCTTTGGTATTCTCAGGCCAGATATCTAATTTAATATCAGTTTAATTGTTAAATTCACGTATTTGGAGAGAATGCTGCGGTGCAGTTCGTTGCCGCTTCTTCTGCACTGGCGTTTCGGAAGCGGCACCAAACTAACCTAAGCTATAAATAAATGATCTTACCTCAACAATTTTTTTAATTATAAAATCAAAAGAAAAATTATGACAATATCAAGTAATTCAAACATCCAAAGATAAATTAATGGTTTAGACTTTGACTTAGCAAGAACATCAGTAATCTCTTTTCCAAATAGTCCGTTTACGAATTGACTCCTCCTGGAATATTTTAGAGAAGAATAATGGCGCACGATTGCGACTTGCAAAAACAGTTTCGCGTTTATTCAGCTCGCCTCAGAATTTTGAGAGGCGTCACTCGGGACTCGAACGCGTCTGTTTTGTGACACCTGGATTTACATACAAACCGCGATGGACCAAGAGCAGATAGCGGGCATATCTAATCGATGGACGGCTGTCAGTCACGCCAGTGACAGGACAGCCCGAATGTGTAACACGCTTTAGGATGGCTTTTCTACATTACTATGCTGTGCTATGCTAAGCTTTCTTTCTCGTGGTAACAAAACGAAGTCTTCTAGTAATTATAGTTGAACGACTTTACCAGTTGCAGCAGCAGTGGACGTCATGCAACTAAAATAATTAAAAGTGCAATATCGATATATATTTAACGGAGAGTAATGGGTCTGTAGATATTTTATAATTTTCCGTAAAAAAATTTGAGCTGACTTTTTTTTTATTACCCTATCGATGTGTTCCACTAATTTCCTATTCATAGCAGCCTGATACTATTCTTACATGAAGCTATCTACGCAAAATTGTCTGTGCAAGCCTAAATGTTAATTGTTATAGACAAACACTTTTGAACTAGAGTAAGTTTTATAAGCTGAGTGCTTCACAGAAAATTTAGTGTGCTGCGCTGCGCATTAGCGCATTAATTTTTCTATAAAGCACTTAGTATTAAATTCTATAGTTTCCAACAAGTCAAATCAGACACTTTTTTCTAAACGTCAAAACAAACATTTTCTATGAGATTTGTATGAAATATCGGACTGTGATGTCATTGTCAGTTTCTTGGAGTCAAATAGAGTTTTTAATATCCGTTTTTCTGCATTAATAAATCTAAAATCACGTTCAAAGTAGATGTGATCAATATCACTACTTTCAAATGTGATCAATGACAAGTGACATTATTTTGTGACATTCTATTCTCTTAAGACGATACACGGAGTCGAGTGCTGCCCCCATTTGAAATATTTTTTTTGTAAGGAAACGGAGATATCATTTAAAATTTTAAACTACTAAAACCCAGATAACCCTTTAAACTATTTTAAGAACTACTGTTTACAATTTAAAGTGAAAACGTTAAGCTTTAGTTTGCAATTTTGCGAAAAACGGCCACTTTTGGCAAAAACGCAAACTAAAGCTTAACGTTCTCACTTTAAACTGTAAACAGTGGTTCATAAAATGGTTTGAAGGGTTATCTAGGTTTTACTAGATCAAAATTTTAAATGATATTTTCGTTTCCTTTCAAATAATTTAATTCAAACGGGGGCATATCATAGCTTGAGTTAAGTATAGCTGAATGTTGATCAGTCACCCTAAAACTACTTGATTCCGTCTTCGATTAGCACGATTAGATGTTACAAAGATCCGGTTGCTTCTCTTAGTAAATTGACGTCATGAACCGGAGTAATCCACAAGCGTAATCTGATGTCCCATCAAACGTAATTGGAGCGTAATTTTCCTAGTGTAGTGGGACTAATTTGTTAGGTTCAAATGAGATTTACTTCGCTCATATTAATTAATTAGATTTTCCGAAACTACTTTTGAATAACAGATGATTTTTTGGAGTTCCTAATTAATTATGAAGTTATAGTACTGTTTACATCCATCAGATTCAGTATGGATTGCGCCTTAGCTATCCATCGTCTGCCATGATAATTAAGTCTACTAAGCAAATTATCAAGCAATCATGTCCATCATAAGTCAATTCATATATTTACATTTTGAGTAGATTTTAAATGGAGGCAACTTTAAGATTTAAGAAAATGAATGTTATTAGAACTACCAATTGTACAATAACATTTTTACCATTCACAATATGTATTTCCAATTTTTAAAACAGAATCGGCAACTCGCACGTTACAACTGTGAATTCAAAAAGTTACAGAAACCATCGAGTCAACACAGATGGAGTAATAAATATGTATGAAAAATTTTTATATGCGAATCATTCGCAGGCAAATCTAGTCCGTCAGATCCGGGTGTATCCTATCTGACAAGTTTCACCCCGTCCGCTGGGGGAACCTGCCATTCACTGCACCCGAATGATGCTTTATGACTAAGTTTATATTGTTCGAGTGCAAAGGCAAGTTGTTGATCAACTTTAGGTACTGCCAGCTTGCAAAAGTATACAAATCACTGAGCAATAACTACAGTCAAGGCAATACTGGTCAAAAGTGTTACAAAGTTTGAAAGACATTTTCAACTCACATTCTATGACTCGCATGATATTAAATGGGATGGAATGTGTGACTGCTTTTTTCTATTCTTATTTTATCTAGACAAAATTCATATTTTATCTTGACTTGAAAAATTGGTCGTTTATTTGAATCCCACATTGACTTAGACACCTCGCGCACTAGACGGCCACGACCACGACCAGTGGCCGCAATGACCAGAATAGGTTACTAAAGAAGCCTGAATGTCTGATATGAACGTCGCGCACTTGGCCGCAATTACTTATTTCTTTAGTTAGGTCGTTGCGGCTACTGGTCGATATTGTAGCCGCTAGTGCGCAAAGTGCTTAACAGAATGTAATTTACTGGTTTGATTTTACGAGGTATTGATTAGTTTTGTCGGATTTTGCATCTTAACTCAAAACCGATACTTCGACTTTGTTTACAAAAGCTTTTATTAAAGACTCCAGTGGAGTTACTATTCACTCGTCGCGTGAATCTAACTCGACCACTGTAGACTAGGCAGGACGCTACGATATTGTTTGACTAATGGACGCCGGCAAACTCTGCCCACTTTCCAGTATTGAAGTTTGACGGGCCGGCTGTTTGGTTACTGCGGTAGGTAAAGAGCAGCTTTTTGATGATTGGATAACGTCGTACATTGTTATTCTTGACCATTATTTAGATTTCGTTTCGAATGCGGTAGACTGCTTTTTCATTATTGAGATGATAAGGTTATCTCTTTGAATTAACAGAAAATTCCGTATGTTGGAATGAACGAGTTCGAGCATATATATTTTGCATATATAGCATATATTAAACTTTACAGTTTTAGGCAAAATATATATGCTCGAACTCGTCCATTCCAACATTTAATCAAAAGGTTACCCTTTTGATGATATTTTTTGTACATCTCATGTTGCTTTTTTCCTTTTATAAGAATCATAAAATTATTTATTCCGTTGTCATAAATCATCCCTAAAGATTTGCAAAAAAGATAAAATTTTAGCTGGAATTCGTAGGTATGTTTTGCTGTAAACATGATTGAATAATTTTGCCTTGACATTTTCCTGGAAGTAACAACGGGGCTGTTCATCAGAATGTTCTCCGAAAACGTACAATGTCCCCATGAAAATTTTATCTGCTAACGCTCTAAGCATTTGGACGAGTATTTTGCACAATTCAGTGGCTGATGGAAGCGGCCGTTATGTCCAAGTTAAATCGTGATGCATGAATACTGTTTGCGTGATAAAATAGGAATGTGAAATAGCACACTCGCATAGCCACAACGCTTGGACGATTTGTCCTGCGTATGCCACATATGATAGTTTACATGGGATAAGTGCTAAGCGATGGTATTAGCAATTTTGGGGATCGGACTTCGAACGAAAGTTCACGATGTCTCTTTACTATAGTTTAGACGAAAAGGAACTAGACTCAAAACCTTTATACAAGGCACAATGTTATGGTATTCTTCTACATTTGATGGCTATGTTTTTAGAAAAAAAACGACGGGTTGCACTCCGGGAGTGCCGGCAGAAGTGAAAACTTGAATATTAACGTTGTGCATTTTTGATATTTTGGAATGGTTAGGAAATAATTTTGCACGAATTGCTTTAATTATCAGTATAAAAGTACTATCATTTATGTGGTAGAATACAATATTTATTTATTGCGCTATCGTACACAAACATGACAATTTATATTACATTAAAAAGTTTATCTCTCAGCTAAACGAAACAGCAGGCGCAGGCATACATTTTCGCCGCGCCGTAGAAAGAAAGGGGGGTACTTCCTCTCCTACGCCGCGCCGTTCTACTGTCCATCCGTCTTACGAATTTTCGATCAGGACGCGTGTCCTGACGCGAGTTTAACATTTTTTACCCATTACAAAAAAAGTGCACAACGCCGCTAAAGAAGTTTTCACTTCAAAAAAACATTTTTTCGTCATAGCTTTTATTGTGAAGCCTAAGTACTAATCATGACAAATGTAATAAGCCCAAACTCGATGGGTTCCTATAGCCGCCTTCCGGATCCATCATCAGATCAGCTTCTTGTTATAATAATATTGCATTGTCATCTGATTTACATTGGCATTCAAAATCTCTTCTCAATGGTAAACCGGGAAGTGGCCCAAATTGAACTTGCTAGATTTGACCCAAACAAATAACAACAAACAAAGCAAGCTAAATAACATTATGTGAAAAGCTTGAAATAAATTACTGTAGCAGCACATTATTAAAACCGATGAACGATGACCAATCATGTACACAAAATAAGAGTCTATGCTGTGTTAAAGAGGATAAGTTTGCAACCTGGAAACAACAATTGGCGTGTTATTGATGGGCATAAAAGAATATGTATATACTACATGCTCTATAAGTTCATGTAAATGGACACTATGGCTTTTTGGCTAGCCATTAAATGTAACATAAAAGTTTATTTTAAAAGAAAAATAATGTTTAACATTTTGTGTGACATCCCCTTTAGGAATTTCAACGGGGATGTAGAAATTTTTCAACGTTGACTCGGAATTCAGGTTGACATTTGAAATGTATTGTAGAAAACGATTTATGTTTTTTAAGAGGATATTCATCTCTGTAAAAACACACATACGCGTTTTAACAGTAACTTTTACGCTGTTTTGAAACTATGTAATGAGTTTTCTGACATTTCTATGGTCTGGTATTCTCTTCTTCGTCTAAGCGCGTTCCCGGTTGCATCCTCAGCTGTGCTGCTTTGGAGCCCGGGGTGCGCTTTTCCGCTTTTTCTTCTCCAAATATAACGTGCATGTCAATGGTTACCCAAGGATGCCAAAGACCTTGCAAAATGGAGAAGAAATAGGCGGAACAGTTTAAATGATTTAGCTATAGTTTTACGACCGGCCGCCTGCCTGACGTCAACCCTCGTTGGGAATGCATTTGTGCGTAAACTTTTACAACCGGCCGCCGCCCGACGTTAACCCTCCTTGTATGGTCTGGTGTTATTGGTACATTTTATAGTCTATCTCTTTTGCTTTTATTTTATTCATGCGGTATTGTTCTACTCGGAATATTTACAACTCATTTGTAACATAAGTCGAAGTTTCAAAAAGTTAGTTTTTGTGAAAAGTACACATTTTTAGTAAGAACATAGTAAACTAGAAAAAAAAGATGACAATGATGTCTAGAAATAAAGGGATGAGCGCTAGAAAAGTTCGCATGTCATTTCATAGAATGTTCAAATAGAATAATACTTATTTAGTATGTAGGGACAGATGACTGATTGAGCTAGCCCCAAAAAGTAAGTTTAAACTTGTGTTAGGGCATAACTCGACCATACTATATTTTATATTTAAAACATACTCAGATTAAGATCCAAGACAATTTATAAAGGGCTATTTTCCATCTTGTTGCGGGCGGGGGATTGAACCCATAACCTCCGGAGTGGCGGACTGGCGTGTTAACCACTACGCCACGTCGGTAAACTTAACTCAAATCATCATTTCCCGTAGAACTGCGAGTAACAGTCAGTTTAAAGTAATAGGTTAAATAATCATTTATCAACGAACAGACAGGGGAGTGTCTACGTAACAAATAGTCAAATAACTCAGTAGAATAACAAAGTCCGTAAATAAAGGATTTATCTGCAAAACACGTTATCTACTACATATTTATTTTACGACGCGGCGTAAATTTTGAGCAAAAGCGTAAAACGTTCCGTTACACCGACCGAACCCTTAATGAAAAGAGCTACAATAACGTGTTATCAGCCAGTATTTTACGAGCAATAACTGTTTATTGTGAAGTTGTAATTGTATTTTGATCTTGATGGCTGACGTACTTAAAACTGCTGATTCCTGTTTTCAATTGAAATAGTCACGAAATGAGAATGCTCTTGTTAGAGTCGTTTAGACACCATGAAATAATATATTCTTTTTTTAATAATTAAATTTTTGTACAAGCTTTTACATTGGAATCCTCTTAAATAGGCGATGGGCTAACCTTCTATCTAGTTTACTTTGATTTCCAATTTCACCTGTAAGCTTTAATTTTTCATGCTCATGCATGTCACTTGGCTCTTTTTTACCCCATAAGGGATAGTAAAAGTATATACTTATATATTTTCTAAAATCTTTGTTCAATCTTCTTTGCTGGTCTGGGAGTAAAGAAAAAACATAGAATGTACCAGCAGCTTCTCTTCCCGTGCAGATCGTAAAATCCGATCGAGGGAATGGGCGAGAATCTGAATCATATAAATAGGCGATGCGGTTAGCAACCCATCACTATCATGATTTCCCTTTTTCACCTTCATGCCCACCATTACGCTAAACGTGGCCTTACCACCCTAGGCTCTGTATGCCCCGTTAAGGATAAAGACATGATAGTACTGATAGTGTATCTGTATCTTTGTTCAGCTGCGACTGTATTCATTTTGACCAAACAACGTACATAATTACCTAAACCTTGCTCACGAATTTAACACAATAGACGAAAATGGCCTGAGAGAAATTGAATTTACATGTGTATTACCTAAATAACGAAACACTGGATTCCTTTGAACAACATTCCTTGAAAGCAGCTGCATCTTAGCAATTCTACTTAAGTCTTGAATAAATTAGCGTTACTAGAATGTCTCAGTATTACTTGTAGTATAAGAGCTGAACGCTGAAAAAATATTTTAAGTTTTTCGCCATATATATGTAAAGCGCATTTTAAAAAAAGTGATGTTAAATATATTGTATAAAATATGTTTCTACTGTAACATCATAGCTCCTTAATAGATAAACTACAATGATGAATCAATACAGATTTAGTTCTTTTTATTCTTTGACATTTAAGTTTTAAATTTATGATTTAAGAATTTGCAAATAACTTTACATTGTTTATTATAGTACTTTATTGTTCTATAGTAATAATATACTTTTAACATATGGCGGTCTTAACGCTAAGAGCATTTCCTCCCAGTCAACCATAGCTGCTGAATAATACGGTCCTCTGCAGAAAGCTGGTAAAAATATCTATATCCAAATAGTGTTCCGCAGTCCAGCAGCAGGTCTTTAGCAGTTTTGAGGTATTCAAATTATAATTAAAATTTGATTAATACTTTAGGTTCTATATTTTTACAAATTACTTAATATGATCACATTTTCCTATGTTTTTATTATTATAATTTTTTTAGCTCCTAGCTCCTCGCCTGTATGTACGTAATCAAATTTACAGTTGCTGAAGCGTTTTCGCCAAATATTTACCAGCCTACAGCGGGGTGTAAAAACAGCCTTAGAGATTAGCGAGTTACCTAATGTAATGGAAAATACTTCAAAAGGCGCTCCTTTATAAGCCTCCTTGATAACTCCCCGCGCGCCCGTTCTGCTGATTTGATGTTAGTCACGCCTTTGCTGTCTTGTAAATAATTTGAGAATTTCCCTCCAAATTCCTCGTTGGGTATTTTGGGCATAAAAACTTGGTGCCTCTGGAGATATTTTACTTAGTTTTGTGAGTTGGTTTGAATAACAACTTAAAAAAATGCAAATGTCTTCACTTTATGACTGCTGTTCGATCTTGAATGATCTCATGTAGCCGATGACGAGGTTACTAAATGGACGTGAACGGTCTTTCATTTATTCTCTTGTCAAATAATAATGATGCAAACAATAATATTCTCTTGACTCTAAAATATAAATAATAATCTTTGCCTTTAATGTTTTAAAAGACTTTGGCCATACTGTACCTCACTGCCTAACCTCTGTATTCTACCTGGAAACAACTTGAGGTAATTAATTTTAGGAGAATAGGTAGAGAAACCATCGGAAACGGATTCACTACAAAACGAAACTTCATTTCGCGTAAACTATAACTTCGAAAATTATTATTTGAGTTAGGGGTATGGAAACATGCATGTTGTTATTGTTGATAAGTCGAACTATCGTTGAAGTACTTAGGTCTACTTTACGTTATAGTAGGCCCAAGAGGGGATTTTTGGATTTACTCGACTGCGTCAGATAAACATGCAGTCGTGTCATGTCAGGATCACAGTACAATATAACGATATCATATTGGTAAACTGATGGTGGAGCCGGGAGGTAGCCATAGGAACTCAGTAATTAAAGGACGAAAACCTATCGTGTTTGGGCTCATTTGATTTGCCCTGACTAGTACTTTGGTCTCACAATAAAAGATTTTACAAAAAAAAATACTATATTCTTAATCTGACGGTTTGAATAGTTTTATTTCAAACTTTAATTTTTTTGTAAAATATTTTATGGCGGCGTGAATTTCGAAATCTGGTTACTTACCGATGGAAAGTTATTTCTTTACACTTTGCCGTATTCATTGAATTATTTTTACTGGATTGGTACACACACCAATGCATTTTTAATTACATTTACTATGTTATATTTACTAAAAAAAAGCGACTAAGTGAAGTTTATGGAGATAGCTACAATTGAACGGAACACAGTGACATGTGGTGGCTCTTCTAGTTTTACATAATAGCTCTTTAGTCTGATTGACCTTAACAAGTTTCTCGTTGAGTCTTCAAATCGTATGATAAAGTAGATTTAAGAGGGATAGAAAACAGTGTCTCACGTATTATATTATTGCAGGACCCAAAGGCACAGCATAATCTAAAGATTTTCTTTGTGTCATAATTTTATGTTCGCTTTGTGCTCAGTGTAGTGTAGAGTGCAGTTCACCCTAGTGTAGTATATTTTATGAGAGAGCAGACCCCTTGTCTTTGTACTGTGCTCGCTTCCAGGCAAATGTTTGCACTGGCATGTTATTCTTGCGGCAATTTAATAACGTGCAAGTTGCCTAAACCAAACATTTCTAAAATTAATTAACTGTATGTTATGATGAAAATATGAGTTGGGTGTCTAAACTTTAGTGGTAAATACTAAATTAGGCAAATATTATTTATAACGCTTCAGTGATGGGCGTCGTACAAAAATTTTGAATGTACCAGATATTGTCATCCACGTACTCATAGGTTGTAAGTCGACTTAAAAAAATAAACCTAACATTTTCTAAATAGGTGGTAGGCTAGCAACTTATCACTATTTTTGGTTTTCTTTTTCAATATAAAGGTCTACTATCTACTATCCGTTAGAAATAAAGACGTAATAATGTAACTAAAAAAATGAAATGTACTTATACAGGTGACTTTTTATTAACTGGCAACATTATGGAGCAAGTTCAGTTCATGATGCTGAACTACTTTCTGTTATTATTAAAAAAACTATTTTCATAGAAAGTAATTCAGTATCATGGACAGAACATTCTCCGAAATGTTGCCAGTTAATAAAAAGTCACCCTGTATAAGTCGTGATGCTGGGGCTGTAGAGATTACTCCGCCAACAAGAGCCTAGCTTTTAATGACATGTTATTGCATCGGTCAACATTGTTGCAATATAAGATGGACTTAAGCTTTTACATTATCTGTATTAGGGGCTAAAATAGGTATGACAATAGTCTTGTAATATTACTTAAGTACCTCTTTATTCAGAGATTTTCCTAATTGGACGGATATAGGTGTTAGATGTTCATTAATATATTTCTAAAGAAAAATATTTGTTATTTTAGAAGTACGAGAATATTTCATATGTACTAAACTAAAGAATCAACATAATTGTATGATAAAAGGGTCATTTGTTAACTCTGCATAAGATCCGAGCCGAGACTCAATCGTTCTAAAAAATACGTAACATTACCACTGTTCTTTTTTTGCCACAAAAGTTGTCATGAATAGGCGAAGCTAACTTAGATTCTATAAACTGCTCAATGAAAGCAAGAACAAGAATCGCCGTCCACACTCCACATACATTATGAAGGTTCCTAACAAACGACCAATAAACCGCTGCGCTTTGTCAACATAATGCTTTCTATGATCCCATAAGTTATCAGTGCGAACTAGCATTTAATTTTGCATTCAATGCGACAGTACACAGGCTTTAATCGTCACAACTTTATTGCTCCAAGATCGCAGATTTGCGTGTGATTTGCGGCTTTACAAGCGAGGTTTCTGTCCGTCATGACGTCACAAGATGGAGTCGTCCGAGCGAGAGATCTGATTTCGGCATCTTTTTGAACATTTATTTCGTTTTGTCTACCATGTCACGGACCAAGTACAGAGAACGAATATGGGTTGTTGATTTGCATGGGATGTGTTTGTTTTATTGGATTGATATCGAATTCTTTGTGAGCAGTCAGTTTGTACAGGTGTTTTGTGTATGTAACATGTAAGTTTTGTATATTATTCCTTTCTTTATTTACGCCTCTGCTTGTCACCGGTATACATTTATTTCGGTACGGTAAAATATTTTTAGAAGGATTTGTGAAAACAGATTTCTAAGTAAATAACTCTACGAAATATTTTTAAAAAGGTTATCTAATATTAAATGATGAATAATTAAATAATCCTTTACGTTTACAATAACGTAGTAAGTCACAAACCGATGTCATGCAGCAGATAATAAAATTTTAACATTCTGTTATACTTGTCAACGACAACCATCGATACTAAGAGCTTGGTTTTATAATAGGTACTATTGCCCAATTGTGCGGCACTGGGTACATGCTCATGCGGTTGTCCCGGGGTCGCCCAGTGGGACAAGAAAATATTTAAATTAATTTATAAAATATACTAACATAGTTTCGTAAGTTTCTGTACTATACTAACACTAAATGGACGTTTTTGTCTGAATAAATAAATTTTTATTTTATTTTTATTCCTGAGTTCACATCTACATTTTCGACATTTCATTACTTGCAAATAATAATCCTGACTCTTGTGTTTTCTGCGTCATCATCATCAGGTTTTTTCAGTCTCCACTGCAAGAGCATGACCTTTACTGCCAGAGCCATATATAAGCCAGAGCAGTCAGTGGATTTACACTCTGCACACAGGCCAGACGGGTTGGAGAAGTCCTATTGATGTTTATAAGCTTTGTTTAGCTTGTTTTTTTTTAAGTCGCCTTTTATGACATCCACGGGAAGACTTCGAGTGGTCCTATTCTTCTTTGCCGGAAACTTCACGTCTAGTTCTGTGTTATCTAATAAAGACAATACAAGGTCATTGAATCAAGATCATATAATTTAAACTAAACAAACTACTACAGATGTATTTCCTAGTATCATGTTATAATTGACACCAGAGACGTTTGTATTCTGTTGTATACTGAGTATTGTTGCTGCTATCTATAACATGACCAATTACGGAGTTCACCGATTTTCCTTGGAATTACTGTGCATATTGATACTGGTATCGTAAGGGTTAAGGCACATGCAGAACAACACATTCGCTATGTTTTTTTTTAATATTTTTAGTGCTACTCAATGCGCGAAATCAATATTCTTATCCATTTTTATTTTCTCTTAAGAGCTTGGTGCTTTTTTAAGTGGAGTGGAAGAGGAGTATGTGAATTTATCGGTCTTGGGCTTTATTTTTCAGCCCTCGATACAACATGTTCCATGCCTTTTCTTTTAGTTGGTGTACCTCTTTTAATTTCAGATTGATACGGTACCTACATGAAAAACACAAATCCGCATCTGATCAGATTGTTTTCTATTGAGATTGGACATTTATAGCCTCTCACTTCCGAAGCGGCCAGTTCGGGCCGCTCGAACACAGATAGATCTCAACTTTATATATTAGTTCTTTGACAAAAACATTTGACCTTGGAAGGAAGGCTATATCAATAGAAAATAATCCGACCGATATTGACCTCCACAGAGATGCGGTGCTTATATAAAAATTTCGTCGCCCTCCACACAGATGTGCTTCCATGGGAATTACGTCGCTAAAGCGCGTCATTACGTGGCGCTGCCAAACTGTCCCGGCTAAAAATATCATTACTCAGACCGAACTTATTGCTTCGGCCGTTAGTAACCATTTTGGCGTTCACGGTTGGGACGCTCCCTACAAGTATGGCGAGAACCTTACACTCAATACGTTACTGCACTATTGTAAACCAAACAGTATTACGGTAATTTGCCTGATATTAGTCCTCGTAATATTACTGGCTACTACTACTGGCTTCCGTATTGCGACATATCACGCAAACATCCTCATAGCGTACTTTATTGCCTCGTTATATCAATCGAATATAGAGAGTATATATATATATATATATTTACGATCGGCTCAAGTCAAGATGTTAGCCTGTATCATGTACCTACATGTAATCGTGATCTCAATTTCCGTCTTCTTGTTGAAGAATAACGGATCTCTCCAATAAATGGTAGGTAGTTTCGAGTTATGACGAATATACGACGTAGGTATTGAGCCTATAAAACCTATAAACCCACAATAAAGCCTAACTCTATTTGCATTTATTGCATTTGACGACCTCCGTGGCGTAATGGTTAACACGCTAGACCGCTAATCCGGAGGTTCTGGGTTCGATCCCCAGCCAGGGCAAGTTGGAAAATGGCCTTTTTCAAATTGTCTTGGGTCTTGGGTGTTT
Source organism: Acrobasis repandana (assembly GCA_963576875.1). NCBI lineage: Eukaryota > Metazoa > Arthropoda > Insecta > Lepidoptera > Pyralidae > Acrobasis > Acrobasis repandana. Next base: position 9,382,182 of record OY756223.1, on the reverse strand, counting down.
ATTTATATATGTATTTATCATAAATAATCGTTGAGTTAGTATCCCATAACACAAGTTTAAAACTCACTTTGGGGCTAGCTTTCAGTGTGATTTGTCCGTATATATTTATTTATTTATTATATTAGTGAGCTAGAGATGCAAGATAATTGACATGGTCACATTGTGGTACAAAATTACAAGTATATAATCCGCGAGTTCCGAACAAGTAAAATCACGTTCAAAATAGATTTGATCAATGACAAATTACATTATTTTGTGACTTTATTTTTTTATAAATTATATTACAAAATAATTTAACTTTAACCGAGTCCCACATATTATAGGCATGCTGATCTGGCGTTTAGAAATAAAAAGAGACCGGATTTAATCAATGCTAGGTCCACTCATGTCCCTTTGTATCTCCAGCAGACGGACATGGGTCACAAGTATCGAAATCAAGAAGAATCTGTGCATACTTCGCTTGACTCGTATAAAATGAGTGGGGAAGGGTATAAAGGCTTATAAATTCTAATCGCATGTACCAGTTTCTTGCACTTAGTAACTGAGCGGCAGACAACCCTACTTTAAAGGTCAAAAGAAGACCGTGGATACATGCCTATGTTCAATCTATCACTTTAGCTATTCTTAGGATGCTTTGATCTTGCAAGAAGGAAATCCTGCATAATATGGCTGGATAATATTGACAATGACTATTTTTTTTGTATTGATTAAGTGTACTGTGACTAATAAAATTCATCCCCGGGCGGGAACTGACCAGAGGGCCGCAACCGTTCTTCTACTTCTACATCTCGTTTGGCATGGCATTACTAATTAGCCCAATTGTCTTCATTTCCGCTCCACCCTGTCCGTTGCCAGATTTGCTTAGGCTACCACGCTTCGTCATTTCTTAAGATTTTCGTGCATTAGTGGGGAAAGATTTTTTATATTTATATATTAAATTATTTTCTGTTGCTCATTTCAGAACAATAATTACTTGCTTTCCTGTACAAACAATCGAGGCATAAACCTATATTTATGTGCCACTCGTTATGGTAGCAATATACACAAAGCCTGTTATAAGCTTCCTACTAATTATGTTATACTACTCCTCCATACGCTTTTGTATACTACTAACTAATTGATCTAGAAACTAATTGTATGGATAGTTGAATGGGAATGTACTCGTAGTAATAACCCGGTCGTTATTAAATACTTTGCTAATTAATGAGGGCTGTTTTGCCACGTGTTTGTCAATCAAGTGTTTAATTGAACATGCTCACAATTCAGTTTAATAAATTTACAAACATTTTAACTTTATAAAAAACAACAAGATAATTTGCTAGTAAAATTAAAAAAAATCCCCGACTATCAAGAACGCCATCTAGTGATAAGTAACGGAACTACCGATACGACTTGATATCGGTAGCGCCATCTATTATTTTTTAGAGAAAGCCCTGACTTTCAAGCGTTAACCCGCAATAACTTTAAAACGGCTAAACCAATTTTTATCAAACATAGCTTAGAACCACCGCAAGGGAACTTGCTTTCACGTATAAAAAACCGCATCTAAATCGGTTCATACATTCGAGCGCTACGATGCCACAGACAGACAAACAGATAGAGAGACGGACAGACATTAGCGTCAAACTTATAACGCCCCTATTTATTCACCATCATCCGAGCGTATTCCCAGTTGCATCGTCAGCGGTTACGCTTCTGAGCCCGGGGTCCGCGCTACACCCAGGTGATTCGACGAGGTAACTGGGTTTTACACAGAGCGACTGCCGTCAAACCTCCGCAACCCAAAGGATAGACCAGAACCAATACTAAGATAGGTACAAACGCTAGATGGCGTTTGGGACCAACAGCATTACGTGCCTTCCGAAGCACGGAATCATCTTTTTTTTTGGATAATCAGGTGATTCAAGCCTGCAATATCCTAACCAGACTGGAAAAAACTTTTTACAAAGTATGCTTCCTAGTGGGATTTGAACTCACGACCTCCGGATCATAAGGCAAACGCCTTGACCACTGGACCACGGATGCAGTCCGAACACCCTTCTTTATTGTTCGGGGTTAAAACTAAAACAAACTATTAAAGCAAATACAATTATAAATATACTATATTTCTTACCCGTCCTTTGACATTTCTACTGCAAATGTGCCCAATACACTAGCCGCGTTACCGCGCTGAATGGCAATCACCAAACCTTTGTATCAGAAATGAGTCATTATGTGCCACTCGGATTACGGACGCGTAGCGTTTGCACCCCAACATCTCATGGTTTATACGGCTATGGGAATGAAACTGTAGTGCTGTCAGGCCTGTGTCACTTCCGGTTTAGGTATCGAAAATGTACCTACATTATTACTATGCGCGCAGCCGGCCCCTCGGGGTGGTAAATTCAGTTATACGAATCGTTTGTCCAGAGTTATAAGGATGAAATTGGCTTGCAATGGATGTCTAGGTATATAAACGAAAAGGTGCTGAGTTCTGACGTTAGCTAAATTAAACCATATCGCTAACCACATTGAGTAGACATTTCTTTAAATTTCTTTGCTGAGTGAGACTTCTGTACTGGTTCTTATTCTGTGGTGCTGTCCCATAACCGCATACTTCCCCCGTTTCTTTTCGGCTGCATCCTCAGCAGCCGCTGCTGCTGCGCTAATAGTGCGTTCCATGTGACTTGTGGTGTGGTGCTTGAACACGGTATCAGCTTCAAAGCACGATAATTTTCATTAAAAATTATAGAGTTAGTATATGGATGCCTAGGAGCAAGCACAAACGCAGTTAGAAATCGATAGGAATATGCCATTTACGAATTTACTTTTTGTGAATCGAACGTTTTGCTTTCTGCGTCGGCTGTTGGGATAATTGAAAGGTGTTAGATCTGTTTAAGTTTGTCAGTGCCGACTGATATGGCTGGCTTAGCTTTATTTTCTATTTAATTGAAATTCCACAAATCACAACGTTTATGACTTCTTAGTCTCTTGTACATTTAAATTGGATTCCTTGAACATTTGTTTGAGCGAACAGCGCCTTTTATAAAAAGACGATGTTAGAGGCCGTTATCAAATAAACAAGATATCAATTTGTTATGGGATGTCGTACAAGTATTAGGAACCACCTTAGAATCCCAGATGGAAGGTATTTTAAGTACAATGTTTCGGCACTGTAAAACAGCAGACACAGTAGTTTGTGGTTTGTTTTTCATTGCTACCAAGTCAATGTTAATCAAATCATGTTTTCACTGATATGCAATTTTTTTAAAAAGACATTTATATAATCCAACCATGATTGATTGTCGATTAGTACTTACTGGTCACATTTGTTTTGCTCACCGCATTTGGTGATAATCATCAGAGGAAAATTGTAGAAAGATAAAGTAAGTTGGAAACTTAGTCACAGATATAAAAATGAATAAGAAGAATACAGGGCAACGAAATGTCGTAATCGTACCAAGAATATCAAAAGAGGTAACGAGTATAGAGGAACTCCACAAAATAAAGTCACTCTTCAGTGTTAATTACCTTTGAAAAGGTAATCATAACTCAAGAGTGTAGTATTATATTATATTCATATTTATCTTTAGGCAAACGCTTCTCTGTACATAATGCTACTAATTAATTTATAGTCAAGTGGATGAACTGATTAATTAAACAATGTTGGCGATTCAACGTTAGAGCGATTCGATGATCCAATTATCGTATAGGAATAATTGACTGATTGTTTGTCTGTGTGTATTGTTAATTACATGGTATTATAGCAGAATTAAAGAGCTGTAGTTTGTTATTAAAAATCTAAATTCGGAGGAAGACATTATAAATACAAGTGGGTCAAACACACGAATTTTACCTGAATGGAAAGCTTACCCTCAAGCAAGGTGTTTGGCATCCTTGGTTGACGATTGATATGCATGTTATATTTGAGGAAGAAAATGCGGAAAAGCGCACCCCGGTCTCCGAAGCTGATGATACAACCGGGAACGACTGAGAATAATATGTGTAAATCACTTCTATAACAGAAGACATTTTTTATTGTTCTTTGGCCTCGAATAGGTACCAGATGGAATTTAAATCGCATGCAAATTCTTTTCTTACTACTTAGAAAGAAACTGAGGCCTAGAATATGATTATCAAATGATTGCAAAGCGTATGACTAGGAGTATAGAATTAAAACAGAGGATTATGAAAGGAAAGAGGCAATGCTTTTGTCCGGCTGTGTGATACGAGTACCTATCTAATAATAAATAAATATATACGGACGAATCACACAGATTGAGCAAGTCTCAACTAAAGGAAAGTTCGAGACTTGTGTTATGGGATACTAACTCTGTCGAAACTATATTTTAAAACAAATACATAATATATAAGTAGATAAACATCCAAGACCTAGGTCAATCTGAAAAACATAATTTTCTATCTTCACCTGACCGGGGATCGAACCTGGGACCTCCGGTGTGACAGCCTGGCATGATGACCACTAGTCCACAGAGATCGTCTAATAAAAATAAAATCTTTTCAACAATGTGCATACTCATATCACCTGATACTCAAAACCTCTCAACTAATGTCGCTTTGAATAAACTGATGTCGGTATGCGCGGATGAGCGGTCCATTTTAAATAGCCACTTAGGGCCGCCGCAAACAAATTGCTAGGAACAAGAGCCGAGTCCGTGTGCTGACTGACTAGCTGCGTGTGTGGAGTTTACGTTTTTTTAACCAACTCTGTCACAGTGGACACATTTGTTTTTAACCGACTTCAAAAAAGGAGGAGGTTATCAATTGGACTGTATGTTTTTTTAAAATGTAAGTTTGTTATGCGATATCTTCGCCAATTGTGGACTGATTTTGATAATTCTTTTTTTATTTGAAAGCCTTTACTACTTAGTTGGCCTTTACCCATTTTATTTTGGTGAAGATATGATAAAAAACTTTGGAGATATGGAAGTAACTCCTAAAAAAATTAATTCGATTTTTTATTTATTTAATTATTATTTAAAGTAGTCCTGTGACTGTCCAAGTAGAAATAACTTTGCTAGATCATCCAGTTGGTTTTACTTTGTTCACAACTAAAGTATCTTTTTCTGTTTAAATAAACTAAGTGAATAGATAAGACAAAAATATTTTTTTGTTCTAACATGTGTTTTAAACTTAGTACTTATTTTAAACATAGTATTTAAGTAGAAATTCATCAACCTAAATCCATTTTTTATATTTTCATTTTATTACTCGTAGTTTATTAATCAATTTAATTCAGAAGCCATACATTATGTATATCAGATACCTGTGTATAAATCATACATGTAATCCACGTTTATTAATTATTACTTTTAGCTCAAAAATATTTTTTCAGTCTAATTTGAGATTACGAACACTGTGGCAGGGCCCGCGCAGGCATCGAGGTGGAATCCTCAGTCAAGTTTTTGCTTGGTAGCGATTACAGTACGCCGTTTTGCCCGCTTAGAAGTGGGTTGGGTTACGACTAGCCTTTATCGGCATTCACTCGTTGAGCCAAGGCGTTTTTCAAAATAGCACTCGCAATTCCCTACTCCAACACAAAAGGAAAAAAGATTATCTCGATGACTTTATATAGGCATACCGTTCTGTAGCCACCGGCAATATCATTAAACCAATTCAAAGTTATTGCCTATTACACGAAACGAAAATCATAGCTTGAGTTTCTGACGTTCACTCCACTATAAATGAACTGCCTTCCTTGTCCACTTGTAATGGAGAAGTTAACGACATCACCAGTCACCGACCCGCCCTTATCTAGAGATCGCATGCGAGCACAATAAAACTGTCAAATGGCTTCCTCGATATGACAGATACGATATCTCCATTAGCTCGCTTACCGTCGTCACGGGCTCACGGCGCAAACGAACATCAAATAAAAAGTTCCAATAAAACATACATCACGAATTTGAGCGCCAGTTTCGTACGGCATGTAACATAGGCCCGGCCGATTCGATCATAAATTAAATGCCATCATATTTGTTTTTCGAATGAACAAGTAAATAAAATTCCGATCGACAGAGCGTAACTTTTCGGGGTACGTAATCAACAGTTTTATTCGGCGATTCTGCTGCCTTGATTTTGAGTTTTATCCTTGTCGTGGATCGATCTCGTTCTTCATTTGAATATATTTTCGCCTCGGCTTCTCTGTTGACGCTGATTAAATTCAACATGTCTGAAAATTAATATTGAATCACGGTTTTATCGTTTGTTTTTTTTTTTCGGAGAATTGTACATATGATTGCCGTGTGGTTGCTGGCAGAGTAAAATAGGACCACTCCAAGTCTTCCTGTGGATGTCGTAGAAGGCGACTTAGGAAACACAAGCTAAACAAAGCTTATAAACATCAATGAGACCTCTCCAACCAGTCTGGCCAGCGTGGAGTGTGTAGGCCAAATCCTCTGACTGCTCTGGCTAATATATGGCTCTGGCAGTACAAAGAGGGTCGTGCTCCTGCAGGGGAGACTAAAAAAGACCTGATCATTGTATGATTATTTTTCCTGAGTAGATTGTCAAACGGCTTGTGGACGGGCAGCTAGTTAAAGCGGAGGTCAGTAATTAACAGGCGAGATCAACAAGCGACGCGATGCTAATGGGGCCTTTCCACGTCAAAGGGCTAAAAGGCGCCAGAGCGCGTCTGTCCGAATAATGGGCTAAGTTGTAGTGCCCGCACTCGAGCCGAGGCTGCCGGTGAGCTGCGACCTCTCCGACCCTCGTCAAATGCTCGATTAGCTTAACGTGTACACACTAATTATTTTTTTACGATTTACTAAGGCGCTCAGTCTTCCGGCTTTCTTGATCGACGTCATTTATATCTTTGGCATCTCGCCCACGCACAACAATGTATCGAAATTGAATTTCCGTACGTGGCGTGTCGACTTATTGATTACAGAGAGCTTGGGGAATCCTTTATAATTTTTATCTGACTACGGCGAAGCCAAAACGAGGGTTATGTGATTCGCCGCAATGCGTGTATGCTCATCTGTTGCGGTACAAGATATGAGAAATCTTATGATATCCATTGTACCATGATAAAGTATCGTTGGAAGCATCTTGGCAGTTCGCTGGTTAGGCTATGTGACATCACACTATAAATATGGCGCCCTATATACAGGGTGACTTTTTAAACACTGTCCAAATTTTTGGAGCAAGTTCAGTCCATGATAATGAACTACTTTCTACAAAAAAAGTTATTACAAATCGATAAAAATTTTTCGTCCTCCCATACAAAATCCGCTAGTCTGAGCGCTGATTTTATGGAGGACGAAAAATTTTTGTCCATTTTTAATAAATTTTTTTATAGAAAGTAGTTCAAAAATTAGGACAGTGATTAAAAAGTCAGCCTGTATAGGCCACATAAAACAATGAACTCAATTATCATCTATGTCTTTTTTAGTCTCCGCTGCAGGAACATGACTCCCTCTGTACTACCAGAGCCATACTTAGCCAGAGCAGTCAGATGGGTTGGAGAGGTCTCATTGATGTTTATAAGCTTTGTTTAGCTTGTGTTTCCTCAGTCGCCTTTTACGACATCCACGGAAAGACTTGGAGTGGTCCTGTTCTACTCTGCCGGGATTGCCGGGAACTACACGGCTTAGATAAAAATATTATTAGCTATTACTTCCTGCTGAGCTTGCATTAACTCGATAAACATACTTTTTCGTAAGAAATTCTCCGTAGTTTAGTTGTATATATTTTGTTACTGTTTCCCTGTAACTGAATGACCGTGGTTATCGTTGCTAAGACGCGATACGCCTCTGTATCTTATCCCTAACGCCGGTTATTTAGCACGAGCCCATATCAAATCGAATATGACAGAGGGACATGAAGTTCGGATCCTTAATGGTTATGAAATGCTAATTGATATTTATGAATGATGCGAGACCGCCGATGAGATGTTCAGCTCTAATGAATATATTGAGATAAAGAATTGACACGCCCAATTTATTCGTATTCAACTGAGAACATACTGCACAATACTTTTTACAAGATTTTATTTAGGTTGCCCTGTTGTTGTTTTTTGGGTCAAATATTGCAAGTTAGACTTGAGCCACTTCCCGTTTTCCGATTGAAGTTTTGTATGCCAATGTAATTAGATGACAATGCAATATTATTATGACACGAAGTTGATATGATGATGGAGCCGAAAGGTGGCTATAGGAATCATGTAATAAAATGAAGCAACCCCATCCAGTCTGGGCTTATTACATTTGTTTTGATAAGTACTTAGGCCTCATATCTTACAAATAATGATATTTTTTTCACAAAACTTATATCGTTTGATACTTATCAAATCAATAAAGTCGAACGGCTCACGGGGACCAATAAATGTGTTGGGGAATTTAAATAAGCTATTATTGCCAGTATCTATTTAAAAAGGCATAATGAGACACGAAAATATGACATCGTAAATAAAGCGCACAATACTCTGAACTATTAAAACACGGCCCGTTGTGTAATGGAGGAAGTTTACAACCTTACCGTGTTGGTATTTCGATGTAATTCTATTTGATAAATTTGACAATAAAGTCTAACAATAAAATTTTAGACCTAATTCGTTTTTGTGAAAAGAGAATTTATCGCGGTATACGGAGAGTCGTAAAACGGACCGTCTGCCGTGGTATTAGGTGACAAATGGTCGGTCTTGGCCGCGACAACACTCATAAAGTAAATGTAATACTGGTGTTATACTTTACGAGATATAAGGGAAAATTAGATTTTAAATTATGCAAAATATTCACCATTTATGACAAGTTTATTTTCTAGGCAAATTAAGAAAAACCCGACTGTCAAGAACGCCATCTAGTGATGAGTAGTGGAACTAGCGATACAACTTAATATCCGTAGCGCCATCTATTATTTGCTAGAGAATGCCCTGTTTTTTAAGCGTTAACCTTGAACCTCCCACTGCTGGGAATAGGCCTCTCTCAATCAATGCCATTTGCCAGTTTAATTGTATATTATATATATCTATATAGGTGTTAACCGTGTGGTTCCCGGCAGAGTAGAATAGGACCACACAACGTCTTCCCGTAGATGTCGTAGAAGGCGACTTAGGAAACGCAAGCTAATAAACATCAATGAGACCTCTCCAACCCGTCTGGCCAGCGTGGAGAGTGTAGGCCAAATCCTCTGGCGGCTCTGGCAGTACAGAGAAGGTCGTGCTCCTGCAGTGGAGATTAAAAAAGACCAGGTGATGATGATGAAGAGGAAAGAAATTGCATTGTTTAAATGGGCCTATCTATATTGTCGTACTTTAGGTTAAAGTCCTGCCGCAGGGCGTATGACTCCTGCGTTTAAAATTAAATTGATTGCGTTCTTTTATTACAAACAAGTATCGCTTTAACGAAATGTTGATGACGAATTCATCATTCACAACAATGATTAAAATTTTAATATTTAAATAGTAAATTACTGACTGTTTGAATAATTAGCCATCGAATGAACGTCCCAATTCAATTGTTTTGTTTGTCAATTCAATTGTTAATTTCTCATTCGTCCGCCATGTCGTCATTTGTTGTTTCAGTTTATCCATTTAAAACTTCATTAAAGCCCGATCGAGTTCATTTTATTTGATTTAACAACTGTTAAATTATATTGTCACTAAATTGTTAGCGATTGTTTATTTTGTACGGGAATATAAATCAACGTGATTTGTTTTGAATTGATTGCTGTTCATTTCCTATACTCTCTCACTTAATACTACTTTACTATAATTCCTATAACTATAATTCCTATTAAGCCAGACAGAGCATTTTGGGTCTTCCGGATCTAAGCAGACAGAGCTCAGGACCGCAAGACCCAAGTGCCACTTTTAGCGTGATGATGGGCGAAAAGATAGAAAAAAGAATCAAAATATTAAGCCAAATTGTGCAATAGATAGATAGATAAAAAATTATTCGGAAGAAAAACACATTTCACAAATAAAAAAAAATATTTACAGACAAAGAATAAAATAAAAATGTGATTAGTCCCCCAAAATGCACAAATAAGGTCGTTGAGTTTCTTTACAAAGGGAATTAGTTTTATATTTACTTTGCTCCTTATGCAAATTATTAGGTAAGTGGCCTACCTATCATAACCCTCAAGGTTTATTTCGCCTTTCTATAACAGATTCAGACTGCGTGCAATCCAATGCATCATCAGATACCAAGATTAACATTATTACCGTACAAACAAAGGCCGTGGGCTAACTCTCGCAATTTGTATTTTTTTTTTTCACATTTATCATGCCGATTAAGCGTTCCCCCGTCTTTTGTTATTAGCACAATTTGCGAAATATAGGTGGGTATCTTTAATTACAGCTATTTGTGTTCACTGCCACGTAAAATTATTCAAATTACGTTTAATTTAATGTTCTTTAAGCAACGAATTGCCGCATATTTTTCCCGTGTCGTGTTAATGGCCAATTCCTGAATTAAATTCGACGATCGTAAATTCCCCGTACAATGTAACATAAACAAAACTTATCTTCAAAACGACGAGCTATCTTGAATTATAATTTGGTCTGATTTTACGGTGCCGACTCGCGGCTTATCGCGTTTTTAAATTGACACCTTATTTACTTTTGTGTGATTAAAGTTGCGAGTTGGCCACTGAAAAACTTGAGATTTATCTACCCATATCGGTTACAATTAAGGCTTAGCTTGCCTATGGTTAACTATCCAATTTAAGACTAGGTGTAGACCTGTATATATAGGCTTAAATTAAATAGTTAACAAGAAATATGATGTAGATTAAAGACGGAACTTGAGAAGTCAAGTCCGCTTTAAGTTACATGATATTTAATTACCTAATTTACGTGTGTCTAAATTAAGTAAGTATATAATTTAAAAACCATATAAAAGAGATGGCGAGACAACATCGACAGCTTTATGAAGGAATGGCAGCAGGCTGCTTTAAATAGGGATCAGTGGAGAAATAAGGGGGAGGCCTTTGCCCAGCAGTGGGACACATCAGCAGGCTAATAAATAAAAAAAAATCACATGCACATTTATTTTGGAAATAAAATAAAACTAGTGGTTTTGGGAGAACAGTAGACCTCGCGAGCTGTTATAACCATGCAACAACCGACACTTCCTCCTTTCCCCTGGCTTAGCAAAGCCAGTTCAGTGAAATCCGTTCATATATAACGCTACAATTTCCCCCTTTTCCCCTCTACTACTCCCTTTTGGAATTCTTTTTACAACATCTTGTTTAAAATGAAGTCCTTAGTGTGCGTCTCATATTTGATTGAAATCCGTTAATAATTCTACAGCAAAGTCCCCCCCTTTCCCCCCCTTTCCCCCCCTTTCCCCCCCTTTTCACCCTTTTCCCCCCTCAATCAAAAATCGTGATCGTTTAAAAAAATTAAATAATACAAGGAACTTGTGTAAATTTTCGTCAAAATCGGTTGAATAATGCGAACTGGTAGGCGAGAATAGACAGACGGTCTGCATTTGTGACCAATTTCAAAACTGAGACGCTTAGCTCGCTCGGTTAAAATAGTACATTGTGCTACAAGGCGTAAAGGTAATAGTTTTAACGCGAGGGCGCGCTTTGAATCCAGAGCGAAACGAAGGATGCCACAATAGAATCACGAGCGTAGCGAGGGATTCTACGCTGGAATCCTGATTGAAGCGAGGGATTTAAGTATATCGCCCGAGATAAAACTATTACCGTACACCATGTAGCACATTCTTCTTTTCATCTCCATCTATGAGAAAAAGCAAATATATACCTATAACGAAAGTAGAATACCTACATATACCTAATCAGAGTTTAACAGTTAGTTACTAACCTTTATTTGGTGACGTTTTCACTGAAGAAGTACTATGAAAATATTTATCTAGGACCACCACATCTTATACATTTTCCAGTCATTAGAATCGTTTCATTACTTTTCCTTGTGTCTCAATTCTTTATATATTTTAATATGTACATTATACGTAAACTTCATATTTATTTACTATAGGTCTCATCAAGAAATTAGCCACATTTAAAATAGTTGTAGAAATAATCTAATAGTTCCTTAATAAAATTACTATTTAAATCAATCAACGACAACAATTGCGCGTTTTTATTAGTTTTTAGTAAATTATTATTTTGAAGCAAGAGAACCAAAACATTTTGACCTACAGTCATCCACGTGAAACGTGTAGTATTTCAATTTTAAAAAATTACGATGCCCTTGCCTATATTTTATAATTTTAAAACTAAATTCTTCTTTTTTTTAGCTGACTGCCAATATTATTTTTGATTCTACATTCGTGTTCGGTTTTCAAATGTGTTTTAACGCCTAGGGAATTTACTTTTTACTTTTCAGTGTCTAGAGAATTACCAGTGACTTTAGCCCCAAATATTTGGGATAAAATCATCGTTTTTCGAATAGATGAGATGAAAAATAACATGCATTACATATAAGAAATCATATTACACTATCTTCCTTTTTACAATCCGTTCGTATCGAAACTTCAACGTGTAACCCTATATTTTAAGTATCATTTACTGCACAAAGCAAAAATTCCGCTTCAGGCCACAAAGCCGAAATTGCTGAGGTGCTTCTGAAACTGTCGACAATGAGAAGTTCCATAGGGATGCAACTCCATGCATGGCAACGGGAGACTGGGTCTACAACTGCCCTATGATGTCTAGAAGAGACATAATAAAGTCTTACATTCAAATCAGTTTCGATTTAATTCAGTTCGTGTTACTCTGGATTTTTTTACGTGGAATTAGAAGCTTTTTTTATTTTCATGGTTTTTAAATGGGTGGTTCTCTGGCTGGACTCACACTAATCATCTTAAATTCCGATGCTGATTTAATATACACTGCCTGTTTTGAAACAACGAATTAGTTGTTCGTTCGTTACACAACAGGAATGTATATAAAATCAGCATCTAAATTGAAGACAGTGTGAGTCCAACATTATATTTAATAATTTACAGGATACAATCTGACCTTAAAATGGCTCAAATAGGCTTGTTTGTCTACCTCTCTAATAAAATATAATTTTGTAATGTAAGTCATGACCGGAATCAGGCGGAATCAGGCAAGTATAGGGTTCTGAAAATACGTTTAAAATAGTAAGACAGTAAGACCTTAATAAATCTCTTTTTGGACATGGACGTGGGTCCTAGCCTAATCCCGCTGTTTTATTAAATTACTTTTCTGTTTTCATGAACTAAATACTCAAGTATTCGTTTTTGAAAATGTAAAGATAATAAAACTTAGAGATGTTTAGATTTGTTAAACTTAGTTAATTGCTTAGAGCCTGACGGCCTTGATGCCTTGTGAGATGAGGGTTATTTTATTTTTGCCACTTATTTCTAAGTTATATCAGGCCTGTGTTACTCCCCGTTTAGGTATCGAAAATGTACCTACATTATTACTATGGGCGCAGCCGGCCCCTCCGGGTGGTAAATTCAGTTATACGAATCGTTTGTCTAGAGACATAAGGATGAAATTGGCTTGCAATGGATGTCTAGGTATCTAAACAAAGAGGTGCTAAGTTCTGACGTGAGCTAAATTAAACCGTAAAACTAACAACATTGAGTAGATATTTCTTTGAATTTCTTTGCTGAGTGAGACTTCTGTACGGAGTATTATTAGGTCCTTACATATGAAATTGCCGATTTTCAATACTGGCAACTTTAAAAACAAATATCTTGCGTTTCATTAGGAATTCCAAATTCAAATTTATTTCGAAATAAAGCCAGAAAAATATTGTTTTAAAATTCGTATTTCATTTGTTTTAACATCATTTATTTGAGTTTCAACATTGCAATAACAGCAACTATGGACAAATTGAAAATTCGCGGTATTTACGAATACGAGTTCCACCGTGGCACCAGTGCTGCAGGAACGACTCGAAGAATTAACGACGTGTATGGACCAGGCACCGCTAACGAACGAACGGTGCGTTTTTGGTTTCAACGTTTCCGTTCTGGAAATTTCGATTTACACAATGAGCCTCGTGGACGACCTGATACTCAAGTGAATAACGAAGAATTGAAGGTGATAGTGGAAGCGGATCCATCTCAAACCACTTCTGAATTAGCAGCAGCCTTCGGCGTAAGTGACAAAACGATACTTATCCACTTGCGCCAAATCGGAAAAATTAAAAAACTCGAAAAGTGAGTACCGCACGAATTGACTGAAGCAAACCAACAAACACGCGTTGCTTGCTGCGTTTCTTTGCTTAATCGCCACAATAATGAGGGGATTTTGAACCGTATCGTGACTTGGGTTGAGAAATGGATCCTGTACGACAATCGGAAGCGATCATCACAATGGCTTGACCCTGGAGAACCGGCAAAACCTTGCCCTAAGCGAAAACTGACCAAAAAGAAGATTCTGGTTAGTATTTGGTGGACCAGTGCTGGTGTTATCCACTACAGCTTCTTGAGATCAGGCCAGACGATTACTGCAGACTTTTATTGCCAACAATTGCAAACAATGATGGAAAAGCTCGCCATTAAACAACCGAGACTGATGAATTGCTCTAGCCCACTGCTCCTTCAGGATAACGCTAGACCACACACTGCACATCAAACGATCGCCAAGTTAGAGGAGCTGCGACTGGAACCTCTGCGAAACCCATCATACTCTCCAGATCTTGCCCCAACCGATTACCACTTTTTTTTGTAAATTTGGATAACTTTTTACAAGGAAAAAATTTCAAATCTGATGAGGCAGTCAAAACCGCCTTCAAACAGTTTATAGACTCTCGCTTCCAGGATTTTTTTTCCAAAGGTATCAATGATCTGCCTATAAAATGGCGGAAGTGTATCGATAACAACGGCGCATACTTCGATTGATTAAATAATAAATTCATTAAAAAAACTTGTTTCACTTTTTTGATACTGAACGGCAATTTCATATGTAAGGACCTAATAGTATCTATTCTGTGGTTATATTATGATTTTTCAACATAGGTATATCTATAATGGCGGCTCTGTGAGTTGTAGACCTCGCAGGTATGTTTTTGCATTGCTTAAAACTTAATAAATGACAATCATACCTTTTGTAAGAGTTTTTTTTATTAATTTTCACTTTACATAAGTTTGAAAATATATAGCTTCCGTGCTGGTCTGAGAAAAAAGAAAAAACTTAGAATTTAACAGCTGCTTCTTTTCCCGCGTAGATCGTAAAAGCCGATCGAAGGTGTGGGCGAGAATCTGAATCATGTTAATAAGCGACGACGCGGATAGCAACCCACCACTATTTTGATTCAGTTGTTCCACTTTAACGCCCACCATCACGCTAAAAATGGCCTTCGAGCCTTACAGCCTTTGTCTACCCCGTTAGGGATTAAGACGTGATAATGTATCTGTTATGGAAAATCTGCAATATTTTATCTTATAACCATATACCATGTACCACTTCAATATAAACTACATCTGCGTCCATTGGTTGTTGGTTAGCGAGTATCCAGAATATTTCGCCTTTGCCGCTTCACCTCGCAATCGCCAATTTTAATTCCAACCTTACAAAGACATCGCCATTAAATTTCACATACAGCGAACGCCAACTTTGGTCATTTAACTCTTGTATCGTTTGATAATTCCACGGAGTTCGTATGACTGTTCATAAAATATGAACTCGTTATGGACTTAGAATGTTCTGCTCGTTGCTTTATCGTTTAATAAAATGTTTGGTCTATGGGTTTGGTTTCGATTATCTATAAATAGTATTGTTTCCATATGTGTGATTTTTAGGGTTTTAAACCACAAAAGGAGAAACGATATCCTTGTATGTTGATGTAATATATCACTAAACATAAGTAAAAATATTTCTTCTGATTTGGCAACGCATGTGTGGACGTTTTTAACTAACAACAACATTTTTAACACCCGGTACTGGCGCTTAAAAATATTCATAAGCAAGCCGGTAACCACAAATTTTCATCTAGGCCGTATGCCTAATTTGCACTAAAAAGTACAAAAATGTTACGGAATTGTTAGAAACACAACAATTCGTATTTTAGTTTCGGTAAGCACAAAAGCAAATTTTGTTCCTCAAATATGACTGGTTTTGATCTTGTTTCTCGAAAGAAGATGACATAAAATCGACAGCTCATCTGGCAACCTGAACACGATGCAATCGTAACATTGTGCAGACATCGTGTCCTGTCAGTACGAAAATCGCATCGCTAGTGTAATTGAGATCCGTATCGAAGATTTAAAAACTTGTGGAAATGCAACAGTTGTATAAGAGGGTTCAAAAAAGACGAGTGGCGCGGGTTACATAAAAGGTGCCTCGAGTGTTTTTTGACGTACATATACAACGTTGCATACAATACTTTTTCTACGACTAGTATTATGGTAGGTAGACCGGTAGTATTTATTAAATAAAATACAAAATTAAGCAAACAGTATTCGAGTTAGAAATATGTAATGTTTGATATTGTCTATGTAAACTTTTTATTTCCCAGTAACGATATTTAACGATATTCTTATGTTGGCAACTTGGCAGGAAAGAATTTGTCCCGGAAGGTTTATTTTTTATAAAAAACCGTATAAATTTAGTTTATTGTTAAGTTGGTGGTTGTGCTTCTTTGTTATAAAGTTATGTTGATCGAGTAAAACCATAACCTACTCGTATAAAGACAGTAATTTGTGGCAGCTAGTCGTATCGTTTTGGCGCCATTATACACAAGTGCTGAAATTAGGAATAGAGGAATAGGCTTTTCAGAAGTCATATTATCTCTGTTCTTATATTATTGTTCGTGACCATGTAAAATACAGATACGAGTGAATTCAGTCCATAATACGGAACAACTTTCCTCACGAAACATGTAACGAAATATGAAAAATAATTACTTGCTTTCCATACAAACTCGGATCAGCTGATTCAACTTTTTCCTTGGGAACAGTTGCTGTGTATCATGGACTTATTTTGGGTGAAGTTAGTCCGTGATACGTTTAAATAGTTTTAATATATTTTTTTAGACGTTATATAACTTTACTACCAATATATTGGACACATTGAATATTTTTTTATCCCGAAAAATATGAGGTTTATGTAGAATTGACATAAAACTCTCCTTTTGACTGGCACGGGTAACAGCTAGTTATTAACTTCATGATATCGAACGAAGGCTCTGAGTAGACATTTTGTAGACATATGAAAAACGAATGTAATGATATCTTACCATACGGTAGTTCGTGTATCGGTCCACTGATATAAACCTCATGTGTAAAATCAACTTGATCACATGTCCGAAAATCGATCAAAATTTAGCCCCAGATACAAATTACAAGGAGTATATTGACGCAATTACTAAGTACGTGGTTGGTCTTGATCTGATTTTTAATGTGTGTAAATTGATACTTGCACGTCAAAAGCAAAAAATGTTTATCTGGTCATTTCCTTTTTTTGAGAATATTATGGACTGTATAGTGAAAATTATGCTCTGGAATTGGGGTAAAGTATATAGCGGTTCGAAAAAGTAATCGGCTGATACACTTTTTTTTAAATAAAACTGCTACCGATTTTTTATTTTGAATTGTCAATCCATTCATTTATTTAATCATATATCACACACAGTATATATAACTGTAAATTGATAACAAATAAAATATGAAATAAACGAGCAAGTGTGAGTCGGACTCGTACATGAAGGGTTCCGTACGACCGTACAATGTTTTAAAACGCTGAAGAAACACGTTTCTTGTATGGCGACCCCCTTTAATTTTTAACTTTATCTTATTTTTAGTATTTGTTGTTATTGTGGTCATAGTAATACATAATTGGTGAAAATTTCAAGTATCTAGTTAATTCCATTAGAAAGATCAAGTTAAAAACGCTGAACAAAACACGTTTCTTGTATGACGACCCCCTTTAATTTTTAACTATTATTTATTTTTAGTATTTGTTGTTATAGCCGCCACAGTAATACATAATCGGTGAAAATTTTAAGTGTCTAGCTATTACGGTTCAAGAGATAGAGCCCTGTGACAGACGGACAGACAGCGGAGTCACAGTAATAGGGTCCCGTTTGCACCCTTTGGTTACGGAATCCTAAAAAGACAAAAAAAGTGTCGCGAGTTTACCGTTCCTGGCGAACGACTATCCCGGTATTAAAAACATATCTCGGTTTTATTAGCGTAATACAGTTTAATTTGCACAGAATTAAAATACACGAGTGAAACGGCACAATAGCCTCACTTGCTAGGCAGCGTATTGCGAAATCCCTGCGGAATTTAGAACTTTTTAGGTCAGTCAGTATATTAAGCTTTAATTCTACAAATAAACTAATTTAAAAGACGGCATTATCTCAAGTCTAAGTAGAAACCTCAATATTAGTTCAAAACTATATCATCTCTGATGTTAGAATCCAGTTCAGTTGGCTTCAAGTTATTTAAGCTTAAGGCGGAGGTATAGGCAAATGACCTTGAAGTGTGAAATAAATTGTTAACTCGTAAATATAGTGATAATTTCCTTATTTCTCTTCGTCATGCACTAGATAGCCCTTTAAATTATTTTATAAACTGCCGTTGAAACTATTATTGGTGATCCGTCTAGCTTTAAATCTTGCCGTGGCCACTTTTGGCGGAGGCAAGTTTTAAAGCTAGACGGACTAATGTAAATACTTTCAACGGTGGTTCATAAAATAATTTAAAGGATTATCTAGTGCATGACGAAGAGCAATATGGAAATTATCTCCATATTTACGAGTTAACAATTTATTTCAAATGAGGGCGCCACTTCAAGGCCATTTGCCTATATCTTCACCTTAAGCCAAACAGTCTTGTCATTTTTTGAACTCTGTGTTGCTATACTACAAAAATCCTCCTGTGACTCAGAACTAATATCGTTAATTGGGATATTATTCTACAACAATCCTCTTGTGACTCAGAATAGTGTTTCCACACATGCGACAGTATCTCGACAATTCGCGCACCTTTCTACATGACGCAGTTTCGGACAGTTTGGAGCAGACAGCCAGCCCGGCTAATATCGTTAAATGGTACATTGTTGCATGTGCATACTGTACAGACTGAAAGTAAGTTGGACACAGATTATTTATGTACAGAAAGTATTAAAAACTGTTCAAGTCATTGTTCGTAGACAGCTTTTGTAACTATATTTTCGATGTGTATTGTCTATCTTTACTGCCTTATTTAAAAGCTAATTAAATATTTTCTATTAAATAACCCAAACCAAGGTTGATATGTATTAGTTTCACATAAAGACAACCGTAAGATCTCCACATCTAAACCCCCTTTATCCTTTCTCCACTAACAAATAAAAACTCTGAAGTGTGTATTTGGTGTTAGGCAAGTTATTCTATTATTTTTTTCATAACGCGGCCTTTTGGTTTATCTAGTCCGAAAGTGACATTGTTGCGAGTCAGTCGAAGAACTTGAGTCAGCAACTGTAAATGTGATGAATAAAGTATACCTTCTGTGTATATTTAGTCTAGAAGTCAGTATTGTTGTGTCTCCAACGACGAGCGCAGACCACATCGGGTCTAGAATTGGCTTATAAACAGAAACAATGTTTCAGATTTAGGAGAATCACTGTCCAGTGGTATGGTCAATATTGTTTTGTATTTCTGTCGCATACTATGTAGGAAATGAAAGTTTACCATTATATGTAGTCTTTTATCAAAGTAAATATTCGTAAGTACTTAATTATTTTGAGATGGGAGTATAATAATGTTAATAATTCGCGCAAAAGTTATACAATTAATATATGTGAAAAATAAACGGGCAAGTGCGAGTCGGACTCGTACCACAGTACAATGTTTCAAAACGCTGAAGAAACACGTTTCTTGTATGACGACCCCCTTTAATTATTAACTTCATCTTATTTTTAGTATTTTTTGTTATAGTGGTCATAGTAATACATAATCGGTGAAAATTTTAGGTGTCTAGCTATTACGGTTCAAGAGATAGAGCCCTGTTACAGATCGATTTAAAAACGCTGAAAAAAACACGTTTTTATTATGACGACCCCCTTTAATTTTTAATTTTTTTTTGTACTTTTTATAGCGGCCACAGTAATACATAATCGGTGAAAATTTCAGGTGTCTAGCTATTACGGTTCAAGAGATAGAGCCCTGTGACAGACGGACAAACGGACAGACGGACAGACAGCGGAGTCTCAGTAATAGGGTCCCGTTTGCACCCTTCGGGTACGGAACCCTAAAAAAGGATCTTCAGTGGAAATACATAAAGTTGTAGAAGTAAATACTCGTATACAGAGCTCAAACACCTGAATACATCTATATTGTTATTGTAAATAAAATACACAAAAAGAGAAATGTCTAACAAACAAGGTTTTAACGGTTCTTTGTCTCTTTAATAATCTTAATGCGACATAAGATACATTTGGTCAACAAAGATGTTTCTAGAAATTTCGTTATGAATAGACTGCCATTAAAACGTTTAAGGACGTTTTTAGTAAACGAGAGGTTTTTTTGTTATAATGGATTACAGCGTTTTTCGTCCAAATAGAGTGTATCAAAGAAAGTCAAGTACAATAGGTCCATTTGGCAATATACATCTATAAAGAAAAACAGTTTCACACATGTTATTTTGCTAAAAGAAGTAGAAACAATATTATCTTTTCTATTTTTTTTTATAATAATTTCTCACACGAACGTATGTGATGTGTACTCTACATTACTCTCGAAATTCAATTGATGCATATAATAATGAAAAATATGTTGTAGATTTATGTTAATATTACCTATTTATGTATATACATCAAAATAATAATACATATATGAAAAAAGAGGGCATGTCTTAAAGTAGTTTTTAATTGACGATTTAAACTTATATTACACATGTAGCTCAAGTATATCACATACCCTTTTTTACGCTGGTTAAAATATATCTTCTCTGTGCAAATAAAGTCTATGAGCAACTAATATAATGGAGTAAGAAATCCACTTAAAGTTATTAAAACACAATATAGCAGCGGTGCGCTATCGCCCTAATTGAAAATTGCACTGTGGCTACAATGGTAGCCCGCTGCACTTTTAATATTATATGTCGCCGGAGAATTGACAACGAGAGTGTTTTTAAATAGTTGGATCAATGTGATTTATGTTTTGAGTAGATATTTATCTATTATAGCAAATTATTGAAATAGAATATTATTTTTTAAATCAGCCCACGTGCAGGCATAGTAAAAATCCGCTAGAAAACCACAAGTCAAATCAGACATTTGTAGGGTTTCGCACTCAAAGAGTGCTAACGGGACCTTATTTCTGAGATTCCGCTCTCTGTCCGTCTGTCACAGAGCTCTATCTCTTGAACCGTAAAATCATATTTTATTGATAATAACCGTAAAATCATGTTGATAATGGATACTCGTATTTTGTGATGTTTTATTAATTCTCTTGACAGTACCAAATAATTTATTTATGACCCAGTATCTAGAATACCTACATTATTATTATCCATTTCGTCACGTACTCGTTGTAGGTACCTAGCGTAATAATGCTCCATGTTAGTCTGGTCAAAAAAACTTGTTTCTTGAATGCAATAGCTGCTTCTCTTCCCGCGCAGATCGTAAAAGCCGATCGAGGAATGGGCGAAAACGCGAATCATGTTAGTAGGCGATGCAGCTATCAACCCATCACCATTTGATTCTTTTTACCACCTCGCCCATCTTCATGCTTAAAGTGGCTTTTGGGTCTTGTGGCCCTGGGTTGGGCTCTGTCTGCTTAGAGCCGCAAGACCCAAAATGCTCTGTCTGCCCCATTAGAGATAAAGACGTGATAGTATAATATGTATGTAAATGACCAAAGTCGGGTTGAGGAAAATACTGTACGCAGGCTGATTCAGCTCGGTTAGTTTTGAAGTACCTGGGGTAGCAAATTCTACTGTTGGATATAAATATATGCAATGCATATAGGCATTGCATATACAACGTGGAAAGGACATACCCGTAATAAATCAAACCACGGTCTATACTATGCCATTATAGTATAATAAAATTAAAATTACAGCCAGAAAACAAAAATAATTTTCGGCATTTCCATACAAAAGTTTGCGGCCGCCCGGGCGATTTGTATGGGAATGTCGAATTTTTGTTTGTTTTTTGAATGTTATTTTAATTTAATTATACTGTAGTGCTCAAGTATAGCCCGTGGTTCGATTTATTACGGGTATGTCCCTTCCACTTTGTATAACGTCTTACAAAATATACTGAAACTATTTAAGGGTTAATTCAGTTCATGATACTGAATTATATTCCCCAAGGAACATATCAAAATATGAAAAATAATTTTTGGCTTTTCAACTGAGGATCAGCTGATCGGTCAACTTGTATGGGAGGCCTAAAATTTTTTTTTTATTATACAGGCTGACTTTTTAAACACTGTCCAAATGTTTGGAGCAAGTTCAGTCCATGATACTGAACTACTTTCTATAAAAAAAGTTATTAAAAATCGATAAAAATTTTTCGTCCTCCCATACAAATCAGCGCTCAGACACGGATTTTGTATGGATATACGAAAAATTTGTATTGATTTTTAATAATTTTTTTTTAGAAAGTAGTTCAGTATTATGGACTGAACTTGTTCCAAACATTTGGTCAGTGTTTAAAAAGTCAGCCTGTATATGACTGAATTCACCCTTAAAATAGTTTCAGTATATTTGGTAAGACCCTGTATAGCTTGTATCGGTATGTCCAGCCAGCAGTCCACATAGTTAATTATAGAAGATAATTATTTTTTTCTTCTTCTTCATCTAGATAGCGCGTTCCCGGTTGCATCCTAAGCTGTGCTGCTTCGGAGTCCGGGGTGCGCTTTCCCGCTTTTTCTTCTCCAAATATTACATGCATTTCAATGATCACCCAGGGATTCCAAAAACCTTGGGTTAGAGAAGTAATAGCCCGAAGAGTTTAAAGATTTGGCTATAGTTTTACGACCGGCCGCCTGTTTGGCGAAAAGTTTCACAACCGGCCGCCGTCCGACTTGGGAATGCAATTGTAGCATAAGATGTTTGTGCATACTTTTTAGTCGCATCTTACGACTTCCACAGCAAGAGATTAATATTATTAATATAATTATTTCCTTCTGTTTGTTCATAAAGATTTACTCATATCCTCGTTTCACAATCATAATATTCAACTAAGAGGACGCACGTATTTACGCTCTCCTAAGTCCATGCATTATGTATGTGCAAATAATTCCGTATACTAATTAGGATAATATTGTTTCAGTTCGCAATGGCTACTCGTGTGTTCCTGTGGCGCTGTCCGAAGGTCTGGATATAAGGCTGGGGACGGCTGTGACAGATATTCAATATGGAGGACCTGGCGTAACGGTTAAAGCTGTCAACCCTCGAGCGCCAAGTACAACACAAACTTTTAAAGGTAAGGCATCGAAATATAATTCTCTAGAAACCTAACGCTTCTACATTCACCGCTTTGATTTTGATTCCATTTACCCAAACAAACGAACGGTAATTACAACAAAACACTCGAACGCACACATAGACAAAGATACATGCGATTGGTCGCGACAAGGTCACGCGTCGTCGTCGGTCGGGTGGGGCAGTCAACGCAATGAGCGGTGAGATACAACGTGCGGATGATACCTATTATGCAGTACGCTACTCTTAAAAAAATAACCTTGTTTGTATGTTACTTTTTATTTTAATAACTAATTTTCATGGCTTCTACACCACTCACGGCACATGACGGCATTTTTAAAGAATCGATTATCGCAAAAATACAGCAATATTCTCAAAGGAAACTTCTTGCGACGCAACCGCACGACTCGAGTGTCACGGCGAACTGTCGCGCCACGCTGTTCATATTTTAAGCCCCGCCCGCCGAGGTACATATCGCGTGGAATGATTTTCCGGGATTACTTACGATTTTAGAGAATTATTGTTCGTAGAGGTAAGGGCTTAACTTCTATTATAGAGATTTTTTTATGTGTAACATCTTTCGTCTCGCGTTCCTTTGCAGGAAATCACTCCCACAGATTGCTCTGTGGGAGTGATTTCGTGAAATGCGACGGAGGGCGGTACCTGAGTTGGGAAAGCACGCGTTATTTGATTTGACCAATGTGCGGGGTTGCTTATTACCAAGGTGAGATGTCAGGTGTTACAATCATAAGCGGTTACTTTAAGGCTCTCTGCTTTTTGACTTCTATGTTTTCATGGTCATTTCAAAAATTTTACTGTCATTATTAATTGAAAATTAATCATATACTTTAAAATAAAAAGATTACCTACTCGTATATTGGTGCTACAAGAGTAAAAACATTTATAAATAAATTATGGTTCCTTATCGCGCTATGTATTTCTAAGAGCTGGGTATATAATTTTTCCTGTGCAATGGTTTCTGAAGTTTTATAGATGTTTTTACCAAGCTAATTTTACCTACTAAGAAAAGTCTGCAAAACAAGTTTATGTAAGGGTTTCACTATATTACAGCAATATCAAAAATTGTAGCGCTTCCGATGAGTACAATCCGTTACTCAAGCATCAGTCGCTTATCGTTGTTAAACATGAACTTATATGTTTTGACTGTTATTGTAACAAGAGAAACGTATCAAGCTGGCCTTAATTCTAGTCCTGACCTAAATAAGAATATTCTGAAGAACAAAATAAGTCCGGCCAAATTTATACACTGCCATGATTGGATCAGTGTCTTTTAGATTTTCTCCGTATTTAAAATGAAACCTTCTGTGTATAAATCTTGCGGCGCGTATTTTTTCGACGGCCTCATCAAAGCGAAATTAACGCGTTAGAATTGCAAATCATTTCGCGACAAAGAAATGACAAGACCGCGCCGTTGTGGATTTTTCTCATAACGCCCATTATCTCGCTTTGTTTTTTTTTTCAAACCTCCACCTCCTTATTATTACGGTCACATGAATTTGATTTTTTTATTTGGGATGAAATAAGAGAGAGTACAGCTGTACCAAAACCTAAACCAGTACAGGTCATACGAAGGTAAAAACTCTATTGAGAGGCAGAATATTGTGGAAATAATCGTACACAATTATAATTTGGTAAAGATAATAGAGTGGTTTGCAGCAGCATTTTTAATTGCCTCCGGCTGTCATCGCAACTAAGTTTCACAACTAGTTGCGATGGAAGAATTTATATTCTTTATACCTACGCTGGTAGTGGTAAAAGTCTTTTGTTCATTTGTTCGCAACTACAGGCATTATCATATATTTTTTTTGCACGGGACCTACTTAATTATTATTTTTAAATACTATTCTTCTTTCAATCAATTAAAAGCGCTAGTGAGCAGGTTTCCTCGCTATGTTTATTCCTCAGTAAGCGAGTGGTGATAGATGAAAATACCGTACATAATTCAAAATGGTCTTCAATCAATCCAAAGGCGGCACCTATGGAGATTCCAACTCAGGTCTCACAGACGCAAGTCTAGCACCTAGAATACGTGGCCACCACCGCTTCCTAAACTAAAATCTACAATACATTGTTTAACTACAAGCCAAACGGATAAACATAGTGTATCTGGGCACCGCCCACAAGCATCAACGAGAGACTGTCTGTATGCAAATGATCCGGAAAAGCCCCGGGCGGCCCGGGCCGGTTCTGAGATGCCCGGGTCTACAAGAGTTGATATAGAAATTTAGTTTATTATTTCAACAGTCAACTAGGAGTTTGGTTTTGTTGTGCAAGTGTTCAATATTTTTCAAGCTGCCTCACATAGCTTGATGACTGACATGTAAAAACTACAGCCTAAGGGTTGCTACCAAGGCTTGTTAACGATACCAAATTCACACTAAAAGTAACGTTAAATAACGTTATTTTCATACGGGTATTAGTGGTAACGTTATAAGGAGTATCGATAATACAGTTTATAACGTTATCAATTAACGATATAAGTAACGATACTTTTTTCATTACTTGTAAAATTATTATATAAATAGGTCTAGTAGCCTACTAGACAAACTCTCATCAATTTATTCTGTCAAATATCGAAAAGAAATACAGTGTTAACAATACCTTTTACCGTTAATATCATTGGTAACATTATCTGTTTATCGGTAAATAGTTAGAAAAATACCGTTACCCAGCATAACGTTATTTTGCTGATAACGTTAACGCCGTTTGACAGAATTAACGTTACCAGATTTTTAACGGTATTCCAAGCCCTGATTGCTACACACTTATTCGAGCTGGAATTAATCGGCACAGCCGTAGCAGCAGCACGGATATAAATATGAATATTCAGGTAAAAAGCCGATATAATTGCTTCGGGTCCTTTGTTGATCGACAACTACTGCCGGCCCGAATAAGTGTGTAGCATCCTCGGCATAAGTAGAAAGAAGTTTGAAATATATTTTATGCCACTTTGGGTCTATGTGATAACCACGCCCGGCATGCATAAGTGCCAGTAATGCAAAGGTTCATCAGGCCATCTATCTCCTGAAGTACTTACTAGAGATGAACCAACTACTTACTCCTTCAGTAAGTTGCGGATAAATCTATTGTTAAAATATAATAGTGTTTTCATCAATGGAAGTAAACCTTTCTATTTAGATTAGTATTTGCAGTAGAATTTACACATCAATGCATTTTTAATCAAATATTTAACTGAACAGAAAAAACCTGTTTTTATGTATTCAGTCGCATGTCCACACAATTGAGTTTTCTCTCCGAGACTATAATCGTAAAATATTGATATGTTTTCTTGGAAGCGTTTATCGTTTGGATAAGGCATCGCTGAATGAAATTCATGGGCACGAATCTATCTAAAGGCATGAAAGTAACTTATGATTGAATTTGAATTTAAAATCCTTTGGTTTACGTTAGCCTGGAACTTGTATAACTTAGTTTTATAGGCAGTTGCAGTATATTTTTTTGAAGTGAAAACTTCTTTAGGCGCAATTAGCATTTTTTGAAATAGAAAAAAAAACATTGAACTCGCGACACTGTTACCATAACCGACACCACCATGTTCAAGTTTTCACTTCTGTCAGCAATCCCGGAGTGTTTTTTTAGTTCAGAAGTCCGTACAAGGAACTCTTATAGTTTCGGTATGACCGTCTGTTCATCTGCAGCTTAGCTCAGAGATTGTAGTGTTAGTACTAGAAAGCTGTATTTTGAATGGGTATAGTTAGGTAGGTACATACAACGTACGCTGACAAAGAGGTAAAAAAATAATATTTTGAATATATCTAATATTAAAAATATTTTTTTTCGCATGTACTCTATAGTGAGGGATATCAAAGGCTTTGCAAAGACAACTTTTCATTCAGTGACCCGTTTGCAAAATAAACAATCTTGTTCAAGTTAAACGTCGCGTAACTATACCTTAAGTGACCTTAGGTGACCATATTAAGAATTGCCATTAATATAATTTCAGCTTCGAAGCAAATCATTAAAATCTACCCAGTAGTTTTCGGAAATAATCAATTTTGAAATGTCAGCTGCTTCATACGTAATGAAAATCAATGAATTATTTTGTTTTAAAATATATTTTTTTATTCTTTTCTTATTTTCTTTTTTTTAATTTTATATTAATTTAGTGGTCTAGTAAGTATAGCCGGTCTTATCGTTTATAACGCTGAAATCTTTTCGACTTTGTCTATATGTAGATAACAATATATTGATGAGCTATTTTAAATTTCGCCTTATTACCTAGATATTTATTATAAGCTTTATTTACCAAAAATAAATAGTATAAAACGCGGCAATCGGCGGCATTCAACTAGTTAACCTTCTTGTTGGTAACCAGGAATAAATGCGTACAGCTGGTCACGTTAAGCAGACATCAGTAGTTATTTAAATAAGTACTGAAAATGTTTAAAAAATATGAAAACGGATGCAAACTCACCGTAAAAGTTTCATTAGAGCAAGCAGAGAACCAATTAAAAATACGACATAAGTTTAATTGGTTTATCTTTTGACATATACTTATTTTCTTTTCATGACACTGACAGGTTTAATATAACTAACTAGTAGGTTTCTTGAAGCACCTTCCTTATTCTCACCTGCTTTTAATTAAAATAACTGTATTTTAGAATTATCCTTATGAAACATGAAGCTTCTTAGTCATATAAATTCATGAAGGCTTGTCACGACGGTACCTTGAAACTTTCTTGTCTGTCATTGTCATAAAACTTATTCTTATCATTTAAAAATCCTATACAGTAAAAGACAATAATCATAGTAATTTAATGAAATATCATACATTGGTATTGAATGATAAAAATACGTGTACATATTTTTCTTTAGTATCAACTGTGGTTTGTAAGGGTGAACAAAGAGGTTTCTTGCAATGCCCGAACTTGTCCACTTCTTTAGCTATGACTTGTATGTCTGTATGCAGAAAATAAATGGCTAAGCAAAATTACTTTGTCATGAATACTATCAGCTCTAAAACCTAACTCTATATTTCAGGCAGATGAAAAAATCTACCAAAAGTAACATATATAAAGATAAGTGAGACATAATATTATGGAAAGATAACTCATATGTGAGACGGTAGAGTATGAAAATAGAGATAATAGGTTTATACCTATGAAATTTCCGTTCTGGTAGTAGAGTACTGAAAACCTATTATGATAATTTAGCTGTATGACGCCCACAATCAAATATTAAATATTTATTTATCAAAGAATAAAATATTTATTCAGTAATTTGGCCTTTGCAGTGAAAAGTGGAAGATCCTTGGTATAGAAATAGAAAGCAATTTCAAACACAAATATAAAAAGCCTTTTCTAGTTTCAAAACAAATTTTCATGAATCCAATAAATATCTGAAAAAAAAACTAGATGAACGTATGAATGTGTAATGCACCAACGAAATACATTAATTAATATTAAAACACATGCATTATCGAACATAAATAATGCAAAAATGGCGCCCAATCACACAAAAGGTCTGCTTAACATGTAAATAGCAAAACCCATACTTTGTTGGGTCAGAGATCGGCTTTTACACTGATTACTTCCGGCCGTTTCCCCCCTAAAGCGAGATTTGATACCCCATTAGGTGTAGTGGTTGAACGGATATCGTACAAAGAAGGTTGCGGTTCGATTCCTATACGCTAATGGCGGTTTTATCTGCCCCGTGTTATGTTTAAGGTATTGATGACTGTTAATGGATAGATCGCCTTTCAGATAAACAACTTTGTGATCCTGGTTTTGTAGGTCCTTTTAGGCTAATTTATGTGGGCAGTTCTGATCAATTTTCCTGATAAATCAGACTCCATATAATTAAATGTTATTTGCACTTAGTAACTTTATTAATTTAATTTTTCATTTATTTCTTTTTTTTATTATTATTTTAGGTGACGTGGTCCTGTGCACTCTACCATTGGGTGTGTTGAAAGTAGCAGTAGCCAATAATGGCCAGAGTCAACAGAACTTCGTCAAGTTCGACCCGCCATTGCCCGATTGGAAGGTTTGTTTTTGTTATTTAAACTACGAGTAGGTATAGTTTAAATCAGCTAAACTGAAACTGCTGTTTGGCCGAGCAGTAAGTGAGCTCACTGTTTGTTCTTCGATCGCTTGAGTATTTATTTTAGGGTTCCGTACCTCAAAAGGTAAAAACGGAATCCTTATAGTATCACTCACTTGTCTGTCCGTCCGTCTGTCACAGCCAATTTGCAACGAAAAATTTTCGCCACGAGTGGGTTCCACCACCTTTTACGTCTGTACCGTGAGTATAGATCGTCTAGTTTAAAACTGCTCGCCCCATTCTTCGGCTTTACATTCACAAGCAAAATAGGTGTCTATTCTTATTACATACAATTTTTTTTCTTCATTAGTAATTTAGCATACTTGTTAAAATGCCGAATATCCAGATCCATGTCACTCCATAGAAAGCGAGCGAACTTCGCCTTACAAAAAAGTAAGTAAGTACCTGGATTAATCGTACGATTAGATAAGAGCGCGGACGAGTCCATTCCACAGTCAAATTGCCACACGCACTCAGTTAAAACGTCACAATGAGTATTTACTCATAATCAGTGGAGGGGAGTTCATTTTTAGACGAGACGATCTCTGAAATCTTGAAATGGCGAAAAAACTTTTTTGAGATCACAAATTGTACCTCTAGGTAGTATATGGTCTTCTAGGCAATGAGCATAAAATCAATTTTAGTCAAGAATTTAAGCTTTTGCTCATTTCTTTGCCATTTCATTTGCGCGGTAGTTCAATTCAATTCAATTCAAAATATCTTTATTATCATAGGATATTTATAATATCTCTTAATAATAGTCACTTTGTTTTGTTTTGCACAAATGTTGACGTCAAATCGTTACTTAAAGCTAAGTTTACGCCGCTTCCTAGGCGCAAGTGCAGAAGAAGCGGCAACAAACTGCACTGCACATTTTCTCCAAAGACGTCAACTAACAAACTAAAAACTTAAAATTAGTTATATAGATGGACAGAGATTACATTGTTTATTATGTCATAATTAAATTGAATTATAAGAATTACGAAATTTAAAATAATGTCAATTTGTAAATTTAGTATGTACCAATGTACCTAAATTATGACATGTCTAAGTATACAAACCTTTAAGAGGGACCCGCGCCAAGCTCAAGCCAGACCTTTTTTTTTTTTTTTAGTTTATTCTGTAGCTAAAACATATTTATTAATAAATAAAAATAAGTATTGTTTTCTTAGGTGGCGGCCATCAAACGCCTTGGTTATGGAAACCTGAATAAGGTGGTGCTTTGCTTTGAGCGCACGTTTTGGGACCCTAGTGCCAATCTGTTTGGCCATGTTGGTACCACCACTGCCAGTAGAGGTAAGAAAAGCATTTATACACACAAAAACACATAGACACATTATCATGTCTGTTTCCTTACAAAGTAGACTCACGAAACTCAAAGGCATGGCTTAGCAAATCGGTGGGCTTATAAAAAATAGGAATCATAAATATTTATAACTTAGTTAAAATTTACTATAACTTTGTAGCGGGAGCGAGGTAATATTATGCTCGACCGCCGCAAAGGGAAAATCTTCCCACCAGGCATGGTGTTGCGCCTGGGGAACAGCGGTTTCGACGGGGTATTGTCGGAGGATGTATAGGTATACGTCAAGTTGAAATCAGAACTCCGATATCGAGATGTAGGATACTGTCAGAGCCATCTCGTATGCTTCTTGTGAACTATGTTGTTGTTTCGCTATTATGTCGTCTCGAAGAAGCGTAGATGTCGCCACAACTTGAACAAGGAAGTTCAAAATCTAAATATATATAACTCAAAGGTGACTGACTGACTGACATAGTGATCTGTCAACGCACAGCCCAAACCGCTGGACGGATCGCGCTGAAATTTGGCATGCAGGTAGATGTTATGACGTAGGCATCCGCTAAGAAAGGACGCGAGCGAAGCCGCGGGCAAAAGCTAGTAAAATATAAATCATCTTTCCCACTCGCCTATATCTTTTGTATTTGTTAGGGACTTTTCGTATTCGATTTTTCAATCTAACAAAAGGCATCTCAAATATTAATCCTCTCTTTTTCTATAACTTTGAGTCCCTTGACTGTGCTGTATCAGAGAACGGATTACGTTTGTCGGCTTTATCTTCTTTAAAACTAAGTGAAGAAGAAAAATGAGGAATCATTGAAACGATTTACCTGTGGTTATAGTTCATTTGCTAAATTGGGTCTTTGTAAAAGCCGATGCCGCCTTTGAAGCGCGCCGACAGCTTACCACCCATTTGAACGAATAGACTCCCGTCTTTGAAAATAACATAGCGTAACATCTGCTGTTCACGGATACAGACGAGACTAACAACTTTACGTGCTATCCGAAGTACGGCAGAGCTCAACCATTTACCTAATTGAACTATAGCTCGGAGTACTATAGTGTCCTACTAAGCACTGGGTTAATTTGTGGGATTTAGTAGCTGTAGCAGTACTTATCGATCGACGTCGAAAGCCTCGGCTTAGGGGGAAATGCATGTAGCGTCACGCAACCTGAGCGATTACGTCTAGGAATTACACGGAATGCTAACATGGATTTCTACTTAGCATTTTTATATTTATAGGACCATTAACGTATTTTATCAATATCACATCAACGAAAAAAAGTTACGGAATAAAATTACTTAGGCGGAATTTATTAAACAAAATAAAATGGAGAGAGTCAGCGACGCAAGGCAAAATTTGGTATATAAGCAGTGAGGTAGGGATTCGTTGTTAATTCTTGAATTATACGCAAACCATTGCCATTTTAGTATCGAAGCCGATTAATATGGCTTCAAGACTAGGAAAAAGCCTCGAACACTTAGCGGTAGGGCAGTGGATAACCTAAAATATGAAGCGATCTCAAAATATCTATTACCTACCATCTGTACCAGCTTCGGGCAGTAACAGATTAGCCAGCAGGCTAAGGAGGCAGCCTAGGGCGGCAGATTTTTTGGGGGCGGCAAATTTGAGGCCAATTTATCCCCCGGCCTCATCCGCAGTCAATCGGAGTTCTCTCATCTCGCAGTTACTCGATCGAACGCAGGGGCAGCAAAACAGGCCCGCCGCTAGCTGTTTAAACGCCAGCGTGCAATACTGATGAGCCGCCCCACTCTACGCTGCGTGAAGTGGATGAGCAATTTTTATTTTGTTCCACCTCTTAATCACGCGCATGAAGCGGATGAGCAGGCCCACGCGCATGATGTGGATGACCTTTTTTTTCTACAAATATAAATAGCCTACTGGCGGCAAATGTGATAATCCGCCACTGGGGGCGGCAAAATATGAAAAGCCTACTGGCGGCAAATTTGTAGATCCGCCACTGGCTTTCAGTCCTTCTTTTCGTAGCGGCACAGAATACATAAGAGTCAAACAGAATGGAATCTCACAGCGTCTCCCGCAAATTGGCGTCCCCGCACCTCTCCCCCGCACTTTGTGAGCCTTTGACAGCTCCAAACCAGGGTTTAGTTACTAGCCGCACGCAATTTGCGACGTCTCTTGTCTTGAGAACTGTCAATCAATAGTAACCATCATGGTGAGAAGATGCGCATATAATAATAGTTTATCCACCGATTACAACAAAGAACACATATTTCATAGATTTCCAAATGATGAAAACAGGTAGGTAGCAAAGCAACAATATAATTTCACGTTATTACCCAGCAACCA
Organism: Acrobasis repandana; assembly: GCA_963576875.1. Taxonomy (NCBI): domain Eukaryota; kingdom Metazoa; phylum Arthropoda; class Insecta; order Lepidoptera; family Pyralidae; genus Acrobasis; species Acrobasis repandana. The sequence continues at coordinate 9,349,156 of OY756223.1, read as the reverse complement.
GCAACCATCTTGATATATATACCCTTCTCGCTTTCTCACATTGGGGGATTATCAATCGACAGCAGTTTAACCGGTAAAAATACATAGGCTCCTCGCTCACACTATAACTATATAGTACTACAGTACTATAATGCCATTGTTGACAATGACAACTTGACAAGCCGGGCGTAGAAGCGTGATAAGATAAACATTTGTTTATTTTTATTGAATTTATTCAAATAATTACCGTATAGTTTTGCGCCGAATATGAAAATTACAATAGTGAATAAGTGTATTTATTGCGTTACATTATAAATGACTTAATAATAATCAGTAAAGTGAACTAATGGTGAAATGGACAATGGACATAATAAAAAAATATTTGTGAAGTGATATTATGTAGCTGTTTCCGACTTTTCTGTAACATTTAATACATATAAAACAGAATATTTTTTACATCATACATAGTTCGCAAATCTCCCGGTATAGAAAGATATAACCGTAAAAATGTCGAACTCGTTAGTAGGTAAGTATTAAATTAATTCTGCGGTGCGACCCTAAGTATAAAACTTACACATCGACGTGTGTACAGATAAATTGTTTCGTTTGTAATAGTAGTAGGTATATATGTTACTCTGAATCAATGGAGAGTCATACCAGTGGTAGCGGTATAAATTGACAAGATACTGCTAGACAAAAGGAGGCTGGTCATTGGTCAGTCAATCGTCCTAAATAAGCTTTCTTACGGCCCTACGAACAATAATTCTCTAGAATCGTAAGTAATCCCGAAAAATCATTCCACGTGATATGTACCGCGGCGGGCGGGGCTTATATTATGAACAGCGTGGCGCGACAGTTCGTCGTGATACTCGAGTCGTGCGGTTGCGTCGCAAGAAGTTTCCTTTGAGAATATTGCTGTGTTTTTGCGATAATCGATTCATTAAAAATGCCGTCATGTGCCGTGAAGTGGTGTAGAAGCAATACAGACATGAAAATTAGTTATTCAAAAAAAAAGTAACACGTAAACAAGGTTATTTAATTTAGCGTAGCGTACTGCATAATACGAGTAGGTATAATCCGCGCGTTGTATCTCACCGCTCATTGCGTTGACTGCCCCACCCGACCGACCGCGACGGCGACGCGTGACCTAGTCGCGACCAATCGCATGCATCTTTGTTTATATGTGCGTTCGAGTGTTTCGTTGTAATTACTGTTCATTTGTTTGCGTAAATGGAATCAGAATCGAAGCGGTGAATGTAGGAGCATTAGGTTTCTAGGGAATTATATTTTGCCATAGGTACTTCCACGGGTAAGCGAAATATTCATTGTAAAGAAATACGAGTATACTATTTTTTGTTGCCACTAAGCTAAACATCAAAACATTATTTGTAGGCGAAGGCAGACAAAGGCCAAAGCCTGTACGGATTTCGTACTTAGAATTATGGTTACTACCACGCACCGTTTAAGGGCAAAATAGTGGGTGAAGGTTATTTGAATTGACTGTTAGTTTATCACTGTGTAAATTTAGACCCCGTGTAAATAGTGTAAACCGAAAAAATGGCCGTTATAACGAATTAAAACTGAATAATTTAACACCACGGAGGATCCGAAACCAAAAACGCTAGGCGGAGTGCGGCAATCTAGTGGAAGACTAACAAAACTTAATCTTATATATAAAATTCTCGTGTCACAATGTTCGTTCCCGTACTCCTCCGAAACGGCTTGACCGATTCTCATGAAATTTTGTGAGCATATTGAGTAGGTCTGAGAATCGGCCAACATCTATTTTTCATACCCCTAATCTACGCGGGCAAAAGCTAGTATATATCTATCAAGACATATTTATATCACATGTTTTATTATATTATCAGTCTTAATATATGGCTAAAATGTACATGAAAGTGATCATTTATCTGCTTTTATACTTTATTGCTTAAGGAAGATACAAGCAAATGATATTGAAGTGGCGCGCTCATTTCAAAATAAATTGTTTACTCGTAAATGTGGTAAAAACTTCCATATTTCTCAATGGCACTAGATAGCATTTTAAATTATTTTATGAACTGCCGTTCACCATATTTACGAGTTAACAATTTATTTCAAATGAGGGCGCCTCTTCTGCTTGACAAAATAAATGGAAATTGTTCGTTCTGTCTAAGAGTGTAGTGAGAAAATAAATTACCATTGCTTATACCATAGAACTGTTCAATAGAACATGTGGGAACACGGTTATTTGAGGGAACATCGTTTTGAATTAGGTACGAGAAAAAACGCTCATGGTTCTAAACATTTAGTCCAAAATTAGGTACGTGTTCTGTTTTGTATGGAAAAAAATATATTTCAGATTTCATAGCTCGTCTAGTCGTTGTAAGGGTTGTTCGTTTTGTTTGATTTAACATGGCCTTTAAAGTATATCACATTCACGTTACCTGTTCATGCAGATGCCACGTTAAAAGATTAAGTTTTGTTTATTGCACGCCGACTTTATTTTTTGCTTATTCAAGGTAAGCGAACCGAGGAAACTCGTGTGCAATAATTCACAGCAACAAGAGAAGACGCACTTATTTACGTATTTCGTCTTCTTTACTCTTCCTGTAACTACCATAAACGATGTGCCAAACTGACTGCCTCCGCGGTCCAGTGGTCAAGGCGTTTGCCTTGTGATCCGGAGGTCATGGGTTCAAATCCCACTGGGAAGCATACTTTGTTAAAAGTTGTTTCCAGTCTGTTTAGGATATTGCAGGTTTAAATCACCTGATTATCCGAAAAGATGATTCCGTGCTTCGGAAGGAACGTAAAGCCGTTGGTCCCGAACGCCATCTAGCGTTTGTAGGATTCCTATATTTTATGATAGGTCCTATCCTAGGATTGGTTCTGGTCTACCCTTTGGGTTGCGGAGGTCAGACGGTCGCTCTGTGTAAAAAACCAGTAACCTCGTCAAATCGCCTAGGTTAGGTAGCGGACCCCGGGCTCTGAAGCGTAACCGCTGACGATGCAACCGGGAACACGCTCGGATGATGATGACCTCTGAAAGAGATGGAACAGTTAATCTGATGACCGTACTATCTAGTCACAGTTTAGGGTTCTTTCTCTCCTCTCTTAACGAGTGTCTTATTCTTCTTCGTTTAAGCACATTCCCGGTTGCATCCTCAGCTGTGTTGCTTCGGAGCCTGGGGTGCGCTTTCCCGCTTTTTCTACTCCAAATATAACATGCATGTCAATGGTCACCCACGGATGCCAAAGACCTTGAAAAATGGAGAAGAAATAGCTGGAACAGTTTAAATGATTTGGCTATAGTTAACGAGCGTGTTAATAACTAACACTTTAAGATTTTTTGAGCTACCCAAAGATACCTGACGTAATGACTGTAATTTAGTGACAACGGTCATTATTACACACTAGTGAACAAGTGTGCCGGTTTCCTCACATTGTTTTTCTTTACCGGAAGCAAGTGGTGCAAGTTGAAAATTGGCCACCACCTCTTGAAATCTTTAGTTCTATCTCTAGTCAAAGCAATTTGTTGTGTTCTTAGTTGTGCTGCTATGTATACCGGAATCAACTTTTGACTTATTCTCCAAGGATAAGTAGAAAAAAACTGCCTCCGTGGTCCAGTGGTCAAGGCGTGTTTGCCTGGTGATCCGGAGGCCGTGGGTTCAAATCCCACTGTGAAGCATATTTTGTGAAAAGTTTTTTCCAGTCTGGTTATGATATTGAAGGCTTGAATCACTTGACAGGTGATTCCGTGCTTCGGAAGGCACGTAAAGCTATGAGTTCCGAACGCAATCTGGCGTATGTAAACCTATCCGATAATTGGTTCTGGTCTACCCTTTGGGTTGCGGAGGTCAGACGGCAGACGCTCTGTTTGAAAACCAGTAACCTAGGTTTAAGTGGAAGACCCTGGTCTCTGAAGCGTTACCTCTCAGGATGCAACAGGGAATACGCTAGGATGATGATGATGATATATGGAGAAAAAAAATCAAGAAACGGTACCACAATTTCGTTGTGGTTTTACGATCGGCCGTCGCCGGACGTATCGGGATTGCAATTGCTGTACGAGATATTTGTGTTTAGTCCTTTAGTAAATAGGTAGGTACGCGAGTAGTAAGCTCTTACAAAGAGAATTTTGGGTGGTCCATGATATTTAACCCTACAATTCACGTCAATGTAATTTTTTAATCGTGTCTAATTTAGCGTTTAAGTTTGGGCCGTTCGTGTCTACACTATCTGATGCAACTATCGTCCATGTCTTCCGAGAGTTATGTGAGAACGCGCATGGCCTTCCTATCAGCTATATCAATGGCTTTATTTCCATAATTTATTAGTCTTTAAATAGCTAGCCGTAGATAAAGATAGCCATATTTATATGGTGAGCTGTATGATGTCGCTGATGCTCATCGGCGACAGTGAGGTTTTATACGAGTAGGCTCGAATCTATCGATTTTTTTTACTAGTTGTTTTCGTGTTGTTTTCATACTGGTTGAAGACATCTGACATAGCTAAATAATACTATCTATGAGGTATAATGGTGACTAACTCGATGTCCCGGTAGGGGTACGCATTACAGGACGACCTCCGTGGCGTAATGGTTAACACGCTAGATCGCTAATCCTGAGGTTTCGGGCTCCCTCGCGCCTCGGTCCTTTTTCAAATTGTTCTGGGTCTTGGGTGTTTATCTATCGTATTTATCATAAAATATAGTATCGTTGAGTTAGTATCCCATAACATAAGTTTAAAACTTTGGAGCTAGCTCAATGATTGTAATTTGTCCCTAAAAAAACAAACAAAAACAAATTTGATATAAAGACAAAAAATAACTACGTAATTCTAATTAGACAAGTGAATGTCTCAAATAAAGCGGGATTTATTCAAACATTATTCGGTCTGTGAAACAAAATTTTGCAAATATTAATTGTTTGATTATGATAAATGATTTTCAAGTTCGAGCCATATGATAACTGTTATAACTTCGTACCTACCACCTCGATAACATTTCGAAGTCGAAACATTGCGAACTATGTAAACTAAGCTAAACCCGAACTCAAACAAGATTGAACTTATGCTGTGACCTAAAATATAGTCACGCGAACTAATAATACCGTAATATTATTGAAGCTGGAACCAGCAATTATTTCATAAATCGCGACACTGGCTTAAATGCCAAGCAACGTTGTATTTTGTGGCTTTATTTCAACAGAATTTAGTGACATCACACTGTTGTAAGATGAACTTTCTTCAATGGTTCTAGACGAAGTAACAGTTACCTAATTAATCATTGTTTAATTGTATTTGACTTATAATGTAATGGTAAGATTTTGAACATTATCTTCTGAATAACAGATTGGAATGCAAACCACTGGTCACACAACTCAATATTTAAACTGTATACACATATACTCGTATGAGTAAAAAATGTAAGTAAGTTCTTTCAGACAATTTTAATTTACAAAGGGGGGTGGGGTGGTTCTCATGACGTTAGCAAATCAATCTTGTAAATTCGTTGCTGAAAGTCATCACTAGTGCTACGAATTATAATCCCTAGAAGCGTTACTAATCCCGAAAAATCATTCCACGCGATATGTACCGGGGCGGGCGGGGCTTAAAATATGAACCGCGCGGCGCGACAGTTCGCTGTGTGCGTTTGCGTCGCAAAAAGTTTCCTTTGAGAATATTGCTGTGTTTTTGCGATAATTGATTCATTAAAAATGCCGTCATGTGCCGTGAAGTAGTGTACTCGTAGAAGCCATACAGACATGAAAACGGAGCACTCGCCTTTCATAAACATTTTAATAATCCATACTTGACATCGTGGAAAGTGTTATGCAAAATGTACCTAAGCCACGCGTTGTACCTCACCGCTCGTTGCGGTGACCGCCCCCACCCGACGACGAAGCGTGACCTTGTCGCGACCAATCGCATGCATATTTGTCTATGTGTTTGTTTGAGTGTTGCGTTATTATTACTATTCGTTTGTTTGCGTAAGTGGAATCAGAATCGAAGCGGTGAATGTAGGAGCGTTACAATTCTAGAGAATTTATTATTCGTAGCACTAGTGGTTCTGTGAAAACAGTAGACTTCGTAAGCTTTTATAACCATGCAATAACCGACACTTTCCCTTGGTTTCGCTAAGCCATTTCAGTGAAATACGTCCATATGTAACGTTACAGCAAACTTCCTCCCTTTTGGATTTTTGTTTCCAATATCTTACGAGTATGTAGAATGAAGTCCTTAGTGCGCCTCTCTAATTTTATTGAAATCCGTCGATAAATAACGCTACAGCAAATTCTTCCTTTTTCTTTAAAAATTTAAATAAGTCAAGGAACTTGTGTGCCAATTTCGACAAAATTGGTTGAAAAACGTGCGACCTGTAGCCGAGAACAGACAGACGGACAAAAGCCTAAGCAAAAATCTCGGAACTGAGACGCTTTTCTCGCTCGCTCAATATTTTGTGATTATTTTTACCTACTTAATTATGTTGTTACTTTGGTGTGCAATTACAGTTCTTTTTCATTTCTTTCTTGTTTCATTGTAAAGATACATTTCTTTGTTATTGATTCCTTAGTTGTAGTAGTAGCTGTTCCCAGCTACACAATTTCCATCTGTATTTATTGTATCCTTTGTCGAAAGCATATCCAAGAATCCCAATTTATTTTCCCTCAGGAGAACTATTCCTATTCTGGAACCTGTACAGCGCACCAGTACTGCTGGCGCTGGTGGCGGGAGAAGCAGCAGCGGTGATGGAGAACGTCACAGATGACGTCATCGTAGGCAGGTGCATCGCCGTGCTGAAGAGCATCTTCGGACATGCAGCTGTTCCACAGCCAAAAGAATGTGTGGTCACTAGGTAACATAACCTGTATTTGAAATATTTAATTCATAGTTGGTGTCTCATTGACCGAGTTCATGTCTTATGGAATAGCGCCTCTCTGACTGGTGTAAATGATTAAGTACCTAAAATGTGTTCTTGTCCTGGAGGATGAACGTGTACTTACAGAGCCAGGATTCTTAAACGTAGGAATTAAATCGAACATCTTACCGACTTAAAAGAGAATTGTACAAACTCTATTATATTTTACTAAGCCGGCATTAATCGGCACAGCCGGGCGGTAGAATCGAATGATATATACATATATATATAGATAAATGTTCAGGGCAAAAGCCGATATATTTGCTTCGGGTCGGCTTTGTTGTTCGGAAAATACTGCCGAACCGACAATGCCGGCCCACTTATGTGTATCAACCCTAATACTAGTAGTATTAGGGTTGCTACACACATTAGTGTATTCTAGTATTCTAACACAAAAGACAATATGCATGTGAATTAGAAAGGAACAAAAATGTTATGTGTATACTTTATTGCTAAAGAAAAATACCCATATATATATTTTTTCTATTTAACTTGTTTCCATTGAGAAATTAATTATTTAAAAGCTTCGATCATATATTCTATAGATGTGCAGTTCCTTGCAAAATCAAAAAAAATATTGTCCCCGTGTCAATACGTACATACGTAGATGTATACCATTTCAAGTATTTCGGAAACAGTTTATACTAATTAAAACCTTAAGTAACTGAGATAAGCGAGGAAATAAATCCTTACTAAGTTACATATTACCTTCTGGTTAGATTTGTCATCTTTGACGTAACGTCACGCGCGCGGCCACCGAGCAAATGACAGCGAAACAAGGCATAATATTGTTTTATGCCTTGTTTTTCCGGTACCATTTTTAAGGCGGCAACTGTGCATCTATAGAATATATGATCGAAGTTTAAAAGTTGTCTTTCAAATTCCCTCGTAAATTTCCGAAACGCAACGCTATTGACGGAACGAAACGTGACGACACCTAACATTGTCAAACTTCATTTTCTAAATAGTCTGTACTGTCAACCACAAATTAGATAGAAGGAGCCTATCTGTCTCTGTCAATAAGTTGTTTGTAATTTGGATGATTGTTGGAGGTTATTTTCATTGTTTTGCTAAATTATTATTGTTCTTTGAGAATTATTATCTGAAAGCCTGACTCCTGGTGAAAAAAGACTTTCTACAATGATTGAAAGCGGTTTTGTTATGGTACAGTCAGATAATCTACCTAAAAGTGATGTGTTTATGATGACTACCTACGTACTTCGCAAGTAATTCCGATTTTTACATCCTCTGAACTCAGAAGAGTAAAAGCTGCGAGGTAAATAATTTATAGATACTTGATAAATTTTTATTTTTCTTTGTTTTGTACTTATGAGACGAGTCAATCAATTAATTATAACCTAAAATATGGTATTAATATTTTTTGATTTTCTTTTTCCATTGACATTGACATTAACAGTGCGCGGTGGCGACACAGAATAAAAGCGCAAAATGGCACCGCGTTTAAGGCGTCTGAAAATGATAGTAGTTTTAATATTTTTTTTAAGCTTATTTAATAATATTCTGTGAGGGTGATATTTTTTCCGGTTATATGTATAATAACATATAGAATCGTTTGAAAAATAAAAAAAAGACATGAATATGCCCTATTCAGTTCCCTAAGTAAAACCTAGATGGCGCTATCTAAAGTTAGAACGCGCTATAGTTTCGTTTGCTACATATTCACGGACATTTTTATTAATATTTCAAAAATTACTAAACTGATATTGATGCTCAACGAATTTAAAAATTCTATTAATATTTCCTACATGCCTATTAAATTTCATCAAAATCAGACTATCAGTTCGGCAGATAACGCGGTACAAACAATAAATACATACATCATGCATACAAACAATGTGTTTTCGCCCTGAACTCGAATTAGAGTTTTTGAAAATTATTAATACATATGTATTTGCAAACTGCATAATCTGCAATCGTGGTGAAATCTCAATTACATATTTTCAACAAGATGCTTATACACTATCCTTTGGTTTAAAGAGTATGTTTACATTTAAAAAACTGAGTTGTAAATGAGTGAAACATATCAGAATATATTTTTACTGCAGATGGCGCGCGGACCCGTACGCTCGAGGTTCGTACAGCTTTGTGGCAGTGGGTTCATCAGGAACAGACTACGATCTGCTAGCTGCGCCCGTGCCTGGTGCCCCAGATGAAAACAGGCTGTTCTTTGCAGGTATGTACATTTCATAGTCATATTTCTCAATCATCATTATATCCGGAGGTTCTGGGTTCGATCCGCAGCCAGAGCAAGTCGGAAAATGGCCTTTTTCAAATTGTCCTCGGTCTTGGATGTTTATCTTCCTATATATGTATTTATTATAAAATATGGTATCGTTGAGTTAGTATCCTATAATACAAGTTTAATTTTACTTTGGGGCTAGCTCAATCAGTGTGATTTGTCTATATCTATTTATTTATTATTATTTTATTTATCACCTACCATGCCTATAAAACTTAGAACATTGCAGAATTTTGATTAAAAAATTCAATAAAACGCCATCTAGCCAACGAGTTCTGATCTAACTCCTAATGCGTGTTATAGAATAGGAATATCAAATGGTGGAGAAATTCGCCATGCGATGTAGAACACGTGATAGCTCAGTTGTTTAGAACATGGTCGTATTAGAACCGAGATCGCGAGTTGAAGTCCCGCTCACGGAGTATTTTTTACCATTTTATTTTATCTTTTATTCCTTTGGTGTTGCGAAACCTTGCTACCAGATGGCGCCATTGGTTTGATCTAATATCAAAGCTTCAGTTTCTTGTCTATTTCACTATATACAATATTAATCTATGTCACTTACCTCACTGTACATACTAATAGAGCCATATAATATTAGCCTGAACAGTCAAAGGATTTGACCTACACTCTCCCCGCGCTGGTCAGACGAGTTGGAGAGGTCTCATTGATGTTTATACGCTTTGTTTAGCTTGTGTTTCCTTAGTCGCCTTCTACGACATCCACAGGAAGACTTGAAATGGTCCTATTCTACTTTGCCGGGAACCACACGGCTAATATTTCTCAATGCAAGGGTCAATTTTAATTTACACGAATTTTTGGGTGTATCAATGAAGTTGTTGACCATTAATTACCTTCGTGCATTTTTAAAAACAAATTGAAAATAATATTAACTTATTGTTGACACTAAAAAAAGACAATAAAGTGGCTGACTAGTCCATTAGGTATACAGTTTTCGAAATAAGTTATAGATAGGTACCTACTTACTTCTTACATTATTTTATAGAAACAGTATTACCTCGTAGTACCTCAAAGTTTTTCTTGGAAGGACTGGTATTTAATATACAGGCTGACTTTGTACCCACCTGCTACATTTTTGGAGCAAGTTCAGTCCATGGTATTGAACTACTTTCTATAAAAATATTTATTAAAAACCGATAAAAATTTATCGTCCTCCCATACAAAATCCGTTTAGCTGAGCGCTGATTTGTATGGGAGGATGAAAAATTTTTATCGATTTTTAATGACTTTTTTATAGAAAGTAGTTCAGTATCATGGACTAAATTTAGGACTAGACTAAATAAAAAGTCAGCCTGATAGCATAGAAATAAATTAATTCTATTAGATTGAATGTTATAGGAATTTTAATTTACTTCATTTCCTTATTTAGGTGAACACACAATGCGCAACTACCCTGCAACAGTGCATGGCGCATTCCTTTCCGGTCTTCGCGAAGCGGGTCGTTTAGCCGATCTTCTAGTACCACAGCCGCCGATTACAAACGCCAGTGTCGCCGCTGCAACCGCAGCTGCCGCCGCCGCTGCCGCCGCCGCCGCCGCCGCAAATGCATAATGCTGACGTCAACCAATAGCAATCTAGAACAAAAGAAGACAGTGAATTATAGTACTTACTCGCATTGAATAATAATATTTACTGGTACGATTATAATATAAGCAAAATAGATCGCAAAGAAGACATGAGGAAGATTTCTGCTGCCATTATACGCTGCGTCTTCTAGTGCCAATTAATTCTAGAAGAAAATAGTGTATTAGAGCAATTTTTGTAGCAGATGCCCATAATTTTTTTTAAAATCGCCTGTCTGGTGTTACGATTACTGCCACAGTTTGAATAACTATTAATTTTGAACTTGAATATTGCGTATTAGAGCAGCTTTTGGACCAGGACAAGAATTCTCCATTGTAGTTTTTAAATTTGAATACCTAGTTCTAATTCTAATAGCGGTAGTAGTCAGATGAATGAACCTTTTGTTTTTTAGATACCAGTAAGTGTTGGTACAGCACTTAATTTTTTTTTGTTTGAAATTGTTTTATTGTTAGAAATAGTACTTTTTCTTTGACTCGTTATGTTGTAAGACTTTTTGGTGAATTACTTTTTATGTTTTTTCGTTGTGTAATGATTTTGTAAACCCTTATATACTCGTACTAGTAGAAATAATTGCACGGACTGAATGTAAAATAGAATAGGATTATAGGCTAGCGTTCAGTTATTTTTGTTTGGTATTTCTGCCAAAATATTTGCATATGTTGTGTTATAGTGCGTCTTAAATATCAAGAAACAAATAAATAAATGTTTCTTTTACGTGTAATTTTGCTCAAATGTGTATTTTTTAATCCTTATTTGCATGTCATTGACATACGAGTATATATAGTTGTGATACAATAAATGATTTGAAAATGTATTTATTTCTTTGTTTTAATTTACAAATTCATTTACATCTCATTCTTACTCAGTTATCTACCTGTTTTCCTTACCTTTCTCATAAAAAATCTGCCTCTTTAATCAGACATATATAGTAAGTAATCTACCAATCTTAAATCCGGTAGCAATTTACTAAAATAACTGATTTGAGTATAGATTTCTATAAATACCGGTGGTTAGTTATTGACGTATTCAATTAATCGTCTATAAAAAAATCTCCTAAATCCCGAACCAACCAACTAAAGGGTTAGTTTCCCAAAAAAAAAAAATAAGTTGGTAGTTTTTTTTAAACGTGAGACAAAATGGGTTATTAATCTGACCCCTGATTAAATAACAAATAGGGCCACAATCTAAAGTTTCTAATAAAAAATAAATTAGGATTTATTGATACCGAAGACGTTCACAATATCACAGACACCATTAATTGGAGAATGCTGCTAAACACACCTGCTGTAGGATGTGCTGTGCATGTGCATTCCCAATAGCGCCCAAAGATTGGACTTTGCATCGAATCATAAATATATTAAAGTAAGTCCAAGCACAGAACTCAAGTATAAGATATTTAAGTTCTGTGCTTGGACTTCAACTAAAATGAACTATACTAAATATATACTAAATCTATTTATATTTATCGATGCTGATACAAAATCCAAGAATATCTGCTACTCTAAGGAATACTTCATCGACAGAAAGAGAGCTTGCACCTGTTATAATATTATATTTAAAAAAATTATATGGTAAGTATAATAAATAATTCATATAATAATGGTTAAATAATATAAATATTAAAGTATTTTTTTTAAATTGGCTCCTACTCATAATTTAATAAATTAAAGTAAAACATTATGACTAACCCTTAAAAACGTTTTTTATTATTATTTATGTTATTTAACATTATTTTCACCCCACGGGAACCTCACATTTTTCGCTAAATATCTTTATATATCTTTCAGGATTCCTTTGTACTATTTGCGTCCTCTCCTCAAGATCTACAAAAAATGCTTGAAGACCTAAGCAGGGCAAGTCTTGAGGTTGGACTTTCGATGAATCGGTCTAAAGCGCAAGTTATGATCAACAGCACGAAAAATAAGGTGATAGGCAAGAAATTCACTATGACGATGGGCTAGTCTCCTTTAGCAAATGGCAAAAAAAAAAGAAATAAAGCGCCCCATAGAATATGATTGGAGGAGCTACTTGTTCATGAAAGAGATTATGAAGGGCGACCTTCATTATCACTAAGCGCATTGCAAACTCATCGACATATACATTTTGCCCATCCTTACTTACGGTGCTTTTTCTTTCTTTATCTTTTAAAGGCCTCTCCCATTAGGATGGATTTGGTCAAAATCACAATGCTGGGCAGACGGATATCACAGTAGATGGTACGAGTATAAATAAAGTCTTTACACAAAGTACGCTGCTGCTCGTACCTATGCCTCCCTTAGTCGCCACTTATGACACCCATGGGAGCGGAAAAAGGTGGTGACAAATTTTATTCTACTCTGCCGTCACCACACGGCGACACGGTGCTCAGACTTGGCCATTTACCGAGGAGCAGAAGTCCAAGCTCAAAATTTGGCAAAGAGCGATAGAGCGAAGTGGTTGTGACGCAATACGTCACTTTCGCAAATGTTCATCGCACGAAAATTGGTCACTTTCGCAGAATGTCGTTTTCGCAAAGGGTCACTTTCGCACTTTGTCATTTTCGCAACTCGTCACTTTCGCACTGTCAATTTCGCAACTCGTCACTTTCGGAACGGCATCAACAACTTTTCTATCACATTTCCGACGGCCAAAAGTGTTTCAATGTACCTTAAAACAGGACTGCCTGCCGCGAAAGTGACCAATTTTCGAGCGATGACCATTTGCGAAAGTGACGAATTGCGTCACAATCAGCGAAGTATCTGTAGCGTCATAACATAAGGCTGAGCGTGGTACTTCGTTCAAAAACGTGGGTTGTTTATGTAGGGCTAAAAGCCGCCAAGCTAAAGTTGGATTGGGCAAGCCACATATACCGGATACACCTAGATAGATGGGCCAAATTAATCACAGGATGGATTCTCGCAGATGGTCTACGAAAAGTTGGAGTGATGACAGATGTTTTGAGAGGAATTGGTCGCAGGCCGCTCTAAATCAGGATGATTAAAAGATACGAGTATGAGGGAGATCTTTGCCCAACAGTGGGATAGTTGAGATTATCAACACGCTAGTCCGCCTATCCGGAGGTTCTGGGTTCGATCCCCAGCCTGGGCAAGTCGGAAAATGGCCTTTTTAGGGTTCCGTAGCCAAATGGCAAAAAATGGAACCCTTATGGATTCGTCATGTCTGTCTGTCTGTCCGTATGTCACAGCCACTTTTTTCCGAAACTATAAGAACTATACTGTTGAAACTTGTTAAGGCGACGTGGGTTCACAATTTGCAATACTGTGCGTGTTTTTGAAAAATTACTGTTATTAAACTACTACAGTTTATTCCACAAAAAATTTACATTAAAATCTTAAGGATTTTCTACAGTCACAATAGCCAAAACACGATGCACTTTTGGCGAACCACAAAGAACAGTCTTCATACAACCGCTGTACCGCCAAGAGCTGCCCTAGCTTCTTGCCCACTTTTCGCTGGTGATGTGAACAACCGTTATTCATAAGCCGTATCAGTCCCGCTGTTTCAAAGTGGTGACTTTAGTGTGTAGACAATCAACATAAAGAAACATTAGCAGTGTGTGTGCTCAAGTAGTTGTGAACTAAAAACTGTGAATCCACGTGGCTGATAGTCCTGGAGGCCTCCGGAAGTTGCTGACCGAAGATCCAAGAGGTAAGGCCACGTCATTCCTATATCCCCCCTTCTTGCTGTTGCCTTGCTGTCTGTGTTTTCTTTATCTAGCTATCAAAGGTACGCTTACTACACGCGCGTCGCCATATTTATTTAATACAAACAAAATTTAGTTAGTGTATGTCACAAACATAGGTATGTGTATAATGTCATTGCTCTTTGGTCAAGTCATTTTCATCCGGGTGACATTCTTTGGTATGTCACCCGGATGAAAATAACTTGATTGACATCTCATTTGTGAAAATTAGATAGGTGAGCCATGGGGTGAGCAATTCCATTGCTACCGTGGAACAGACATTTATGTTGGTATATTTACATACATATGTACTAACTTACATACAAAGACTGCTAAAATCATTACCCTTCTTTTTGGCTTTGCCGTAGTCGAGTAACAGATATCTAAACTCTCACATATAATATTAGTATGATACTTATTACATGTTTCACGACGTTGTAATAGCATTCCGCAGTAACAAACCATTAAATCCGGGAGCGTCATTATAACGATTACACTAAAACAACGATATTTATACTTCTTTTTTAATTTGAGTTTGTTTACGCGCTAGGCGGGGCAGGTGACGGATTTATAGCTGCTTTTAATTGTATTTTTAATTATTTTTCAACAACTACGCTGCCGGCAAATTGAATACGGCTCATGTGAACTGTTGAGATCGTATCTCGAGGATCTACTCAAAAAAACTATTGTAAATTATGATAATATTTATTTATGATATATAGGGATACCATTTTGTTTTTAACATGCTTTTACAAAATTTTATACGGTAAAAAAGGAACCTTATGAATCCGTTACTTTAGACTTTTCCATACAAACGTAGTTTAGCTTTTATTATGAAATGACATGCATGCATATAACGTCTAACAAAATATACTGAAACTGTTTTAACGGTGAATTCAGTCCATGATACTAGACAACTTTCCCCAAGGATTGATATCCATACAAACTGATCAGCTGACCGGTCAACTTTTATGATACACTATCACGTCTTTATCCCTAACGGGGTAGACAGAGCCAAGGGCGGTAAAGCCCGGGCCACTTTTAGTAATGGTGGGCATGAAGGTGGAAAGGGGAAATCATAATAGTGAGATTCTCGCCCATTCCCTCGATCGCCTTTTACGATATGAACGGGAAGAGAAGCAGCTGGTACATTCTATGTTTTTTCTTTTCTCCCAGAACAGCAAAGAAGAAAAGAACTTTTATGGGAGGGCAAAAAATTATTTTTCATATTTCGATATATGTTCCTTGGGGAAAATTGTTCAGTATTATGGACTGAATCCACCTTTGTTAGTCCCTGTATATCTAGTCATATAGTTTTTGACAGTTCAAAATGTGAACTTGAAAGAAAATACAAGGGTGTAGAAATTTTCCATATTGATGGTCAAATATGACACGATACACTATAATAATATTCTCTTTCAAGTTCATATTTTGACTATAAAAACCAGTTACATGCCTAGATAGTTATATTTATATTAAGGGGACTCTTAAATGTACTGTACATGCATTCAAGATGAACTAGAATAATAACCGGCTAAGTGCGTGTCGGGCCACGCGCAGTGTAGGGTTCTGTAGTTGCGAATGCAGACTTACGCGTATGAGTTCACGCCTCACAATTTAGCGAATAAAAAGTCTAATAAGTTGGTTGAATAAAACTTTTTAATTTGTACCAAAACCAAATATTTCACAAACGGATCCCTAAATCGAAAAATGATGTTGACAAACTCACAATATATTTGAAAGACCTATTCACGACACCCCACACCATGGGTTAGTCAAGAAGAAAATAATTGATTCACACTTTGCATGTATCACCGCGGACAGACAGACAGACAGACATGGCGAAAATATTAGGATTCCTAGTTTACTACGGAACCCTAAAAGCGGGAAAGCGTTCCCCGGTCGGCCTCCAAAGCAGCACTGCCGAGAATATTTGAACATACCTGAAGGTAGGTAAAAATATCTATGTGTTCTGAAAAGTTTGAGATTAATTGTATGAAATCTGCATAAATTGTGTTAAGGTGAAGATATAGGCAAATGGCCTTGAAGTGTAAAATAAATTGTTAACTCGTAAATATGGTGTAGTATTTACATTAGTCCGTCTAGCTTTAAAACTTGCCTCCGCCAAAAGTGGCCACGGCAAGTTTTAAAGCTAGACGGATCACCAATAATAGTTTCAACGGCAGTTCATAAAATAATTTAAAGGGCTATCTAGTGCATGACGAAGAGCAATATGGAAATTATCTCCATATTTACAAGTTAACAATTTATTTCAAATGAGGGCGCCACTTCAAGGCCATTTGCCTATATCTTCACCTTAAAAAAGAGACCTACTTTTACGATAAATCCAAATGCTGGTGACCCCATGTCTTTGTTGTTCTGTTGTAACCCCAATAATCTTCACATCACTAAATAACCAATTTCCAAAATAATTAACATCTTTCAAAATTCAACAACCAAATTTATATTTTTAATTTAAATAGACAAGCTACATTGTTTCCTCTTTGATAAAAAAACGGTGGCCAGTGAAAAATTGTTGCAAAGAGAATACCACTCAATATTCCGACGTCTTAATTCCAAATTAATTGTGTTAGGATGTACCAATAAATCTACGGTCGTTATTATAAGACTCTAGTTTGCTTAGACCGTTTTCTTGTAACACAAAACGTAGTAACTTATTGCCTTAATTTTACGGCTCAAACTTTATCACTTTGTGATAAAAGTCATTTTCTAATGTCACAGTTGACGGTGTAAAGCCGTATAATAAAAAGCGATCAGATTTTACTAGCCCACGCCCCTTGATTAACACGGTAGATAAAACTTAGTTTAATGAAGTATTTTTATACTTAGCATTTTTTCACATTGTTAGCTGACCGTGAGGCCCCGAACAAAAAAGTAGAGGAGCTGCATTTGTTTTACAAATATTTTGTCAGTAAGATTTTTTCTATATTTCTTTAATCAGTTTATTAGATATTGGGTAAATACATTACTTATTTTGTTCTTGTGTTAGTAAATGAACAGTAACCCTCGTATTCATAAAAAAGTAGCATATTATAGCTTAATCTATTTTAGTTAAAATATGTCTTGTCTCGTTCTAAATGCCACATACTAAAAAGAGAAATAAGGACAAAACACATTTTTACGAAAATAAGTTTTACAAATGTATGTTTAGTTTTATGAATACAGGGTTAATATTGATTTAAAAAGCATAACAATGCTCGGAAGTACCCGTACATAGCACCACGGCATAGTAGTTACAGACATAAGAAGCGTGAATTCGAAACTCATTTGTGGCGAAAAATGACATATTATTAATTTAGTTACAAGTGTTAATGTTTCATTTAATAATCCATGTTTTTTATTAAGACATAAAATCTAAGCACTCATGTTAAGGTGAATACCAAGCAGTATGAAGTAAGTAAATGACATTGAAGTGGCGCCCTCATTTAAAATAAATTGTTATCTCGTAAATGTGGTGAAAATTTCCATATTTCTCAATGTTAGGCACAAGATAGCCCTTTAAATTATTTTATGAACCACCGTTGAAAGTATTTACATTAGTCCGTCTAGCTTTAAAACTTGCCTCCGCCAAAAGTGGCAACTTTTGGCGAAGGCAAATTAGTTAGTATAGTTATAGTTTCAACGGCAGTTTATAAAATAATTTAAAGGGCTATAAAATGCCTTACATTGAGAAATATGGTCATGTTCACCGTACGAGTTAACAATTTATTTCAAATGATGGCGCCACTTCAAGGTCATTTTCTTCTAACTTCACCTTAGGATGTTTATAGTCACGAAATTATGCTATTTGCATTGTCGGAACCAAATAATTAGGAAAATAATTCTTGTGATTCTATATTAAGTACCTTTTAGTAGTAATTTTTCACATATCTTAATGGAGTGCAGCGCCACGTACAATAGGAAGACGAAATTGTCACATGAACCGCTCTCTGCTCAATTTCCTTAATTCATTATGAGTATACTAGTTATAAATGAAGTATATTTCTATTTTTTGTTATTAACTCATTTGGTTCTGTTCAAAATTTAACTCTGTCTATTTATAATTGTAAATTTATCAGTATTTTTACCCGATTGAAATGAAAGAAGGGGATATACCTATAAAGGCTGCTTTATAAAAGCCACATACGAAATTTAAAAAAAAATGTAATTAAGTAATTATTGTTTCTTATGCCTATTGAAATGAGAATAGCTACTCCTTAGATTTCGCTGTGCAAACGTTACAATTAACCCTACGGTGTTGCATTTAGAAAAATGGCTGCGTGGCGAGTCCGACAAACGAGGAATTAATACTCGGATCGCCCGCAATTTATTTCATCTTCTCACTTCCCACTTTGCTTCGTTCCTACTTAATATGCATTTTTTATTGTTTACACAGATTTGTTTTGTTAATTAGTATTTTCCAGCTACCGTACATATTAGCGAGTCGAATCCTTTGTTCCTTTATTATTTCATGGGAAATTGCCGTAGGAATAAGATTTAAATTATGTTATTTTTATTACTACGTAACTATACTCGTATTTACCTACCAACGTAACTTAGGTAAATTAAGTACTTACCTAGTGTTTTTAGTGCGTGCTTTGAAACTCAAAGTTTTTAAAGCATAGATAGTGAGTTTTTAAAAGTAAGTTTCTTTCCAACACGAAATAGAAAAACATAGACTCCATTAGATCTAGGTAGGTAAGTATGTAGGTACATATCTATATATTTTTTCAACTAATTTTCAATATGAGTTAGGTAGGCAGGTAGGTACTTTATTCAATTCCAACGGTACAGTATTTCTTTAAAATTTATTACCAATTACAAAAGTTTGCTAGAGATAATAACTACATATAGGTAATTAATATAATTACTTAAGTGTTTGTTTGTGAAGTTTGTGAAAACCATTTTTCGATTTAGAGATCCGTTTGTGAAATAGATATTTAGTTCTAAAGAAAAAACCTAAGTAGTAGGTACCTACCTACCTTACCTAAAAATAAAATAAAACATTTAGGTTGTACAATTTAAACAAAATACCACATAAGTAATCAAAATTAAAGACGCTATGGCAAATACCATATCATACGCGTGAATAGTTACTGTTAAATAGCAAATTTATACAACAAAATATATACAACTGACTATGATGCCATCTATATTAATACCTATGAACTTTCTCTTTTGTACACTTGAAGACGTACTTCAGTTTTGTTTTTAATTAAAATTGTAGATGGCGCTTTTGCTAGTGCTTACTGCTTGCTCTTTGGAAGCATGTAGAATGCTCGTGCGCCACTTGTGCTTGAAGCGCCATCTGGTATTGTTTTTTGAGACAACTAAGTCTGTTTTCTTACATAGTAAATACTTAAAATCACAGAGGGCGCTTAAGTTTAATTTTTATAAAATATTTCATTACAATTTTATCTTTGACTATCTTAATTTCAACATGTTTAGAATTTTATATTTTCATGCATTTTTGTTTAGTTTTTACTAACAAGTACCGACCCGCTTAAATGTAATATTATTTTCTTATCATATGGATCGAGTTTTATTATAATTTGTATCTTATGGTGACATAAATTTTCCCGAGCTCCTTCGTGCTTCGGAAGGCGCGTAAAAGCTATCATCATTGTAAGGCAGTCGTCAAGCTATGTCAGATGCCTTTCGGCAGCTTGAACAATCCTGTCACGAGTGTTGGCTACTTACGTAGGTACTCGAAAAAATACCATATAATTGACAATTAGGTACATTGTTCTCGTTTTCTCCTAACCAAACCAATCTAAAAGCTTCTAAACATACCAACATATACAAAAGCAATCCATCATGCCGCGAAAATCCCGCCCGTGGTATCATGATATCATATCACTTAGCAGACAGAAGAACAACTAAGTGAACACATTGAGGGTTCCCACGATATCTCATTGCTGGCTGAGTGGATATCGTTTACATGGCAAGGACGGCTGAAACGGGTCATCGAATGTTATCTTTTTATTTCACTTATAAGCTGATCCGAGAAAGGAAACATTACAAAAATAAAAGAAGGAGTCGGTACTTGCTTCTCTTCTTGCGCATATCGTATAAGCCGATATGAGAGAAAATGTGACTAGCAACCCATTACTATATTGATTCACTTTTCCACCTTCTCTTCCAGCATCATGCTAAAAGTGGCTTTATGGGTTTTGCGGCTCTGGCTCTGTCTGCTTAGAGCCGCTAGACAATGCTCTGTCTGCCCCATTAGGGATAAAGACGTGATAGTGTTAAATATTTCGATACCGGTTGCATTAAAAAGATTTTTATTTCACGGATAGAATCGTCTGAGCAAAGAGCAAAGCAATAACGCTCTTTAAGGCCGTACCTAAATTTTGTCCAGTGCTGCCCTCGCAAAGTAGTAGCAAAATTTTATATAATGTCTTCGTTTTCTTTTAAATGATTTATTTTAAATGGGGGCAGCACTGGACCCCGGAAAATTTAGGTACGACCTTAAAATTATCCTTTATAAATATAGAAGTGGGGGCCGGCCGCATTAATCAATGCATCTATGGGACATTATGGGAACAAACGAGCGTTATTTAGTAGGTACTCGTACCTAAATTCGTTATTTCTTTGTTTATGTTCATTTGAAAAAGTTAGCATAAGTTTTCTTCACGAAGAATATTTTAAAAAATTAAAAAATTATTTGATCTCAATATCAGATTTTTTAGAAAAAACTCTAGAAATAAAGAGTTAATTAAGGCCGTACCTGAATTTTCCGGGGTCCAGTGCTGCTCCCATTTATAATAAATCATTTCAAAGAAAACGAAAACATTATTTAAAATTTTGCTACTACCAATTCCTAGATAACCCTTCAAAGTATTTTATGAACTACTGTTTACAGTTTTTACTACGCACATTTGCGAAAAACGGCCACTTTTGGCGAATGTGCGTAGTAAAGCTTAACGTTCTCATTATAAACTGTAAATAGTAGTTCACAAAATAGTTTGAAAGGTTATCTAAAACTTGGTAGTAGCAAAATTTTAAATGATGTCTCCGTTTTCTTTGAAATGATTTATTTTAAATGGGGGCAGCACTGGACCCCGGAAAATTCAGGTGCGGCCTTAAGTAATAGATGATATCATTAGTTTAACTTGAACAACAATGCGCAATTTGAGCAAGTTCTAAAAAGGTACTTTTTCCTTTTCAATGTCGTAAAAGATTAGCTGAATTCAAACACTAATTACAAATCTAGATGTCGATTAACATAATCCCTTCATAAATCACGAGCCCGGGACGATAAATTCCCCAATGATACGATAATTACGAACTTCCAATGTCTATGTCGGACAGTTGGCGGTTTTTTTTAAATTAACGCCCAGGGCCTAAACGATGTTTAGGCCTCTAAAGAAGCAAAAAGTATAAAAGTTGTACAAACCAAAGCATGTCGTAAAGCATGAATTTTAATTATTATAGAGGTAGTAAAGCACTAAATTTAGTTGTAAGTAAATGATCTGACGTCAACAATTTTTATAAAATCAAAAGAAAAAAATGACAATTACCAAGTGATACAAATATCAATAGACAAATAAACGATTTTGACTTTTGACTTGCATATAGGAAAATTTATCATAATCATTCATCTTTATCAGCAGTCACTGTTAACTGAAAAATAGGGTCTGTTGGATTAATTATACCATCTACTCATCGTACTTGTATCATTTACTATATAAGTCTTTCCCGAACTGATCATTTGACTTGTAAAAAGAAAATATTTAAAAATGCTGTAATTGGTAATGTACATATTTCACGTTCACGTAAAGGGAAGCTGATTGTCAGAGCGCGTCATTTGCATTGCCTTTCTGATCATAAAGTAAGGCTGCAAGAACGGCACTAGATCAACTCATCTATAAGTACATAATGATTAAAAATATGAGTAAGGAATGCTAAGATACGTTGATAATAACCATCCCCTTCTCCGGCTGTGACACAGGCCCCTGGTCAAGTCCCCTTTGGTCACAGCATAAATACGCCCCTGGCCATGACGCTTGTTCAAAAGGACGCTGATTGCCAGTAACTGGAGCATATTTTAATTGTGCCAAACGCCTGCTTTTGTACTGCCACTCAGGGTCTACATCCTTCACTGACTGACCATTCATGAGGTTTCTGTCTTAATGCAAATAAAGGTAGGCACGGCTACAACAGACATAGTTACCCATAATAATATGGGTGGTAATGATCCTCCCAGTACCGCTTCACGTTCTTTCGTTTAAAATTAATAATTCCCTATTAGAAAAAAAATGGACAACTATATTTTAAGATATCGAAAATTATGCGGATTAATTAAAAAAAAAAAGTAAGTTTTTAGCTTTTTTGGAAAATGTACCTAATTAGAAGTAAATTGGGGTAATCAAAATAGTCAAATGCCAAATGCTTATATTTTATTCAGTTCATTTGCGTTTCAAAGAAAATGACAGCATGCAAAAAAAATTACCTAAGTATTTATTTAAATAAGTAGACTAATTAGGTGCAAAATAAATAGTGCTAATAAATTCTGTTAGTAAATGTACTTTACAAGCTAAATTCATTATTACTTAACTATAATATTTCTTGGGGAATTTGCTCTTTACGTAATTAGCTTTAGAAATTGGTTTCTCGTCGAATTTCTTAAGCCAATTTTGCACAGGGTTCGTTGTAAGACTTCTTGCCTCGACAACTGGAGTGGGGAGTCTGGTTCTATTTAATAAACCTTGGATAGCTTGCAATAAGAATGATAATAGCGACACTGATACCACGATATTGATTGGATCAAAGCCAATAGAATGATGGTGATAAGTTTGTAGATGGGATCCGTAGTTGGCATTGCCACTTGCTCCGTACCCTGTCGGTGCCAAATAGTTGTTGAAACTTCTGGCTTCGGAACTCGCTTCGGTCGTAACATCGATATCATTCTTTTCAATCGGTGACTCCACTTGTCCCTCAAGTTTCAAATATCTTCTAAATGTGTCCGCATAGTTTTTCTTATATCCGTTCGTCTTTGAATCTTGTTTCATACTTTCGATCTTTGCCAAAACAGATTGCGCGTTAGTTTGAATTTTCTTGAGCAGGACTTGGATTTTTGAGCTTTGTTCCTTTATCATGTTTGATACAAATTCTTTGAAGTATTGAACACTTGGTGATGCTACTGGTGGTTGTTCTGTAGGCAAAGATTTAACTGTAGACAGCATGAGAATCACTATAAACACTATTATTGATAGTAGCGACATAATTACAGCTACCAAAGAGAATTTTACTTCCAAAGTCATGAACTCTGGTTAAAAAACGAATAGGAAATGTAGACTTTGTTGGAATAAATTACATTTATATGGTAAATCCTGGCTCCGCTGCACGTGATAATAGACTCACTATTGTTATGACAAAATCAAGATCACATTTCACCTCACCTTGACATTTGACCTCCTTAATCGTGTACCATTGAAATTAGAAAATTAAGTGTGAATATATGAGTGATTTGAGAAACAAATAGAAAGTGGAAGAAATTCATTCATCAACTTCTAACATTTTCAACAACTACATACCTTTCCCTTTCCTTAGGTACGAGTGTAGGTAAGTAGGTACACAGTCTTTAACATTTTGAGTAGATTAAAGGTAAACCTTAAAAAACAGTTTAGGTATATTACGCCAGTAATATGAAGATGTAAAACTCGGACTAATATAACATATATACTCGTATATATGTTACTACTACTAGTGACTAGTACTAGTGACTACCACTTTCTTAACCATCATTTATATTTGACATAGAGAATAATTATTCAAACAGAGTAGGCAGGTACCTAGGAAGATACAAGATAATTTCAACGTCTTGTAATAAAACGGTTAGTAGATATTTCAATTTACCAAAATTAAGGTACACTGTATGACTTTGTGTAGGTATCCAATATCCATGAAAGTGAGGAGTGTAGCCTAAAAAACCGCCACATTGCAAATCTGATTAGCCAAACACTCCTAAAGCTAGCAAAAAAAGGCGCTCCAGATAAAACAAATGCCCATACATACAGACGCTTCTCATCTGTGAATAGTTTATGCAGGATCTGAAATCCGCGCGGCGTGATGCATTAACCTACGTCACAGGGCTTAGTGCGAGCTGCCGTGGGGTAGCCACAAGTTTTACAAACACGGATAGGTACTTTAAAAAATTCCTTTTTGTAGCCTGCTACATAATTGCTGCTGAAGCGTCCCATTGTTGGGAAAAGTCCTGCCATTTCTGCAGTTCTCTGTAATCTTTTCACAGTTCTCGATCTTGGGCAGCTTGCTGTCATCCACTCAGACAGCGTTTAATATCATCACGCCACTTCCTTCTTGGATTACTAATCTTACCACGTCAAGTAATATTACCTTTAAAATTAAAGTTAAAGCTTCCAGTATTTTCTAAGAAAAACATGTATCAGTTGCTTAAACAAACATGTATCAGTTGCTTCTCATACAGAGCCGATCAAGAATATAGGATCAGAGCAACCATGTCTGTAAGCGATGCGGCTAACAACAGTAACAACCCATCCATATTTTGATTCCATTTTCTAGCAGCATCTACATCTATCACGATGAATGTGGCATTGTCTCTTATGTCCGGTCCCGTAGATCTTATTGGGACTGCATATCCCTTATTGATAGATATGTAATTAGTATGTATGTAGGTATGTATCTGCTTATGTAAATATGTTTTCAGTATGATTCAAATACCTCAGTGCTTCAAGACGAAAGTGTTTAATTAATAAGTGTTACCAGTGATAAGTAATGGCTCTGAAACATGATCCCTAATTATGGGTACCATAAGAAGGCTCATGGTCGCCCAACGGGCCATCTCGTAACGTGCGAATGCGACCTGTACTTACCTAGTACCTATAATAACAATGATTATGAAAAGTTGCTACATCTACCTAGTCTTTAGCTTCTAGGCCTACTGCATAAGCGACACTTGGTAAAATATTGATTTCAAATTATAACAATAAAATATCTACACACTTTTATGTTATTTTACAACTAAGTTTTTTGTTGCCAAAACAACGCCTGTCAACATTTCGTAGCAACATTTTACAAGAGTAAAATCTCTTTAAAATTTTGAGAGTGAAGATAGGTTTATTCGTTGGTTCGTTTCATATTATTTGTAGAAAATTTATGAAAATAAAAAAATATGAAAATATCGTGTTCGTAGACACCCTACAGCCTGGCTCGGCCTTGCCTGCCATCCGACGGGGATAATGCTGGGATTTTTACTGGAACCCCTCTAAGCCAACACTAAAATGTTCGAAATTAAAATTTAAAAAGATGAGATACGAGTACATTGGTATTATCTGCCACCTCTTTCTTTTGATACTTTTATTCTTTTAAAAGGAAATAAGAATAATATTAGGTTGGGGAAAAAGTCTTTTCGCATATAGTATGTCTGAACTTTTTTTGAAAAAGGAGAGCAAGATCGGCATATCAGTAGTAACGATGTAGCTGAAGAACTGGGAATTGACCACAAAACAGTTCTGGCGCATTTGAAAAAAAATGGGTACACAAAAAAGCTTGATATTTGGGTACCTCACGAGCTCTCTGAAAGAAACCTAATGAATCGTGTACTCATTTGTGATTCTTCATTACGACGTAATGAGACCGAACCATTTTTGAAGAAATTGATAACTGGTGATGAAAAGTGGATCACGTACGACAAGAACGTGCGAAAAAGGTCATGGTCAAAGGCCGGTCAGGCTTCACAGACTGTGGCGAAACCCGGGTTAACTCGCAACAAGGAGATGCTGTGTGTGTGGTGGGATTGGAAGGGCATTATTAATTATGAGCTGTTACCACCAGGCAGGACCATCGATTCAGAACTCTACTGCGAACAACTGATAAGATTAAAGCAAGAAGTTGAGAGAAAGCGGCCGGAATTAATCAATAGAAGGGGTGTGGTTTTTCATCATGATAACGCTAGACCTCACAAATCTTTAACCACTTAGCAAAAATTAAGAGAGTTTGGCTGGGAGTTGTTAATGCATATACGTATAGTCCTGACTTGGCACCTTCAGATTTCCACCTGTTTCGGTCTCTTCAGAATTCTTTAGGCAGTGTCAGGTTAACATCACGAGAGGACTGCCAAAACTACTTGACGCAGTTTTTTGATCAGAAGCCCCAAAATTTCTATAGCAATGGGATCATGTCCCTACCTATAAGATGGCAAAAAGTTATCGAACAAAATGGTACCTACATGTTAAATGTAAATAAACTATATTAAAAAATGTTTTGAATTTTCATATAAAATGCGAAAAGACTTTTTCCCCAACCTATTATATCTTATACCTACTTATGTTTTTTAACTGTGTAAAGTAGATTACAATACATTTTAAAATAATGATTAAAGATTAATATAATAATAATAAGCTGGGCGTGTGCTTTATCTTTCTTTGCCTGACTTACATTTTTGTAAGTGACAAGTGCCATTGAGAAATGACAAGTGCATAGTGCATGTGAACAGGCAGTGACAAGTGCGAATGTCACTTGTCACTGCACTAAGCACTTATCATTTCTCAGATGCACTTGTCACTTCTCAAAATGTAAACCAGGCTTTATTTTTTTAAAATAAAACAAGAGAAATATATTTTATATTTTGTATTGTGTATTGTACGTAGGTACTATATTTTAATAGAACCTACTTATTATTTGTGCGTGTGTTTTATTTAGGTAATCGCATGTAAAGCACCGCTTGGTGCGGGTTGAACAGGGATTATCGCGCCTATGAGTGGCACTTTACCTGGCTTTCTAGTGCATTTGAAGTCACGCTAAAGATGAGGCAGCTGAAAAATTTGATACCAGTTTCGGCCACTAACAAATAGGTACCTACGTACCTACCATAAACGAACGAAAGCAACCAAGTAACCGAGTTGCTTGTACTAACAATACAATCAACAAACGTTGATTGTATTGCATAAACAACATAATAGTGTTGTTTGAATCAAATACGCATCCATATTCAGTGCAACCTACCTTCTTGTTTAAATTAGCCAAGATGAAATGGCTAGTGGAACACGCGCAGTTGTTCGATGTACACAAGTGCCATAGTGAATTTAACTTAGACACTAGCACTAGTTACAAGTTACCAAGAAAAAGGCTTACAATTATCTTCGGGCTACTTTGGATTAAATAGATTGTAGTTACTGAAACCAATAATAGTATTTACATTGAACAAAACAGTTAACAGATACTAACAATATAAGTTGGTTGAAGGAAACCGGCATGTTAGTAAGCTCATATGAAAACAAGATCTTAGTTCGACTAAACACGGATATTACTCAAATTAAATAACTTTCTTTTTTTTTCAGTGTAACTCCAATTTTTTCGTTTACTTACAATATAATAAACACAATAAACTATGTTTTTATCATGCATTTCTAATGCACATCACCCTCCACCGAATCTACAGGTAAGTAGCTCAAAACTGGAAGAAGCAGATTTCCCTTGAATATTCGGTTACCGTTAAAATCAAAAGTCACGAAACAATTCACATATAAGAAATAGGAGTAGCTGAAATAACTTAAACACAAACAGAGAGACAAATAACATCATAAAACACAGCAATATGACGACTGTTTCCCTTCACTCACATAACTCACGGGCCGACGGGAAGCCTGTATTCATATTGCTATTATATTGCTTCTTACTCATGACGGAATAATACTTAGTTTCATCGTATTTTTCACGAGGATTCCTATGCGAAAATAATATCTACTTGCTAAGGTAAAAAATAAGTAAGAATTACATTATGACGGCCTCCGTGGTGTAATGGTCAACACGCTAGTCCGCCAATCCGGAGGTTCTGGGTTCGATCCCCAGCTAGGGCAAGTTGGAAAATTGCCTTTTTAGGGTTCCATACCCAAAGGGTGCAAACGGGACCCTATTACTGAGACTTCGCTGTCTGTTCGTCTGTCTGTCCGTCTGTCGTCTGTCACAGGGCTCTATCTCTATGGTATTACTGTGGCCGCTATAACAAAAAAATACTAAAAATAAAAAATAGTTAAAAATTAAAGGGGTTGTCATACAAAAAACGGGTTTTTTCAGCTTTTTAACTCAATCTGCCACAGGGCTCTATCTCTTGAACCGTAATAGCTAGACACCTGAAATTTTCACCGATTATGTATTACTATGACCACTAGGTATAACAAAAAATACAAAAAAATAAGATAAAGTTAATAATTAAAGGGGGTCGTCATACAAGAAACGTGTTTCTTTAGCGTTTTAAAACATTGTACGGTGGTACGGAACCCTTCATGTACGAGTCCGATTCGCACTTGCCCGTTTATTCAAATTGTCCTGGGTCTTGGCTGTTTATCTATATATGTATCTATTTATAATAAAATATAGTATAGTTGAGTTAGTATCCCATA
The DNA here is from genome assembly GCA_963576875.1 of Acrobasis repandana. NCBI lineage: Eukaryota > Metazoa > Arthropoda > Insecta > Lepidoptera > Pyralidae > Acrobasis > Acrobasis repandana. The sequence continues at coordinate 9,320,339 of OY756223.1, read as the reverse complement.
ATACAAGTTTCAACTTACTTTGGGGCTAGCTCAATCAGTGTTATTTGTCCTCAACTATTTATTTATTAAGTGGTTATTTATTTATTTAATTTATTGATTAAGTATGACAAAAATAGGATTAAAATGGTTAATAAAAAATTTGCTAAATAAATTCTGTATGTGTTTGAATTTCTTAAAAAACTTGAAATACTAGTACCTAGTACCTAAATACCATGTCACATTTTGAACTAAAAATAAAATGAGAGATAAGGGTGTAGAAGTTTTCCATACTGATGATCAAAAAGGTCACAAGGTATATTCTCTTTCAATTTCATATTTTGCCGTTCGACATTCGTTTCAAAATAAAAGCGTTTGTGCATAAAAATCTAAGTTGGCTGGGCTAACGAAACAAGTTAGCTGAGATGATAGAGAGATTCCTTTCGTCTTTGGCTTGGTCTTAGGCTCTTGCTAAGGCTCTATAATGTAGGTCCTACGGCTCTCTCAGTACCTAGATAAGTACATCATTAATTTACTAAATTAGTTGCAGTTACACAAACTCAATTTTAAAATGAAATACAAATTCTAGTTCAACTATTTCGTAACTTTTGGGACGGCTCCAAGCAGTATATCATTTAATTTCGTTACACGTAAGCACATTTTAACGGTAGCGCCTGCTCATTTTATTAAGCAATAAATTAAACGATAGTCACAGCAAAGATTTCAATAGGAGTTGCTTTGAAATAGTCTTGCATTTAAATAAAACAGTAAGATACTTTTATGATAATATTCTATTTACATGTTACCTATAAAGATATTTTGCCTTTACATATATATATATTTTATATGGGTACCCATGAAATTATGTATCCTAGATATTTTATTTATTTACTCACCATCATACAGTGTACGTACCTATCTATATGAAGCTATAAGTTGCCAGTCCTATCGGATTTTAGCAAACAAAACAACAGAATGAAATTAACTCGTAGTAGGTAGCGAACCACGGGCTTTGAAGCGTTACCGCTGAGAAATACGCTCGGTGGTACACGTTTTGGTATTTATTCATATTAAAATTCTCTCTCGGTAAGTCTCTAACTGAAAAAAAGGCAACCCTTATGTCGCACGGTCGAAATGTAACACTGATTGACGTGTCATTGTGGACATTTTTAACCCGAATGTTCCGTCATAACCAGACATTTTATTTCAAATCTATTTATCACAATTATACATCTGTCAAAAAAGCAACATTGCAAACGGGACCCCGGTCTTTGTGACTTCTTAATTTAATATGCAGCTGGTTTTCTTTTGGCAAATCGGTTTTGTGTTAATTTGACATTTAGTTGACAGGTTCACAATACAGCGGACGACATTGTTATTTTTATATCGGTACGGTTGATACTGAAGGGTTAAATGCAGGTAAAGACTACCAACGAAGTTGAAAGTGGAAGAAAAAAAAATCTTCAAATTCTTCGTGAAACTGTTAGGAATTAAGACTTTTTAAAAAAAATCAAATAAATGATTTAGACAAAGACCCATAATGAATATAAGTTGACAAAGATTTAATTAAGTAGGTATATTCATATTTACTCGTATCGGTAGGTAATGTAAAATTTGATTGCTTTGGCACATCAGTTAAATGGTTATTTTTGATTTAAGGTAAGCTTTATTACAAGATTTTATAAATTCACTTGTTAGTTTGTTACACCAAGAGTTCGTAACTTAATTTCGTTCCAATAATAAATAATCCCTGTCGGTTAAGAAGATTTAAGCTTAATCTTTGACTTTGACCTTTAGAGTCTAGACAGACTCTGACTTTTCCATACAACTCTATTTTATTTTGAAACGACGTGTCAGATTACGGCAAAGTTTTGTAATTTCATAAAAATTGCATATATTTAGGCATATAACTGGTTTTCACAGTCAAAACCTGAACTTGAAAGTGCATATAGTATATCATATTTTACCATCAGTAGAAAACTTGTAGACTACATTTATATGGGAAAGTCTAGGGTAAGTGAACGCAAATATTCTTATTTGCAAAACTTTCTTACAATTACTTATAACAACAATTATATTTGAAATAAATTAATCCTTTCATCTCAAATATTTAACCAAAAGGACATTAAACAAGGCAATATTATTTGTACACATGTTTCTGTATTATCAAAGGGCCTCTTTGTATCGACCCTACAGTCAATCTAAATTCAAATACAGGCCGATGAAATTTGTATGTCTAATCTAAACATTCATTAGAGAATTCAAAAATTCCCATTGAAATAAAGTCGCCCTCTTTAAACCGCTTAAGCTAATTATATAAAACATTGTATTCTGCTGTTGCCCCTCTATATGCAGAGTTGGCCCTAGCGATGGCGGAGCCCCGGGCGACAGGACCTTTTCAAGTTAAAATGACAAGTAACACTTTTTATTTAGCTTGCCCAGTTTGTTGTTGTTTATTTGTTTGGGTCAAATCTTGCAAGTTAAATTTGAGTCACTTCCCGGTTTCCGATTGAGATGAATATCTGTATGCTAATGTAAATGACAATGCAATATCTATACTTCTATACTAATATTATAAAGCGGAAGAGTTTGTTTGTTTGTTTATTTGTTTGTTTGTTTAAACGCGCTAATCTTAGGAACTAATGGTCCGATTTGAAAAATTCTTTTTTTGTTGGGTAGTCCATTTATAGAGGAAGGCTTTAGGCTATATAACATTACGTTCCGACAACCACGCGAATGAAGTCGCGGGCACAGCTAGTTATTAATGCAAGAAGCTGATCTGATGATGGAGCCAAAATGTGGCTTTAGGAACACTTTATGACGCAACTCCCTATCGTATTTGGGCTGATTACATTTGTCTTGATATTTAAGTACTTTGGACCCACAAAAAACCTTGTAAGAAAACATGAAATGAAACTTATTACAAGTAATCTTGGATCATAGAAAGAGGCTTATTTGTAGACAATCACTTTTTGTTTTATTTTTAAAGATAGTAATAGTAATTTCGCCTATTGTTCTGTACAATTTGTATTTGATGGACAATAAAGATTACATAAATAAATAAATAAATTATTCTTGACAGAGGTCGCGTAGGTTACACGAGTACCCACCAAAATTATAAAAATCCACTATACATAGGTAATATAATAATGTACTTTTATAGTTATAAACATAAATTAAAAATTTAATTAAGTTAAATTGTGAATATTGGTTTATACCGTAAAACAAATATATATCACATAACTAACCTTCATGCTGGTGATAGACTATAACGGTCACAATTTATTTTTAAAAGCCCTTATAATTTTTAAAGTTGTAGGTAATAAGAAAGTCTGTGGTGTGTATGTGTGTGTGTATTACCCGGACACAGAATTTTCATTGTTCTTATGCCTGTCGAGGTATCCACAAACGAGTAAAGTAGGATGAAGGTATGTAAGCCGTGTGGTTCCCGGCAGAGTAGAATGGGAACACTCCAAGTCTTCCAGTGGATGTCGTAGAAGGCGACTCAGGAAACACAAACTAAACAAAACTTATAAGCATCAGTGAGACCTGTCCAACCCGTCTGGCAAGCGTGGAGAGTATAGGCCAAATTCTCTGGCTACTCTGGCTAATATTATCTTGTATATAAAATTCTCGTGTCACAATGTTCGTTCCCGTACTCCTCCGAAACGGCTTGACCGATTCTCATGAAATTTTGTGCGCATATTGAGTAGGTCTGAGAATCGGCCAACATCTATTTTTCATACCCCGAATCTACGCGGGCGAAGCCGCGGGCAAAAGCTAGTATGTTATATGTACTTATTTAATTATTTTTCGCCGCAACGAAGTATCTGTTTATCCCTATGGTTGACTGGGAGAGAACGCTTTTAACGTTAAGTCCGCCAATTGTAAGACAATTCGATTGTGGAACAATATAGTTAAAAAAAATATATGGCTCTGGTAGTACAGAGAGGGTCATGCTCCTGCAGTGGAGACTAAAACAGACCTGATGATGATGATGATTAGGTATGTAGAAAGGACTTTCAAACCATCAGTTAGTGCAAGGCCCCTGCATAAGCACGGCACCGGTCGGTTTGCCTTGCCACCCCTTAAGCCCGCCACTGTCTATATGCACATAATAAAAGCTCATTTTACCGGTTTCTCCCCTCTGCATATAATATTTGTTTGATCTTTGCAAGCTAGGGCAGGTCGGATGTGCAACGTAAGTAAAACATGATGTTCGTTTAAAATGCTATAAATTCGAGACTATGCATGGTTAGCAGTTTTCTCAGTTTTCAATTTTGGAATAACTTTGTGTAGTCCCTCGATCCCAAGTGTATTTAAATAAAGTAGATAGTCGATTTATCGCATTAGATTGATCTTTCTTTGCATCTCTTCTTCGTCTAAGCGCGTTCCCGGTTGCATCCTTAGCTGTGCTGCTTCGGAGCCCGGGGTGCGCTTTCCCGCTTTTTTTTCTCCAAATATAACACGCATGTCAATGGTCACCCAAGGAAGCTAAAGACTTTGCAAAATGGAGAAGAATAGTTTAGATAAATTCCGTACTTTGTCCAAAAAGCTATTGTGTTAAACTAGAGGAGGCACCATATACACTACACTATCACGTCTTTATCCCTAACGGGGTAGACAGAGCCAAGGGCGGCAAAGCCCAGGCCACTTTTAGCGTAATGGTGGAGGCACCATATATCACTGTTTTGTCCCGTTTAATTGTAGCTATCTCGATAAACTTCACTTAGTCGCTTGCTAACTCTTAAGCGCTTGAAAACATTGTAAACATTATTATAAATGCCTTGGTGTCAAAGTGTAAAGAAATAACTTTTCATCCATATTCAACCAGATTTAATTGTTTGAAAATTAAATACGTATGATAAAATTATCGCCGCCATTTATTCAAAAATAGAACAGGGCCAATGTTTGAGATAGCTGGTCTATATATTCTATGACAATGATTCTGGCCGAACTATGTACTCGTATTTCGGTACTTAAAAAACTTCTGAATATTTTTTATAATTTTACAAATTTCCATACGATCTACATACTAACTTTATTGGCATCAGTCAGTCCCTAGAATAATAAACCATATTTATAGACCCTATTGTTACACAGACTTCTCAGCAATAAAGCCAACTACGAGTGCTTCAATATTAAAGGCTATAAAGCCCCTAATAAGATTGTGACTGGGAGCAATCAAGGACAGTCTTCAGACTTGACCTAAGGCTTAGGACTTTGGGCTATAAATTTTCTTCTAACCAAGAAAATACTCGTAGAATTGCGTGTTCTGATAACCACACAAAAATAAATACGTATTTTAATATGTATTCGTGCTCTGAAAAGGTTTACTATTTATTAAATTGAAAATGTTCAATACAGAAAAGGCATTCATTTACACAATAATTATATGGTCTGACTGAGGTATCTATACAGTACTCGTACCATATTTCACACGTGAGTTGAAGATGAAGAGCTCGATAACTCAGCGGTCCATGAGCTTTATTGGGTTAAAGCATGTAACGTATAGTGAGTGCAGTACAGCAAAAAAGCTTTTATCCAAAACAACGAACTAAAAAGTACCGTTGATAAATCCAGATAAAGTTTATTTCGCGCAACGGACTAGTCCATCCCGCTCGTACTTATTTTCGTAGAGGGTGATGGTGACTGATAATATTGCTCGATCGATAAACGTGTTACGGGGACTGGTTGCTTTTGCAAACTGCTCATAATAATAATACAACCGATAATAATCTATATAACACAATAAGAAAAAAACTAACAAACATTTTGGCACATGGACTTTGATTCGGTGCATATTTTATTTAATGTTTGCTACCGTTTGAAACACATAACTAAAGCAAATCAGTCTTTGAGTACGTTCTTCACAAATACTTATCTACAAAAAAAAAAAATAGTACTTTGGATATTTAACAAACTATAACCAGTTCAATAATTATACAATTATACTGTAAGTACCAATGAATCTTGTAAATAACAATTAGATTTGAAGTACATCAATGTAAGCAAATGATCATTACAAGTTTCAAAGGGAAGCAAATATAAAATTCATTACGTCACCTTTCTAGCTAATTTGTCCCCACGAGAGCTCGGAGAGGACCAAGGGGACCTAATACCGTAAAGACGTCAAAGAACCTTGAGACACACTTGTCTATTTGTAATTGAATATGAAAATCTTTCGCGCTGGGGGCTGGTTATGGAACTACATTGCTAGAACTTCTAGAAGCAGCATATAAAAAAATATATATTTATACTTTTTTGTCTCTGACTTCATACACGATATAGGTAAAGGTGGACCAGAGGTCTTTGGTATTTTCTCCAATTAACCAATTGAAAAAGACCCTTGTGGTTCTGGGTTAGAATAGGACCACTCCGCCTCTTCCTGTGGATGTCGTAAGAGGCGACTAAAGGACTAAGCACAAACATGTTGTGCTACAATTGCATTCCCAAGGAGGGTTATCGTCGGGCGGCGGCCGGTTGTAAAACTTTTCGCACAAATACATTCCCAAAGAGGGTTGACGTCAGGCAGGCGGCCGGTTGTAAAACTATAAGCCAAATCATTGAAAGTGTTCCGGCTATTTCTTCTCCATTTTACAAGGTCTTTGGCATCCTTGGGTGACCATTGTCATGTATATTATATTTGAAGAAGAAAAAGCTAGAAAGCGCACCCCGGGCTCCAAAGCAGCAAAGCTGAGCATGCAACCGGGAATGCACTTAGACGAAGAAGAGGAACCAACTGAAAAAGAGATCAGGTCTGTGGATGATTTACGAGCGTTTAAAAATTATTGCAGTGTAATTACTCGCGTCTCGTAAAGATCAAGAATAGAGAAGCGTAATAAAAAAGAGAAAGGCGATTGCCCAGCAGCGGCTAATTAAAAAAAATGTCGAATAACAATATACACAAATAGATGCAAGTAATTTAATTTTCTGAATAAAGAAGTTATATTATTATATACATACGATTCTATGGCGACTACTGCCAACTGCTCTCTGACTCTCACCTCCTGTCATTTCGTTTGTAAATTGTTCTTACTATTTTTACATCGTTATGGGTACTTCCAGTGGCTCTGAATATCTTTGTTCTCTTCTATGTAGATAAAAACTTGCCGTGAACATAGCTCCAAGAGGCGGCAGGTAAAACGAGAGGCTTTTCAACTGCGAAATTCTCATTCCCTCTTCACCATGCTATTTTATAATTTGCTTTTAGCTGAAGATTAAAGATAATATTAGGGCTTAGAGAGACGTCTCGGCTTTAAACATGTAATGCATTTGTAATTAAATGTGATGGTACTTTTAAATTAAACGTTTATTAGTGTATTATTACGTCTTATTAAAAACGTGGACTTGCGTTAAAATGGTTAAAGATGAAATTATTAACAGTGTCAAAAAATTGCCTCCGTATGGTACAGTAGTTTGCCTTGTGATCCGGAGTTCGTGGGTTCAAAATTTACTGGTAAGCATACTTAGTAAAAAGTTGTTTCCAGTCTGAATAGGATATTCAAGGCTTCAATTATCTGATTATCCGAAAATAAAGATGATTCCGTTCTTCGGAACGCACGCAAAGCTATGGGTCCCGAACGCTATCTATCGATTGTTTAAACTTATCCTAGAATTGCTTCTGGTCTACCCTTTGGAGGTCAGATGGCAGTCGCTCTGTGTAACCAGTAACCTCGTCAAATCACTTAGGTTAGGAAGCGGTTACATTAGTAATTATATTATCTTTAGTAGCGGACGCCGGGCTCTGAAGCGTTACCGCTAAGGATGTAACATGAGGGAATACGCTCGGATATTGATAATGATAATGTGACACTGTTATGTCAAATAAATTTTGTATTTGTAGCGGGAGTGAGGTGATATGCTCGACCGCCAGAAGCGTTGAGGTCGCCACACCATTTTAATTCAAATAAAAAATAATACCCATTTGCAACGCGTTGTATAATACGAGTAAATATAACTTCGTTGTACGAAGACTTTGACTTTGACTCCTTTGAAGTTTTGAATTTTTTAAGTCCATCCATCGTATTTCATGGGAGGAGCTAAATTTGATTTAACATGATGAAAGACTTTTTGCAGATCGTCTCACTTTGAGCAGATTTAATTATATAATTCTAAAAGATTTTTAAGATAACGTTTGAATGGTTCCAAGAAATGTTTCAAGATTTGAAGGGGATTTGAAAGTTTTAGGAGTAAGTAACCACCGGTAGGTTGACTGGTGGATAAAGGCTTTAAGTCCGCCTGTTATTTTTTTTGTAATTAAATTAAATAAATAAAATAAATCATGTACTTTACAAGTTTCTTTTTAGGGTTCCATCCCGAAGGGTGCTAACGGGACCCAATTACTGAGACCCCGCTGTCTGTCCGTCTATCCGTCTGTCACAGGGCTCTATCTCTTGAACCGTAATAGCTAGACACCTGAAATTTTCACCGATTATGTATTACTAAGGCGGCTATAACAACAAATACTAAAAATAAAAAAAACTTGAAAACTAAAGGGGGTTGTCATACAAAAAACATGTTTTTTTCAGCGTTTTTAACTAGATCTTTATAATGGCATTAACTAGATACTTGAAATTTTCACAGATTATGTATTACTATGGCCACTATAACAACAAATACTAAAAATAAAAAAAATAAAAAAATTAAAGGGTGTCGTCACTACTCGTACAAGCAACGTGTTTCTTCAGCGTTTTAAAACATTGTACGGTGTTACGGAACCCTTCATGTACGAGTACGACTCATACTTGCCCGTTTATTCTAATTTGCTTTATTTTTTTTAATTATTAAGCTTACACATTTAATAAATAGATAGGGACAAATCACACTGAGTAAGTTTTTAAAGGTGTGTTATGGAATACTAACTCAACGATACTATATTTTATAATAAATACAAATATAGATAAACACCCTAGACAGTTTGAAAAAAGGCCATTTGCCAACTTGCCCTGGCTAGAGATCGAACCGTCCTAGCTTCTCCGAGTGACAAATTAGCGTATAAACCAATACGCCGTGAAGGTTGTCAAAATAATACTATAGCTACAATTATTTTATCGATATTATTGTCTTGTTTAAATACAAAACAATAAAAAAGAGAACTTTACAGTTAAGCAGGTTATATGTAACTATACCTTCCATTCCGATCTTTGATCGCTAACCATGGGTACCTACTGCAGATCCAATAATTGTTATCTCAGCGATCCACCCCTAAAGCCTCCTCCGAACTTTATTTACTCTCAACCGATTCCCAGGTTTATATCTCCAACAGTTGAGCCTCAAATAAATGCGGTACAATAACAATAAAGTAGGATTTTGCCTCAGATTGCTGACATTTTCCTCGAGACGAAGGAACGATATAAAAAGAGCCTAAACTCTTATTAAAAAAGGTTTACATACAAAACGAGAAACAGTTTGGGAACATGGAAAAATGAAACGGAACGTAGGGAAATGGTAACTTGGAGAGTACTTATTGTTATGCTTGAAGGAAATTCGTGAACATAGTACACGTTATGTCATCGTCTGAAAGCGAAAAATCTTGGTGATATCAAGATAGAAGCGTAAACCTAGGTACAGTGGTCGAACCAGAGTCCAACCTAGTGTTAGTTTCAGTACCTTTATTTTCACATTAAACATTCTGGTCTGCATTCAATTCATTCAAAATACTAAAATCCTCCATTCCATTTCCTCTCGCGGGTCTACGGGGAGAAAATTCATTAGAAATAAGTAGCACCTAAGTACTATGTTATCATTATTAATTTACATATATAGTTTGTACATTTTCAAGTGTACTTGAATAAATAAAATTAAAATTAAATTAAATTAAAATCAGTACAGTCTTTAATACCTAAAGACTGAACTTGCTGTATGCATTTTCTCATAGACAGAACACTAGGCTCTGCATAAAAAACATTTTGAAACTATTTAAAGGGTGAACAACTTTTTTCAAGGAACATCGACATTTGAAAAAAAAATATATTTTGGCCTGAGTTTGCATGAAAAGCAAAAAAATATGGGAATCAGTTTGTACACTATAAAGGACTGAATTCACCCCTAAATAGTTTCAGTATATTTTGTTAGACGTTACACATACAGACATATATCAGGGACAAATATGCGTGGTGTTTTGTGGTTTAACTAGAAATGATCAGGAGAAAATAAAATAATTATAAAACTAAAACCTGTTCACTGTTCAGGTACCAGTAATAAAAATCAAGGCAGTTTTAGTATTGAAGCCTTTTTATATTCATAACCTTGTTTCATAACATCAAAAATAGCCCAAGCACGTACGAAATACGAAAGATTGAAATGTACGTCCTATTTAGGTTTCTTGGAAAACCTTTTTTGGGCTGTAATAACATTTTCACACTCCCAATTTGTAATAAACTCTCGTTTCGGCTTTATTTGAATATGGCTTTTGTTCTTTTTTTTCATATTAACATGTACGATAAAAATAGATCACGTACCTAAGTATATCTAAATAACCTAAATGACAAATTTCGTACCTTAAAAAAAATTGCAAATACTATATAATACAAATCAACGTTACTTTCCTTCCGGGATAGACATAGCGTTTGGGGTCCATGCAACGACATATCTAAACTGAAACAAGTCTACTTTAACGATAAATGGGATGAAAACATGAATTAGGCCGAGACTTTTCATTAAAGCTGCCCGAGGATCTACTGTGTTTTGACTACCAATAGATGATATCTAAAAATAATTTTTCTTCCCAAACTCTAAGAATATAAATTGAGGAAAAAATATTTTTACTCAAAAATATTAGAATTGTGATGCCGAAGGTTTTCTTCACTTTCGATACAAAAAATTAGTTATTAAAATAATTCATAAAAACCGATAAAATCTACATTCCTCGTCATTCCGCGTTCATTCCCCGCCTCCCGCTTCACAGTCAAACGAAATATGTAAAAGCATTCGGGGTGCATTGCGGATAGCCCTGCACCTCATCCCTTCAGAGTCTCTTCGTATTCCGCCTTAAGTGCATCGCTTGTCGCAAGCGCATAGTCATAGTATTAAATGTATGGAACCACTTCCGTGCCTCGACTCTGTCGCCAGCGGTAAATTGCCGCACTTCATTATCGTAAGATTTAAGACAGCAACATACACGATATCTGTTGATTGAGAGCATTTTCTTGGTAGTTTTCTTTGTAGAGCAGGCCTTGCGGCTCTAAGCAGACAGAGACAGAACCGCGAGGCCACTTTTAGGGTCTTATGTATTTTGTGGTGATGGGCTAGAAGGTGTAAAAAGGAATCAAAATAGTGATGTGTTGATATCCGCATCGCCTATTAACATGATTCGCATTTTCGCCTATTCCCTCGATTGGATTTTACAATCTGCGTGCTAAGAGAAGCAGCTGGTACATCCTAAGATATTTCTTTTCTCCCAGAAAAGCATGATATGTACATTTGTAATAAATCAAAAGTAAGTAACGTCTTTCGTAAAATTTCAACACGAAAATCAAATTAATCTCGAATTAATTATATACTCATATCGCATTGCGGCGTAGACACTGCGATTTCGAGAAGACATATATCAAAAACTTCTCAAATACTTGCAAATCCTTGTCTAAAACCTGTCTTGTACTTTATTCATCTGTAAGTTACAGTTTAATTCGTGCCATACAATATTAGTCTACTTACCGACCACTTCGAGAACTTTCCAGACACTCGTCTAAGCTACCAAACTACTAAAACTGCCAAATTCCCTTGATCCAATCGGTATTATTCCAATTTAGAACAACAACTAAGGGCACTAATGAGTTTGTTAATTTCAGAGTTTGGTAAGCGATTGGATTGCCCTCGATTTTGGAAAACTTTTTTCCCCTTTCATATTTCATTTTGGAAAAACATAATGAATTGCAGCGCAGTTACAAAGGTTCATACTTGTTCACTTATTATATTATGCTGGGCGTATATATTTCCACGCATGATGCAATTGGCTTTATATATGTAAGTTTTTTGATACAGAAAACTTTATAGACTGAAAAATATACATCAATAATAATTACGGAGACAATGTAGAAAAGTGTAACTGCTACACCACTCCTCATAATATAGAAGATTATTTCTAATTGGAATTATTGATTGTCGTTGTCTTACAACTGCAACACTTTGGTTGTCTTAAATATAATCAAAAAACCAGAGTAGTGCGGGTCAAACTCGCTCACCGCTATTATGAAATAATATTGTTGTTTTGTAGATAAAGGAATGGCCAAATTCTGACTATTTTTTAAATAACTTCTAAAGTTATTAAAAAAAAACTCAAATGTCTTAAAATTACAAAAAAATATGATGTATTTATAGAATCTTTTGGTAAAATAACAATTTATTTAAGTATGAAAGATTCACGAAAATTTTCGCAATTCTGGTGACTTTCAAAACAGTTTTTGTATTAATATGTTTTTAATTTATCTTCTTTTTTAATCGTTTCTAAGTATTAGGTAGGTGTTACCGAATCAAACTAATTTATAAGCAAAGCAAGTTAATAAAGTCCTAGACAAACTTATAATTATAACTGTGTGTTTTACCGATTTAATGCATAATTCAAGTACCGTTATGTGCTAAATTAACTAATGGCTTTTAATTTTTTACATCCGAGTCGAATCCGAGACGACAGGGTAATAACAGTGTTGGATTATAGAGGTACAAATCACGACACATAGCCGCTGGCGGGTTAAGTAGGTGTACGCCGTGCACTATTATACCATATGGTTTACCGTAATATTTGTTTTGTGATGAATATTGAAAAAAGAGCATTGTACAAGGTGTCGAGCCTTGTGATTTCTGGCCTATAATAGGACCACTTTTATTCGTGCGGATGTCGTAAAAAGCGACTGACTGATTAAGTAGTAAACATCTAGTACATCTCTTCTATGATGGTCTGAGAGAAAAGAAAAAATATAAAGGTCCCAGATACCTTTCTTCTCGTAAAAGTCGATCGCGGAAATGGGTGAAAATATAAATCATGTCAATAGGCGATGTGATTAGCAACCCATCACTATTTTCATTTCTATTTCCATCTTGCCCACATGAATATTATTAGGAATATGTTTCCGTAAATATTCCCCTAAATTTTAATTTTTGGGATTATTGCTGAGAATGTTTACGGATTTATTTCCAAAGTTTTCCGGGACGGCACATCACCAGACGTGATAATGTATATGTATGTTTCTAGTACAGCAACGTCAAAAACTACATTCTCAAAGACGGTTGAAGAGAGCAGCGGCTGGTTGTTTTAATGGTTTTTCTTCTTCACTTCGCAAGGTCTTGGGTATCTTTGGTTAAGTGAATATTGATATACGTATTACATTTGGAGAAAAAAGATGCAACCGGTTTCGTGCAAAAATGTTGACTATAGCCCTATTAAACGATAAGTTCAGATAGCGATCTACAAAATCCACAAAATATTAAGTGGACAATAAAAAACTGGATATAAAGTACCATTTACGAGTGTAACATGATCGGATGCTAATTAGCGACCATCAATCGAACCGACGCTATAAAGCTTTCGTTGTGTTCGCGCGAGCTTTTAGATGATTTGCGATTTTTTATTGGTTATCGACGTTTGGTATTATAATAGGTTTTACTGGTTAGTTCAAAGTTAATTTTCATATTATCATATTCCATGCTGCTCAGGGAGAAAAGGAAAAACTTAGTATGTACCAGCTGCTTCTCTTCCCGCGCAGATCGTAAAAGCCGATCGAGGGAATGGACGAGGGTCTGAATCATTTTAATAGGCGATGCGTCTAGCAACCCATCACTAATTTGATTCCCTTTTTGCCATCTTCACGCTCACTATTATGCTGAACGTGGTTTTAGGGTCTTACGGACTTAGGATAGATACTTGATAATGTATCTGTATCATCATCATTGGCACAGCCTTTTATGTCCCACTGTTGTGAATAGGCCTTTCTTAGTGCATGTCAATTACCTCGGGCCTGCGCTTTACAAAACCAGTTTCATCATTTTCAGTTATCATCGACCCATCTAGCTCTCGGACAACTTGCACTACGTTTACCATCTAGAGGCCACCACTCTGTCAGCACGCTACTCCACCTATCATCACCATATCATGATGTAGTCATTTATTCTAGTTGTTGCCCGCGACTTCGTCCACGTGGACTTTAGTTTTTATACATCGTCATTTTAGTATTTTCAAAAACGATTACACACATTAGGTACTCTCTGGACGGTCTTACCTTACCCTGTTATGCTTTCATCATGTGGATAAATGTACTATTCAGTATATTTTTTTCCGTAGACAGGTTTTAGTTTTTTAAACTATATCTTCCAACTAAAACTTATTACAAATGCTAAAATAACTAAAACTTATTAAAAATTATATGAATGTCAATGATTCATCAAGGACGCCAAAGCCGCGTGCCTGACGTCAATTCTCCTTGGGTATGCAGTTGTTCTACGAAATGGTTTTTTTCTGCTACCTCCAACAGTATCGGAGCCTGAAAACCTCAAAAATCCATGAGCTGTTTGTGCTTAGTCGGCTTTCAGGTTAGGACGGGAAGAGATGGAGTGGTCCTTTTCTAAGTCAGAAATTATAAGGCTTATATGGGACAACTACACAATATGTTTTTCCATTTGTTTTGCAAATAAAAGATTTCAAAACTCTAGGCTCGTGGAAAATCTAACTCGATATTTTGAACAACACGATATTGTTATATTCCAACAGATTTTACTAATAAAATATGTTTTTACATTTGTTGTGCAAATAAAAGTTTTATGAACACTAGGTTTGTAGAAAATGTAACTCGATATTTTTAAACATTTTGGTGAGAACACGATATTGTTAAGCTAAATATGCCAAAAGGTTTTACGAAGTAACAAAATATGGAGCTCATTGATTGACACGGGCACACGTAATAACAGTAATTAAATATATAGGATCAACCATAGATCAGATAAAGAAAAAGATATGGTTATTTTTTCGAGGAAGTGCTTAAAAATCTAGGTAAATTATACATACATTGAAAATATATCACACTTTTGTTCTATTATATAGTTATAGTTTGTTTAAGTTTAGGTTCTTTTTATAGAAATTCCAACGCTATGGAAAATATCTAATGAAATGATTATAGTATTGTATGTGCATGGATTGTCTTGCATATTATTGTTTTAAATAAAATAAATAAAAAGCAAATTGAATAGTTTTATCATCTAATGGGTTTAGTAAAAAAGCCTTACTGAAAACCGGTATTTTTTAGAGATAAAAACTATAACTATCTCCTAGTTCCTTTGATCAGAGGAATCGATCATCGTGCGTCTAACTTACGCTTGACGTTTTAAGTGAAGCTTTTTTATGCCGGTGTAAATATGTGGTCAAATATTTACATCGCGTTGACCCCGATGTTTTATTAGCTTCTAGGTGCAAGTAAAAAGTTATTTTTTATTTATTTAATTAGTACTTGACGTCATCATCATCCGTTAATTGAAGTAAGTGATCAGCCTATTTATTCATATATATTTTTGTAAAGACTCTGAAAGGGACAGGTAAGTAATAGATAGATTGATGTCAAACAATTTCAATTCACATAATGAAAATAAATTGAAGTTAAAACTTATACATTAAGTAGGTACTTACTATATAAATTGATCTAGGTAATACGAATATACACGCATATTACATGTTATTAACATAATTATTTATTTGGTATATGCATTCCTTTCTATGCAATATATCAACAACGACCTGTCCCTTATATTACAAAGAAAATTAATAAGGGTTTAGTTTTCTTTTTAATCTGCACTCATGTGTATAAAAAGCCTAAACCCAGTAATACAATTAAAAGTTGTATTTCAAAACAAAAGAGACTTTATTCTAGTCTAGGCCACACTTTATTGCCCGCTTTTAGTTCATACGCTGCAACTTGAGCTCCTTAATTATAGTTCAAGTGAGTCGTTTATCACGGGGCTTAAGAAAACTGTAGTTAATATAAATCAGAACTGCAGAAAACTTCATGTATTTACCTGTATTGGACGGAGATGTCTATAATTCAGAAGCGGTAAGATATTTTGCTTGGTGCAAGTGGATTGCAGGTAGCGACGACAGTGGACACTTGGTAGGTATTCTATGTCTATGACATATTAACATAAGAAAATCTTTATAAAGTTGAAAGTAAAGCACCGTCCTTTCCCTATTGCTTAAGGTGACGTTAAAAGCTAGACGGACTAATGTAAATACTTTCAACGGCAGGTCATTAAATAATTTAAAGGGCTATCATTGAGAAGTATCGAAATTTTCACCATATTTACGAGTTAATATTTTATTTCAAATGAGGGCGCCACTTCTGCTTGTCATTCACCTTAACTGACAACGCAGTAGGTTACATCCATTCCCCATCCTTGATCATATTAACTGTCACGTCTTTTCAAACATGTCAAAGGCTACAAATTCTATCCACCTATTGATCTACCTTAATTTTGTGCTCATTTACTTATGACAAAATAACAAATCAGTTGTATTGGTCCAAAGCAATGGTTTTTTTTTGTAGGTAAAAGTATTTATAGTAAATATATCTTGATCAAGTGTCAACCCCATATGGTTCCGGGTTAGAATAGGATCACTCCATCTCTACCTATGGATGTCGTAAGAGGCGACTAACGGACTAAGCACTAACATCTCATGCTACAATTGCATTCCCAAGGAGGGTTAACGTCGGGCAGCGGCCGGTTGTAAAACTTTTCGCACAAATACATCCCCAAAGAGGGTTGACGTCAGGCAGGCGGCCGGACATAAAACTAAAGCCAAATCATTTACACTGTTCCGGCTATTTCTTTTCCATTTCTCAAGGTCTTTGGCATCCTTGGGTGACCATTGACATGCATGTTATATTTGGAGAAGAAAAAGTGGGAAAGCGCACCCCGGGCTCCGAAGCAGCACAGCTGAGGATGTTCCGTTCTGTATCATGTCACTCACAAACCAGCAACGGTCCAAATTGAATGTTTGAAAGAGCCATGTAGCGCAGCATATTAGGTGTCAAATTGATTGAAAAAGTTAAAAACACCACACTGCACTCTATGACAAAAGTTACGAAACTTTACCCGCCAAATCCCACTTCAACCTAACTGCTATCTTGCCAAAGCAGCTTGGTTGAAGTGGGATTTGGCGGGTCACGTTGGACGTATGCATCCGGAAAGATTTGCACATCTTGCTACAAACTGGATTCCAACAGATGGATACAGAATGAGAGGTAGACCGAGGACGAGATTTGCGTGCATTTCATAAAGGAAGTGAAGACCAAGGATAGGGGATTGTGGAAGGAAAGAGGGGATACCTTTTCCCAGCTTTGGAACATAAATGGCTAAGAAAAACAATAATGTATAATTTTTAAGTGCAATGTATTTTTTCGCTTTATTCTCATAATTTGAAATACTCGGCCTTCACATCCATACAACCCTGATATTGGTAGTAAATGAAACAAGAACACCGCACTTTATCACGTGCGAAATGCAGGTACATAAATCAAATAGTAGTACGTACATTGCAATTATGAGGGCGAATCTTACTAGCAAAGCAATAAGTTCAGGAATAATAACATTTTATCTCGGATCTGAGAACATTTATAATAATTACATCATACTATTGACAAGCCCATTAATATCCGATCGGTATAGTTGTAGAGCTGAGAGAGAAATCCGTGGAGCTTTATTTTCTATGTTAGCTGATTTGATGTTTTGATGAGAAAATAAGAAACTGACCTGATAAGTTTTTGGTACAGACAACTTAACAAAAAAAGGTATATTTATTTAAGTGGGAGTCGAACAATAGTATGTCATCTATCATTACGTGAAAAACTTTTAAAACATGCGATTACAAATACTTTTAAACTATCGGGTTGCATTATTATTAAATTAATGCCTACGTTCGCGTTAATTCCCGTAGGCATAAATTTAATAATGTGATTAAAATTTTACTTTTTACAATGTGTTTTTTAATTAAGTAGAAATATTTTAAGGAGCGATTCAGTACACAATTTTGAACGACTTTTCCCAAAGAATATAGGTCTTCCCATAGTAACTAGGTCATGTGATCTTTTATATTATTATGTTATAGGAAGTGAAAAAACGTTTTTTCTCGATATACTTTTATTGGAAAGAGTTGTTCAAAATGATAGACTGAATCTCCTATTAAATATTTGTACTAAATAAAAAGCTCGTTGTATACTGTTATGAAGCTACTGATGTTTTGTGGCATTATCTTTCAGACACAATAAGACTAGCCAATTTATTAAACACATTAACGCTTTATAAAAACATATCATATTACATACTTATATGAAACCTGAGTATTTTATTTCCTTTGCTTATCAAATATATTTAAGCATACAAAAATAATGCTACTCTACGGATTTAGCTGCTCGTTGATTGTAACTAATATAGCAGTAATCGCGATGCTCTTTTAATTAAAGCCTAAGAAGTTTCTTTGCAGCGCTACATGTGCGGAGTACAGTACCTCATTTATGTCTCTTGTTTCATTCGTTCACGCGAAATAATTCTTTATTAAGAATGGGTTTAAAGCAAAAGTTACGCACAGCAGGTAGAGACATTTTATACTACTGTTTTAATGTCTGCAGTTTGTAATGTCTAATTAGCTTTCTCTAAATATTTGTTCGTTATCATTAGGTTTATGTTTCAGTGTCTATTCTAAGTTATTTTAACTTGTATTTATTTATTTATAAATTTAAGTAAAAATAACTTAGAATAGATACTGAAACATAAACCTAATGATAACGAACAAATATTCAGATTCAGATTCAGAACAAATAACAAACAACAGGCGGACTTAACGCTAAAAGCATTATCTTACAGTCAAACCTTTGGGTCGATTGTAATATAAAAAAGCATTACAAGTAAAGATCAAACATAGAGGCGATTTTGTAAACCAATTTTTTTCATTGTAGACATATTTCTTTGAAGAAATTGGTACACTCGCCCTTTTTAAAGTTTTATTTTTAAGTTCTTAAATAATTTATTTTAATTTTATTAACTCAATAACTTACAATAACAAATATTACAATATTACATAACTAAATAAATTAAACTAAAACCTAAAATACAAATAAAATGAAAAGAAAACTATACACTAAAATTATAACGAAATATATTATATAAAACATTGTCCCCAAATAATGTATAATAAATCCCTTGTGGTAATTATTTTCGCTTTCTCAATCACTTAGGCATTCATCGGACTAATGTTGACCACAAAATTTATCTTATTAAATGTCGAATATAATTTGATATTTTTGTAAAAACATCCATACTACAAACAGAAAACAGGCTATGTGCTGAATTTTAAAGATAAATGGCCTATTTAAGGCGCCAACCACGTGCATGTTAATAACACATCAAAACGACATCCAAAAAGCCGTATTGGTTTTACTTCACCACATAATTACGAAGTCTGCAGTGCACGCTACGGCAATTCCCAGTAAGTCATTTCAAGTTGTTAACATTATTTGTACTAAACTACAAAATAAGTGGTTAATTATTGGCTATCGCAATTGCAGTGTCGACTGGTTTTCTAGATATTTTCTTTTTGTTATGGGTCTTTTTTAAGTATCGTGTTTTATTTATTTAGGTATACCTAAAAGTTTACAAATATATATCTTTGTAGACTTTTTCTATACGTACGTTTGGCATATGTACTACTTAAGATGTAAATCAATTTGTTATATTTGTTGTCCCTCTGATTATTCCGAAGTAAAATATTTCTATGAACTACATTTTTTTACGAAAACAATGCTGTGATTTCTTAAAAAATTACGTTCTGTATAACCATTAACTAAAAAAGTTAAGTGTATACCCATGGTATTTTTCAGTATCTTTAGTTGAGTAAATACTCATCTATTTTTTTCCATTTGTGTCTGTCCCTTGCCACCTGCATCCATTTGCGGCCTGCGTGACGCTTAATATCGTCTACCCAACGCATTGCTGGGTGTCCTCTACCTCGCTTATTGGCCCAATGGTCACCACTCCATTACCCTTCTGGTCCATCGATCTGCGTCAATTCTCGCTATGTGTCCTGCCCACTTCCATTTCTGTCTTTTTATAGTATCAACAACGTTCCTGACTTTGGTCCTCCTTCGAATCACCTCGTTTCGTATGTGATCGAGCAATGTTATTCCTAACATTGCTCTCTCCATTGCTCACTGAGTAACTCTGAGTTTTTTTTCAGATTTCATTGTCTAGGTAGTCGTTTCCATTCCATAGGTGAATACTGGCAGGACACATTGGTCAAAAACTTTACTTTTCAGCTTTTGTTATATCGATATTGGCGTTATATCGTGCTTATTATCGGAGCCATCTTCGGATGGAGCAATTGCGGTATGTAAACAAGCAGCGGCTGCGCAACAGTAACTCTTTTTGATGTTAGCATGTTTTAGGTTTACGATAAGGCTGATATGTTTATTAAAACAAAAGCCTTAAAAAAGAAGAAACATTGCTTTATTTCTGCAACGTACATTCAGAAGTGTTGATGAATCATTTGACCTTTTCAAGATTTAGTTTCCCCGAAAACGTTTAAAATAACACGAAGACACAAAATGTTAACGGCTCCGAAATGAGTTTACAAGTTTGCTCATTAGTTTTCAGTCTACACAAGAAAATGGAATATTAAAGTATTTACAGTATTAATCTTCTTTTGAAGATTTGATTGATGAGAGGGTATGATTATAAATGAATATTTAAACTAAATTAATATGAACGCCCCATTACTCTTTAGATAAATGAGAGAGATTATGCTGAGGTTATTTTTATCTAAATCTACACAGAAACTTTAAAAAGCTAAGGACATATTCAGTGCATAATACTGAATATCTTTTCAAAAAATGTTTACAGAGTCTAACAAAATATATACTGAAACTATTATAAGGGTGAATTCAATCCATGATACTGATCCCAGGTACATATATCGAAATATAAAAAAATATTTCAGTATATTTTGTTAGACATTATATTTTTGTATTCAGGACGTTTATTGTACGTTTTAACGCATTATTATTGCGTTAAACGACCACCTACATTTCTATAACGTCTAACAAAATTAAAACTATTTTAAATACTGGTTTCCATAGAAACTGGATGAGCTGATCAGTAAATTTGCATGAAAGTTTTTTCGTATCACGCTATTTGTTTCTTAAGGAAAAGTGTTTAGTATCATGGACTGAATTACCCATAAAATAGTTTCAGTATATTCTTTTTGTTCCTTGGGGAAAATTTTTCAGTATCATGAACTGAATTTACCCTTTTCAGTATATTTTGTTCGACCCTGTATAAATACAAAGCATGACTTTAAATACCGCAAACAAAATAGCATATTTTTTTTTATTAAGTTTACCCATTTCTTTTATATATCCAAATATCAAAGTAATCAGTTTGCCAACTTCAAAGCACCCATTTTCTCGACTACACGCGTCAAAGAAAATTCTGCGCGTAATAAATTCAATGTAACTTTGTCTTTCGTCGACAAAGTGACAGATTCGTATCGACGCCAAGTGTACTACGACGAGGGTTGTCAATTCTTCCTTTTTTTCTTTTTCTTACTTTATCAGACTAAGCCAGTTTGCTGGACTCAAGATATAGATAGGGACAAGATAGGGACAAATACACTGATTGAGCTAGCCCCAAAAAAAGTAAACTAATGAACTGTCGGAATAACGTTTACCGAGATTGTGTCTGTCGGAATCCAGTGGTAGAATCTGTATCCAATACAAACTCAACGATACTATATTTTATAATAAATGCATATAAAGAAAAGGCCATTTTTCAACTTGTCCCAGCTGGTTACCGATCTTCAGGAGTGGCAGACTAGCGTGTTAACCACTAAGCCACTAAGAAATTAATAAGAGTATTTCATACAGAATGGAATCTCCCAAGGTCCCGGGCAATATGCGTCCCCATTAACCGTTTCCGCACCTCTCCCCCGTTCTCGCCTTGTCGAGGGGCGAGAGCGGGCGAACACACACGCATTGACGTGTGCACGGATAGTTTCGTCGTATTAGTGTAGGCATAAATGATACTCCGCTTCTATGAAGTTTCATACCTGTGACCACACGACAACTTGTATTTTATTATTTGAACAACTCTTTACTTAACTCAGACAATAGCTAGAGCTAGGTAAATCAAGCAAGAATTGTCTCTGTAATTGCAATATTTATAGTGGGCCACATTATAAAAGTTATGCAAATTATTAGTACAATGATTTCGTATTTTTGCATATTTAGTGACACTGTTCTCTGCTTTTTATAAGCTTTTATTTAGCTGTTTGTTATGTAATAAAACCGGCCAAGTGCGAGTTAAACTCGCGTGGAGAGGATTCCGTACAATTGATCGAATTCTTATAGGTTTTCCTGTAATCTACAAGCAATGAACTATATTTAGTATTTTTTTCAAAATTTTAGGCTCTGTTTTAGCTAGTTTCGGAGATCAGGGGGGGGGGGGGGGGGAATGGTCAATTTTCGTCTTCTTTCATGAATAAAATTAAAAAATATTTATTTTAAAATTATAACAAAAATATATTTGAGATCCTCATAACGAGCCCTTTCATTTGATATATGACACAGTAAGGTTTCCAAAACCTTTTTTTTAATTTCCTGATTTGTCCCCGGAAAATGATCCTTATTTTAAAAAAATATTTATTTACTTTGCACATGTGTGTTTGGGTCATAGGATTACACCATCCTACCAAATTTCACCTGATTCGGTCTAGAAGATTCGGAGAAAATTGGCTGTGACAGACGGACGGACAGACAGACGCACGAGTGATCCTATAAGGGTTCCGTTTTTCATTTTTTGTACAGAACCCTAATAAAACGAGGCAACTTCATCGATTTTAGGCTTATTATATTTGTCTTGATAAGTACTTAGGCGCCTCAACAAAAGCTTGTACGAAAATATTTAATTTTACCGAAAAAATAATTTATGTTAATTAAGGCTTAAATGTCTTCTAAAATACGAGCCCAAGCAATTTTATGTTACTTTGTGTACACCAACACAGCATGCGTTAACGCTTATCAAATATAACGTGTAACTTTTCCGACGCTGCTCCTTATTCAAATCAAAAAGTAAAAATAGTACGTAAGGAACATATTTTAAAGCTATTGCATAAATTTTATCGCGGGCTTTGAGCGCGGCGACCGTATTAAGGTGAAGATATAGGCAAATGACCTTGAAGTGGCGCCCTCATTTGAAATAAATTGTTAACTCGTAAATATGGAGATAATTTCCATATTACTCTTCGTAATGCACTAGATAGCCCTTTAAATTATTTTATAAACCACCGTTGAAAGTATTTACATTAGTCCGTCTAGCTTTAAAACTTGCCTTCGCCAAAAGTGGCCACGGCAAGTTTTAAAGCTAGACGGATCACCAATAATAGTTTTAACGGCAGTTCATAAAATAATTTAAAGGGCTATCTAGTGCATGACGTAGAGAAATATGGAAATTATCACCATATTTACGAGTTAACAATTTATTTCACACTTCAAGGCCATTTGCCTATATCTTTGCCTTAAGAAATTCCGTAACGAAAATAAAACCTAACACCCCCCACTCCGCCTACCATGTAGGCTTACGAGCTGCTATATAACGTCTAACAAAATATACTGAAACTATTTTAAGGGTGAATTCAGTCCATGATTCTGATCAACTTTCCCCAAGGAACATATATCGAAATATGAAAAATAATTTTTGACTTTCCATACAAACTCGGATCAGCTGATCGGTCAACTTGTATGGGAGGCCAAAAATTATTTTTAATATTTCGATATATGTTCCTTGGGGAAAGTTGTTCAGTATCATGGACTGAATCCCCCCTTAAAATAGTTTCAGTATATTTTGTTAAACCCTGTATAGCATTTAGTGGAATGTATAGAGGACTGGGGTTCGAGTACCAGAAAAAATTGACATTTGAGGATTTGCAAAAACCTGATGTGGAAGGGGTACGGCCTTGCAAAACTGTAAGACTTGGAGATATGGCCCCATAGACAAAATGGAAGGGGTACCTAAGCAACTACCAGTACCGGTATTTTTTTTTAATTTTCGGAAAAAAAAATCCCCCCCCCGTACAAACGGTTCCCCTAAGTAACTTGGCGCAGCCTGAGGTCAAAGGCCGAATACAGAGCACCGTGGCGAGGCCGAAGGCTGAGCCCCTCCCCTCACCCTCCCTCCCCAAAGTAATTTTCACGAAGCCGCAGGCCGAGTGACGCGAGCCCGAAGGGCGAGCTGCGGAGCGAGGCCGAAGGCCGAGCCATCCAAACCAAGCGCAGCTTTATTTTTAAATTTTTGGAAATCCAAGATGGCCGCCAAAAGTCGACTGCTTCCGATTTTGATGAAAATCGATATCTAGGCGTGTTTTGGGTTGAAAAATCGAAATTTGATTTTTTTTTTTGAAATCCAAGATGGCGTCTGGATTTAGAAAAAAAAAAAATTCGTTTATGACGTCTCACCGAGACTTCGTAGCTTATTTCCCTTTCCGTGTTCAACTGGCGACACCAGTATGTACGCTTTTGTACCCGTGCTCAGCTCGCGTCAACTGCGTACGATTTTGCTATCAAGCAATACTAAAATAGGTTTTACAAAACAGCGTGCAGTTGAATTGAACACGGGTCCTAATTTGTCGGTTCAAAATAAAATCCGTGCTGATGCCGCGCGTTCGTAAATGTTCGGAATAAATCTTGCCGCGCCGTGGTCGGATTCGCGCCATTTCACGCGATTGACAGTCAGTTGTTAGATATTGTTTGTTATTGTGAATTTGAGATTCTGTTAGTGCATAATGGAAGAGTTTTAAAGGATTTTTAGTAAAATCACTAAAGATTTTGAAATACTCAGTTTTGAGTTTTGATGGACAGTCAAGGGACAGTTATAAGTGCTTACATTATGAAGAAGAAACTTGCACACAATATCGCTATGAACATAGGCCAAAACGAGCGTTCCGCAAAATAGTTGCTTTTTGTTTGTGTTTCTTTTTTATTTTTGTGCTAATAATAAATGTTTAATTAATTTTATTGTAATGTTTCATTGAAAGCCCATCCATGTCCACTTTCATACACCCATGAAACATATTAATTCAGGTGACGTACACTTGGCAACTTCACAATCAGAGCGGCGGCGGTGGTGGCAGAAGCAGCAGCGGTAACAGGAATGAAAGCGGTAGGTAGGTGCCTCCGTCACTGATTCAACACGCTTTTGAAGACTCAAACAGTCGACGCAGAAGACGCAGTTGACGCGAGCTGAGCACGGGTTGGTTGAATCCGCTAGATGATAATAAGTCAAATCAGACACTTTTTTCTAATAGTCAAAACAAACATTTTCTATGGGATTTGTATGAAATACAAAACCGTGACGTCATAGATATTTGAAGTCAAATAGCGCTCCTAATATTAGTTTTTCTGCATTAAAAAATCTAAAATCATGTTGAAAATGTATATGATCAAAACAAGTGACACTATTTTGTGACATTTTATTCTTGTAACAGTACCAAATAGTTTATTTTTGACCAAGTCATCTACCCAATTGTGTAGTAATACAAAAGCGTGCAGACCGGTCGCCAGTTGAACACGGGAAGCGAAATACGCGAATTCGTAGGGGTCTGAAATTATGTATACTGGGGTAAATCACACCGCGGAACTCGAAACCGAAATCTGATATTTTGGATCCAAGATGGCCGCCCGTATACATTTTTATTTTTTTCCATACAGACTGCAAATCCTCACCTATCTCTCAACTGCACCTGGAATATAGACCACTTCAACAGCTGCACGAAAAACCGCGAGCTGCTCTGCTTACAGCTCGCGCCGCACCCGAAACACAAGTTATAACCGAAACACTAATTATAATTGCATAAGTTGATAAAAAATGCTTTGCAATAGCTTTACCGCTGCAGTTCCCGAGTGCCACACGTTTTTTTTTTCATGATTTCAATTTGAAGTTTATTTGTACAATAAAATATAAATATTTACAACTAATAATAAATAAAAATAACTTAATACGGTTTAAATACTAAAAATAAATAAATATAATATGAAAATGCCCCGCAAATTTTTCCCCTGCGGAAGAGTGCCCAGAAGGCTGGCAGCATTGGCACGTTGGATGGAATATTTTTATTTTATACATATAAGAATGTATTCCACAACCCTGTACCCCAAGTTACAGCTCGCACGAGACTGCCGATATCTCCGCGAAAGTCGTAAATCGCGAATTACACTTCCGCAATTATCGACTCGTTAAATTATACCCAGCCGTGTAACTCCACACGCACTTTAGATTAACTTTGTAAACATAGCCAAGTTTCATAATGACTTTATTTTATAATTTTAAGTTAATTTTGCTCTAAAAGATCGAATCGATTTAAAAAATCGAAAGAGATCGAGAATTAATGACATTTCGTTACTAAACGTAATTTCATTAATTTTTAAACACATAGAAAAAAAATATAGGTCTAAATTTGAAAAACTTCACACCCTCACCTATTTCCAATAGAGTGTCGGCCTAATCTACTGTTATATAGAGTGTATGTTTAAGTACGTTATTACAAAAATATATGTAACGATATTTTAATAAAAAAAATAATTATACAGCAAACGTCTAGTATTTTTTTAATTTATTTGAGTAAATATCTTAAATACGAGTAATAATAAATACAATTACCTACAGTAAATAACAGATCAAAAAGAACGTAATCCTTCAATACACAAATCGAATCCTTTCACGCGAAACACGGGTGTTTCAGGTCTATTTTTAGCCACGAAAAGGGAATCCTGTAATAAATTAATTCGCTGAGTTCTGCCAACTTTCCGCACCTTCCTCAGGGGCATATCGGACTAGTTAAAAGGCAAAGAGTACAAAAAGTGGGCACATCAAGGGTTGATGTGCTTTCAGCGATGGATGGTATATTTTTTTCTTTTTTCTTTCGTTAATGGATGGCTGAATTTTACGAACGGTTCTATGAAATCAATTTTTATGAAGCTGAATGTAACGTACTTTATATTCTCTCCATCCATCGGTTGTCTGGAAGAAATCGCTTTTAGCGATAAGACCGCCCATTGTACATTTTAATGTATTTTTTATTCTTATTGTATATTTTTTATTCTTGGTATACAATAAAGTATTACTTACTTACTTACTACTTTCCTTACAAAAGAAAAAGTTGTTTACGTAATTTAAATGTGTTAATACGTCATATGTGATCAGGGTCAATCGCATACATAATTGAAATAAATACCAAAGGAGCACACACATGCCACTATGAAGAAGCTGAGAGACATCTATCTTTTTTATTTATACATTATTTTGATTTAAGAAGTTTGCGGCAGGAGTTAACGAAAACAAAATATTTACTATACCACTGCTGGGCATACATACATAAGCCACCTTTTGTCTGCGCCGTCTCGTGCCATCGCGATCCAGTTCTTCCCAGCGACTTGCTTGATATCGTCGACCCACCTAGACGCTAGACGCGCTACACTACATTTCCCAATTCTGGGGTACCACTTGGTGACAGGCTTTCTCCACTTACCATATTGTTCCTTCTAGCCAGTGTGGCTATCATACCGGAATTACGACGGAAGAAACAAAGAAAACGCGTAAAGAACTTGGTTCCTGACGGGGGTCCCCAGACCGCACACCTTGCCAAAGAAACGAGTCACGGATACCTATACTGTGGGTGGAATCATTTTTTTGTTTCAAAATGTAGGAAGTACACAATCATAGACTGCTTTCACATAGTTTATTAAGTCATTTAACATATCGTGAGGCACAGATATTAAATTAAATTATTTGTAAGTACCTATGTTTCTCGTCGAGATGTATAATTTGAAAATTGAAAGACTGTTTCCTAAATATATTATTATAGTTTAGTGACTACCAAGTAGTAAATGTGACTATTTCATAGAAATTAATTAAATTATTTGAATTACAATTTTGTTTCTATGAAAGCGAATTCAAAGTTGTTTAATATCTCATTTTGTGTGTATTACATGTAAACTGTATTAATTTTGATTATTCGTTGAAATTTACATTTACTTATAGTGTACTGCTTTGGAAGTACATATGTAAAAATTATAGAGACACAAACATGAATATTTTAGAATAGAATAGAATTGAATATTTTATTTGCACTTGAAAAGGGTACGATATACATACAAGGTCTTAAATCATAAAGTAACACCTAATCAGCCATTACCAATAGCATGCAAATCTAAAAGTTTATAAATTACCTACAAACTATGTCACAAATAAAATTAGGAATGAATAATGTCAATAATATTAAGTATAAGCAATTTGTATTAATGATTATTTCTTGAAATTGAGAAACTCTTTCACTGTGTAGAAGCCTTGCTCACTAAGCCAATTAAATAGTTTTGTTTTAAAAGAATTAAATGTCGCAGTTTTGATGGAGTCTGGTATCTTATTGTAAATTAACATACACATATAATAACAATTCTTTTTAAATCTTTCACTTCTGGGCATAATATTAGCCATCAAAGCTAGCCTGCTCCCATTTCTAGTATTTCTCGGAAACACTTCTCTAGCTTCATGGAATAATTTATAATTAAGTTTCACAAATTTGGCAATTTTAAAAATATAAAGGCAAGGGAGAGGTAGTATATTTAAAGATTTAAAAAGGGGTCTACATGAAGTGTCCATTTTTTTTGTACAAGGAAGGCATCTTGTATGTTCGTGCTATTTCCCCAAATAACAAGCCCATATCTCAAGACGGATTCCACATAAGCAAAGTATGCTGTAAGGGCCGTGCTTCTTGTTGCAGTTCTTGCAAGTTTATACAGGGCATAAGAAAAGCTATTAAGTTTACTGCATACACTTTCTATTTGTTTATTCCAGTTTAATTTATGATCAATAGTTATTCCTAGAAATGTTCCAATGTCTACGCCTTTTAATAAATGTCGATAATGGGATATAATATATTTAATGATGGGGTTGAGTTATTAAAATTTATATAAAATGTTTTGTCGATATTTATTTTTAAATTATTATTAGTAAGCCAGTCAATTATAGTTTTTATTGTATAATTTATGTCATGTTCATGATCTTGTAGGGTATGTTTACTAACTGTTGTTACAATAACTGATATATCGTCAGCAAATAATATGCTCTTGTGTTGAATAACATTCGGCAGGTCATTGATATACACTAAGAAAAGCAGAGGGCCAAGTACGCTCCCTTGAGGTACACCAAATTTATTTTCCTTATAGGAAGATCTATGCTTTTTTACCACTTTATTATGCTCCAATTGTGATATTTCTACTGCTTGCGACCTGTCCGTGAGATACGATTTTATCCAATTTAATGCATTACCTCTTATACCATTTCTTTCTAATTTCAAAAGAAGTAAGGGATGATAAACAAGGTCGAATGCTTTAGTCATATCAAAGTACTTTTGTATGATTTTTTTCATTTAAGCTATTCAATGTTGTGTTAACAAGATCAAAGGCCGCGAGTGTTGTTGATTTAATTTTTTGAAAACCATATTGATTGCCTTTCAGCACATTATATTTCATAAAAAATGATGTGATCTTATCATGCATAACCTTTTCATATATTTTTGATATGATGGGGATTAAAGTTATTGGTCGGTAGTTACTAGGAAGTGTCCTTTTACCTTTCTTAAACAAGGGTTTAACTACGGAAAGCTTGAGTTTATCTGGAAATATACCAGTTTCAAGTGACATATTTATTAAGTGTGCAAGAATTGGACTAATTTCCTCTTTGCAGGCTTTAATTACACGTGTACAAATATCATCGTACCCTTCAGAGTTAGTGTTGTTAAGAGAGTCGATAATCTTTCTTACATCGTGTTCATCAATTGGGAATAGATATATTGAATTATTTTTGATGTCAGAGGTTTGCTTATTATTGCTGTTTTTATTATTATTTAATTTATTAGTAGAATTTATAAAATATTCATTGAAATTATTAGCTATTGTTACAGGGTCTTCAATAATGTCATTATTAAATTCCATTTTGTCAATAAAATTCGAATTATGTTTATTATGGTCAGTTTAATTTTGTATAACGTTCCAAGTGGCTTTGCAAATGTTTTTACTCTTTAATACAAACTTTTTGTTTGAACATTTTTTCGCTTGAAAGATACACTTTTTCAGAAGTCTAGAGTAGTTTTTGTAATTATTTTTATCTGATTTTTTTTTTACTCGTATAATAAGTTCGTCTTAAAGCTCTATTTTTGGCACAACTTTTTCTAATGCCCGATGAAATCCAGTTTAAGTTAGGTTTAGTGTTTATTTTTACCTTTACTACTGGAAAGCAAAGTTTGTATAGCAGACAAAACCAGTCGTAAAATTTTTCAAAAGCTGTGTTCGCATCAGTTTCTTTAAATACTTCTATAAAAGAAAGGCCACCCAGATATTTTTTAAATTTCATTATATTCTCCTCTGAGTAGCACCTTTTATAATTGTACAAAAATTTTGGAGGTTCTGTTTTTACTTTTGAATGAAAATTTAAAGTTTGGGCTGTGTTGTGATAAGACAAAAAAAGAGGAAGAATAGTTCCAGTTGCATTCTTGATATTACTTAGTATATGGTCTATACATGATTTATCTCTAGTCGGTTCAGTTATGTACTGTATAAGATTATAATTTTTGAGAATATCCCTAAACTGTTTAGTATAATTATCATTTTTAAGTGTATTAACATTAAGATCACCTGCTATGATAATTTTTTGTTTACCGTATTTATGCAAATATGTATCAAGTAGTAGCTCAAGTCTTTCAAAAAAGTACTCATAGTGCCTTTTATTGTTTGCGGATGAAGACCTGTATATACATACAATTATAATATTGTGTATTGGTATGGAGATAGCACACATTTCAAAGTGAAAGTTTATTGCGCTATTACTTAAAGTATCTATTTTTGTATAAGGTAGTCCTTTCCTGACATACATGTACCTCCATGTTTATTATTTCTAGAATAGCTAGCCGCTAGTTCATAGTTTGTTAAATTTATGTTTCTTTCTTCGCCACGTTTCACAAAAGTCTCTGAGAAGCAGAGCACATCAGGATACGATTCAAGGTCAGACAATGTTATTTCGAGAGCTTCTCTTTTAGAATTTAGACTTTGGATATTTTGGTGGAAAATTGAGAAGTTATTTGCTGCTGCTGGGACGAAAAAATTTTGTGTTTTGGTCCGTATGTTCTGTATTTTTTGATTGCTTACTAACAACAGGAAAATAGTACAAAATCGAGTTTTTATTTACTTTCTTAGAGCAGGATTCATTTTTCCCATGATGTTTTGTAGTTAGAGAGTTTCTCATTTTCGGATAATTCTGTATAAAGTCATTTTGATATTTTAAATAATCTATTTCTATGTTTAGTTTAAAACTTATAATAGTGCTTAACAAGCAGTCAGAGTCAAATTTATAATTATTCAAAAGGTTGTCAAGGTCTATAAATGTACAATTTTTGTAGTTTTTAACAATTAATTTAAGTTCAGAATTCAGTTTATAAATATTCAAATATTCGTTACATTGTACACTCAGGAAAAATATTTTTCAAATTTTAAAACTATATAAAATATTAGAGAGATTAGTTATAACGGTATATGGATTTCTTTCCTGAGATCCTAGGGATATAACTAGAATATCATTATCATTTACAGTGTCTTTAATGCTATTACAGCTAGCAAGTATATGTTCACTTGTCGCATAAGGCTTCACAAATCCTCTAACAGTATAATTGTCATTCCACTTGCCAAAACGTGAATACATTAGTTGCTCCGTAAGACCTCGTACTTGTTCATCTCCGATTACATATATTGTCGCTTTTTTATTTTTTTGGTCAATTATTGAACAATTCTGGGTTTCGGCCGATTCATTATCATAGTTTTCATGCTGTTGTTGTTGTATATGTGTGTCAAATCCACTTTTAGACGAATCAGTGGAGTATGTGGAGTTTTCTTTAGTACACATATTTAAAACTTTTTCATTTGTGTCATCTGTTAAAAAGTTTAGCACTAGCTTGCTTTCTAGTCCTTTTGTATTCTTTTTTGATGTTTTTTTCTTTTTAGAGCTTGAAGTGCAAATATTAGTCAAAATTTTAGCTTTTGTTTCATATTTAGATAACTGTTTTTTCAGTTCCATATTTTCTTGCAATAAATTTTCAATTTCATTTTCACTTATTTGCAATTTTTCCAGCAATACCTTGTTCTTTTTTTATAATTCTTCTACTTTATCTTCTAGATCTATGTTTAAATTAGGACAGCTACTATTTAATCTACTACAATCATTTAGTGGTGACGTTATCAGGATCTCAGATGTAGTTTCGTCAG
This sequence comes from Acrobasis repandana, assembly GCA_963576875.1. Lineage (NCBI taxonomy): Eukaryota > Metazoa > Arthropoda > Insecta > Lepidoptera > Pyralidae > Acrobasis > Acrobasis repandana. The sequence goes on along the minus strand of OY756223.1, from coordinate 9,288,033 downwards.
TTACATGATCAGAAAAATTTTTTGGACTGGTATTTATGTCATTTGAAGAAGAGGAAGTTGGGGGAGTGTTTGGTACTGATGCCGACGAGCTCACGCATTGCTTACATTTCCAGTTTATTTTATTCTGTTTCGTCATTAGGTGAAATCTTTGAAATGAAATACTCATACAGTCTAAGTGATAGTTGCCTTTACAATTTTAATATCATATATTCTGGGATGTACTTACGTACGTAAGTAAAAATCATAGAGATACAAACAAGTAACTTAGTATAATTATTCCAAACAAAACGACGAACTCACAATTAATCTCTTAAAACACAAGTAACATCTGTAACTCTTAATTATTTTAGGCAAGTCAAGCCTAGCACTCTAAAACTAGGTCTACAGAGTCGTTTACCAAGTTCCCTATAAGCAAGCAAGTAAGTTAAACTACATTCGTAACGGAACACTTACTTTCTGTCTCCAAACTTAGAAGGACCAACTCTTGGTCTGTTAACATTTCAAGGCTTTCAAACTAATAATAAGTTAAGAAAGCTACCATTGGAGTGTTGTTTGGGTGACTTAATTTATATTGAGTAGGTACCTACAAAACTGGAAAAGAAATTAATTTTCAACTTAAATATTTCGAAATATTTTATCATCAGTAATTGGAAAAAGTTTGAATTCTCCGAAAAAAATAAACCTCATCCTGAGTTCATCATTTCAGGCGCATGCCGGCTACTGCTGGACATAGGCCTTTTCCAAGGATTTCCGAAATAACCGATCAAACAGCACTTTCCAGCGACCTTGGTCAAGTCGTCAGACCACCTTACATATGGATGTCCTACTCTTCGTTTGGCATTTTTTACCCCATTGCCCATCAGTTTATTGCACGATGTGTCGCCCACTGCCACTTCAATGAGCTTATTCGTTGTGCTACTTTGGTTCTCTTGTGGATTTCCTTATTTCTGATTCGATCACGTATAGAAACATCTCTTCATAGCCCGTTGAGCGACCTTAAATTGAGCCTTCTTATGAGACCCATAGTCAGGGACCACGTTTTAGAGTCGTAAGTCATCACTGGTAACACACATCATTCTGAATTGGTACTTTAAAATAATATACTTTTGCTCTATGGAATATGCCACAGACACCCAGGAAGTCATTGAGTATGTTTTATATTAAAAAAACACTTCAGTACAGTACCTTCCACAATTCTACAAAAAAAAATGTGATGTTAAAATCAGAAGCTATTTTAAAAGAACTACCAGCTCACATAGCTTTAACTTTGTTCAAAAACTGTTTGTCAATACCTAAATTGACATACCCCCTTAGAACGGCTCCAGTGTGGCTTTTTCCGAATGAAATATTTATCTTAGATGAAACATTAAAAACTATTTTGGAGACAATATTAAATGTCAGCCTTAGTGAAAATCAATGGCGACAGGCCTCGCTGCCAGTTAGGCATGGCGGGTTAGGTATTAGGAGAGTACATGACACTGGATTGCCGGCTTTTTTGGCTTCGGCGCATGGGGTGGTTAAGCTCGTTACTCGTATTTTATCATTGAATGGTGACGCGCTCAAATTACCCTTTGTGGGTGGGGCCTTAAATGAATGGCAAGTCCGGTGTACAGGTCATAATCTTCCCGATCAGCTACAGGTACAAAGAAAATGGGACGATATTTTAGCTAAGCTTGCTGTCGAAGATTTATTAAACAACAGTTCAGGTGCGGATTTGGCAAGGATCAAATCTGTTTTGACTACGGAATCGGGCGCATCGCTTCATGCATTGCCTTCACCTCAGATTGGTACCCTTATGGACGACAATACGTTAAGAATAGCCGCAGCCCTCAGAATTGGGTGTGATATTTGTAAAGAGCACCAGTGCATCTGCGGGGCTGTTGTGGACGTCAAAGGGTATCATGGCTTGAATTGCATAAGATGCGTTGGGAGATATCCTAGACATCATGCATTAAATGATATTATCAAGCGAGCGATGGTAAGTGCTAACATCCCATGCCTTTTGGAACCTTCAGGCTTAAGCCGTAGTGATGGGAAACGGCCAGACGGTTTAACTTTAATACTGTGGCAGAGAGGTAGGTGCCTGATATGGGATGCTACATGTGTAAGTACTTTTGCTGCTACACACTTAAAAGACACTATAAAAACAGCGAAATCGGCAGCTGATAACGCAGCTAGGCAAAAACACAGTAAATATGCGTGTTTAAAAGCAGCTTATATATTCGTTCCAGTAGCATTTAAATCACGTGCTCTTGGGGATTGGAGGCAAGGGAATTCATAAAAGAGTTGGGCCATCGTATTTCAGAAAGGTCAAATGATACCCACTCGGCATCGTATTTGGCTCAAAGGCTCTCTATAGCCATTCAAAGGGTAAATGCCGCGAGCATTATGGGGACCTTTGGGCCGGGTACGAGCCGTGGGGATCTTTTAGACTAATTCGAAATAGGTACCTATATAGTTATTTGATTTGACGAAGCATGTGGCGGATTTATTTCTGTAAACCTTTGACGAAGCATGTTGCTGATATACATTTGTACTTTGCTCAGCATGTTGCTGACGAATATTTGTAACATTTGGTAAATAAAGTAGATAGTATAAATAAACATAAATAAAAAAACACTTTACAAGTAGTCATCACTTTTCACAGCAGACGTCGTAAAAGGTTAAAAGCGAGTTGGCAAGACGTGACTGTAAGTTCAGACAGAGATGCCTGCTATATTGAAAACACATTTCCATCCGGAAGTGGACCTGGCTATCTTGAATCGTTTGCCTCTTTGAAACTACTTACAGCTACTAACACATACACACATACATATACGAGAGACAAACAAGACTTCATGGCAAAACATTTTATGTCACAATCTGTTTCAAGGAATTTGAATTTTGTGCTGTAAGGACTAAAGTAGTTATTGAATTAGCAAAAGGTGAAAAAGTACGGTTGCATTTAAAACTCGAGAGTATTCCTCACTAATACAAGTAGACAGAAGTGGGCAATTCTAGGAATTTGTTTGACATTCCGTATTTCCGCCACTTTTCTTTTTTTTTTCTCCTCACCGTGGAAGCACTGGCATTGGTCTTTATTGCGATTTGTTTTAACAGCAGATAATTAAGGCAAAATGAATGACTCGGCGTTTTTAATCCGACGATTCTTTGGTGCTTACCGTACTTTTTTCGTTTTACGAGACAATGAAGTCTCTTGTTAAATAGTAGCGACTTAATAATCATGCCTGTTTAATTAGCATCAGAAGGCTTTCAAAAGTTTCCCTTTCTCGGGACAGACGGTAAAGTAACATTTTTAATGGACGTATTCAAATAAGCCGTAACTTTTTAAGAGGTAATAGAATAGAATTCTTGTTTTTACTAATTTACTCCGAGTGTTCGTAATAAGTTAGTCTGCAGTATTATAAAAGGCTTTTACGCCAGAACTTGGTCTTGGCAAATTTTATTTATTGAGATCTTAACTCTACATCTCGTCTGCTATTCTGAGAAAATTCGTTGAAACGATGTTCGTAATAAAAATTCAAATAAGCATTCAACACTCAAAATTCAAAATATTCTACGAGCATTTCCTTCCAAAAATATTCTTGAATACTTATTTCTCATTTTATGTACAGTTAGGTCACAAGATTTAAAAATCTCCTCGAGTTAAGAGGATGGACTAACATCGCTAATCAAAATACAGTGACCGTCGACCGAAGTCCTATCGCCCATTTAGAAGGATTCCAAGGTTACCAAGTTAGTTAGTAGTTAGTACCAAGTTAGGTAGTTAACTACCAATCGATGCTTCAGGGAATCTAAGAGCTGGTGTGCATATTGTCTAAAGGCCGATCTTGGCCGTTTGACACGGTAACGACGCCAGCCTCTTAGGTCTACCCTATGAGCGAGGACAGTGCATCAAGTATAGTTTATATTCATAGGTATACTCAGTTTAATTATGTTTTTCACACTAATATGTTAGTGAATAAAGGTGGTTTATTTTTGAGAAAACTTCTAGGTACTAACTGCACGGTAAGAGAAACAGCTGGGACTTGCGTCTTTTTGTTAGCTCGTAGACCAGTACGGTCTTATCATAGCTATATAATTACTTATTATTGTGCATGTCCAAGTTACACCTTTGTGGTTCTTACTTAAATGTTTTGTTTTAAAAATAATTGCCTATTCTTATGAAATTTTATTAAGACGTTTGTTATAGCCATAATGTCATTTAATTAAGACATTGTTCCTTATGTATTTGGTATGCACAAATTTTTCAATAATCTTCTTTAATTGCGTTCAAGAAAAACCATTGAACCTTGTAATAAGCGAACAACTGGCGTTTAATAACTGCTGAACTATTCAAACTGCTCCCATTATCGTTCTGCAAATTATCCCACGTTTTTCCAATTCTTTAATCATCGGGCTATGAAGCCGACTATATAAAGTCAAATTGCTAGTAATTCTTGAAATATTTCATGAATTTTCTATACAACAATAAAAAGAAATTACTAAAAATGTTTATTAATTACATTTTCATAGTTAAATATACAGTTAGTAAGTTTTTGTGTTTTAAAAAATCTGTAAATACAAGGTTTTATTGTGAGGTGAAAGTAACTACCTATCAAGACAAATGAAATAACCCCAAAATTGATATTGTTGCATCGTTTTATTACAAAGTTATTATGGTCACGTTGTGGCCCCATCATCAGATTACTTTCTTGGCAAAATAATCTATTTTTACATTTACCATCTGATTTAAATTTGCACACAAATTTTTGTCTCTCGTAATTGGAAAATGGGACTACATATACATCTACAATACAGGTTGTTTCTTTATTCAGTTAAAAATTATAAAATATGTAACAGCAACTGCAGCAATTCTTATGTAAGATCAACCATCCCGTTCACGAGTTGACGCATAGTCTTCTCTCTTTCTGTTTAAAGTTTTTTTAAATATGACCGGCATTATTTATAGCACGCCTTGAAATGTTAAAGCCGGTCCGATCAAATAAATAACCTTAAGCGAAGCGAGCAAAAAGTGTGACGAGCAAGCGCGTTAATGCTGACGGTTACTAGACTAGTAATTCGCCATCAATTTACTTTTAAACTTAATAGTTTTCTAGAAGAGGAAAATTGGACTTATACGGACCTATTTAATTTTGTTAAACTTATAGTAATATTTCAATTTTTACTTTAATAAAATTGTATAGTTCTTTACCTCGTTAAAATGTTAAAACGATTTCCACTTACCTGTATAATATAATATTAGTAAGAAGGTTTTCTTTTGGAAAGAACTTGGAAAACACACTTGGACATGTTTGTTATATGTATTTACACCACATTGTAATTATTTAATTAATTTAAATAATATAGTCGGAAAAGGCCGACCAGGTTCGAGTGTCAGAAACGGCGACTCGACGATATCGCTGTCGCTCAGCAGTGCGGACATATTAAATATATTACGCGAGTCAAAAATTTTAATTTAATTATAGAGTTAACTCACTTTAGTTCTAATAAAAAAATACACCATATTGGCTATTTATGTTTTGTCCTTGCATGCAATATTTGATTAATATTTAGATAACACACATTTTGTGTAATAATGCTATGTTAATTCACTTAGTGCCATAACGTTTTCTCATTTCAAAGAATAATCACGATAAAAAATAACGTTATCCCTGACTAATACGCCTCTTCCTGCGCTCTAATTCCTCGTCATCATTGAGGAAATGCGTTAATTGTAGACCGCCACTGCACATTATTAAACGGGTATCGGAATGTACGTCGATGTTGTAGAATCCCTTTGTGCCTCCGCCCATTGAGTTTGAACACCCTTTGTTTTAATTTGTCGTTGATATTATATAAAGAATAAAGATAAATAAATAAATATATACCGACAAATCACACAGATTGAGCTAGCCCCGAAGTAATTGAGACTTGTGTTACAGGATACTAGTAACTCAATGATACTATATTTCATAACAAATACGTATATAGACATCTAAGACTAAGGTCAATCTGAAAAAGATCATTTTCCATCTTGACCTGACCGGGGATCTAACCCGGGACCTCCTCCGGTGTGACAGCCTGGCATGATGACCACTAGGCCACAATGGACGCCAAATGGTAAAAAAGGTCGCCAAAGAGATGGTACAATACCTAATGTATACGTAAATAAAATAGTTTTGATTATATCAAGAGTTCTATTACACTTGAAAATTAAATATCAAATATCAAATCAGGAATAAATTAAATATTTGTTGTAAAGTGTAACAAAATGTAACACTTTATTTTGGACCATGTAGGACGTATTTTACAGAAAGGATTCATTCCACTCTAACCTTGTTTCAATTTCAACATATGATTTTGAAGTTTGCTCATGGACTCTTGAAATGTTTTTTCTTGCCAGTAGCTTTGATTTAATCGTTCATGCTTACATTAATAGTACAGCGGAAGGATCTATTGCAAAAAAGGAAGGGTTTATGGAATAAGGTTGGGATGGACTGATGCTATTGCAATAGAAACAACGGCACCTGCCTTAAGGGTCGGCACCATGTAAACTGGGTTTGCGCGGGCAACAAGTTTGTACAGAAAGCATTTGATTTAAGCCAAATAATGTATACACATAGATAGAGGAAGAGTTGGGACAGTAGACGAAAAAAAGGATTTTTTTAAATATTTTGTAGTTTTCCTAAAAACAAGCATTGAATTTACCCAAAAACATGCAAAACGCACTTTGCGCGGGCAATAGTTATGGCTTGAGTAGAAAAGACCACTAAGAAAATTACATACCTAGTTATAGGTGAATAGACTAGCCAGTAGACGGAAACCGTATTTTTTTAATTTTGATTCAGAAAAAGTAAGATAATTGTAAAGAAACCTGAAAGAAATATTTTAGAAAATCTTGCTACAAACTGGCTTGTTTTTCTGCGTAAAGAAATATTCTAACAAGGGATTGCATATATTTTATAAAAATAAAGGCTATTTTGAAACATTATTCTTAATATTTGCTTACAATGCAATCACGCAATAATAAAAAAAATTATTTTAAAAATTGGATGTTTTGCAACGTTTTTGACAGAATTCTCTGAAATGGCGGCCATATTTCTTCCATACAAATTCAGTTGCCCGCCGGGCGTTCAGGAAGGAGGCCGTGTCGAATTTTTCAAAAAAATCCATTTTCGAATTACGTAAATTGCATTACAGTCTAAAATATTTCAATAAAAAACTATGTACAAACTGCTAAATTATGTCATACTTTTGCTACACTATGGTACAGTTTTGACATTTTGTTGACGTTGAAGCAAAGATGTAATGCTATCGCAGATACGGCATCGCACATTTTTTTTTAAATTTTATTGAAAATTAAGTAAATGAAAAGAATAATTTGGTTTGATTTATTACCTATATTTTTTAATTGGCGATTAGGGTGAAAATCGGATTGGAACTTTCTCGGGTCGCGGAATCATATTAACTGTTTTTGTAATAAAAGGTGCTGTTTAATTAGGGTTTTACAATTATTTTGAGGGGTGATTCAGTCTGAAATTTTGAACAACTTTTCCCCATGAATGTATATCAAAATACGAATTGACATTATGCGTAATATATCGAACCACAGGCTATACTAGATCTATACTTGACTAGGCAGGCAGACTATAGTAGGCTATTTATCTATACTAATATTATAAAGAGGAAAGATTTGGTTGTTTGTTTGTTTTCATTACATGGCTCCGAAACTACCGGACCGATTTAAAAAAAAATTTCACCGTTGGAAAGGTACACTATCCCCAAGTGACATAGGCTTTGTGTGTACCAAGGGCGAAGCCGGGGTCGACTGCTAGTATAGTATAATGATATTAAAATAAACAGTTTTTTGGTGTTTTTACTGTTTTTAGGGTTTCGCTTGTCTGTCTGTCCGTAAGTCACAGCCAATTTGCTACGAAACTATTAGAATGATTTAGTTGAGATTTAGTACCTACACTTTTGTAACTTAGTGACCCAAAGATAGACGTATAACATAAATAAATGAATCGTGTGACATATCAAATGAATGAACTTTTTATGACAATTTTAAATATATATATTTTTTATTATTTCTTAGATCGGTATTTTGAAGTTATTTAAGAAAATGGGCGAAAATTGACCCCCCCTACTAAACTACTGGACCTATTCAGTTGAAATGTGGTGCAGATAATGTAAATTTGTGACCCAAAGACGGAAGTAAAATGTAGGTAAATTAATAAATTAAAAAAGAATGGGGCCATAGGAGATAAATGAGACATTAAAAAAAGGATTTTGTGAACTATATCGCATAAAATATCAAATGAAAGAGCATTTTATGATTATATTAAATTCTATATTTTTTAAGTTGGTGTTTTTGAAGTTATTTTTGAAAATAAATAATAAAAATACCCATATCTCCGAAACCACTGAACCCAAACTTTTGAAAAATATACAGTTAATAGTTCTTTACCTATAGATTACAGGAAAACCTATTAGAAGATAAAAAATAAAACGGTGCAATAATGCTAATTACTGCTTCATTAATCAACCAATTCTTTTTGCTGTTTTCAGGAAAAGATTTCTATTTAGTGCTCTTTGTATTAATATTGTACAAAATTAAACAGTCAAGTCATTGATTGAGCACATACAGTTGCTAAGCCATAAAATTATAAATTATATATATATATAATTATAATTTTTTACCCTCCGTACTTACATAATAAGGTGAATAGAAGTGAAAGGTGTTATGATTGCAGATGGTCGCTAAACGTATTGTTTCACAAAGAAAATTCAAATGTATACATTTTCTGTCAGTGGAACACAAAAAGTGTAGATTTCCAAGTCACCGCTCGCGTAAAATACTATTTGATTGTATTTTTGAGAACGTCCTGTCAGCGATAAGTAATATTGATTTACGCAGAAATATCATAAATTTGTCTGTGGTTCCCTAAAATTTCAACTTAACCAAAATAAACCGGCCACGTGCCGTGACGGGCCACGTATAGTGTAGGGTTCCGTAGTCAGTACCTACTTGTTTTATGTAACTAACAACTGCCTAACTTTAGGTCTGAAATCAGTCCATGATACTGAACAACTTTCACCAAGGAACAAACGAAATACAAAAATTATTTTTGATCTCTTACACACAAGATTTGGCAAAATGTAATATTTATGTAATATATGTAAGGACAAATCACACTAATTAAGCTAGCCTCAAAGTAAGTTTTAAACTTGTATTATGGGATACTAACTCAATGATACTATATTTTATGATAAATACATACATAGATAAACACCCAAGACCCAGGACAATTTGAAAAAGACCATTTTCTAACTTGCCCTGGCTGGGGCTCGAACCCAGAACCTCCGGATTAGAGGTCTAGCGAGTTAACAATTACACCACGGAGGTCGAATGGAAAGCAAACATTTTCTTGTCATATTTAATTATGTGTTCCTTAGGAAAAGTTGTTCAGTATCATGAACTGAATCCACCTTAAATTAGTTTTAGTACAGGGAGAGTACTACTGCCGTGACTTTTTTTAAGTGTCCATATACAAGCGTTTAACTGACAGAGAGGGGAGACACATGATTAGCGAAATATTTGATTTCGCTCCACTTCGCATACGATAAATTCAAAAACTGATAGATGAATGACCATGCTTTTACAGGTTAAGCAACTTCTAGCTTGGTCACAGTTAGGATGGGTGACCGTGCTTTCAATCTTAATGTTGTCCAAGTCAAATGTTGAGATTCTTATGAATAAATTTCAGTTTTCTCTACCTACATAACTTGGCAGCTATTTAAATTTCAATTGTTTTGTCGGAATTTGAACTTGGCATTTTTACATTTATGTTTTTGATGGGATAAAATAAACATCCAAGAACCAGAACAAGTTAAATAAGGCCATTTACCAACTTGCCCTGGCTGGGAATCGAACCCAGAAACTCCGAGTGATGGACTAGCGTGTTAAGGAATCGCCACGGAGGTCGACTAATAAATTGAAAAAGTAATAAATTTTACGCAAGATTCGAATAACTATAACTTGGATTTTTTTGAAAGCGCTATATGAATTTCACATATCTTCAAACTCGCTTTTTAAATAAATCTTGCATTCACGCACACTTCTGTATTTACGACTTTACTTTTTCTACTGATAGCCTGTCTACTGAAGTGTTAAGTACATTATAATGACGTCTGCCAAGGCCTTAATTCAGAAATAATAATTCAAACAAAATAATTATTTGATTTGATTGATTTGAAAATTTTAATAAGTATCGCGGACTGGAAGTCTTGACGAAAAGAAAAAAGTAAGCTGTATACTAATTCTACGTTACAATTTATGATTACCTACATCTATTGTCCCGTTTACACATTATTAACTCTATGTAACTTCATCTTGACATTTTTATCACCCTAGCGGGAAAATTTTGCATATTTCAGAGCCAAATCCGACCACGTGGCTTTGTGCATACAGTCCTTAATGTACGCAAGGTCCGGGATGAAAAGACCCGTGATTCCTAAAGGAGATACAAACAATATGTACTACAATAATCACTTCTTTAATTGCAACGGGGCAGACAGAGCCTTGGGTGTAAGGACACAAAGCCTCTTTTTTAGCGTGATAAAGAAGTCTCCTGGTGCGTATATCTTTCTGTTAACTCAAAACTACTATGCCGCTTTGAGGCAGCTTTCACTAGTACTCGTATGTAGAGCGTTTCTTCGAAAAGGCGGGCCGCTAATTTAAAATAAAACTTAAAACCCAGTTCCGTTTCCGTCTAGAGAATCTCTTTTGTCAAACAGTCTTGCCCCATTGTTTGTCCAACCTTTTTGTGAAGATTTCCCGAGGGACATCAGACGCTCGCGTCAACCTCGCCGCAGACAAGAATTTGCAAGCAGATTATAAAAAACTGGTCAAGTGTAAGTTGCAAATTTACCCTAAAGAATCTGTCTATGAAGAATAAAGGCAATTTCCAATCATTTAATCAAAGAACTTCTTGTATATAAAATCACGCCAACTATCTATTAATTTGTTTAGAATTTTAACCTTCTTCATAAAAGTTTCCAAATAGGTAGTGATCAGCTTTTACAATCTAATCGAAATAGAAATTGTTCAGCCTACAGAATCTCTTGACAAACAGACTCGCCTATTGTTTGTCCGGAAACCTTTTTGTGAATTTAATTTCCCGAGAGACATCGGACGCTTGCGTCAACTCACCGCAGACAGGAATATGCAAGCAGATTATAAAAAGCAGGTCAAGTGAGAGTCAAACTCAGTTAGAGGGCTTTGGCTGTTCCAATAGTTTTACATTAGTAAGTATTTTTGTCGCAAGTAATTTCACATTTACCAAATGTATAAAACTTGCTAAAGAATTTGAATTAATACCATGAATTATAAACTGTGTATACTTACTTTTTAATTTTATATTTTCAAATAATATTATTAACTATAAATGCAACTCAAGATGGAGCAGGTCGTGTAGTTCCCGGCAGAGTAGAATAGGACCGCTTTAAGTTTTCCCGTGGATGTCGTAGAAGCCGACTTAGGAAACGCAAGCTAAACAAAGCTTGTGAACATCAATGAGACCTCTTGAACCCGTCTGGCCAGCGTGAAGAGTGTAGGCCAATTCCCATGACTGCTCTGGCTAAAATATGGCTCTGGCAGTACAGAGAGGGTCCTGCTCCTTCAGTGGAGACTAAAGAAGACCTGATCATGATCGTGATGGAGCAGGCGCACTTAATTTTTTTATACTATGTTTAGTAGTGTTTCAAGTATGCCTACATTATTTATATTACTATAATATTTGTATCATAATAATTCAACTTTGTTAAATGCGTTTCTTGGCCAATCATAATACAGAAAATATTTCTGAAGAGGTACCTATAGAAGTTCGCATTAACTTTACAACAGAATAGAATACCTATCCAAATTAGGCCAAATACGAGAAGCAACTTTTCAAGTGTTTTTATAGAATAAGATTTGTATTAGACAAATACAAGTTTTAAATTGATATATTTGTAACCCTTAACAATATAAAGTATATTGTTATGGATAGATTTTAAGTTAAGCAGTATACAGCATTTCTAGATACAAAAAAAGAGACGTTTAAGATGAAATGGTTCTGCTATTCATAATTGGCTCCTAAAAAATTCTTCAAGGAAAATTGTCATTGCCCCTTGGATATATTTAAATTGAAAACATTTCCAAATTAGGAACATTTTTGTTCGTAATTTACTCGGGATTTGGTTCAATGAACTAGACTGGACCTCCAAACCAGAATTAATCATAACTAAACATTTTTCTTTTATTATTTATATAAAATTCATCCTAACTTTAGCCATAGGGAATGAAAAGGAATATTAAGATTTGAATCGTTTGACATTTTCGAAATAAAATATTTTTTAATGCTGTTTTGTAGGTTCTTCGATTGATATTTTGGGTGCGTGATTTTAATTATATGGAATGTACGAATAATAAATATTTTTTTCTATATTTATGTCAATATTATCTTTTTATTTTATTAATAGTTATAATAACCATAGGAATGAGAAATAAAATAGTTCATTAAGGCCGTACCTAAATTTTCCGGGGTCCAGTGCTGCCCCCATTTTAAATAAATCATTTTAAAGAAAACGGAGACATCATTTAAAATTTTGCAACTATCAAGTCCTAGATAACCCTTCAAAGTATTTTATGAACTACTGTTTACAGTTACGTTAAGCTTTAATACGCACATTTGCGAAAAACGGCCACTTTTGGCAAATGTACGTAGTAAAGCTTAACGTTCTCATTATAAACTGTCAACAGTTCATAAAATACTTTGAAGGGTTATTTAGGACATGATAGTTTAAAATTTTAAATGATGTCTCCATTTTCTTTGAACACTGCACTCAGCACACTGGACACTGGCAGCACTGGACCTCGGAAAATTCAGGTACGGCCTTAAAGAAAAATAAATATGTTTATGTTCTAGTACACTGATTTTATAATATGGAAGCGTGCAATTATCCTATATAATAAATCAAACAATAAAAATATAAAAGACAAATTATTAATTATTTTTCACTTCCCCTGCTGAAAACACACCGTATGTGTTTTCCTCTTTGGAAAAACACACACGTTACATTTTTCAGCAGTGGAAGTGTTAAATATATTATTACTGTTGAGTTTATCGTCAGCACTATAATACACGGGAATTTTTTTAAAATTTGAACACACGCAATTGACATGACGCTGCGGCTGTGCAGTGTGCTCAAAATGACCATACCTTTTAACCCTCGAGTAAAAAGAGAGATGTTATAAGTTTGATACGAGTATATCTGTCTGTGTGTGTCTGTCTGTATCATCGTAGCTCCTAAACAAATAGACCAACTACGAAGCGGTTTTTTTTTTATTTTTTTCTGTTGAAATGGTTCTTAGGTATAGTAGATGAAAAACGGTTAAGCCGTTCAAAAGTTATTCGGGGTGAACGCTTAAAAATTGGGGGTATTTTAATTTGTCTGTCAAAAAACTTTTCAACAGCTGAACCAATTTTCATTAAATACAGCTAAGAATTTAGAAGATAGGGTTTTCACAGGCACACAGAACGTCAAACTTATAATAGGTAGCCATATTTTTCATCGGGGTTTAAAGATAGATGTCAACATTGTAATTTGTAAGTAAACAAATAAATAATTTTGATGATCAATGTCGTTATCTCTCTGTGCAAATTGATGGAATAATTAAATCATTTCCGTTTTCGTTCGCAATACAGAGTTACAAAAGTAAAGATCGTAAACAACGGAAGGCTTTAATACCTTGTTTAAAACGAAAGTATCTTAAAATTAAATTATAACAAAATATGAACACAGTAAAAGGAATAGTAGGTATCCTACCAGTTGGTAAACTGATGTGCTAAGTGTATGTAAACGACATGAAAAGAAAATTCAAAATTATGCAGGTGACCAAATTTTATTTTATTTCTTTTAATTTTTTTAGATAATGATAAATTACACATATTGAGTTAACCTCAAAAGTAAGTTTCTTGAACTTGTGTTAAGAGATACTAACTCAACGATAAAACGAACGGAAATCAACATACCTTAGTAAAATGCTACGCTATTTTAATTAATGTTTTCGGCGCTACGCTTTACATTTCGTGATTGCAGGAAAACGATTGCACTCCGATTTTAATCGGTCATTTTGGAAAAAAAAACGTGAATGCCTATTTTTAGTGGTATGGTACCACTTAATAGGTAGAGTAGTTAGGGGTATACCCCTATTCTTTGCCTAGATATAATGCATCAGAATTTATAATGTTTTTTACGGTCTAAGTTCCATAGAAAAAATTGCTCTTCTTGAAATATGTGTATGTACTTTTATCAATTTTGTTTTGATACGTACTACTGATATATTTTTTCAAAAAACGTTGTATAGTTTGCTTTACGCTTGACATTATTCTGTAAAATAATATTTTTTTGTAGTTTTAACCTACTATAACTACCTTTTGTTGTGGCATTAACGAATCAAAAGCAAACAAGAAGACTTATAACTTAACTCGGGTTGTCGCAGGTAGAAATTTCAAAGTACTGCTCGCTACGGATAAGAAACTTGGCAACTAGGCGGATTTTATAAGATTTCACAATGTACAAGAAAGTTCTTAAAACTGAAACCCTTTTAGGATCGCATTGAAAAGGTACGTAATTTCATTTCGACGAAAGTGTTTCAGTTTGCGAAGCCGCTTTGCGTCTTTTTGCGTAATTGTGTTATAATTCTGTTTCAGTTAATCAAAAATTCATAAAAGCGAAACTTGATCAAAGCCACCAATGGTCGCGCAGACACATCTGTTTGTACAATCATCATGTTGTTACATTTATTATTGTTATATTTATTTTGTATGACGTGTGGTGTTACCTTGAAAGACCGAATAAGAAATGATGTTATAAGGGATCGGGGTGAAGTGAAAGAGGACGTAGTGACAAAAGTAGAAAAAGGGATGTGAAGATGGTTTGGGCATGTAGAAAGGATGGATGAAAAGCGATTAACAAAAAATATTTATAAGGCAATTGTGAAGGGAAGAGCGGGACAGGGTCGACCTCGGCGAACGTTCTGCGATCAGATTGCAGACGTTCTGAAAAAGGGAAAGGTAAGAAGTACTAATAACAGAAGGGCATGTATGAAGAGGCTGATGAGTGTAGATGAAGAGAAATAGGTCTGACAGGATCATAGCGAGTGGGTGGAGGTCCATAGTCTCTGCTTAACCCTGTGGGAAACAGGCATGATAGTATGTATGTATGTATATTTATTTTGCTTATCGGATTTTGTTTTTAAGTAGTTGCCCACCTGGTTTATAGCAGGTTGCCCACAGGATGACTTGTTTCAAAACAAAATTTATAGCATTCGATGTTTTGATTACGCGTTCTAAATGTTGATTGAATTGGATGGGCACTAGAATATTAATCACTCGGAAAACGCAATATTGAAATATGCAATCAATTTAAAGTTAATTCTTCATTGATACATCTAATTTAAAATGTATCAATCAAACGCCGAATTATTTCAGGAAGCCATACAAATTCATGTTTACAATCTAAATTTTCCTTTGTTAAACAAATCGGGATGTTTTGATCATCGTTTGTTTATTTCGGTAGGAAACTGTGTTACAACCCCTAAATTAACTAATGAAGCCGCATAATTAGTTATTAACAAATTGTGGTGTTATGTATTATGGAATTTTGTTATTTTGTGTTGGCGCTTTAGGAGCTCTATGGCTCTACTGCGCGCACAATTAATGTGTGCTCTTGTATGGGTGCATCTGCTCAGGTAGAAAGCTGCTGGTACATTCTAAGTTTTTCTTTTCTCCCAGACCAGTTTGGAAGAAACATTTTAACGTGTGTTCGCGTTTTATACAATTTTAACAAGTAACCAGCTTGACCACTTTTTTAGTCAAGCTTGGACCACGTTCGGTGAAACCCGAACGAAACGTCAGCAAAATAAATAAACTAAGGTACGTTTCGCGTTAATTCCCGTATGCATTAATTTAATAATAATGCAACGTGATAGTTTAAAAGTATTTTTAAGTAGACAAAGTTAAAAGAAAGAGTGTATCTTTAATCCAAAGTTGGTCTCTGTCGAAAAATTTTAATGTGAGATAATTTAAGGAATTGAAAAATACTGAGCTTACAAATTAAAATAATTAAATACCGCTTCAAAGTAAAAATAAGGAAATCAGAAAAAAAGTGAATTAATTGTAATTTCTACTAATAGTACCTACTTGCATAGTCAAACTACTCTAATTCATTTAAATTTCACCATTATTACAAGTACAATAAGGTACATGAAGTGTACCTTATCCTGTTTTTTAATGTACATACATTTTCACCAAAATCCACCCCCGTACTGCAGTAATTGCATAGGAATGCACACCCTACGCGGGTGACATATTGAAACAAATCACAAAGGGCCTTGCAGACCGGAAAATTCGGTTGTCTGCAACATGCGGGCAGTGTAAACACCGCTTTATAGTTGTACATTTATTTGTAGACTTGCGTCAAAAGAGTTTGGCACGAGATAGTGAAATGGAATAAAAATTAATATTTTTTAAGTTTTATTAATTTTTTTATCGCCATCTCTTTTTTTTAGTCTCCACTTCTGGAGCATGACCCTTTCTGTACTACTATCCATATTTGTCTAGAGCAGCTAGAGGATTTGGCCTACACTCTAGACCCTGGAAAGACGGTTTATAGAGGTCATTGATGTTTTGTAACTTGTATTTCCTAAGTCGCATTTTACGACATCTACGGGAAGACTTGGAGTGCTCCTATTTACTCTGCCGAAAACCACACGGCTGATTGTGTTATCCGGGTTTTTTACAAAGCTGACAAAAATCCTTTTATAATACTACAATAAACGGGCAAGTGCGAGTCGGACTCGTACATGAAGGGTTCCGTACCTCCGTACAATGTTTTAAAACGCTGAAGAAACAGGTTTCTTGTATGACGACCCCCTTTAATTTTTAACTTTATCTTATTTTTAGTATTTGATGTTATAGTGGTCATAGCAATACATAATCTGTGAAAATTTCAAGTATCTAGTTAATTCTATTATAAAGATCTAGTTAAAAACGCTGAAAAAAACACGTTTTTTGTATGACGACCCCCTTTAATTCTTAAGTTTTTTTTATTTTTAGTATTTGTTGTTATAGCGGCCACAGTAATACGTAATCTGTGAAAATTTCAAGTGTCTAGCTATTACGGTTCAAGAGATAGAGCCCTGTGACAGACGGACAGACAGACGGAGAGACAGACGGACAGACGGACAGACAGCGGAGTCACAGTAATAGGGTCCCGTTTGCACCCTTTGGGTACGGAACCCTAAAAACGAAAAATGTATAAAACCAATTCGAGTTATAAGTAAAATCGTATTCCCTATTGCCAAGATACCTTTCTGACACCAATGTTGATACACGGAGCACAAACAAACAAAAAAAAAACAAATGATTTAACAGAATATTTTGTAGGTTATACGTGTAAACAAAGAAAGGCAACTGTATTTTAAGTAACAAATCCCCAAGGAAGTTAGCAACTTTATGAAAAATCGGTAGTCTGTCGGTTATTTTAGAAGGCCATAAAATTTCATCGCCGGGGCTTGCTCGGCTTTATAAACAAACGAATAGACGGGTGGTCGCATTTTGTGATACGTAACCCTTAGTAAATTAAGGGTTATGTATTCTGTAGTTTAGTTTTGAAAATTTTACGCATTATTAATGTCTTTTGGGTTTTAAAAATTTGAAAGCAAAAAAGAAAATCGTTAAAAAAATGTTGTATACTTTTTATATATTATGCCGTGTTTGATACATCTTAATAGGTAATATGAAAGGAACACAAGTTCATGCCACCCTCTGCGTTGCTACCAAATTAACTACATTTCCATATCTTGAAGATATTTATTATTCTCGACAGGAATTCCACCGATTTTAATAATAGATCAGGCTTAATATTTTGTTATATTTCATGCGTGAAAATCAAATTATGAGCTAGGAGTATTTATATGGAATTGCATGCCATAACAGATCCATATAGTTAGCTTTGATAGATGGTTAAGATAAAATTACTAATATGATGAATAATTACTTAATGATAATGTTTACGCGGTTCTCATTTTAATACAATGCTATTTTTGGATGTTGATAATGCTAGGGTTACCCCTTGAAAATAATTTGTTCAACAATTTCTTTACAAAAAGAAAATAGTAAACGTGAAAACAAAAATGTAAATGAACAAAAGGTAATATTTCATGAAAATGTGGATGTATGTTGCTTGCTATTTTTCAAAATCAGAATAACATCTTTTATAGAAAGATTTTTTCTTTAGAAATACTGGTGTGAAATATCATGAACTTAGTCACGATATATATCATTAGTAACTTGTAACTAAAAATAAAATATTTTTAATGCCATAATAATTACTACATAACAATAAATAAATACATAATTAAAATTTAACATACAAATTAACAAAAAAAACTATAAACTAAAATTATAACTAAGTACCTAGTTTAAAAAAAATATAATATAAAAAATTGAGCCCAGATCACTACGGTTCGGGGCATGGTAGTAACGTCTAAGAGTCGCAATATTAAACTTTGTCCGTTTTATTATAAAAACAGGACTAACTTTGTTACTAGGTTTAAACCATTATCCGCCCAAATCAAGTTGACATTGACAGTGTGATATTACTAGATGTCAACTTAATTTGGGCGGGTAATGGTTTAAACCTAGTAACAAAGTTAGTCCTGTTTTTATAATATCACGGTGTAAGTCTAACGTTTTTCTTATGTAAAAATTGTAATAAAGAAAAATTCCGTATCAGGTATTTTATTTCCTCTCTATGTACTTAACAGATTTTTCCAACAGCAGTAAAAAATATGGGAACCCTCACAAACAATTAATTGGATACAGGAAAAATGCGTTTACCGTTGTACGAGTATGTAATATTAAACGCAAACACTGTTAAGGTAATAACAAAACAATATTTATTCTCCCTTATTATGTGGATATTAAATGTGCGCATACTTTATGAAGTGCGTAAGCTGTTGTCCAAATATTTGCAGGTTTATTTCGGGGTTCTTAAATATAAGATTTTTTTGAAATTATAGCTACATATAATTTTGTTGTAGTCGTGTGTTTATAAAAAAAAATATTTTTCCTAATTTCATTTAATACTTATTTTATTAAAACTAACGTGAGATAGATAAATACCGTCTAAATGGATCGAAACCTGGTCGGCCTTTTCCGACTATTCACGTGAGTCAACTGTTTTACATTAATCAATTATATTTTATGAACATGGAAAAGTATTATAAAGGTTACCTATATCTCAATGGCCG
Organism: Acrobasis repandana; assembly: GCA_963576875.1. Lineage (NCBI taxonomy): Eukaryota > Metazoa > Arthropoda > Insecta > Lepidoptera > Pyralidae > Acrobasis > Acrobasis repandana. Next base: position 9,268,691 of record OY756223.1, on the reverse strand, counting down.
GGCGTACACTATGTTGAATCCCATAATTAATATAAATATTAATAGATGGAAATACTCTATTATTGAAAAAAGTTTGTACTCGTTAAAATAAGTAATTAATTTAATTTAGAAAGAAATAAATTATAAAAATAATATATCCCTACAAATCACGCTGATTGAGCTAGCCCCAAAGTAAGGGATCCATAATGGGATACTAACTCAACGATACTATATTTTATAATAAATAAACACTCAAGACCCAGGACAATTTAACAAAGGCCATTTTCCAACTTACCATAAATAGGAATAAAACCTAGAGCTACCGAAGTGGCGGACTGGCATGTTAACCACTACGCTACGGAAGTCATCATGAGTATGAAATCAACACTTTTTCCTTAAATCGGTGATTAGCAATAAAATAAAAAGTCAGTTTTTCTTTTCAATATCTTCGATAAACCAAGTAATTATCTCAATACAATATTATTCGCAGTTCCAAAGATAATGATTGGACGGATTATTAGTGTGATCGCATCGAATTTCGCGTCACGTCGCGATTATTGTCGCGCGACCCTACGCGACAGTGGGGTGCCTCAGGCGACCAATTACTACAAATCCAGAGCCCTTGGTCAAGAATCAAGATGAAGTTGAAAAAAACATTATTTTATTGTGTGTGGTGCAAACTTCTTGGTTGACTGCGAAGACGGCAAATTTCAACACGTTGCTGTTGTCATAACATAAATATAATTCGTTTCCATTGTGGGGACCCCATTAGCGCTTCAAGTCTTCTTCTTATTAGATTATGCAATATAGGATAACTCATGTAAATGGTCAGCTACTGGCTGACCGGCACCGGGACCGGGCTATCTTCTTGTACGCGTCACGAGTCACATTCGCCCTGAGGAAGGCCTCAGAATGAGGTCGAAACATGTCTGCAAGTAGCTGACTTTTAGCTGTGTCTCACTTTAGTTTTAACCAAAAAGACAAAAAAAAATATTTTTCTCATTCCTGGTTGCGTCCTGTGCTGCTTCGGAGCCCGGGGTACGCTTTCTCAAAAACTGTTTTTGGATTGTCAAAGCATGAAAAAAAAAGAGAAAGTACCCCAGCTCAAAAAATCTAATAAATTAATAGTACCTACTCGTAAAACAAAACCAACTTAACCTGTTCTTAGACCTTCTGAATCCCAAACTCCCTAATACCAGCAATAATAACAGCAGGGGTTGCAATTGCTACCGTCACTACCCAATCTGCTGGTGCTTATTTCAATTTAATGGCTTCCGTGTGCCTTTGTCTAATTTAGGGCAGCTTTAGTCTATTGTTTATTTGAGGTTTCAAGCGTAGGTACTAAAGAGATACGTGGAATAAAATGAACACATTGATGAATTAAAATATATTTAGATACTTAACTGTTTTTACAGCATGGGATGAAGGCCCAAGAAGATGTTTTTAAAACCAAGCTTAATTACAAGAAGATGTTTTTTATATCCATTACTCTTTAATTGCTACTCTGTTATACATTTATACTTGTAGATACGTGTCTTATGAATTTAGTGTACTTGTAATTAGACTTTGTGGAGTTTTATTAAAGCTGCATCACGAAAGACGCATTTTTTTTAAACGTTTAGGTTCTATAAATAACAAAAGGTACACTACACTAACCTGTTCACCTATTAATATTACTCTAATAAATGTAAAAGTTTACATCTTTGCCATAGACGTTTGGATTGGAATGAAATTTGGCATGTACTTAGATAGATTTTACCCGTATATTAATACGGGTAATACGTACAGATGGTTAATAGGATGCCTGTGCCACCTCACGTAGTGCGCGACGCGCTCGGTGGCACAGGTATCTGATTAAACGTCTTTACGTACGTACGTACAGAGACGAAGCTTTAAATGGTGCAGTTTTCCAACTACTGGCTCTTTGAGCTGTAGACCTCGCGAGTCTGTCTTTTTTGTCACATACTGACCCCACAAAGTTTATCAAATGAAAAAGTTGTTCAGACAAAAAAGTTGCGTCTTTTGAGTATTTTTCGAAATGGCTGAAATATAATTCTTTTACTATGCAAAATTTCTCAAAATGTTGAAAACTCAAATACCCCATATTGCCGCCATTTTGAAAACTTTCGAAAAACTGGCTCGATAAAAAATCCTATATAATTATCAACGCTGCTTACAAATTTCACGTGAATCGGTTAAGACGACATGTACGCGAAAATAAGCGGAAAACTGGAGCTCGGACACACGAAAAACTTATGCCGAAGCTGAAATGGAAAAATTTATTTATTTAAAAACGCGTTTATTTAAAAACCTAATGCCATATGGCATCCTCTACCGGTCAACCATTAGACCAAGCAAAAAATATGTGTGGCTGGCGTGATTAAAATATGTACAAAATTACATAATTAAAAAAAATCTGATATTAAATATGACCTACTTATAATATATAGTATTAATAAAAATATATAAACAAAACATTAAACAAATATATACCTAAACATATAAACTAATAAATATATATTATACATAAACAATATATACAAAATAATTAAATATATTAGGATGAATTTAGGAAAAAATGAGAAGTTCCTATTGCATTGTCAAAAAACGATGAAACTTTTGACCACGCAGGCAAGGCCGAGGATAACAGCTTCTTCATTATAGATAAATACGATATAAGTAAAAAGTGCAAAAAAACAGCAAGGAAATCTTCTGCCAAAATGGGCGCATAAAGTCCCGATAACGAGCGTCCACTCATCTCCAGCATTCGGCTTATTGCTCCGGAGACAATATTTCCAAGCCGATACTATACGCGGACGGAATCTCAATGATTCAGGAATAGCCATTTTGGAAATGAGCCCATTTGAGATTTTTCTAATGCTGCTTAATATATGTGAGGATTTGTAAGGCAATTGGCCTGTCGACTTATTCTCAAGTTATTGCTTTAAGCTATTTTACGAATAGTTAAAGAACCACGTAAAGTTAACGAAGTAACCAGGCAGGCAAATGCCAAGGAACTTCTATATAAAATATGTTGAAATTACAGTTTCGCGGGAAGACCCATTATTTCACATATTTAAGTGTAAATAGGACAGACCTTTTTAAAAACACAAGTCCCATTATTTCACATATTTAAGTGTTAATAGGACAGACCTTTTTAAAAATACTATGCTACCATCTTGTTAAGCTTTTCTTACTTGTGCCTAAGTGTACACACTTGAACATATTTTTCTTCTACACTGAAAAGCAAACTCGGTCCATAATAATTTATTTTATTTATTTAATCTTTATTGCACAATAAAATAAACGTAGAAGTGGCGGACCTAATGCCATATGGTATTGTCTCCCGGTCAAGCATTAGACTAAGCAGAAAATATGTGTGTAATAATTAAAATTGAGTACATTTTATTCTTTACAAATTTAGTATAATATCTTTGATTTATTATTAAAAGATAGCTGAGATTCAAGCTTTGACCTATTTTCAAAATGCAAAATTATAACGAGCCGCAAAAAGCATCACAGCCCAGTTAACAATGAAGATATTGAAAGGAATAATCTCTCTTAATTGCGACTGGATTGATCCACGGCCGGTAATCGAAAAGGGACCGTCGATTTTTCCCTCATAAGACGAACCCTTTGAAAATGACCAGCATTTGGCAAAAAATATCTTTGCATTCTGAGGCGTCGCGTCCGGCGTCCGCCGTCCTCCGCGGTTGATTGCTTTTGCCCCGTGAATAATACCCACTTTGTGCCCAATAAAAGTTTTCCTCCCTTCTCCGATATTGGAAACAATGGCTTTGACTCACAATTTTTCTGTCGCAGCTCCTCGGCGACGGAAACGGGCGGGATTATATCGTTCTTTTGATTTGAGACTAAACGTGAGATCGGTACAAATGAACCCCTCTCGGGTATCGTTATTTTCATTATTCATTGCTAAGTGCGTTTACGGTGCCAAGAGCGGATAATCATTGACTTCTTTCGTGTTTTTTATGAATGTCCAGCCATTTATACTAAGTGCTGAAAAAAACTGGTTACTTAATTTGGTTTGCTTCTTTACTTCGCTTAAAAAAATCAAGGCTCTTATCAAACTAATTTGTATGAAAAGAAAACATATCTGTATTGGTAGAAATAATGGACTGGTTTGACACTGCTTATTCTATTTGATACAAAATACATAAAGGTTGCATTGGTTTACCACATTTATTTTACATCGGATATTATACAGGGTATAACAATATATACTGAAACTATTTTAAGGGTGGATTCAGTCCATGATACTGAACAATTACTTTCCCCAAGAGACATATTATATCGAAATATGGAAATTAATTATTGGCCTCCCATACAGACCGATCAGTTGAACCGAGTTTGTATCGAAAGCCAAACAAATATTTTTCATATTTCGATATATGTTCATTGGGGAAAGTTATTCAGTATCATGGACTGAATTCACCCTTATAACAGTTTTAGTATATTTTGTTAGACGTTATACAATGTGGAAAATCGAACCACGGCCTATACTAGATAATTTATATATTAAAAATAAATTAGAGAAATAATTTATTAAATATATTGTCAGCCAAAAAACAAAAATAAATTTCGGCATTTCCATACAAAAGTGTGCAGCCGCACGGGCGATTTGTATGGGAATGTCGAATTTTTTTTTGGTTTTTTGACTGTTATTTTAATTTCATTATATTATAGTGATCTAGCCGTGGTTCGATTTATTACGGGTATGTCCCTTCCACGTTGTACAGGTATTTAAATTTTGTTTTAAATAATCTATCCCCTAGAGTGCACGTTTTCAAACCGTCCGTAACCATTAGAGCCCATTAAGGTGAAGGTATAGGCAAATGACCTTGAAGTGGCGCCCTCATTTGAAATAAATTGTTAACTCGTAAATTTGGAGATAATTTCCATATTGCTCTTCGTCATGCACTAGATAGCCCTTTAAATTATTTTATAAACCACCGTTGAAAGTATTTGCATTAGTCCGTCTAGCTTTAAAACTTGCCTCCGCCAAAAGTGGCCACGGCAAGTTTTAAAGCTAGACCGATCACCAATAATAGTTTCAACGGCAGTTCATAAAATAATTTAAAGGGCTATAGTGCATGACGAAGAGAAATATGGAAATTATCACCATATTTACCAGTTAACAATTTATTTCACACACAAAGAGATAAATAAAAACATAAATAATTTGCGCTGTACCTAAGTATTTTACCACGTTTCGGGAAGAAATAACTTCAGTATGTAGTAAAATAAAAGCAATAAGTTCGAGATGTTCATTCAAAGAACTGGATTTATTGCAGTAGTGCAAGTGTATGTCTACCGCTCCAATGCAGTTTATAGGTTTGCTCAAACATCACACATCTAACCAAACATTCACAGTGCAACGAACTTACAAGTGTTCCTAGTTTATTTTCCTCTATAGATTGTTTTAGAATACCATAAAAATGTAATGGTTTACGGATATTTGTGTTAAATCTCCGGAATCATACACTGCATTCATCAATAAAAAAATTATAGTCTATTTTTGGTTCCGAATACATACTTATTTTATTCATAAGTAGACTTTTTCACTTGTTGAAGTTTTTCATACGTCGGTTGACAGATGGAAATACAAAATATGTTGAACCCTGGCTATGTTTTTCCTCTATACAGTATTTATAATAATGATATTTTCAGCCAAATCTACACACGTTAAGTCTCTCTAAAAAGAAGCACAAAGTATGTCCACTAGAATTTAGTTGATGGGTTGATGGATGATACTAGTAAAATATATTGCCTGTTTAAAGTTTAAGACCTTTGACTTCGTTCAGTTGACTCCTGAATTCTGCACGTTGGCATCTCTGTGAACCGCATATTACTAATTACATTCAAACCTAAATCTTAAAATCTATATCATTCGGTTCAATTTTGTTTACTAGAAGACTACGTAGTAACTTTTTACGAAACTAATTCGTACGAGTTCTAGAATTTTTATGAAGCTATACCGTCAGTATTATTAGTATTTTAAAGTAAACTTAAGTGTTGCATAAATAAAGTTGGTTTTCATTTGGCGGGTTATTTGGTTTTCTTGCCAACGTCCCTCTCGCCAAAGGGAGTCCCCAGAGGCATGATCCCGATCTCCTCATTTATCATGCTTGTCACGTGTTGACCATCCCTCGTGTACTGCACTGTATAAGTACGTACATGATAATGTACACACAACATAAATATACGCGTGCTTTGCAGAGCGCTATACTTTCAGGGGTTAGGGATTTTATAGGTTAGAAATATTTTCTGTACCCTGTATTTTTAAAATAGTGCTGTAAGTATTAAAATATTTAACGCGATAAATAGGCTGAGTGTGAACATTGCATTTAAAGTCTTTAAGACTTTACTGGCTTTTCTGGCAACTATATAATTAGACCTAGAAACATAGATCCACAGTCTTGCTAAGCCTGACCTTTCAATTTTGTGATTTTTGATTCTTTTTCCCTAATTTATTTTTCCCGATGACAGCATGATGCAATAGCGCGTATGTAAAAAGCCGTCTTCCAAATCATCACCTCAGAAACTACAACTAACAGTTTAAAAAAATAACATAGTTTTATTTAGTATTCATTTAGTATTATTAGTATAGCCCAGCGGATTAGCTCGTTGAAGTGGCAGTGGGCGGGACACATAGCGCGACGAACCGATGGCCGATGGGGCAAAAAGGTTCTTGAATGGCGACCACGTACTGGCAAACTAAGCGTAGGACACCCACCCACAAGGTGGTCAGACGACCTGACCAAGGTCACTGGAAGGGCTGGATGCAGGCTACTCTGGATAGGTCGTTTTGAAAAACCTTGGGAGAGGCCTATGTCCAGCAGTGGACGCTACGCGGCTGAAATGATGATGATGATGAATCTTTCAAAGGGTACTCAAATATTTGTTTCCACTTTGTCATCAAAATTATCTCGGTTCCTATATTTTATACTTATAATCTAATAAATTATTTATCTAAAGATTTATTTTCATCGGCCATGCATAAAGTAGCCTATCACATCGAATATTGGCTGGGATTATCTTTGGATTGACTAATGCTATTACTTTCTCTATTGTTGCGGTCGACTAAGTCTAAAATATGGTAGAAAATAAGTACATTTTTATTAATTATTATGAGAATTTATCCAAATTAAGCTTTTACCAAAGTAATAGCTTAATTTGGATTAATTCAATAACAATTATATAAATAAACGATAAAAAAATGGGCACATAAAAATAAAGGCACATTTTTTTCATCGTTTATTAAAAACTTACTCCTTACAACGTTATTAAGAAAGGGTACCTATACCTATATTATACTGATATTAAAACATTAAATAGGTACCAATAATTTTATTAATATATACCTATTAGTTTTTCATACGTTTGTAATAAGTGTTTAATTTCCTAATATACGTCCCACAAAATCTCATCCCATGCTTATTTTTATAAAAAGAGCTTTGAGTTGACTATCATTTTTTATCATTATAAGAGATACATAAGTATTTTATATCCTTATAAATAAAATATATATTACTTTTATGCTGAAATAATCATTTAGGCGAGTTTTTGACACATAAGCTGTAGGACTCGTGTAATTGAGATGAACATGAAATTATCATCATCTGTTAGGTGGTGACATAAAAAGATTAAAATGATAAACCTCGCAGATTCCATGTCGTAATTATTCACAAAATAAGTAAATAAAACAAAATCATAATTATGACTTTCTGAAATGAATCTCAATAAATTAATGCTTTGTATCTGCCAAGTACGGCTGTATGCTAAAGGTGTATGTATAATTACATACTTTTCTTTTTAGGGTTCCATACCTAAGGGATGCAAACGCGACCCTATTACTGAGACTCCGCTGTCTGTCCGTTTGTCCGTCTGTAACAGGGCTCTATCTCTTTAACCGTAATAGCTAGACACTTGAAATTTTCACCAATTATGTATTACTGTAGCCACAATAACAAAAAATACTAAAAATAAAATAAAGTTAAAAATTAAAGGGGGTCGTCATACAAGAAACGTGTTTCTTCAGCGTTTAAAAACATTGTACGGCGGTACGGAACCCTTCATGTACGAGTCCGTCTCGCACTTGCCCGTTTATTTTAAGCTTAATCGTACCCTTAATCTAGATGTAAAAGAAAATTTGCCAGGTACGATGTTATTGTAAAGCAAATTAAGTATTAAATTATGATTTTAACGTGTTGTATTAGGTAAGATTTATTTATTACTCTGTCACCTAAGTTTTGTTAATTTTTTTTATTTATTTTTTAGGTGCAATAAAGAGTTATTCATTCATTCATTCATTCACCTATAGTCAAATAACGTTTAACAAAATATACTGAAACTATTTTAAGGATGAATTCAGTCCATGATACTGAATAACTTTCCCCAAGGAACATATATAGAAATATAAAAAAATCATTTTTGACTTCTCACACTAACTCGGATCAGCTGATCGTCAAAAATTTTTTTTTATTTTTCCCTAAATGTTCCTTGGGGAAAGTTGTTCAGTATCATTGACTGAATTCACCCGTAAAATAGTTTCAGTATATTTTTTTAGACTCTGCATACTTTTATATTTTACTAGCTGTGCCCGCGACTTCGTTCGCGTGGTTGTCGGAATGTTATATAGCCTAAAGCCTTCCTCTATAAATGGACTACCCAACAAAAAAAGAATTTTTCAAATCGGACCATTAGTTCCTGAGATTAGCGCGTTTAAACAAACAAACAAACAAACAAACTCTTCCGCTTTATAATATTAGTATAGATTATCCCATTACTGGGCAAAAGTCTCTCTATTCCTTTACTCCATCTCCTTACGCCATGTGCATTGGCCATCTGCCACGCAATTTCTCATATTTTGTAATGTATAAAATATTTTTTCAAGCTGGCTCAAAGGCTTTCTATAGCTATTTAAAGCGGAAATTCCGGCGGCCTTTTAGACTAATTTGATATATACTTATTTGACGAGGCATGGAGCGGAAACATTTTTGTAATTTTTTTGACGAAGCATGTTGCTTATGAATCTATCTTTTTGTTATAATATTTTATATAGTATCCTAATTGACTGCCTAAAATTAAAATAAATCTCTTAAATCAGTGTGTGTAGATTAGACTTTAGTTTATCGTATTCATTAGCCAATCCCAATCCAACCCAGACAGTTAATAACACTGCTATGTGTCAGCATTATAATACTGCATACACTGTAAACATCGACTACAATCTAATATGGAGTTCCGGAGTTGCAAACTTAAAACAAACATACCGTAATGGAAAGCCTCGATGATTAATGCATCTCAAGAATCCCAGTGGATGGTGGTTTATTAATGTATTGATACGCTAAACTTGGGAATCGCTAATGAGGATGGGGGTTGATTTATTACGTGTTGAAATGGAACAATAGGTTTGGCATAATAATCAATAATCTAAGTGAAAACTGGTCTTAGTAGGTAATTTTTTTTCGTATCTATAGGTAAGTAGCCAAAATAGGTGTCAGATATTTTAATTTTTCTGTGTTGAAACAATTCTTATACCACAGATAATACTAGATTTGACTGCCTCCGCGGTCCAGTGGTCAAGGCGTTTGCCTTGTGATCCGGAGTCATGGGTTCAAATCCCACTGGGAAGCATACTTTGTGAAAAGTTGTTTCCAGTCTTTTAAGGATATTGCAGGTTTGAATCACCTGATTATTCAAAAAGAAAGATGATTCCGTGCTTCGGAAGGCACGTAAAGCCGTTGGTCCCGAACGCCATCTAGCGTTTGTACCTATCCTAGGATTGGTTCTGGTCTACCCTTTGAGTTGCGAAGGTCAGACGGCAGTCGCTTTGTGTAAAAAACCAGTAACCTCGTCAAATCGCCTAGGTTAGGTAGCGAACCCCGGGCTCTGAAGCGTAACCGCTGACGATGCAACCGGGAATACGCTTGGATGATGATGTATATCTATGTATATGTAATAATACTAGATAGCCTGACAATCTCGTAAACCTACGGGAACCTCATAATTTTTATTTGTTTTTCTATGACTGTGTGTCACATTTATACGAGTATATTATAATAATACGGTCCATACATTAGCCATCATTCCATCACAGCAATAATGATATTAGTAGGATAGCAGGAAGAGAAATAGATAGTAGGAAAATATCAATAAAAAGGCCGGTTATAGAGAGAGGATTAACATGGTCTTCAGTCATAACTCGGGAAAGAGAGATTATAACATCTTACCGCTTACTTCCGCAAGATTTTCTGTTATAAAAATATGGAGCAATCTATTTTTCTTTGATATTCGGCTGAATATTGGCTGAGGTTTTTGAGTTCAAAATGATACCTTTGTAATAATGTGGGTTTAAATGTAAATTAATAGTAGAATAAGCTTTTTGTTCTATGAAAAAAAAACAAAGAATTAATTTATTTTTATTTTATAAGTAAGCTGTTTTTATTTATTTATGTCAAATGTTACTTTGGATGTGCCAAATACTGACACACTTTATTTTGAGCTTCTGCACGTTTCGGAAGTTAAGTAAAATCTCAGTTGCTATCGCTAAATAACATTAATGAGGTTGTACTATAGATAAAATGGCTTGTATTGTATCCAATGATATAATCTATAGTTTTATTTTAAATGTATGTAGGGCAACGTCGGCAACATTGTCAATGTGTGTTTCCTTTAGTTTTTACATACATGAATAGATTTGTAAAAGTTTTTGCGCTGCCTGATTGTGTGTGGAGACTTTAATATAGATATTTTAGAGAACACTATAGAATCTAATAATTTCATAGATATGGTACAGGAACATAATTTAAAAATAGGTATTAAGGAGCCGACACGTCTAGCAAGTGGAACGTGCCTTGATAATATTTTACATAATTTTAAAGGGAACAAAACCAAAGTAATTGAACTGGCACTTTCAGATCATTCAGGAGTAGCAATAAAATGTCAAATTCAAAGTACATACAAATATCCATTTATGTATACTAGCAAGCGAAATTATGACGAAGATAATATACAAAAGTTTATAAAATGTATCGCCAGTCTTCATTTTGCTGACGTATATGATAGTAGTGACCCAAATGAGGCATTTAATAACTTTTATGATATTTTTAAATTAATGTATGAACTTTGTTTCCCAACTGAAAAAAAAAAGTATACTTCCAAAAAAAGACGAAATGGATATCAAGGGGAATAAGAACATGTAGTAAACGAAAAAGACAATTACTCTGGGAATATAGATTGAATCCAAATACCCAAAACAAAAATAAATTTAAACAATATGCTAAACGTTTTAAAAAAATTGTTCAGTTAACTAAAAAAGCGCAAAATACATACTATATCAAGAATTCCAAAAATAAATCAAAGGCGACTTGGAAAATTATAAATGAAGCAAAAAACAATGTACTTAAGGAAGAAATAAAACAATTAAAAGTTGACAAAAAAACAATTAAATGCCCTCAAGAAATAGCGAATGCATTTAATAAATATTTTGTTGACGTCGCTTCTAGAAATAATGATAAAAAAATAATGACATTAAATGATTCTAATTGTAATTCTATATTTATGAGACCAGTGGCCCCATATGACATTTTATTAATAATAAAGTCACTCAAAAATACGAACAGCACGGGCTATGATGATATAAGCACAAAAATACTGAAAAGAGCTGCTGAAATTATAGCACCTGTATTAGCTCATATTATTAATTTAAGTATTGACAAAGGTATTTTTCCAGATCGTCTGAAATTAACAGTTGTTAGGCCGTTATTTAAAAAGGATAGTAAAGAAAATATGTGCAATTATAGACAACTGGCTTTAATTCCAATTTTTTCTAAAATATTTGAAAAAGTTATACATGACGCACTTTATTCATTCTTTGAAAAACATAAAATATTCTGTGAGGAACAAAATGTTTTCAGAAAGAATAGGACTATAAATATGGCTATATACGAGTTTTTATCTAGAATAGTGAAAAATGTTGACGGTCGAAGGCAGGTATCAGCACTATATATGGATATGACTAGAGCATATGACTTTGTTGACCACATTATCTTAACGGACAAATTAAATAAATGTGGTATAAGAGGTAACATTCTTAACTTAGTAAAATCTTATCTAAGCAACAGAATTCAAATAACGCAAATAAAAAGGTTATGTCACAAGACTAAGTGTGAGATAACATATACATCAGAAGAAAAAGAAATAAAATACGGTGTTCCTCAAGGAAGTGTTCTAGGACCACTTCTATTTCTTATCTATATAAATGATTTGCCAAAAGCTATTGAGCACCCTATGGTTCTCTTTGCTGATGACAGTACTATAATATTTGAATAATCCCGTGACATATACAAATGAAATAAATACGACATTGAATAAAGTAATTGAATGGCTAAAAAACAATAATCTAATAATAAATCTTAAAAAAACTAAATGTATGGCATTTAGTCAAAGACCAAATAAAACACATGTTAAACTTGACATTGCTTATTCAGGGATTGATATTAAAGAATCGGAGGTGACTAAGTTTCTTGTATTATATATAGAGAAAAATATGACGTGGGAATCTCAAATTAAACATATTTGCAAAAGACTTAATACCTATTCATATGCTTTGTATATGTTGAGAAAAGTGGTTAATCAAGATGCTCTTTTAACTGCTTACTATAGCTATGTTGCATCGACAATAAGATATGGTCTGATTTTCTGGGGTAATGCAACAGGAAAAGAAGAGGCATTTAAAGCACAGAAGAAGTGCATTCGTTCATTGTGTGGAATACCCGAAGGGAATTCATGTGTACCACATTTTAAAAAACTAAAAATATTAACATTGCCTGGAATGTATATATATGAAATAGCTCTTTTTGTAAAATTAAACATACACCGTTTTCAATGCCTTGGTTCGAATCGCATTAATGACAGAATTAGGCAGATGTCACACAAGACAGCTATGTTCAGTGAAAGTGTGTTTGGAATGGCGTCAATAATATATAACAAGGTCCCAAAAAAAATTAGGAATTCTAGTTTTAATCTATTTAAGAAAAAACTAATGGAATTATTAATAAAAAAATGCTATTATAATGTTAATGAATTTTTAAATGATAAAATATAACCGCTAGTATTTATTTAATTAATTGTTACTAATATTATTTAAATTGTAATAATAATTATACTGTAATTAATTGTAATTAATAATTTAAAAACATTTAAAATTTGCATACCTACGCAAGAAGGTAAAATGTAAAAGGGAGTGGTAATTTTAAGATCTTTATGTACCTACATTTTATGCAAATAAACGTATTGATTGATTGATTGATTGATTGATTGCCTTTAATTTGGATCAGCCCCTATCAATACAATACATACAGTTTACTGCACTCTGGACATAAGGAGACCAAATTACTACATAGGCCATTGACACTTTCGACAGACACAAAAAAAACCGCATAAGTTAGGTATACATTTAAACCTTTTTATAGTATATCTTCCTTATTAGACATCAATAAGTATATAATATTTTTATTATATTCTGTGTTCTTACACAGAACGAAAAATAACAGCGGAAATAACTGCTACAATAAGGATAAACCAAACTAAAGATTCCACAGCGGGTTTCTCGTGAAAAAAGGAGGCTAAAATTACTGTGCGCTGTGATTTGAATTTATTACCCCTAGCTAATTTAATTTTGGTGGATCTTGAATATGGTTGGGGGCTAGGGGCATCTTGCCCATAAGGCATTTGTTACACAAACGATTCACGAGTTTATTTTTGATGGCCTGCCTATTTTTGGTCACATGTAGACTGATTTTTTTTATGTACTGTGTTGCCACGGAAGGTTATATATAACATGAAGTCCGCCATTTGTTAAAAGTATATTTTATCTTTGAAACAATAATGTGTTAATATAAATAAATTATAATCGATATAATTGTAAAATTCGTCATAAACATTATCATGAATATTACGAGTATATACGTATTTACAACGCGCTAGTTTGTTTTTTTGAGACAAGATGCAAATTTGAACGCGTAGTTTTTGGTTCTAATGGCAATAGGACCTTTTTTTAGTAGCAGTAGTAGATCGTAAGAGTAGGTATGTGAAAAAAAAATTAAATTAGCACTAAAATAAGAAAAAGAAATGTGTCTTGATTCTGCGCGTTTAAAATTGCGAACACTTACGAAACGCCAGTGTAAGAAATGCCTTATGTTGGCAATATTTTGAACGCTGTTCTTCACAGATCTTTGTACAATCAAAACCGGAATAATTCGCTTGTCTCATTACAGAGAAAGAGTTCCTGCCTTTTTATTCTCTTCCCATGGTTTGTTTGAGATAAACTAATTTGGCTATTTGTTGATTTGGCGGGCGAAATGTTTCAGGGAATTTTCATGGGGTATTTTCGGGTTAGATTCGTATTATTTTTACCAAATATTTTCCCGCTTTTCTAAACAAGTGGATGGCAACATTTATTAAATTATTGTAAGTGGTTTATGGTAATGCGTGGTTTTCTTCGTATAATAAGTCATCATCATCATCAGGTCTTTTTTAGTCTCTACTGCAGGAGCACGATCCTCTCTGTACTACCAGAGCCATATATTAGCCAGAGGATTTGGTCCACACTCTCCACGCTGGCTAGACGTGTTGGAGTGGTCTCATTGATATTTATAGCTTGTGTTTCCTAAGTTGTCTTTTACGGCTTCCACAAGAAGACTTGGAGTGGTCTTATTAGGTATACTCTGCCGTGAACCAAACATCAATCATTTAAGTAATAATGTAATATTTATAATAGGTAATTCATAATAAGTCCTGTCATAATAAGTAATATGTAGTAATTATACTAAGCAGGGGATCGAAATTAATATTATAAAAAAATGGTGTTTAACGAAATTATTTATTTACCTGGAAAAAGGTGATTTAGTAAAAATCCTTCTTCCTAAAATTTTTAATTTTGAGCTAAATTTTATTTGTTACAGTTTTGCGCAATTATCCTTTTCGTATTTAAAAACATCTATTTTTAGAAGTATCTAATGCTCAGGTAAATGCTACGACCCAATAATACAAAAGCGGGAAAATGGAAAACTTCCGAGAAAACGGGCAATGTTTATCGAAAAACAAAATAACCGGGGCGACCAATATGCATAACGATTGTACTAAATTAGGAACCTTTTTGCTACTCAAATGCTTTTGTGGCCCATTTTGTTTTACAATTCAACATTCTATTATAATCATTTAAAAACGATCAATGTATAGATATGTAAATGAAATAGGTTATATGTTTATTAATTATGTACAACTATAATTAATCAGTTAAGTAATGGTACTGAACAACTTTACACAATTAACTTATCTAGTATAACAATATAAAAAAAATTACTTTTCACAGTAATCAAGTCGCGAGAATCACTCAATTTGTATTGAGAGCGAAAAGTTTTTGGTTTACCTTGGTCATGAATACATCATTCATATCCAATGTGTTGTTAATAACACTGGTGTCCGATTTTTTGAGCTACCAAAAGGCATCTGACGTAACTCGATGACTGACATCTAGTGACAATTAGTAATTATGATACACTAGTTTCATTGTATATTTATTTAAATTACACACAGATCCCCCAATCCCCCCTCCCCCTCCCCCCTGAAAGGCGGGTAACGCTTTTGTTACACCCCTGGTGTTGCAGTTGTCCATGGGCAGCGGTGATCACTTACCATCAGGTGACCCGCTTGTTCGTTTGCCGTCCTATGACAAAAAAAAAAAAGATTAACAGTTTATACCAACCAAAACTTCCGCATGTTAAACAGTTCTTACACTATGTGAAAATTGTCATACCATTAGATCATCATCATCCAAGCGTATTCCCGGTTGCATCGTCAGCAGTTACGAGTACGCTTCAGAGCCCGGGGTCCGCTACCTAACCTAGGTGATCTGACGAGGTAACTGGTTTTTACACAAAGCTACTGTCATACCATTAGATATTTAACATTATTAAAACAGACACTAAAATAATTTTGTAAAAATAGTTTATCTTACAATTATTATTTCAAATATACGAATAATGTTACACAAATATAAAAAATACAAAATTAGGATTGTCAATTTAAAATGTCAAATAAATAATTAAAATTATAGAATTTAAATTAATTAATTAAATATTTTTTTTTTTATTTTCCTTGCGATATTTTCCTTTAGTGTATGGTTTAACTAGGTAGACTTTTTTTTTTGCTAAATCATAGGCTTTTGCAGTGTACAATTTATGTGGACGAAACTTGCTTTAGAAATTACGCAATGAAAAAGTTATATCTATCGTGTTTAATGTAAAATAGTCGTAGTTTATATCGGCTTTATACCTACTTTGTAGTTTCGACAGTTACCTCTTCGATGGTGGCATCTATTTTATAATTTAGTGCCTAACTTTATAAGAATCAATTTAATATCGAGATTTTATAGCTTTCCAGCTCATAAATGTTTTAGTGGGTACTATGCAAAAACGAGTACTAAAACGGCAGTTGTTCAGTAGCAAATTGATCATTCATTTCTATTTATAGGAATCGTTATAAAGATATGTCGTCGTTTTATATTATATTGATGCAAAAATCTGGAGATAGAAGACGGTTTGATAGGTACAAGTTTTTTACATAATAAAAACAATTAACAGTGGAAATTAGCATGAAGCATATACGAGTATATAACGATTATTTTATATATAGAGGTTATATTTTCAAGACTTTTATATGACCAACTTAACTGTCATATAATCAAGATCTGTGGACTGATTATTTTTATGTCTTCACCTTTCCATTTTAATTATACAACGTGTAACAAAAAGGGGGTATCAACCTAACAGGGGGTTAACGTACTAACCAATGTAAACAACTTTTACTATGGGACCATCCCTGAAATCGCGGAAAAAAATCTGCAGCTTCATAAATTTTGGTACGGTAGGTATTTAATTTTGTATCGAGCTAATGATTTTTTTTTGCGATTTCAGGGATGGTCCCATAAAAATAGTTGTTCACATTCATTAGTACGTTTACTCCCTTTCGGTTTGCACTGTTAATATTTAGGTAAATATGTACAAAGTATGAAAGTGTATTTAGGTAAATATTAATACAGAGTATAAAAGTGTCTGTTCAGAGAGTGTTGAGACGCTTTCTTTACAAACACTTCAAAACAAGACACAGAGATTATATTTGTTCTACAAATGCGCTTAACTATTTTTTATTACCTTTAAGCATACATATACTCTTTTAAGTAATATCTTCTTATTCGTCTAAGCGCGTTCTCGGTTGCATCCTCAGCTGTGCTGCTACGGACCCCCGGGTGCGCTTTCCAGCTTTTTCTTCTCCAAATATAACATGCATGTCAATGGTCACCCAAGGATGCTAAAGACCTTGCAAAATGGAGAAGAAATAGCTGGAACAGTTTAAATGATTTGGCTATAGTTTAACGACCGGACCTGCCTAACGTTAACCCTCTTTGGGAATGTATTTCTGCGAAAACTTTTACACCGACCGCCGCCCGACGTTAGTCCTGGTGAATGCAACTGATGTTTGTGCTTAGTCCTTTAGTCGCACCTTACGACATCCACAGGAAGAGATAGAGCGGTCCAATTCTAACCCGGAACCACACTGGTAGAACCACTCTTTTAAGTAACATATCCAACACTTATTAAATTGTCATCTGAGGTAGAAGGCCAACTGATTTCCAATGCTAGTTATTTGTCATGAATTAAAAATGACTCAGTATATTTAAAAGCAATAAATTTCGCCGTTTATTGACGGCACGAATACACAGTGCCGGTCGAAGTAAGGCCAGTTCCACACACGTGTTTTGACAGCCGAAGCACAATTTACGATCGCTCACCGGGCGCGATAAAACCGCTTTTGTCACAAGCCAGACCGGCAACACTCTCTCGTTTTACGACCAAATAAATTTCAAACACTATTATGATTCAAATCGGACCCACAATATATACACCCCTTTATTCACAAAATATTTTACAAAAACATGTCTCAGATTAAGAAAATTTCTATAGTGGGAGCTGTTCGCTTGATTTTTATGCTTTTTCTTAAACGCTAGGACATTTATACAGTCACGTTTAGATGACACTCGTTAACAATAAATTATATCGCGGTAAAGTTATGAATATCTTCCTGTATAAAGGATTATCGAGATTCTTTTGCTTCGTGCTACTTTATTTTTATCGCATTTCACTAAACAGTTATAAGTTTTATAAATATAACGTGCATCTGCTGTCATTAGTTATAACGTTTATTAGTATCTAAATAAACATTTTGATATTTTTATTAACCCTAAAATTATGTCATTTAAAACAAATTGTCTGACTAAATATTATTTATGAGTAATACTTACAAAATTTTTCGTTATTTTAAATCGTAAAGTTTGAGTTTTAGGTTTAAGAGTGACGGTTGTTTCGTTATGTAATTATTACAATTCTATATTTGATAATACTTACTCAGCAAGGAACCGATTCTGTATATAAATTCAGCGAAAAGATTGGCACTATACATAAAGATAATAGAGTATGCAGTGACAAACTTAGTTTTATTTGGTTTTCACAGTAGGTATATTTTTGCACGTAGTAATAAATAGTACACAATATGATTACTTATATAATGTTTACGCTTTAATACGTTAATTCATACTCATATATACCATAATACGTACATACAATTATTATCATCTCATCTCTCTGGCTGGCCTGCTCTTCATCAAGAAGAAACAAAAATCAGTGTGTATTGAAACTTGTTATCTCATCGCTCGATTTTTCCGCTAACTAAAGAAATGCTTGCGTTCTTTTATTATACTTTATAAATTAATTAGATCATGGTCTTGTTGTCGCGCTAATTATTATAAGTGAAGTTAAGTGCCAGTGCTGCAGCCGAAGAATAGATTTAGCGGCTGACTCGGACTTATAATGCACAGGTAAGCAGGCCTTCATTTTTAGGGTTCCGTACCCAAAGGATGCAAACAGGACCCTATCACTGAGACTCCGCTGTCTGTCCGTTTGTCTGTCCGTCTGTCACAGGGCTCTATCTCTTGAACCGTAATAGCTAGACACTTGGAATTTTCACCGATTATGTATTACTGTAGCCGCTATAACAATAAATAGTAAAAATAAGATAAAGTCAAAAATTAAAGGGGGGTCGCCATACAAGAAACATGTTTTTTTTCAGCGGTTTTAACTCGATCTTTATAATGGCATTAACTAGATACTTGAAATTTTCACCGATTATGTATTACTATGGCCGCTATGACAACAAATACTAAAAATAAGATAAAGTTAAAAACTAAAGGGGGTCGTCATACAAGAAACGTGTTTCTTCAGCGCTTTAAAACATTGTACGGAGGCACGAAACCTTTAATGTACGAGTCCGACTCGCACTTGCCCGTTTATTTGCCTATCTCACCTTCTTTTGGTCCTAAATTCCGCTCTATATTGTTATTTTAAGACTTCCGCTACCGCTTTACAAAACAGTCCACACGGTCTACCGCTGAACCATATATATTTTCCTTGTGACTCTCTCTGTAACGGTTTAAAAGGTGTACGCAAGTACTTGATAATATATGCATCTATTTAAAATTTACGATTCTGCTTTGTCGTAAAAAATCTATTTTACATATACAAACATCAAAAGCAGGTCACCTATCACCTGGGACACTAGACGAGAGTTATAGTAAACATTCCGTAGGTCTTCTTGAGTGCCCAAAGTGTCTAGCTGTGTGTCTAGATGAGTTTCTGGATCAAAGGGCTCTATTGACCCCTTTGTGGTCCGACGGTTAACATTTACCACCTCTACTTTTGTAATTTCTTTTACAATGTCTCGACTCAAACTCGCCAATTCGATTTTGTTCCGACTTTTTCTCTTTACAAAGCGTTTTTCAATCGGAATATATTTTTTGCTTACTATTTATATCCTTGTATTGATATTTTGTAGAGAATATAGTATGATTTAATTTGAACTGAATTTTAAAGAATACATAGGTTTCACAGTATATAAGAACATAATTGATTACATTTTTGTCGATAGCAACAATTAAGTAAGTATATTAAATTGAAAATCGTCATTATGTGCGTCTTTTACCATACAAAGACACCGACAAGAGCCTGGCTCTTAAATGTACTCGTAGATAGAAAGATTTAATTGAATCTAGTTTTCAGAATCTGCAGAAGAAATAAAAATGTGAGATTTACCTTTGTAGATTTACAATTTTTTATAAATAATCGAGAAATTTGAGTAGTGGTTGTGGTTTTAACACAGCAAACTGGGTTAGTTGAAGTCGCGTTTTGCAAGTGAGCCCCGGTGAGTAAGTATGCTCAGCAAGATACTGCTGATGGAGTTATATTGTGAGGTTCTCTCTCTGTGGCCGATATAAATTTTCATAAGATCTATAAAGGTGCATCAAATCTGTCGTTAATTTTGTTACAGCAATATAGCTAGTGTAACACAGTAAAATTAAGTAGATCTTTGGACATTTGTATACTCCTTTATGACTTATTAATTAGATAAATCTTAGTAATGGTTGGAGGTAATAGTTTTATTACAACAAGCGCGCTGGTAGTTCTCTCCGGACGGTCAACTTGCAATGTTTTTTGTAAACCGCAGTATTTTTTGTTTTGTGGAGTAGATACCTCTGTATCTGTGTGGTTCCGGGTTAGAATAGGACCACTCCATCTCTTGCTCTTGAGTGGTCCTATCCTAGGACGGAAGTCATACGGATTGGCGCCAAGTATATAGAAAATACGATGGCATAGATGAACAAACATACCTACATACATACATACATACATAGCGGCGAAACACATAACCCTCCTTTTGGCTTCACCGTAGTCGGGTAAAAGTTCACTCGCTTAGTTCGCTCGTTCAAAAATTAAGACCCCTTTACATTAACTCTTGTAATACTTTAGAATGTCCTATTCAATATCTACTTCATCCCATACAAAACAAAAATTTTAGCAGCATAAATTTAGTTCAACCCAAGTACGAATAAATCACAGTGATTTGTTATTGAGGCATTAAAATGCTTTACGACACTTACATGACCATTTTAATTTGACCCTTTACTTTAAGTGTAGTGTAACAAGTAGGTACTGTAACTTTACACATAGGTAGGTACTTATGTAAATACTCGTGTGTAAAATTTAAGGAAAGGAATAAATCTATTAAATTATTACAGAAGTCGTGCAAGCATGAAATTTCATTTCTTGATATTCAAATGTAAGTATTTAGCGTTGTATGTAGGTTAGTTAGGTTGTGGTTGTAGGTTAGTTAGTAGGTTCACTTTGTATTTTATACTAAGGAATATTATTAATTAATAGGAAATATATATGAATAAAGGTTTACAAAGCTAAACTGCGCTTGGCAATTATAAGCTTCTATAAAATTATCATGGACATAAAGTAAATAAAATAGGGAGCTTATATTCATGTAAGATTTCTCTTGACTTTAAAATACAATCTTCAAAAAATACAAAATACAAGCTTTTGCTTGTAAAACTTATTATGATAAAGATTGTATTTTATAAAAAACTAGCAGTCCACCCCGGCTTCGCCCGTGGTACACACATAGCCTATGTCATTCGGGGATAGTGTAGCTTTCCAACGGTGAAAGAATTTTTTAAATCGGCCCAGTACTTTTTGAGCCTATTCATTACAAATATACAAACATACAAAAATAGGTACAAATCTTTCCTCTTTATAATATTAGTGTAGATTTAGTTTGCCCTGTTTTTATTGATTAGCGCTAGATTGGACTGTCCTTACCTGCGGCATTGCTGTGATAGACATGTCACAGTAGCTATGCCGCAGAGAAGGTACTAAATGATATTAGGGTTACTGATTGTGTTTCGTATATTTAATGAATTATTGTTGATATTATTATTATTTAAATTATTTAATATTTGTGTGTCTAATCTAATTCAATTTATTGTTTGCTAATCAGTAATGACATGTTTTAAATTTTTTCATAATATGGATCTTAGTTATCCGAAATAAAGTTCTTATTTAGCATGCCCTGTTTTTACAAGTTCTTATTTAGCTTGTCCTGTTTTAACAAGTTTTTATTCAGCTTGTTGTTTATTTGTTTGGGTCAATTCTTACAAGTTAAATTTGACTTTACTTTCCAGTTTCCGATTGAGGTTGGATTCTGTATGCTAATGTAAATCAGATGACAATGCAATATTATTATAACAAGAAGCTGATCTGATGATGGAGCTGAAAGGTGGCTATAGTAACCCTGTTATAAAATGACGCAAACTTATCAAGTTTGAGTTTATTACATTTGTCTTGATTAGTAGCCAATTTTTTTCTTTTTTTGAAAAAAATATTAGACTATTTATAAAAACAACAACGTTGTGCACGCACGCACAAACATATGTGCTAGCGTCCTGGTCCCGCTTTGCACTGGTATACCTATAATATACAAGTAAACTTTTCCCGGAAAATCCTCTACATGTGCGTGAAATCAGCATTTAAATTTGCCCAGTAGTTTCAGAGTTTATTGAGTACAGATAAATAGATAGATATAAATAAGTCCTCGATTAATAATAAGTATGGATATAAAGCTAATTTCTACAAATTTTACCTATATTAATCAATTCAATTTAGTAAAATTGGTTATTTGTGTTAAGTGCGTTTGTGATTCTGCCTTTTTTGCCTTATAAAGCAATAATAAATGAAGCTACCTTTTATATAAATATTTAGTAAAAGAGTACTTAAATAATAATGAAACTTAAGTACTGATTTATACTTTTGTAAATAAAATAATGTCTTGATTATGTAATACTTGTGTAATATAATAAATAGTTAAACTAGTATTTTCATATGCTATAAATGAAAATAATGCGTTAACTTACAATATTTTACACTTCCGTAAGGTTTATTTGGCCGTTACAAAACTTAATTTGTAGATAGTGATAGTATATTACGTGTGTAGTATAAGTAATCAAAAACAGAAAAATCAATGTAAGTAATATTAAGAAAAGTAAGAATAGATATTATATAAACCTATTCTTTCTTTGTAGTTTAACTATGTCTGTCTTTCTGTCTTTCAACACTAGTACAAATAATTGCAATAATATAAAATATTATAAAAGTTTTTTCATGAAATATACATATAAAATTAAAAACAAAGCAATTAAATATATAACAAAATATACTGCCCGCCGCCTGTCATTTCTAATGCAAAGTTGCGTTGTTGCCGCGCTGAATGGCAATGGCCGCGCGGCCTTTGCACCAGAAATGAGCCAGAGCGGGAGCCTCCATTTCTTTTGTCTTTTTGGTGCCTAACTCCCGGATTAGCGTCGGCACCCCAGCAGCCCATGGTTTCAAACAGAATCGAAGGTTGACCTTGAGGATTAGTTGGAAAACAAGAATCATAAATAGTGATTTTGTGGTTGTTAGTCCATTGCCTAATTAAAATAATAGAGTCCCGGGTTCGCGGCCAAAGTCTCGACAACCTTCGATTCTGTTTACCCGTAAAATAAAGTTGTGAAAGTTAATCTTGTTTATTTAATTTTGATTTACTTTATATCCAGCCAGTATCGCAAATTCATATTGGTATATCGAAAAGCTCCAAAGCAGTATTATCTGAAATTTTCTTGCACTCTACACATAATATACGCATCAAATGGGACATTGTCAATAATGTTAAATTTTTATTATCTGATTTGGAAATTTT